>CM055117.1:707551826-708202660 GCA_029206835.1 Rana muscosa
CATTGGTTGTTATGTCTGGATAGCCAATCACCCGCTCTAAACAACGGTACTGGGATCATGCCTGCAGCTGCAGGCATGATCCCGGTATAACCTCCGAAAGCCGAGGCCGCATATGTGCGAACGCTCGGCGGGAAAGGGTTAACCACATTTACCTCCATAATTCCTAAGGTACATGACCCCACATGGCAGATTAATAACTCCATTCTATCCCACCAATCTCATTCTGCAGATTTGGAGAAAGCCTTAAAAGACTATTTAGCCTATAATAAGACTCCTGATATCTCTCCTTTGACACTATGGGAGGCGCATAAATCTGTGCTCCGTGGAGCCTGTATTCCACAATCCTCATTTCTCAAAAAAGAAAAACGGCTGCTGCAGCAAAAACTTGAGATGAAATTTCATTCATCCCATGCACTTTTTCAATCAAATCCTAGTCCTAGTACAAAATCACAACTAGATAAAGCGCGTCTTGATCTTGACCTTTTTCTCTCAAACTCTGCTGAAAAAATATTATGTAAATCTAAGCATTCATTTTACCTTAATGCCAATAAACCTACTACACTCCTAGCTCAAGCCCTTAAAAAGTCTATTCACTCCTCCAAACCAATACGTCTGAAGCTGTCGCAGGATACTTACACCAGTAATCCCGTGAAAATTCTTCACACTTTTCAAAAACATCTTGCCTCCTTATATAAAAAAGAGGAACCCCTAGATCAAGCTTCCGCAGATTCCTTTTTCTCACGTATCACATTCCTGTCTATTCCCTTGGCCCACCAAGATAGCCTTGAAAATCCTATAACCACTAGTGAAATCAACATAGCTATTAAATCTCTTAAACTAAATAAACGCCCAGGCCCAGACGGTTTCTCAGCCATGTATTATAAGAAATTTGCACATATCCTAACCCCATTATTGACCAAAGCCCTCAGCTCTATTCTCGCAGGACATTCTTTTCGATCCGAAACACTAACAGCAATTATTTCAATGATCCCCAAACCAAATTCAGATGAATCATCTTCCTCCAACTATAGACCCATATCCTTACTTAATTTAGATATTAAACTTTTAGCGAAAGTCTTAGCAACACGCTTAAACAACATAATAAGATTTTTAATACATAGGGATCAAGTAGGCTTTATCCCAAGACGCCAATCAGGAGATAATATACGTAGGGCTACCTTACTGACACATGCTGCCAAAAAAAGACGAATACCTCTTTGCCTCTTATCCTTGCATGTCAAAAAAGCATTTGACACGGTATTGTGGCCCTACCTTAATTATGTCCTACCACGCTGGGGATTTGGTCCCCATTTCCTTAGTTGGATCTCATTATTGTATAATAATCCTAAGGCCTATGTAAAATATGCAGGATACAAATCCAACTTATTCAATATTCATAGAGGAACTCGTCAAGGTTGCCGACTTTCTCCAATTTTATTTGCCCTCCTCATTGAACCCCTTGCTCAATCAATTCTTTCTGATCCATCTATTAACCACTTAACGACCGCCTCCAGTAGATATACGTCGGCAGAATGGCACAGACAGGCACATCAACGTACCTGTATGTTCCCCTTTAACTGCCCGACGTGGGGGACGCACACGACCCCGCTACCTTCCCTGTGAGTCGGACCACGGGTCCCGTGGACTCGATCGCCGCGGGAATCCCCGCGATCGTCTCATGGAGAGATGGAGCGGGGAGATGTTAGTGTAAACACAACATCTCCCCGCTCGCCTACTGACACTATCACCGATCTCCGCTCTGTGTAATCAGAGCGGAGATCGGTGACGTGTCACTCGTAGCCACGCCCCCTAACAGTAGTAATCACTCCCTTATGCACACTTAACCCCTTCAGCTCCCCTAGTGATTAACCCCTTCACTGCCAGTATCATTTTTACAGTAACCAGTGCCTTTTCATAGCATCGATCGCTGTAAAAATTACAATGGCCCCAAAAATGTGTCAAAAGTGTCCGATGTGTCTGCCATAATGTCGCAGTCACGAAAAAAATTGCTGATCTAGTAAAAATTTTTTTTTTATAAAAATGCCATAAAACTATCCCCTATTTTGTAAACGCTATAACTTTTGCGCAAACCAATCAATAAACGACGATTGCGATTTTTTTTTACCTAAAATATGTAGAAGAATACGTATCGGCCTAAACTGAGGAAAAAAAATTTTCATATATTTTTGGGGGATATTTATTATAGCAAAAAGTAAAAAATATTAAATTTTTTTCAAAATTGTCGCTCTATTTTTGTCTATAGCGCAAAAAATAAAAACCGCAGAGGTGATCAAATACCACCAAAAGAAAGCTCTATTTGTGGGAAAAAAAAGACATACATTTTGTTTGGAAAACAACGTCGCACGACCGTGAAATTGTCAGTTAGAGCGACGCAGTGCCGAATCGCAAAAAGGGGCCTGGTCTTTAAGCTGCATTTTGGTCCGGGGCTTAAGTGGTTAAAGGCTTTGAGTTAGCTGGGCATCAGCATAAAATTTGTTTATTTGCTGATGACATTTTAATTTTTATGTCCTCTACCCATATCTCTGCTCTTAACCTAATTCAGAAACTAGATAATTTTGCCCACATTTCGGACTTAAACATTAATCTTCAAAAATCTTTAGCACTTAATATCTCCCTATCTCCTTCAGAGGTACAACAAGCACAGGCATCTCTTCCCTTTTTGTGGTCCACTACTCGACTGTCTTATCTAGGAGTCAATCTCACACCCAATATTACTGAACTCTTTTCAGCCAATTACCCACCTATTTTACGTCACATCATCTCTCTGTTAAAACAATGGTCTTCTCTTCCCATATCATGGATAGGTAAAATAAACATTATTAAAATTACTGTACTTCCCAAAATTCTTTATTTTTTTCGAGTCCTGCCCATCTCTATTCCGGCATACTTTCTAAGAATACTGCAGCGTAGAATAATAAAGTTTGTTTGGGGCTCATCTAAACCCTGTTTACCTAATCATACTCTACCTCCCTAAAAGTAGAGGTGGTCTGGGACTTCCTAATCTATCTACCTATTATTATGCGGCCCAATTGGCACAATTAACCAAATACCATGCAACCTTTGGGTAACTCTGGAGTCAATAGATTGTGATCCATTCTCTATTTCCAATCTTTTATGGCTACGATTAGGGATGAGCTTCGTGTTCGAGTCGAACATACGTTCGACTCGAACATCGGCTGTTCGATCGTTCGACGAAGATCGAACGATTTGGGCCGTTCGCACCAAATTCGAGTGACGTGAACGGCCCACAATGCACTACGCCATTGCAGTGTCATCCAGGCGCTGTGATTGGCCAAGCATGCACTGTGACCCCGCATGCTTGGCCAATCACAGCGCCGGCAGCGAGGAGAGCAATGATTGGCCACAGGCAGGATGCCTGTGGCCAATTATTGCTGAGGGTGTTTAGTACACGCCCCACACTATAAAAGGCCGCCAGCGCGGCGGCCTTGTGTAGTGTGTTCCGGAGCAGGGAAAGAGAAGCATAGGCAGGGACAGTGTCATTTTTTTTCCTTTACTAATCCTGGATTCCTTGTGTTTAGGGACAAATAAGGATAGGTAGGGAGAGTGTCAGTGTGTTATTCTGTGCTAAACCTTGTTTGTAGGGACAGAGAGGTACAGTGAGGGAAAGTGTCAGTGTGCTATTCTGTTCTAAACCAATCTTGCTGAACCATATTTTCAATCCTTGAGTTTAGGGACAGAGAGGTACAGTGAGTGAAACTGACAGTGTGCTATTCTGTTCTAAACCAATTTTGCTGTTCCATATTTGAAATCCTTGAGTTTAGGGACAGAGAAGGACACTCGTGGAAATTATCAGTGTGCTATTCTGTGCTAAATCTTGTTTTTAGGGAGGGACAGAGTAGGACAGTGAGGGAAAGTGTCAGTGTGCTATTCTGTTCTAAACCAATTTTGCTGTTCCATATTTTCAATCCTTGAGTTTAGGGACAGAGAAGCACACTCGTGGAAACTATCAGTGTGCTATTCTGTGCTAAATCTTGTTTGTAGGGAGGGACAGAGTAGGACAGTGAGGGAAAGTGTCAGTGTGCTATTCTGTTCTAAACCAATTTTGCAGAACTATATTTTCAATCCTTGAGTTTAGGGACAGAGAAGGACACTCGTGGAAACTATCAGTGTGCTATTCTGTGCTAAATCTTGTTTGTAGGGAGGGACAGAGTAGGACAGTGAGGAAAAGTGTCACTGTGCTATTCTGTTCTAAACCAATTTTGCTGTTCCATATTTCAAATCCTTGAGTTTAGGGACAGAGAAGGACACTCGTGGAAATTATCAGTGTGCTATTCTGTGCTAAATCTTGTTTGTAGGGAGGGACAGAGTAGGACAGTGAGGGAAAGTGTCAGTGTGCTATTCTGTTCTAAACCAATTTTGCTGTTCCATATTTTCAATCCTTGAGTTTAGGGACAGAGAAGGACACTCGTGGAAATTATCAGTGTGCTATTCTGTGCTAAATCTTGTTTGTAGGGAGGGACAGAGTAGGACAGTGAGGGAAAGTGTCAGTGTGCTATTCTGTTCTAAACCAATTTTGCAGAACTATATTTTCAATCCTTGAGTTTAGGGACAGAGAAGGACACTCGTGGAAACTATCAGTGTGCTATTCTGTGCTAAATCTTGTTTGTAGGGAGGGACAGAGTAGGACAGTGAGGAAAAGTGTCACTGTGCTATTCTGTTCTAAACCAATTTTGCTGTTCCATATTTCAAATCCTTGAGTTTAGGGACAGAGAAGGACACTCGTGGAAATTATCAGTGTGCTATTCTGTGCTAAATCTTGTTTGTAGGGAGGGACAGAGTAGGACAGTGAGGGAAAGTGTCAGTGTGCTATTCTGTTCTAAACCAATTTTGCTGAACCATATTTTCAATCCTTGAGTTTAGGGACAGAGAAGGACACTTGTGGAAACTATCAGTGTGCTATTCTGTGCTAAATCTTGTTTGTAGGGAGGGACAGAGTAGGACAGTGAGGGAAAGTGTCAGTGTGCTATTCTGTTCTAAACCAATTTTGCTGTTCCATATTTGAAATCCTTGAGTTTAGGGACAGAGAAGGACACTCGTGGAAATTATCAGTGTGCTATTCTGTGCTAAATCTTGTTTGTAGGGAGGGACAGAGTAGGACAGTGAGGGAAAGTGTCAGTGTGCTATTCTGTTCTAAACCAATTTTGCTGAACCATATTTTCAATCCTTGAGTTTAGGGACAGAGAGGTACAGTGAGTGAAACTGACAGTGTGCTATTCTGTTCTAAACCAATTTTGCTGTTCCATATTTGAAATCCTTGAGTTTAGGGACAGAGAAGGACACTCGTGGAAATTATCAGTGTGCTATTCTGTGCTAAATCTTGTTTGTAGGGAGGGACAGAGTAGGACAGTGAGGGAAAGTGTCAGTGTGCTATTCTGTTCTAAACCAATTTTGCTGTTCCATATTTCAAATCCTTGAGTTTAGGGACAGAGAAGGACACTCGTGGAAATTATCAGTGTGCTATTCTGTGCTAAATCTTGTTTGTAGGGAGGGACAGAGTAGGACAGTGAGGGAAAGTGTCAGTGTGCTATTCTGTTCTAAACCAATTTTGCTGAACCATATTTTCAATTCTTGAGTTTAGGGACAGAGAGGTACAGTGAGTGAAACTGACAGTGTGCTATTCTGTTCTAAACCAATTTTGCTGTTCCATATTTGAAATCCTTGAGTTTAGGGACAGAGAAGGACACTCGTGGAAATTATCAGTTTGCTATTCTGTGCTAAATCTTGTTTGTAGGGAGGGACAGAGTAGCACAGTGAGGGAAAGTGTCAGTGTGCTATTCTGTTCTAAACCAATTTTGCTGTTCCATATTTCAAATCCTTGAGTTTAGGGACAGAGAAGGACACTCGTGGAAATTATCAGTGTGCTATTCTGTGCTAAATCTTGTTTGTAGGGAGGGACAGAGTAGGACAGTGAGGGAAAGTGTCAGTGTGCTATTCTGTTCTAAACCAATTTTGCAGAACTATATTTTCAATCCTTGAGTTTAGGGACAGAGAAGGACACTCGTGGAAACTATCAGTGTGCTATTCTGTGCTAAATCTTGTTTGTAGGGAGGGACAGAGTAGGACAGTGAGGAAAAGTGTCACTGTGCTATTCTGTTCTAAACCAATTTTGCTGTTCCATATTTCAAATCCTTGAGTTTAGGGACAGAGAAGGACACTCGTGGAAATTATCAGTGTGCTATTCTGTGCTAAATCTTGTTTGTAGGGAGGGACAGAGTAGGACAGTGAGGGAAAGTGTCAGTGTGCTATTCTGTTCTAAACCAATTTTGCTGAACCATATTTTCAATCCTTGAGTTTAGGGACAGAGAAGGACACTTGTGGAAACTATCAGTGTGCTATTCTGTGCTAAATCTTGTTTGTAGGGAGGGACAGAGTAGGACAGTGAGGGAAAGTGTCAGTGTGCTATTCTGTTCTATACCAATTTTGCTGAACCATATTTTCAATCCTTGTGTTTAGGGACAGAGAAGGATAGGCAGGGGACAGTGTCAGTGTCATCGTTGCTAAGCCTCCTGCACAGTATACACCTGAAAGTAGCCCTTATTGCTCTTTTTCCTATCTCCCTGCAGGCCATCCATTAAAATGTCTGGAAGGCAAACAAGGAGAGTCAGGAGGCAAAAAAAGAGGGCAAGCAGGCTCTGTGTCTGGGGGCAACAGTGCTGGTCGTGGACGCGGTGCATTGTCATCAGCACATGGCCATGGGACACGCTTGTCCTTCTTTTCGGCAGCTGGACATGTTGAGCCACATCATGCCGAAGACTTGGTAGAGTGGATGACCAAGCCCACCTCATCCTCCTCATCCTCTCTCACCCAGGCTCAGGGTACTGGCAAAGCAGCTGCCAAAGCGTCCTCTTCTCTGGTATCATTATCTTCATTAGTCAATCCTTCCCTAGACCCACCATGT
Organism: Rana muscosa; assembly: GCA_029206835.1. Lineage (NCBI taxonomy): Eukaryota > Metazoa > Chordata > Amphibia > Anura > Ranidae > Rana > Rana muscosa. The sequence goes on from CM055117.1 coordinate 707,558,767, forward strand.
CCTCCTCCTGAGGAGTCCCCCGAACTGTTTGAGCACAGTGTTGGGTACATGCTCCAGGAGGATGCCCAGCGTTTCGAAGGATCTGATGATGATACCCAGCTACAGGAAGGCAGCAGCGTGAGAGCAGAGAGAGGGGATGCTCAAGAAGGACACCAATCTGGCAGTCATGCTCCAGCAGCTGCAGCATACTGCCAGATTGGCTCCAGTGATGAGGAGGGAGGGGATGATGAGGTCACTGACTCCACGTGGGTGCCTAATAGGAGAGAGGAGGAGGAGGAGGAGGATGAGGAGGAGGCACATCTCCAACGAGGCAGGATGCCCTTGAGTGGCCAGCGTATGGGCAGCACACCAACGGAATCACACCGCAGAGCTCCGCCTGTGCAGGGCGCTGCCTCTGCCCGTCATTCAAAAAGTTCTTTGGTGTGGGCCTTTTTTGAGGCGAGTGCATCAGATCGCACAGCTGCTGTTTGCAACATATGTCTCAAGCGTATATCGCGTGGCCAAAACATCAGCCGCTTGGGCACCACATGCTTGATCAGACATATGTTGACCTGCCATGCAGCTCGTTGGCAAGCCTACCTTAAAGACCCACACCAAAGAACAAAGCTGACCTCTTCTTGCACCGCATCAGCTGGGATCTCCAACCCCGCTATACCTTCACTCCTCTCTGAAACCTGCTCTGAGAGGAATAAAGGTGTAGAATTAGGTGTGTCACAGGCAAGTACTTGCGGGCACTCTGCTAGCAGTACACCAACGTCCGATTCTAGCAGGCAAATTTCCCTGCCCCACCTGCTGGACCGTCGAAAGAAGTTCACTCCCAGCCATCCACATGCCCAGCGGTTGAATGCTAGCTTGGCTAAATTGCTAGCGCTTCAACTGCTGCCTTTTTAGTTGGTAGACTCGGCCTCCTTCCGTGAGTTTGTGCAATGTGCGGTTCCTCAGTGGCAGGTTCCCAAACGCCACTTTTTCGCACGGAAGGCGATTCCGGCTCTCTACAGGCATGTGGAAGGCAATGTCTTGGCCTCGCTGGACAGGGCGGTCAGCGGTAAGGTGCATATTACCGCTGACTCATGGTCCAGCAGGCATGGACAGGGACGTTACCTTTCTTTCACGGCCCATTGGGTCACTCTTTTGGCAGCTGGGAAGGATGCAGGACAAGGTGCAGTAGTGTTGGAGGTTGTTCCACTGCCACGCCTCCAAAATTCTACTACTGGTTGTGACACACCTCTCTCCTCCACCCCCTCCTCTTCTTCTTCCTCCATGGCCTCTTCCTGTGGTTTGTCCTCGGAACCAGCGGTGCTCCATAGGCGTTCAAGGGGCTACGCAAGTACGCAGGCAAAAAGATGCCATGCCGTGCTTGCGCTGGTGTGTTTGGGGGACAGGAGCCACACTGGGGCAGAGGTCCTGTCTGCTCTGCAGGGGCAGGCCGAGAGGTGGTTGACGCCACGCCAGCTTAAGCCAGGAATGGTGGTTTGCGACAATGGCACCAATCTCCTCTCCGCCCTCCGACAGGGACAACTGACCCATGTGCCCTGTATGGCTCACGTCCTTAACCTGGTGGTGCAGCGGTTCTTGGGCAGGTACCCGGGCTTACAGGATGTCCTGAGGCAGGCCAGGAAAGTCTGTGTGCATTTCCGCAGATCTTATAATGCCAGTGCTCACCTGGCTGTGCTGCAAAAGGAGTTGAACCTGCCCAAGAACCACCTTATATGTGACATGCCCACCAGGTGGAACTCAACGTTGGCCATGCTGCAGCGGCTGCACACGCAGCAGAGGGCCATCAATGAGTACCTGTGCGACTACGGCACCAGTACAGGGTCAGGGGAGCTTGGTTTTTTTTCACCATGCCAGTGGGGCATGATCAGGGATGCATGCACTGTCCTGGCACCATTTGAGGAGGCCACGAGGATGGTGAGCAGTGACAGTGCATGCATCAGTGACACTGTACCTCTTGTCCACCTTTTGGAGCACACGCTGCGTGGAATAATGGACAGGGCACTTGAGGCAGAACAGAGGCAGGAAGAGGAGGACTTCCTTGCCTCTCAAGGCCCCCTTTACCCAGACAGTGTTCCTTCTGTCCCACCCATCGCACAGGAAGAGGAGGAGGAGGAGGAGGAGGATTGTGTCAGCATGGAGGTGGAGGCTGGCACTCAGCATCATCAGCAGCAGTCTTTTAGGGATGATTTACAGTCCCAAGAAACCAGTGGACTTGTACGTGGCTGGGAGGAGGTGGCTGCGGATCATGTCGTCCTTAGTGACCCAGAGGACTCCGGACTGAATGCCTCAGCTAACCTACGCTGCATGGCCTCCCTGATCCTGCAAAGTCTGCGGAAGGATCCTCGTATTCTTCGGATCAAGGAGAGGGACCATTACTGGCTGGCCACTCTCCTTGATCCACGGTACAAGGGTAAGGTTGCGGACCTTATCGTACCGTCGCAGAGGGAGCAGAGGATGAGACAACTCCGGGAGGCCTTGCAGAAAGGTCTGTGCAACGCGTTCCCAGAGACTGGGAGGTTACAAACTCCTGGTCCTGGACAACGAGTTGCTGAGGCTTCGGGCAGTCAAAGAAGGAGCGGTGGGGAAGGTGGCCATCTGACCGATGCGTTCAGACAATTCTTTAGTCCGCAGCCCCAAAGTATGATCGGTTCCAGCAACCATCGCCAGCGTCTGATATACATGGTCCAGGAATACCTAGGGGCAAGGTCAGACTTGGACACCTTCCCCACCGAAAATCCTCTGGCTTACTGGGTCTTGAGGATGGATCACTGGCCAGAGCTTGCACAGTATGCAATTGAGCTACTGGCCTGTCCTGCATCCAGCGTTCTTTCAGAACGCACATTCAGTGCTGCTGGAGGATTTGTCACGGATCACAGGGTGCGCCTGTCCACCGACTCGGTTGATCGACTGACTTTCATCAAGATGAACCAGTCTTGGATCACCACCAGCTACCACACACCAGATGCTGATATAACAGACTAATTGATTTTAAAATGTCACATCCCTTCAAGACTGATGCTGATGCTGAGTGCCTGTGCTGTTATGTTGACTGGCTATCCTCCTCCTCCTCCTCAATGATACGATTAATGATGATAGCTTGGAAGATCATTTTGGTTTATGGGCGACGCCACCAGTGGCTAAGGCCCAATTTTTCAGCCCCTGTTTAACAGGGGCGTGTAATTAAAATTTTTGATGCAATACTTTGCAACAGGCCTCATTGCTGTGCTCCAAGTACAGTATCTGTGAGGGTTTGCAGTGTTGTGCCACCAGTGCCTAAGGCCCAATTTTTCAGCCCCTGTTCAACAGGGGCATGCAATTATAATTATTGATCTAATAATTCACAGCAGGGCCCATTGCTGCGCCCACCAAGAGTAACTGTCAGGCCTTACAGTGTTGTGGCACCAGCACCACCATCACCACCACCACCACCACCAAAGGCCCAATTTTTCAGCCCCTGTTCAACAGGGGCATGCAATTATAATTATTGATCGAATAATTCACAGCAGGACCCATTGCTGCGCCCACCAAGAGTAACTGTCAGGCCTTCCAGTGTTGTGGCACCAGCACCACCATCACCACCACCACCAAAGGACCAATTTTTCAGCCCCTGTTCAACAGGGGCATGCAATTATAATTATTGTTCGAATAATTCACAGCAGGGCCCATTGCTGCGCCCACCAAGAGTAACTGTCAGGCCTTACAGTGTTGTGGCACCAGCACCACCATCACCACCACCACCACCACCAAAGGCCCAATTTTTCAGCCCCTGTTCAACAGGAGCATGCAATTATAATTATTGATCGAATAATTCACAGCAGGACCCATTGCTGCGCCCACCAAGAGTAACTGTCAGGCCTTACAGTGTTGTGGCACCAGCACCACCATCACCACCACCACCACCACCAAAGGCCCAATTTTTCAGCCCCTGTTCAACAGGGGCATGCAATTATAATTATTGATCGAATAATTCACAGCAGGACCCATTGCTGCGCCCACCAAGAGTAACTGTCAGGCCTTACAGTGTTGTGGCACCAGCACCACCATCACCACCACCACCAAAGGCCCAATTTTTCAGCCCCTGTTCAACAGGGGCATGCAATTATAATTATTGTTCGAATAATTCACAGCAGGGCCCATTGCTGCGCCCACCAAGAGTAACTGTCAGGCCTTACAGTGTTGTGGCACCAGCACCACCATCACCACCACCACCACCACCAAAGGCCCAATTTTTCAGCCCCTGTTCAACAGGAGCATGCAATTATAATTATTGATCGAATAATTCACAGCAGGACCCATTGCTGCGCCCACCAAGAGTAACTGTCAGGCCTTACAGTGTTGTGGCACCAGCACCACCATCACCACCACCACCACCACCAAAGGCCCAATTTTTCAACCCCTGTTCAACAGGGGCATGCAATTATAATTATTGATCGAATAATTCACAGCAGGACCCATTGCTGCGCCCACCAAGAGTAACTGTCAGGCCTTACAGTGTTGTGGCACCAGCACCACCATCACCACCACCACCACCACCACCACCAAAGGCCCAATTTTTCAGCCCCTGTTCAACAGGGGCATGCAATTATAATTATTGTTCGAATAATTCACAGCAGGGCCCATTGCTGCGCCCACCAAGAGTAACTGTCAGGCCTTACAGTGTTGTGGCACCAGCACCACCATCACCACCACCACCACCACCAAAGGCCCAATTTTTCAGCCCCTATTCAACAGGGGCATGCAATTATAATTATTGATCTAATAATTCACAGCAGGGCCCATTGCTGCACCCACCAAGAGTAACTGTCAGGCCTTACAGTGTTGTGGCACCAGCACCACCATCAAAGGCCCAATTTTTACTACCACTGATCAACAATTATATGTTATTACAATTCCTGATATAATAGTTGACAGCAGGGCGTTCCAGCACCCACCAAGAATAACTGTGAGTGCTTTCAGTGTTGTGCCAACACCAACACCTAAGGGGCCAATTTCTGCAGAGTATATACGGCAGGTCCCTACTTTCAAACATCCAACTTACAAACTACTACTACTTGCAAACGGAAGAAGACAACAGGAAGTGAGAGGAAATCTACCCCTTGGAAGGAAAATTCTCTCCTGTAAGAATTAATATGGGAGAAAGGTGTCTCCTCTCTACTGATGCTTTATCACCAATCCTTGTTTCAATAAAAACACCACATTTCAAAAACAGTTGTCATTGGGACGCAAAGTGAGGTGAAATGTTCTGAACAGGGGCACAGACAGCAAAAAAAATGTGACAGGGGTGATAACCGTTCCCTATTGTGACGGACCTGGCCGGGACAGGGGCTTTTGGAGGGGACTGAATGCAAGCCTCTTGCCCTGCGACCATGGGCCCTGGCATTTGGGGGAACGGTGCTCTTTGTGAGCTGTATGCCTGGGGACCCTTGTCGGGGTGTTACTTCGGATTCAGGTCCATGTCCCCCCAAGACACACAAACTCTGGGGACCCTGTATATGCCATATTAGAGTGACTAATTCATACTGTTGGGATTTTCACACATTCCCTCTAAGGATATGCGAATGCAATCACCTCCAGCCATCTGTCTGTCCTCTGTGCTATTTTGACCCTGCTAAATGTGTGATGTTTACACTTAGGATAATGTATATTGTATAGCAGGTGAGACAGGTAGGAGCCGGGATGTCTACCCTGAACGGTCATATCTATGAGTCACCTTGGCTGGCTAAAGGATTTAGTTAATTAGCTCATGTTAATTATGTTTTTGGTTACCCCCTCTGTTACTGTATATAAGACTTGATTTTTGGTTCTAATAAAGTCTCTCTCTTGGTTGAACTTACATACAGCCTGCCTGGTGTTTGTTCTGCCTGACCACAAATGGATTCGAATGGCACATAGCTGTAGTTTGAATCCTGGAGCACCGGATGATCCAATAGAGCAGAGGAGTGTCGGGAGAGTGGAGCCGAGCGAGCAAAGGGGCTCGTTACACCTATGTTTTACAAAAAGCTAAAAAAAAGGAATTTGGCATGGAGCTACACTTAAACAATGTAGCTGTTCAAAATTACAAACAGATTCTACATAAGAACAAACCTACAGTCCCTGTCTTGTATGCACCGCCTGTATACGGCTGTTCAGAGTATATAGGTCCTTTTTTATTTTGTGTGCGGGGTTCCCCTTAATATCCATACAAGACCCAAAGGGGCTGGTAATGGGCTGGTGTAGGGGGGGGGGTTGATGGGTTAGCTATGCCATTTTTCCTAAAGATTTTCATCCATATTACCGGGACCAGACATTGCATTAAAGCCGCAAGCAGTTTTAAATGGCTTTTTTTCCTTTAGAAATGTTATTTTGTGCAGGGACAGTTCTAAACACGGGAAACACGTGGCACTTCACAGGCATACTTTAGACACCCCCCAGGTACAATATTTAAAGGAATATTTGACTTTTTTTTTTCACTTTATGCATCATTAAAATGACTGCTCCCGGAAAATGTCAGTTTTTAAAACTTCTTTTTGCATTGATACATGTCCCCTGGTGCAGAACCCGGGTTCCCAAACTCTGTTTCGGACAATAACATGGATAATAGTCGTTATAATTAGCACTTTAGAATCCGAACGTTCGCATCCATTGTATTTAATAGGGTTCTAATGTTCGTGCCAACTTTCGGTCCGTTCGCGGGTTCTGGTGCGATCCGAACCCGGGGGTGTTCGGCTCATCACTAGCTACGATCCTCTGATCATAAAACAATTATTAATCCTGTTACCAAACATTCTCTATCTATTTGGAATAAATTTAAAACAACAAACGGACTACAATCTCCTCATATTCCACTTTTATCATTTATTAAAAACCCCCTTTTTTACCCTGTCTGGACCTTTCCTAAATTCTTTAAAGCCTGGACCACTTCTAAATTAACTCAAATACATGACCTTATATTCCAGACTTCCTTTATACCATTCCCTGACTTATGTGAAAGGCATGGCCTTCCAAACTCAGAACTATTTAGATATCTACATTAGACATGTGCATTAGTTTTCGTCCGAATGCATTTTTGTCCGAATTTCAGGTATTTTCGTTATCGTTTTAACAAACGAAAACGAAAGCACAGAATCCGAAAATTGAAAGATCCGACATAAACAAATGCTTTATTTTCATTTTCGTTGCGACAACAGTTCGATATAGATAGGAGATTCGACATGACGCTGACAATAACAATCTGTGTCTATCGAACCTGTGGTCGAATGTGCCTAACCTTAACTCTATTAGTCCAAGATTATTCTACATAGAGAGAAAAGATTTGACATAGAGAGAAAAGATTCGACATTATAGAGAGAAAAGATTTGACATAGAGAGAAAAGATCGCTGCTGGAATAAGGTGGGGGAAGTAAAATAAAAATAATGATGATGATGAATGTTATTGGCTGATTGTAACCAAAGAGGAGGAGCAGTAAAATAGCTAGAACTAACTTGACAATTCAACATGAACAACGAAGATTCGACAAAGCATCGAAAAACATACAAACGTCAAATTTATCATTGAAGGCTTATGGTGTCTGTCAAAAGTTCTAAGGAGATTCGACGGAGCAGTTAAACTGTACGACGCCGCAATCGTACATTTCTGGTCAAATGCATCCGCCCATAGGCTATAGAAGAATTCTAATGTTGGTTGACTAGTAATAGTAATTAATAAATGTAATTATTACTAGTCATACAACATTAGAATTCTACTATAGCTTGTAGGCGGAACATTCTACCGGAAATATATGATTGCGGCGTCGTACAGTTTCGCTGCTCCGTCGAATCTTCTTTGAACATTCGACAGACACCATAAGCCTTCAATGACAGATTCAACCTTAATTAATTCAGATTTTCGGACGAATGCAATTTCTAACGAAAAAAACGAAATAAATAAAAACGAATTTCGGGAGTAACTAAATTTATTTGTCGGACGAAAACGAAATTCCGAAACAAAATATTTCAATGTGCACATGTCTAATCTATACATTAAAAAGTTTTTTACACCCTATATCCAAGGAAAATGCACATTTGATAAATTATCACACTTTGAAAGCAAATGTAAAAATGATCCCCATGCAAAAAGATTGATCTCGACCCTCTATGCTCAACTTGTTACTAAACCTGATTCTGACCCACCCTCGTATGTAGCTAAATGGGAGGCAGATCTTAATCTCTCGCTGGAAGTATCCAATTGGAACAATATCTGGAATATTACAAAATCTTCTTCACAAAACATAACTGCTTTGGAAACTAATTATAAGCTACTTACGTGCTGGTACTTAGTCCTTTCCAGAATTGTGAAATTTGCCTCCAATTACTCCCCATCATGCTTTCGAGGCTGTGGTGATCTTGGCTCTTATCTACATACTTAGTGGGATTGTTCGGTAGTCCAAAGTTTCTGGAGAGATATATTTCTCATCCTCTCAACCCTATTTGCAGTGTCTATCTCTCCAAAACCTTTGATAGCGCTCTTAAATCTCAAGCCGGCAATACTTTTGCATAGACAATTCAAACTTTTGCTACAGATCACTACGGCTGCAAAACAGACTATAGCTAAAGCCTGGATAACTAACAATTTGGTATTGAATGAAACCATACATAGAATTAATCAAGCTATGGTCCATGTCAAAATAGAGGCCATAGCTCAAGACAAAATAAGTTATTTTAAGAGTATATGGCTCCCTTGGGTAACTCATTATTTACCACCAAACTTTGATCAAACCCTGTTGATGCCCTGATAGTTTTGATCTTTTTCACACTAACTTTTTATAAGCAAATGATTAGGGATAAGCTTCGAGTTCGAGTCGAACCCATGTTCGACTTGAACATCGCTGGTTCGGTTGTTCGCCGAATTGCGAACATTATGGGCCGTTCGCGCCAAATTCGAGTGGCTCGTCACGGCCCATAATTCACTGCGGCATCGTAGTGCATTGATGGCTGATGATTGGCCAAGCATGCACTATGACCCACATGCTTTGGCCAATCACAGCACGCAAAAAACGGAGAGCCATAATTGGCCAAAGCCAGGGTGGCTTTGGCCAATTATGTCTATGGGGGTTTAGTACACACCCCACTCTATATAAGGCTGCTTCCATGGCGGCCTTGTGTAGTGTGTTGCGGTGTTGGTTAAAGAGAGAGATTACAGAGAGAGAGAGACAGTGTCATTTATATTGTGTTAGATAGAGCAGGCAGGCAAGTCAGTTAGCTGCAGTTACAGTGTGTAGAGGATATTTATGCATCCTCCGTGTTGTATATATATGTATACACTGTATTCAGTTTAGCTAGATCTGTTCCTCTTATTCTCTATACTGTGACAGGCAGGAAGGTGATTGTGCTAGCTGCAGTGTTTGACTTAGTGTACTGTGTGCTTTGCATAGTGTTCACCTAAAGCTTACCTGATTACAATTAGTGGTGTTCTCATAATAAAACCACAGGCAGAGATCTGCAAGTATTTTCAGTTAGTGTACTGTGTCCTCTGCACAGTGTTCACCTAAAAGTAACTGAAGACAATTGCTGCTTTTCTCATACTAATACCACAGCAGGCAGTCGATTCTGATAGCTACATTATAATCAGTATATATATATATATATATATATATATATATATATATACATCCCACCTTTGTGCAGCTACATCTCACTGCAGGCCATTAGTATGTCTGGAAGGCAAACAAGGAGAGGCAGACAGTCACAAGGCAATAAAAGAGGGCAAGCAGGCTCTGTGTTTAGAGGCAACAGTGCTGGTCGTGGACACGGTGCATCCTCATCAGCACGTGGCCGTGGGACACGCTTGTCCTTCTTTTTGGCAGCTGGCCATGTTGAGCCGCAACATGCCCAAGACTTGGTAGAGTGGATGACCAAGCCGTCCTCATCCTCCTCATCCTCTCTCACCCAGGCTCAGGGTACTTTGTCTGGCAGCTGCCAAAGCGGCCTCTTCCCTCGGATCAATGGCATCAGTCACTCCTTCCCTAGCCCCACCATGTCCTCCTGAGGTGTCCCCCGAACTGTTTGACCACAGCGTTGGGTATATGCTCCAGGAGGATGCCCAGCATTTTGAAGACTCCGATGATGGAACCCAGCTAGAGGAAGGCAGTAACGTGAGCCCAGAGAGAGGGGGTAGTAACGTGAGCCCAGAGGGAGGGGGTGCCCAACAAGGACAGCTATCTGAGAGTCATGTTTCCCCCAGCTGCAGCATACTGCCAGATTTGCTCCAGTGATGAAGAGGGAGGGGATAATGAGGTCACTGACTCCACGTGGGTGCCTGATAGGAGAGAGGAGGAGGAGGAGGCACATCTCCAACGAGGCAGGATGCCCTCCAGGGGCCAGCTTAAAGGCAGCACACCGACTTCATCACACCGCAGAGCTCTGCATGTGCAGGGCGCTGCTGTCTCTGTGTGTTATTCCAAAAGTTCTTTGGCGTGGGCCTTTTTTCAGACATGTGCAGCAGATCACACCATTGCCATTTGCAACATATGTCTCAGGCGTATCTCGCGTGGCCAAAACATCAGCCGCTTGGGCACCACGTGCTTGACCAAACATATGTCGACCTGCCATGCAAAGAACAAAGCGGACCTCTCCTTGCTCCTCATAAGCTGGGATCTCCAACCCCACTATACCTTCAGTCCTCTCTGAAACCTGCACTGAGAGGAATGAAGGTGTAGAATTAGGTGTGTCACAGCCAAGTACTTGCGGGCAATCTGCTATTGGTACACCGACGTCAGATTGTACCAGGCAAATTTCCCTGCCCCAGCTGCTGCACCACCGAAATAAGTTCGCTCCAAGCCATCCACATGCCCAGCGGTTGAATGCTAGCTTGGCTAAATTTCTAGCACTTCAACTGCTGCCTTTTCAGTTGGTAGACTCTGCCCCCTTCCGTGAGTTTGTGGAATGTGCGGTTCCTCAGTGGTAGGTTCCCAAACGCCACTTTTTCTCACGGAAGGTGATTCGGCTCAGAGGTGGTTGATGCCACGCAAGCTTAAGTCAGGAAAGGTGGTTTGAGACAATGGCACCAACCTCATCTCCGCCCTCCGACAGGGACAACTGACCCATGTGCCCTGTTTGGCTCACGTCCTTAACTTGGTGGTGCAGCGGTTTTTGGGCAGGTACCCGGGTTTACAGGAGGTCCTGAAGCAATCCAGGAAACTCTGGGCATTTTCGCCGGTCATATAATGCCAGCAGAGGGCCATCAATGATTATCTGTTGCAATATGGCACCAGGACAGGGTCAGCGGAGCTTGGATTTTTTTCCCCACACCAGTGGGCCATGATCAGGGATGCATGCACTGTCCTGGCACCATTTGAGGAGGCCACGAGGATGGTGAGCAATGACAGTGCAGGCATCAGTGACACTGTCCCTCTTGTCCACCCGTTGGAGCACACGCTGCGTGGAATAATAAACATGGCACTTGAGGCAGAACAAAGGCAGGAAGAGGAGGACTTCCTTACCTCTCAAGGCCCCCTTTATCCAGACAGTGTTCCTGCTGGCCCGGCTATCACACAGGAAGAGGACGAGGAGGAGGAGGAGGATTGTGTCAGCATGGAGGTGGAGCCTAGCACTCAGCATCAGCAGCAGTCTTCAAGGGATCAATTACAGTCCCAAGACACCCATGGACTTGTACGTGGCTGGGAGGAGGTGGCTGCGGATCATGTCATCCTGAGTGACCCAGAGGACTCCGGACCAAATGCCTCAACAAACCTATGCTGCATGGCCTCCCTGATCCTGCAAAGCCTGCGGAGGGATCCTCATATTCGTGAGATCAAGGAGAGGGATCATTACTGGCTGGCAACCCTCCTTGATCCACGTTACAAGGGTAAGGTTGTGGACCTTATCTTGCCATCACAGAGGGAGCAGAGGATGAAGCATGTTTGGGAGGCCTTGCAGAAAGGGAGGTTACAAATTCCTGGTCCTGGACAACGTGTTGCTGAGGCTTCTGTCAGTCAAAGAAGGAGCGGTGGAGAAGGTGGCTGTCTGACTGATGCATTCAGACAATTTTTAGTACGCAGCCCCAAGGTAGGATCGGTTCTAGCGACCATCGCCAGCATCTGGTTTACATAGTGCAGGAATACCTAGGGGCAAGATCAGACTTGGACACCTTTTCCACCGAAAATCCTCTGGGTTACTGGGTCTTGGGGATGGTTCACTGGCCAGAGCTTGCACAGTATGCAATTGAGCTACTGGCCTGTCCTGCATCCAGCGTTCTATCGGAACGCACATTCAGTGCTGCTGGAGGCTTTGTAACCGATCACAGGGTGCGCCTGTCCACCGACTCGGTCAAACGACTGACCTTCATAAAAATGAATCAGTCTTGGATCACCACCAGCTACCAAGCACCTGATGCTGATGTAACCGAATATTTTTTTTTTTTAAATGTCAGATCCCTTCAAGACTACCTATGCTGATGCTGAGTGACTATCCTGTTATGCTGAGTGACTGACTATCCTCTTCCTCCTTAATGATCATGTTGATAGCTTGTAAGAACATTTTTGGTTCTGGGCACCACCACCAGTGGCTAAGGCCCAATTTTTCAGCCCTTGTTTAACAGGGGTGTGTAATTACAATTTTTGATGCAATACTTTGCAGCAGGGCTCATTGCTGCGCTCCAAGTACAGTATCTGTGAGGGGTTGCAGTGTTGTGGCACCAGTGCCTAAGGCCCAATTTTTCAGCCCCTGTTTAACAGGGGCGTGTAATTAAAATTTTTGATGCAATACTTTGCAGCAGGGCTCATTGCTGCGCTCCAAGTACAGTATCTGTGAAGGGTTGCAGTGTTATGGCACCAGTGCCTAAGGCCCAATTTTTATGCCCCTGTTTAACGGGGGCATGTAATTACAACTCTTGATCTAATAATTCACAGCAGGGCCCATTCCTGCGCCCACCAAGAGTAACTGTGAGGGATTACAGTGTTGTGGCAACACCACCACCACCACCACCAAAGGCCCAATTTTTCTGCCCCTGTTCAACAGGGGCATGTAATTACAATTCTTGATCTAAAATTTCACAGCTGGGCCCATTCCTGCGCCCACCAAGAGTAACTGTGAGGACTTACAGTGTTGTGGCACCAGCACCACCACCAAAGGCCCAATTTTTCCTACCACTGTTCAACAATGGCATGTAATTACAATTCTTGATATAATAGTTCACAGCAGGGCGTTCCAGCACCCACCAAGAGAAACTGTGAGGGCTTACAGTGTTGTGGCAACACCAAAACCTAAGGCTCAAATTTCTACAGAGTATATACGGCAGGCCCCTACTTTCAAACATCCAACTTACTAACGCCTCCTACTTGCAAACGGAAGGAGACAACAGGAAGTGAGAGGAAATCTACCCCTAGGAAGGGAAATTCTCTCCTGTAAGAGTTAATATGGGAAAAAAGTGTCTCCTCTCCAATGATGCTTTATCACCAATCCTTGTTTCAATAAAAAAACCAAATTTTCAAAAAACATTTGTCATTGGGACGGAAAGTGAGGTGAAATGTTCTGAACAGGTGCACACAGACAGCAAAACAAATGTTACAGGGGTGATAACCCTTCCCTATGTTTTCCAAAAACTTAAAAATAGATTTTCGGGCTGGCGCTACACTTAAAAAATGTACCTGTTCCAAATTACAAACAGATTCTACTTAAGAACAAAACTACAGTCCCTGTCTTGTTTGCACCGCTTGTATACTGCTGTTCAGAGTATATATGGCCTTTTTTTTCATTTGGGTGCGGGGTTCCCCTTAATATCCATACAACACCCAAAGGGTCTGGTAGTGGGCTGGGGGGGGTACCCATGGCATTTTTCTCAATGATTTTCATCCATATTGCCAGGACCAGACATTACATTAAAGCCGCAAGCAGTTTTAAATGACTTTTTTTCCTTTAGAAATGTCATTTTGTGCAGGGACAGTTCTAAACACGGGAAACACGGGCCACTTCACAGGCATACTTTAGACACCCCCCAGGTACGATATTTAAAGGAATATTTCACTTTTTTTCACTTTAACCACTTCAATACCATGCACTTATACACCTTCCTGCCCAAGCCAATTTTGAGCTTTCAGCGCTGTCGCAATTTGAATGACAATTGCGCAGTCATGCAACACTGTACCCAAACAATTTTTTTATCATTTTGTTCCCACAAATAGAGTTCTCTTTCGGTGGTATTTGATTGCCTCTGCAATTTTTATTTTTTGCACAACAAATAAAAAAGAGCCGAAAACTAAGTTTTTCTTTGTTTGTTATTTTTTTTGTAAATAAGTACCTTTTCCACTTCAATGACGGACACTGATAAGGCGGCACTAACGGGCACTGATAAGGCGACACTGATGGGCACCGATGAGGTGGCACCAATGAGGTGGCACTGATGAGGTGGCACTGATGGGCACTGATGATGGGCACTGATAGGCGGCACTGATATGTGGCACTGGTATGCGGCACTGATGGGCACTCATAGGCGGCACTGATGGGCACTCATAGGTGGCACTGATGGGCACTTATAGGCGGCACTGATGGGCACTTATAGGCGGCACTGATAGGTGGCACAGACGGGCACTGATAGGTGGGCACTTATGGGCAGAGATGGGCACGGATGGGCACTGATAGGTGGCACTGATGGACACTGGTAGGTGGCACTGATGACACTGGTAGGTGGCACTGATGACACTGGTGGCTGGCATTGCTGGGCATCACATGCCATGATGGTGCCATGATGGTGCCAGTCAGTGCCCATTTGTGGGCACTGATTGGCATATGTTTTGTGTGTATTTCTGCATGTGGATGGCCATGGGGGACTTACCTGGCCATCCACATGCTTGGGGCTTCCCTGGTGGTCCTGGGGGGCTTCCCTGGTGGTCCAGTGTGGGTATCTGAGGGGGGGCTGCGCTGATAAACAATCAGCGCGAACCCCCCCTGTCAGGAGAGCCGCCGATCGGCTCTCCTCTACCCGCGTCTGTCAGACGCGAGTGAGGAAGAGCCGATCAACGGCTCTTCCTGTTTACATCGTGATCAGCCGTGATTGGACACGGCTGATTACGTGGTAAAAAGCCTCCGCCGGAGGCTCTTTACCGAGATCAGTGTAGCGGTGTCTCAGACTGACACACCGCTCCACCGATCGCCGCGATGCGCGCCCCCCACTGGCGCGCGGCGGCTATTATCCTGCAGGACGTCATATGACGTCCAGTGTGGATAACTGAACCACTTCCCGGACGTCAATTGTCTATTGACTGGGCGGGAAGTGGTTAAGCATCAATAAAATCACTGCTCCTGAAAAAACAGCCGTTTTTAAAACTTTTTTTTGCATTGATACATGTCCCCTGGGGCAGAATCCGGGTCCCCAAACCCTTTTTAGGACAATAACCTGCATATTAGCCTTGATAATTAGCACTTTTGATTTTGAACGTTGTTTTGCTTGCGTCTATCTAGCAAGGTTACTCTGTGGTATAACAAGGAAGCTGGGACTTCTGCAGTGTGTAAATGTGCTTTTACTATACAAAGATGCTGTACATACAACTATTACAATCTTAGAAATACAATACAAGACTGACAGATATATATAACAAGCAAAATGCCTAGAAAATAGAACAGTCTATGGTCTATAACTACAAATACATTTAAGTTACTTATCTTCTGTTACGGTATGTTCGTGATCTCCATTGGCAATGACTCTTCTTGGAGACCAGGTTCTGTTCTTCTATCATGAGTGGCTTCTTCTGATCTTACAGCAACATGATGTGTGTGTCCTGGCTTATGCCTGAACCCCCCCTTTTATGTGTCAGGCTGTTTACCATAGTTACCAAAACAACAGAAAACATACCTGTTTATTGTAGCTGTAGAAACAATGGACTGTTGAATACAACAATGCTATCTACCCATTGTCTACTCAAATCAAACCTGTCAGTAATCTAAGAGTCATTCTTTCAGTTTGAGAGCTGAAAGAAATCTCAAACAAGTAATGTCTTACTTGTTTACTGTAGCTATAGAGATCTAACCCCATTGTATGAAAACAGCATTTGTCTGAGAAATCTACTCAAACCAACAAACTGACAATAATCTGACCAACTCACTATTGTAATATTGTCCCATGTATCCTATGTCTGATTAATATAAAAAAAAATCAAATTTTTAACAAACGCAACACATTCCGCCCTATGATTTTTTCTCTCTGACTACACACAGAAAATCTCTTCATTACTAAAAACTCAATATACACATGAATTTTCCTTAAATGCAACCCCTCCAATATTTCTGTCACTGGGAAGGTGTTTCAGTCTTTGGATAAAAGTTCATTAGAAAGTCCATTCTAAAGTTCTTTAGAAACAAGCCCAGGCTTGAAATACATCAAAGGCCTTGTTCTCCACAGCTCTTGCGATCTTCCGTCATTCTTTCCATCATGTAACCACTTTTCTCTGGTCTTCCTATGGATCAAATCAGAGACAGCCTGTGGAGTGGAAAACAAAGCAGATTATCTGTTCCTTCTAACAATACGTAAACAGTAGATCCTGGCCCTTCAGCTACAATCTCTCCTCTAAATGGCTTCTTGCCTGGATATCTGACCAATACTTTGACACCTGCCTGTATGCACCTCTGACCCTCCCAAAGAGCATCAATAGGGAGGAGAGGAAATATACTGATATTTCCCAGAAGATCACTGCTGTTTATTTTGGAAGGTTTGATGTTATGTAGCCTCACTTTCCACTCTTGCTGAGAAGTATCCACTAACCAGTCAGAGTCCCAGCCACTGTCTTGAAGCTCATCTGCCAATGCAAATATAACTTCAAACCTTCCTGCCAGATTCCCTCTCATTCCTAGATAGGCTTCAGCTTCAGATACATCACTCTTGGTTTCTATGTCATTGGAAGCAGTAACATGGTATCTTTTAAACCCTGTTCTTTCAGGAACCTTACATAAATACTGAACTCTGCACTCCAGCTGTGGAATCTGTGCCTCAGACCCTACCATCCTCTCATATGGTGTGCTTTTGGCTATTGGCCTAGAATTTAACAACATGACTGCCTGTGTGAGGACCCGATCCCACCCCCTTAGTGTATGTGTGGGTGTAAGTTTGCGTATCTGGTCCTTCAATAGCCCGTTGTATCTTTCAATCAAACCAGCTGCCTGTGGATGGTATGGGATGTGGCACAACCAGTACACTCAAGAATCTTTGGCCCACTGCTGTACTGTTGATCCGGTGAAGTGTGAGCCGTTATCACTTTGGACTTGTTTGGGACAACCATAAGCAACGACACGTTTTTGGAGCAGTTGAAGCGTTGTGGCTTGATCTGCACATTTGCCAGGATGAACAAGCATAAGTCCTGAATAGGTGTCCACTGCAGTGCAACAATATCTCAGTCCATTGTTTCCCCGGGGCAGGGGACCGATGAAGTCAATCTGCTAGATCTCTGCAGGCCTCTCACCCCTCTTAATCGACCCGGTGGAGTACTTTTGCAATGGCCATTGTCGCACTTCTCCACACACTGTACAGTTCCCTATTACAGTCTTTATCATGTCCATGGATATAGGCAATCCTCTCTGCTGTGCCCATTCATATGTTGCTTTCTGCCCCAAATGTCCAGATTGCTTGTGGGCCCAGTTGGCCAAGTTCATCAAAACAGGATCAAATGGCACAACTGCCTTCACTTTGGCAATTTCATCTGCAACTCTGTTATAGTTCTCAAAGTCTGGTACTAGGGGCACATGTGCATCAACAAGCCCCACTTTTATGGTGCGGGAGTGAGCTTCCTTCCAGATGTAGTCCCAGACTTCCTTGCCTCCCCACACCACCTTTCCATGAATCATCCATTCATTGGACTTCCACATGGGCATCCAAGTTGTCAGTCCTTTAAAAATCGCCCAGCTGTCAGTGTAGATAGTGACATGGGAAGAAAAAGCCTCCTGAAGAATCATCACTACAGCTTTAAACTCTGCATACTGACTGGACCCTCCGATTCCAGACTCCTGCAGGACTGTGTCTGTACTTGGGTTGCAGGCTGCTGCTGTCGATTTACGCCCAGACGAGGCGACTATGGCTGAACCATCAGTGAACCATGCTGACTCCTTCATGTCTTCCGACAGAGACTCAAACAGTAGAGCCTCTTGAATGGGGGATGACTGCAGCACAGGAATTTCTTCTTCCGGCCGGGTGCTGTTAAAAGTAACAAGCCCTGCCAACTGTTTTGAAATGTCTCTAACATCCCCAGCTGCAATACCCCTCTTTCTTGAAGGTACCACTTCCCTTTCATCACTGTCTGGTTCTGGGCTACAGCTGCCCTAGTGGTCAGTCCATTATCTCTCACCCATCCTGCTATTGGCAATGCAGTATGGATGGTGACTGTGTCCTTTTCTGTAATGGTCTCTAGATGTTGAATTGCTGTGTAGGCCCCAAACAGGTACTTCTCTAGGGGCGTGTATCTCGTCTGTGCCCCTGTCAGTTGTTTGGACCAAAATCCAATAGGTATTGCTCTCAGTCCTTTCTTTTCATTTGGCTGCCACAGAATCCAAGATATGGTACCATTATGCTCCACTACATCCAGCTGAAATGGTACTCCTTGTCTCATGGGTCCCAATCCCTGATGCTGCAAAATGGCTTCTTTAGCAGCCAGAAATGCAGTCCGCTGCTCTGAACCACATGAGAACTCAGTCTGTTTTCTGGTAACATTGAATATAGGCCTCAGAATCAGTCCAAGATGTGGGATGAATGATCTCCAGAATCCCACAACTCCAATGAACTTCTGTGCCTCCTTTTTGGTAGTAGGGGGCGACAGCGCCTGGATAGTTTGCACAACTGTCTCTGGAATTTTCCTCTGTGGCCCAGTCCACATCATTCCTAGGAATTTCACCTCTGTGGCAGGTCTTTGGACTTTGTCTCTGTTGATAGCCCACCCTCTGTTCTCCAAGTGCTGTATCAGCAGGTGCAGTGCTTCAGTTACATCTTCTTTTGTCCCAGAGATCATGATGTCATTAATGTAGTGAAACACAGCGACTTTCAAATTCAGGGTACTTAAATCTCGGGCAATCAGTCCATGACAAATCGTTGGAGAATGAATATAGCCTTGCGGAAGGACAGTGAAAGTGTACTGGCGGCCGTCCCACACCATAGCAAACTGGTCTTGACACTCTGGGTCTATCAAAATTGAAAAGAAAGCATTAGCCAGGTCTATCACAGCATGATATTCTCCTGCATCTTTAGCAATTTTCTCAACAATTGAGATCATATCTGGTACAGCTGACTTCAATGGGGGTGCCACTTTGTTTAGACCTCTGTAATCCACAGTCATTCTATATGTCCCATCAGGTTTCTTTACTGGGAACACCGGAGACGAGAAAGGACTTACAGCAGGTCTAAGGATCCCTACTCTCAACAGTTCTTGAATTGTGTTACGTACCTGCTGGATGAGCCTGACGTGCAGTGGGAAGGCCTCTCGTACAACCCCGGCTCAAGGGCCACTGATGTTGCAACAGTGGCCGCAAGAGCCTGGCGGTATATGGGTGCCTGGTTCATCTTTGGTCTTGTCAGTTCAGCTGGTGCAGCAGAGAAAAGGAAGCAGGCTGGTAGGTGCACTGGCTGGGGAGACACTGAATACGTAGTCAGACAAGCCGGGTTTGGTAACAGACGATCAGATGTAGGTATAGACGACAGGCAGAGAATGGTCAGGATACAGGCAAAGTTCAGCAACAGGAAATTAAGCAGTGTAGAGCTGAGCGTGGTTATAAGGCAGGCCCTGATCAGGATAACAGAGATCAATCGTAGTCAAACAAGCCGGGTCAAACACAGGAAACAGATCAGATCACAGGAAGTCACTGGAACAGGTATGAACTGCAGATCAGGCACCGAAGACACAGTGCTGCTGAGGTGTTTAAATAAGGCAGCCTGTTGCCTATCACTGAAATCAGTCTGCACTATTAACCCTTAGGTGGCAGATCCATGACAAATAGTCTCCCCAATTTCTTTGTGGCCTCCAGGAAGTCTATACTGCTTGAGACAGACTGGCTTCTCTGGTGGAGGAATGTAGACAGGGGTCCATTTCGCATGACCTCTGACCACAGCCTTCACCGCCCTTACCAGATATGCTTTATCAGGATACCCGAATGTGAATGTACCTCTTTCAGTCTGAATTGACTGACCTTGAAGTACATCCATCCCAAGAATATTTTCGGGTAACTCTGATACCAAAACATTTGTCATAAATCCTGATCCCTTGCCAATAGCCAATTTCACCCGTATCCTAACTGCTGGTGTAGTTTGCCCTCCCAAACCTTTTACTTAAATCAATTCTCCTTTGTGATGGGAAGGATTTCCTTGCAAAAGTATAACTTCAGCTCCGCTATCAACTAAAGCCATTACATGTGTAGGAGAAGATGACTTCCCCCACCATACAGTGACAGGTGCATATGGGCGTCTGTCTCCTGCTGTCACTGCCCTCACTGCTATTACAGGAGACTCACCTTCCCTTCATAAAGGATAAGGAACCTCCCAATCCCCTTTTCTGATTCTCTCTAACTCCTCCCCAGGATAAAGGGATTTGGGTTTGGGTTCATGTTCAGTTTTGGGAATTGGTTTGGGGCTAACAGGAGGGGTCTGTTCTGTTTCCTTTAAGTCTAGGCTGATGTTATCTTCACTAGGAGTAGTGTTTCTAACCCTGACAGTTTTCCCTACTAAATGTTTCCACCTCTTCAGCATTTCTGCAGTAGAAATGCCATCTACAGTAGGTGCCGCCGATTTTGTGGCAATCTCTCCTCTTCTAGCGGCAAGATTGACACCCTACGAGCCCCGTCGCTAGAGCCAGCGCTGAGCTGTCTCGTCATCGGGAAAGGAAAAATGTTTTTCCTTTCGCAATGAGCGACACGCATTGCTGACAGGCCGGTGGACGGAGATCCGACGTGGATTCCCGCCAATACCAGGCACTGTGTTTGGTATGAATCCTGAGGGGGAGCTCCACGCTAAATTTTAAATAAAAAACCGGCATGGGTTCCCCCTCCAGGAGCATACCAGGCCCTTCGGTCTGGTATGGATTTGAAGGGGGATCCCCTAAGCTGAAAAAATGGCATGGGGGTCCCCCTCAAAATCCAAACCAGACCCTTATCTGAGCACGCAACCTGACATGCCGCAGGAAAAGAGGGGGGACGAGAAATCGCCCCCCCCCTCCCCAAAGCACCCTGTCCCCAAGGGCCTCCTCCTGACATCCCTGGCCGTTGGTTGTCGGGGTCTGCGGGCGGGGGTTTATTGGAATCCGGGAGCCCCCTTTAATAAGGGGGCCCCTAGATCCCGGGGCCCCACCCTATGTGAATGAGTATGGGGTACATCGTACCCCTACCCATTCACCTGGTGGAAAAAAATGTCAATAAAAAAACACACACAGGTTTTTAAAGTAATTTATTACACAGCTCCAGGGGTCTTCTTCCGACTCCGGGGGTCTCTTCCGACTTTGGGGTCTCTTCTTCCGACTTCAGGGGTCTTCTTCTGCTCTCCGGTGCCTTTTTCCTTCTGCCGGGCTTTTCCACTATCTTCTTCCAGCTCTTTTGCTAACGGAGAGGCCCGGTCTTCCCCGTCGTCTCGTCCGGCTCTCTGTTGTCCTTCTGCTGGGCCCTCCACTATCTTCTTCCAGCTCTTTTGCTGGTGGAGGGGCCCGGTCTTCCCGTCGCCGTCTTCTTCCCTTTTCTCCTCCTCGATGTTCACTCGTCGCTTCCTCCCGCTGTAATGCTGGGTGTTCGGTCCGCAACGATTTATATAGGCTTCTCATGACGTCACAGTCACATGCTCCGGGTGGCTCCGGAGCATGTGACTGTGACGTCATGGGAGAATGTGACTGACGTCATGAGAAGCCTATATACATCATTGCGTACCGAACACCCAGCATTACAGCGGGAGGAAGTGACGAGTGAACATCGAGGAGGAGAAGAGGGAAGAAGACGGCGATGGGAAGACCGGGCCCCTCCACTAGCAAAAGAGCTGGAAGAAGATAGTGGAGGGGCCGGCAGAAGGACAACGGAGAGCGGGACGAGATGACGGGGTAGACCGGGCCTCTCTGCTAGCAAAAGAGCTGTAAGAAGATAGCGGAGGGGCCAGCAGAAGGACAACGGAGAGCCGGACGAGACGACGGGGAAGACCGGGCCTCTCCGTTAGCAAAAGAGCTGGAAGAAGATAGCGGTAAAGCCCGGCAGAAGGAAAAAGGCACAAGAGAGCAGAAGAAGACCCACGAAGTCGGAAGAAGAGACCCCCGAAGTCAGAAGAGACCCCCAGAGTCGGAAGAAGACCCCCGGAGCTGCGTAATAAATTACTTTAAAAACCTGTGTGTGTTTTTTTATTGACATTTTTTTTCCACCAGGTGAATGGGTAGGGGTACGATGTACCCCATTCTCATTCACATAGGATGGGGCCCCGGGATCTGGGGGCCCCCTTATTAAAGCCCCCCGCCCGCAGACCCTGACAACCAACAGCCAGGGTTGTTGGGACGAGGCCCTTGTACCCATCAACATGGGGACAGGGTGCTTTGGGGTGGGGGGCCGCAGGTCGCCCCCCTGCCCCAAAGCACCAAACCCCCCATGATGAGGGCATGTGGCCTGGTACGGTTCAGGAGGGAGGGGGGACCGCTCTCTTGTCCTCCCTCTTTTCCTGCGGCCTGCCAGGTTGCATGCTCGGATAAGGGTCTGGTTTGGATTTTGAGGGGGACCCCCACGCCGTTTTTTCGGCTTAGGGGATTCCCCTTCAAATCCATACCAGACCAAAGGGCCTGGTATGCTCCTGGAGGGGAAACCCATGCCGGTTTTTTATTTAAAATTTGTCGTGGAGTTCCTGCTCAGGATTCATACCAAACACAGTGCCTGGTATTGGTGGGAATCCACGTCGGATCCCGTTCAATACAGTGTCGCGTCTCCTTCTCGCTATTGCAGCGAGCGCGAGATGTCGGCACCCTGTCGCCGAGATGTCGGCACCCTGTCGCCGAGAATCTCCGCAATGGGATCGCGATGGATATACAATGTCGGCGGCACCTACTGTATGTCATCTTTAGGTACTCCTGCCTTTAATAGGTCCACCCACATTTCTTTCCTAGAAATAACTAGCCTGGTTTTCTCTTCACCTTCTGTCTTCTCTACCCCATTCCGTTTCTTCTCTGTTCTTTTCTGCTTGTATTCTTCCTGTCGGGCCTTGACCTTATCTACTGCCCTGACAGGTTTTGTTTTAGTCTCCTCTATCTCCCCCAACTGGCTTAAAAGGGTTGTGGCTTCATGAATCTTGCTGTTTAATCCCAGGCCTCCCAACAAGGAAAATAATGGAGCCCTGAGATTAAATGGCGCAGACTTCATCAGTTTAGAGCGCAGAGCAGACGTAAAGGGTTCCATATCTGGACCTATCCATTCTGGAAATGTATTTATTACGGTTATACAACCCATCTCACGTAACCTGGAAATATCCTCTCCTATTGATCTCCAGGTATTTTCCAGGTCAGTAGGACTAGCATATACTCGGACTATTCCATCTCTCACAAGGTCTAAAATTCACGCTAAACTCTCGGGCTTTTCGCATTGCCTGACGCAATTGTGGATCATGGGTTAACACTCCCATAGCCACTGCTTCCTTACCTGACAAAACAACACTGTCTGCCCCTTCATCTGATAAGCGTATGAGCCAACTCAATAGGGGCTCCCTAGACCTTTGTTTGTATTGTTTTGCCAGCTCATAGAGTTCAGTTTGTGTAAACTCCCATACTTCTTCAAATTCAACATCTCTGGGGTTGCGATAATGCACCTCCCCATCTGCCATATCCTCTCTATCATGTTGCCATTTCCTATGCTTAGTAATGAGGTCTGGCATGCTTTTTATTTCCCATTGGGTGATCATCATCTGAAATATCAAACTCTATCTCCTCATCCTCACTATTATTTGAGGAGAGCACATCCTCACAATCCCAGTTTTGGGATGTGACAATGGCACATACCCTGGCTTTACTAACAGGTTTACGCCCCTTCCTTTTCCTTAAGGCATTAATTGATTTGGTCATGAGGGCTGCACACCACTCTTGCAAATCATCAGCCTGACTAGCGGTTGAACGTACACACTCTGAAGCAACTGCTAGCTGGTCTTTTAATACCTTAACTTCTGCCTCTGCCTTCTCCCTACTATGTAATTCAGTATAGAGAGCATGGAGGAAGTACCAACCCACTGTGGACACTCTCCTCTTCTCTTTCTTACTTAAATCCAACCCCTTAAGGCTAAAATCTACAAAATGATCTGAGACTTTACCACCCCAAGTCAGCTTCAAGGGAGAAGCATACTTCACAAATTCTTTAGCAAGAGGCTCCCACTCATTGTTTCTGGCCCAGATAGGTAAGCTGCACACTTTCTTCTGGTCACCAGAACCCTCTGCAGCCTTGCTTTTCCTAAACAGCTTACGCAGCATTTTACCTAGCACAAGCTACACAACCCACTACAGAAAAACAAGTCTGCTTCAATTGAATTATAGCACAGATCGCGGCCGAGCCCCCAACTGTTTTGCTTGTGTCTATCTAGCAAGGTTACTCTGTGGTATAACAAGGAAGCTGAGACTTCTGCAGTGTGTAAATGTGCTTTTACTATACAAAGATGCTGTACATACAACTATTACAGTCTTAGGAATACAATACAAGACTGACAGATATCTATAACAAGCAAAATGCCTAGAAAATAGAACAGCCTATGGTCTATAACTACAAATACATTTAAGTTACTTATCTTCTGTTATGGTATGTTCGTGATCTCCATTGGCAATGACTCTTCTTGGAGACCAGGTTCTGTTCTTCTATCATGAGTGGCTTCTTCTGATCTTACAGCAACATGATGTGTGTGTCCTAGCTTATGCCTGAATCCCCCCTTTTATGTGTCAGGCTGTTTACCATAGTTACCAAAACAACAGAAAACATACCTGTTTACTGTAGCTGTAGAAACAATGGACTGTTGAATACAACAATGCTATCTACCCATTGTCTACTCAAATCAAATATGTCAGTAATCTAAGAGTCATTCTTTCAGTTTGAGAGCTGAAAGAAATCTCAAACAAGTAATGTCTTACTTGTTTACTGTAGCTAAAGAGACAATAGCCTGTTGAATACAACAATGGCATCTAACCCCATTGTATGAAAACAGCATTTGTCTGAGAAATCTACTCAAACCAACAAACTGACAGTAATCTGACCAACTCACTATTGTAATATTGTCCCATGTATCCTATGTCTGATTAATATAAAAAAAATCATATTTTTAACAAACGCAACACAAACGTTCAAGACCATTGTATTTAATAGGGTTCTAAAGTTTGACTTTCGGTCCGTTCGCAGGTTCTGGTGCAAACCAAACCGGGGGGTGTTCGGCTCATCCCTACAAATGATTATTATTGCACTCAGCCCCGGGGATTCTTCCTGTCACTTCTCCTTTTCCTTCTTCTCTCTTCTTTCATTCTTCTACTTTCCCTTCCCTTTCACCTCTCCCTATCCTTTCTTTTTTCTCTTATTTTTCTTCCATTAGGTTCAAACAGCTACACTTGTGTATACTCCACTTTGATTCAAAACATAGTCATAAGCTCCTAGAAGTCTTATAGTAGTGTTAAGCCCTGTACACATGATCGGATTTCCTATGGATTTTAAACCAATGGATTTTTCCATCGGATATCCGATGAGGCTGACTTCCATCAGTCTTGCCTACACACCATCAGTCAAAAAACCGATCGTCCCAAACGCCGTGACGTAAAACACTCAGACGAGCCAAGAAAATTAAGTTCTATGCTTCTGAGCATGCGTCGACTTGATTCTGAGCATGCGTGGGTTTTTTTATCCGATGGAGTTCCCCACAGACGATAGTAATTTGCTATCGTTTTTTTTTTCCATCGGATAAATTTAAAACATGTTCTATTTTTTTACACCGATGGAAAAAAGACCGATGGGGCCCATACACGATCGGTTTGTCCAAGGAAAACAGTCCATCGGACTGTTTTCATCTGTAAAACCGATCGTGTGTACAGGGCTTTAATCTTGTCTCGCTTTTTCAGATGCATACTTTGGATTAGTTTAAAAAAAACATTTTTCCTTTTCTTTACTTATTAGAGGCTTTATTCTACCATCATTACCCACCTTCGATGTTAGCCTTCATTGTTTAAACTATAAATGTTATCTTTGACACTAATCCTGAAACAGACTAAGCAAAAGAGACTATTTTCAGTTAATATGTAGAGCAATTGTTTATTATATACTGTTTTGGTAATTTCAAGCAATGCTTTTGAACCTATTTATGTGATTTTTGTGATTTGTTAAATTTCAATAAACAAATTTGACAAGAAAAAGTACATGGCATAGAGTCAGAAGAGGAAGGCTCCCCCAGGAACAAAATAGAGAGTGTAATACAGATCAAACCGTGGAGCAAGTAGGGATGCAGCCCCAATCGTGTAAATTATGGTAACATCAATAAAGCAATGCATTAAATACCAGTTTGTGATACGACATATAGTCAATACAAAGGGAGACAGTGGTGAGTTACAGACCTGTAACATGCAACAGGCTTCTCCCACAGGTGGGGACAAGTTACAGCAGATGTTGGGGATGAAGTTGAAATAGAGTGAGGCGCAAGATGGGAAACTAGGGATGCCTGACCATGGACCAACAAATAGATATGTGAATCCTGGGAGGAGATCCCATTGAGGAGAATGAGTAGCTGGGGAGCAACCATGAAGGAGAAGAGATAAAGAGGAGAAGGTGTAGGAAGAGGAAGAGAGAGGAAAATATATTAGAGGAGTCGCCGGGGGGGGGGGGGGTCCGGTGCCTGCATGTAATCAAAATTAGGAAGGGAATGACTTAAGGACGGAGTAGAGAGTTGTCAAAATCAGAGTCTGGTGACCTACTCAAACAGTGAAAACATGGTGCTTGCATCCTGTATGAGCAGCCACTGACAAGAGGGAAACTGCCCAGTTCCCCTGAGCCTGTCCTCGTGCTATACTCCAAAGGTACTCTAATGCCGCGCACACACGATCGTTTTTTCTGATGAAAAAAGACCGATGGACTTTTTTCATCGGAAAAACCGATCGTGTGTGGGCCCCATCGGTCTTTTTTCCATCGGTGTAAAAAAATAGAACATGTTTTAAATTTTACCGATGGAAAAAAAACGATAGCAAATTCCGATCGTCTGTGGGGAACTCCATCGGAGAAAAACCCACGCATGCTCAGAATCAAGTCGACGCATGCTCAGAAGCATTGAACTCGTCTGAGTGTTTTAAGTCACCGCGTTTTGGACGGTCGGAATTTTGTCTGATGGTGTGTAGGCAAGACTTATGAAAGTATGCTTCATCGGAATTGTGATGGAAAAATCCATCGGATTTTATTTCATCGGAAATCTGATCGTGTGTACAGGGCATAAAGGTGATACATATGCAGCCTCAGCATTTCCAAAGTAGAGTTCCATTGGATGAAACGCTTAGCTCATCTCTACTTTCTAGTTAAAACCTTACCTGAGCCACCTTCATCTGTTCATCCCTTGCAGCTAATACCTTTTGCACCACCTCCCCCTCCCTTTAGATTGTAAGCCCTCCTGTACCTTCTGTATTGAACTGTATTGTATTTGTACTGCCCCCCCTCTACATTGTAAAGCACTGAGCAAACTGCTGGGGTTATATAAATCCTGTATAATAATGGTGGCTTTATGTATTGTGGTATGCATCTTTATTTTGTAACATATGTATATATATATATATATATATATCTATATATATATATATATATATATATATATATATATATATATATATAAAGATATATCCATATATATTGTGACAGCAGGAAGGTAAAGTCACCTGGTTGCATCCAGGGGGGTAGATATATTTCGCCCAGATTCAGGCTTTACGCCGACTTATACAACTAGGTGGAGAGTTGTATAAGCCCAGCTGAGGCTAGTGGGCTCATGGATGACTCATACCTCTAGGGAGAGTGCTGGGCGTCGTGCAGGCAGGGAGTTGATGAGACCAGCTGAAGCTTGTCAGCTCGTTTAAGGCCTCTATAAAAACTCCCAGATTCATTAGGTGTTAGCTCATGCCTGGAACCAGACCTGTGTGGACTGTCTAGGGAGAGTGAACCCCTGTGCGGTGAGACAAAGCCTGTGTGGCTATTTGCTTGGACATTTAAAACCAGGGACTTAGGGACTAGGACAGCACTAGGCTGATCCCAGTTGTTAGTTAGGAAACCTGTATGTTTAATCAGAGGTCAAGTTGACCAGGATTTATTTTATTTATGTTTCTTTTGCTTTGCTGTGTTTTGTCACTGTAAATAGAAAATAAACCGCACCTTTTTGATTTTGAAAACCACAACCTCCGTTTGCTGGGCCTGTTTTTGTGTGGGGAGCCCATCCCGGGGGTCACACACACCCGCTGCCGAGCTAACCCCCTCACAGTTGGTGGAGAACCAGTGGCAGTTTTTTTTTAAGCCAGCATGGAGGAGATACTGAAACAGCTGGCTCTAGCAAATGCCAATCAACAGCAGACAAATGCAGGTTTGCAAAAGAGCCTTGCAGCCCAGCAGCAAGCTCACCAACAGAGTCTGGAAGCTCAGCAACAAGCCCAGCAGCAATCTGAGGCCCGCTTCATAGACCTGTTACAGAAGCAAGAGCAGAGACTACAACAAATGGAAGCAGTAATGCAGCAACGTCCGCAGACCAGTGAGGAAAGCCGTCCCACTAATACCGCGTCCTTTGGGGTGAGTCGTTTATTGACAAAAATGACTGGAGAGGATGATCCAGAGGTATTTTTGACCACATTTGAAAGGACCGCTGAAAGAGAAAAGTGGCCTGAGGAGCAGTGGGCTGGACTGGTGGCTCCTCTGTTAACTGGTGAATCGCAGAAAGCTTACTATGATCTAGAGCCTAACCAAGCAAAAGACTATGTGATGCTAAAAGCTGAAATTTTGGCAAGGCTGGGTGTCACCCAGGCTGTCCGGGCTCAGCGTGTGCATAACTGGACTTTCCAGCTTGGAAAACCCCCCAGGTCTCAAATGTATGATCTCATTCACCTGAGCAGAAAGTGGCTACAGCCAGAGACTTTGTCCGCACCAAAGATTGTGGAACGTGTTGTAATGGATCGGTTTTTGAGAGCTCTTCCTACTGCCATCCAAAAGTGGGTAAGCCATGGAGACCCAGAGACGGCCGATGGTCTTGTGGATCGTGTGGAGAAATACTTGGCTACAGAGAACCTGACGGCCTCTTCCAGAGACACTCGGACTTTCCACCCTAAGACCAGACCATCCCCAGGGGCGGATAAGAGGATTCCAAGGGGTGAGGGTGGAGAGAGTGAGAGGGTGGGAGCTCTACCCCAAGTTTGGCGAGAACAGCCTGGGAAATCAGCGGCTCAAGAGGCGGCAAGAAGGATCGTTTGCTACCGCTGCCGGCAAGCGGGACATATTGCAGCCAATTGCCCGGTTATGGAGGAACCCATGCAGTGTGACTTTCTGACGGGCAGACGTCAGTCGCTGTGTGCGACAGTTGCATGCACTGCCATTCGAGGAACTGAGAAACATTTATGCAAAATGTGTGTTAATGGTAGAAATGTTGTGGTATTGCTGGATTCAGGTAGCCTTGTGACCCTGATAAAGGCTGAGTTAGTTAAAACAGAGGTATTTGGGAATAGCAAGGTAGCTGTTATTTGTGTGCATGGGGACACCCGAGAGTATCCAGTGACTACAGTGTGTTTCGAGACCCCCAAAGGTACCCTCTCTCATCCAGTGGGCTTAGTATCTCAGTTACCGCATGACGCCATTGTGGGAAGGGATTTTCCGAAGTTCTGGGAACTGTGGGATGATCCTGAGCCCCCCACTGGTGCCCCTATGTACCAGGAATGTGATAGCCAGAACTCCCCTGAGAGTGGTGAGGACTCTCCGGAATTTCCCTTATCAGTATTGGCAGGGGAGACTCAAGAAACTGGAGAGGAGCCCACCTCCTCAGACGAAAACCTACCGTCTGTGGAGTTTTCTGATCTTGAGGTTCACAGGGAAAACTTTGCCACAGAACAGTTGAAAGACCCCGCCCTAATAAAGGCACGGGAAAACGTAGTGAAAATAGATGGCGAGTTAGTGAACCCAGATAATACCTGCACTTACCCATACTTCAGCGTAGAGAAGGACCTACTGTATCGGGTGGCAAAAAGGGCAGAAGAAACCGTTGAGCAGCTTGTGGTGCCCAAACCTTACAGGAAGTTGGTGTTGGAGTTGGCCCATGGGCACATTCTTGGAGGTCATCTGGGGACAGAGAAAACCCGAGAGAGGGTATTACAGAGATTCTATTGGCCGGGGGTGATGAAGGACATAGAAAATTATTGTTCCTCCTGCCCTGTGTGTCAGAGGTCGGCCCCGATGCCACATTTCCGTAGCCCGCTGGTCCCTCTACCCATCATTGAGGTCCCGTTTGAGAGGATCGCCATGGATTTGGTAGGGCCTATAATCAAGTCCGCTAGGGGGCACCAGTACATATTAGTTATAATGGACTATGCCACCCGTTATCCAGAAGCGATCCCTCTCCGAAATACCTCGGCCAAAACCATAGCCAAAGAGTTATCTCTTGTGTTTAGCCGGGTGGGTATTTGTAAAGAACTGCTTACGGACCAAGGTACACCCTTTATGTCCCGGGTTATGAAGGAGCTGTGTAAATTGTTCAAAGTGACGCAATTACGTACATCTGTGTATCACCCCCAAACCGATGGGCTGGTTGAAAGATTCAACAAAACCCTAAAACAAATGTTGAAGAAAGTGGTGGATAGAGATGGAAAGGATTGGGACTGTCTACTTCCTTATCTGATGTTTGCTATTAGGGAGGTGCCCCAATCCTCTACGGGATTCTCCCCCTTTGAGTTACTGTATGGGAGACACCCAAGAGGGCTGTTGGATATTGCCAAGGAAACTTGGGAAAGTGAGAGTTCTCCCCACAGGAGTGTGATTGAGCATGTCGCCCTGATGCAAGACCGAATTGCACAGGTAATGCCCATCGTGAAGGAACATTTGGCCCAAGCGCAGTTAGCACAGCAGAGAGTGTACAACCGTGGAGCCAAGACCCGTACCTTTTCCCCGGGGGATAGGATACTGGTACTTGTCCCTACGTTTGAAAGTAAATTCCTTGCCAAATGGCAAGGCCCCTATGAGATAATGGAAAAAGTGAGCGAAGTGAATTACAAGGTCAGACAACCAGGAAGGCGAAAGCCCGAACAGATCTATCACGTTAATCTGTTGAAAGCCTGGAGGGATAGAGAGTCCCTAGTCGCAGACACTTGGTCACCAGCTCAAACTGGTTGCGTGATTCCTGAGGTTGGAATAGCAGCCACCTTGTCACAACCCCAACAACAGGAGGTTAAGGAGTTTGTGCTTCGCAACAAGGAGGTATTCTCTGAGCTGCCGGGACAAACATCTGGGGTAGAGCATGACATCATTACCCCGCCCGGTGAAAGGGTGAAGTTAAAACCCTATCGGATCCCAGAGGCCCGACGGGAGGCAATACGGGAGGAAGTACAGAAAATGCTGAACTTAGGGGTGATAGAGGAGTCCCAAAGTGATTGGTCTAGTCCCATTGTGTTGGTGCCTAAACCGGATGGGAGCTGGCGATTTTGTAACGATTTTCGTCAGTTGAACAAAGTTACAAAATTTGACACCTACCCCATGCCACGTATAGATGAGTTGATCGACCGGCTGGGAACAGCCCGATACATGACGACTCTTGACCTCACAAAAGGGTATTGGCAAATCCCCCTGGCCAAGTCGGCCAAAGAGAAAACCGCATTTGTAACCCCAGACGGGGCGTTCCAATATAAAAGAATGCCGTTCGGGTTACAGAATGCGCCGGCCACATTCCAGCGGAAAATGGACCAGATGCTGAGGCCCCATCGGAAGTATGCTGCGGCTTACCTGGATGACGTAATTGTCCATAGCACAGATTGGGCCTCACATCTGCCAAAAGTGCAAGCAGTCCTGGACTCTGTTCGGGAAGCGGGGTTTACGGCTAACCCCAAGAAGTGTACCATTGGGCAGGAGGAGGCCAAATATCTTGGGTACACCATTGGGAGGGGAGTAATAAAACCCCAACTCAACAAAGTCGAGGCCATCCAGAGTTGGCCACGTCCCAACAGCAAGAAGCAGGTACGAGCCTTTCTGGGAATCGCTGGGTATTATCGGCGATTCATTCCCCACTTTGCTTCTAAGGCTGTGCCCCTAACCAACCTGACGAAGGGGAAAGGGTCGGTCATGATTAAATGGACCCCCGAGGCTGAGGCAGCATTCCAATTCTTGAAACAAGCCTTATATAGCCAGCCAGTGTTGTACTCACCCGACTTCTCTAAAGACTTTGTCGTACAAAGTGATGCGTCAGATGTGGGGTTAGGAGCAGTATTGTCCCAGGTCTGGAACGGGGAAGAGCACCCAGTCATTTACCTCAGCAGGAAGTTGAAGTCCCATGAGGTAAATTACGCCACCGTTGAAAAGGAGTGTTTAGCGGTGAAGTGGGCTCTAGATTCCCTTCGGTACTACCTGCTAGGTAGGCACTTTGACATGGTTACGGATCACGCTCCGTTAAAGTGGATGGCTCAAAACAAGGAAACAAATAGAAGAGTGAATAGGTGGTTCCTGGCCCTCCAGGAATTCAACTTCACAGTAAAGCATCGCCCTGGCGTTCAAATGGGGAATGTGGATGCTTTGTCTCGAGTACATGAATGCCTGATTGCTGGTGTTCCAACCCCAAGGTTAAAACAAGAGGGGGGGGTATGTGACAGCAGGAAGGTAAAGTCACCTGGTTGCATCCAGGGGGGTAGATATATTTCGCCCAGATTCAGGCTTTACGCCGACTTATACAACTAGGTGGAGAGTTGTATAAGCCCAGCTGAGGCTAGTGGGCTCATGGATGACTCATACCTCTAGGGAGAGTGCTGGGCGTCGTGCAGGCAGGGAGTTGATGAGACCAGCTGAAGCTTGTCAGCTCGTTTAAGGCCTCTATAAAAACTCCCAGATTCATTAGGTGTTAGCTCATGCCTGGAACCAGACCTGTGTGGACTGTCTAGGGAGAGTGAACCCCTGTGCGGTGAGACAAAGCCTGTGTGGCTATTTGCTTGGACATTTAAAACCAGGGACTTAGGGACTAGGACAGCACTAGGCTGATCCCAGTTGTTAGTTAGGAAACCTGTATGTTTACTCAGAGGTCAAGTTGACCAGGATTTATTTTATTTATGTTTCTTTTGCTTTGCTGTGTTTTGTCACTGTAAATAGAAAATAAACCACACCTTTTTGATTTTGAAAACCACAACCTCCGTTTGCTGGGCCTGTTTTTGTGTGGGGAGCCCATCCCGGGGGTCACACACACCCGCTGCCGAGCTAACCCCCTCACAATATGTATATAAGATAAATATATAGTATACAGTAAAACCTTGGATTGCAAGCATAATTCGTTCCGGAAGCATGCTTGTAATCCAAAGCACTTGTATATCAAAGCAAATTTTCCCATAAGAAATAATGGAAACTCAAATGATTCGTTCCACAAGCATTTATTCATAAGTCCTTCAGTTTATAGTCCATATAAAAAGATTATAGCAATGTGATAAGTTGGGTAACCATAAAATGTCCATCCACAAATGGAAGCCTCCCCAAGGGGATTGGAAGCAATATCCAGCAGGAGCTACAGAGTATAAAAGAAAAGAGAGGCACCTCTAAGTGTAGCAATATGGGTAAATTTAATGAAGGTACAACATTTAGCAACTCACATGGTAATGATTAAAATAGGCACATCTAAGTATGCAGGCATCCGGGGTAAAGCTGACCACATAGACCGTCATCCTCACCGCCAGCTCTCACCGTTGTCAGTCTGCAATCATGATCAGGAAGACTACCCTGCAGTAGAGGGATCTGAAAGCGAGACTTGAACCGCTCGTCGAAGGGATGACATCAATGGCAGTGCTGAGGATTGTCTATGTGGACAGCTTTACCCCGGATGCCTGCATATTTAGATGTGCCTGTTTTAATCATCAACCATGTGAGTTGCTAAATGTTGTACCTTCATTAAATTTAACCATATTGCTACACTTAGAGGCTCCTCTCTTCTCTTTTATACTCAGTTGTGACATGATGCTACTTGTATATCACGACATCGCTTTTATATCAAGTAAAAATTTATGTAAAAATGTTGCTTGTCTTGCAAAAAGATCTCAAATCAAGATACTCTCAAACAAAGGTTTTACTGTATTGTCAAAAGTATTGGGACACCTGCCTTACATGAACTTTAATGGCATCTTAGTCCGTAGGGTTCAATATTGAGTTGGCCCACCCTTTGCAGCTATAACAGCTTCATCTCTTCTGGGAAGGCTGTCCACAAGGTTTAGGAGTGTGTCTATGGGAATGTTTGACCATTCTTCTAGAACCGCATTTGTAAGGTCAGGCACTGATGTGGAAGAGTAGACCTGGCTCACAGTCTACACTCAACTTCACCCCAAAGGTGTTCTGTCAGGTTGAGGTCAAGACTCTGTGCAGGCCAGTCAAGTCCCTCCGCCCCAAACGCGCCTATCCATGTCTATGGATCTTGTTTTGTGCACTGGTGCGCAGTCATGTTGGAACAGGAAGGGGCCATTCTCAAACTGTTCCCACAAAGTTGGGAGCATGAAATTGTCCAAAATGTCTTGGTACTGTAGGCTGATGCCTTAAGAGTTCCCTTCACTGGAACTAAGGGGCCAAGCCCAACCCCTGAAAAAGTTATGTGCATGTAAAGCTAGGTGTTCCAATACTTTTGACAATATAGTGTATATACAGTATATATATATATATATGTAATTTTACGTATTGTGATGATTTTTTCAGTGGATGTTCAGGATAGCCTCAGCTGTATGGGGACTCTCCCTCCTCATTGTCTGAGAGAGCAGCGGGAGCCCATTGGCTCCCACTGCTGCCAATCACAGCCAGTGAGCCAATAAGGTGAAAGCAGGGGGCAGAGCTGAGCCACGGCTCTATGCGTCTTATGGACACATAGAGCAGAGGCTCGGGAGCGAGTACGTAACGGTGCACCCAGGGCAAGCGTCTTTCTTTGGGGGCACTGCTTGAGGGGGAGGAGCCAGGAGCACCGACGGGGGACCTGAAAAGAAGAGGATTGGAGCTGCTCTGTGCAAAACCACTGCACAGAGCAAGTAAATATAACATGTTTGTTATTTTTTTTTAAATTAAGCTTTAATATAATTTTAATAGCTTAGTTCTCAGTGTAGAGCCAGGGGGAGACAGTTGTGGCTTCAGATCAATGCTGCAGTCATCTTGGTGAGTATGAATGTTTGCCTTTTTTTATTCCTATACTTCATGAGATTGATAATATTGTATCTTAATCTATAATGTTCTTATTTAATCAGGGCTTATAATTATGCAAATTAAATTTCATGATCATTAACTCCAATTTGATTCAAGCAGTATTGTTTTTACATTGTTTACTATATTACCTAATGCTGCCTCCCAGTGGTACAGTTTATTGCAAATTTACTTTAGTTGGGGAAATCATATACGAGGGGCGTTTAACTCAAACCGGGACTTTTACATTTATATAATAAAAGAACAAATTTCAAGAAGTGGAAACAGCATTTATTTTTCGACATACTCCCCTGCTACATTTATACCTGTAAGTAATGCACTCAACCGTCATGGCCTGTATACACGCTCACCACGCAAGACTGCATTGCTGAATAAAAAGCATGTTGGAGCTCAATTGAAAGTTTGCTGCACATTTAGACAAGCCTGTGAAATACTGGGAGAATATAGTCTGGTCAGATGAGACCAAAATTGAACTCTTTGGATGCCATAATACACACCATGTTTGGAGGTCAAATGGCACTGCACATCACCCCAAAAACATCATACCAACAGTGAAGTTTGGAGGTGGGAACATCATAGTGTGGGACTGTTTTTCAGCATACGGTACTGGCAAACTTCATATCATTGAAGGAAGGATGAATAGAAAAAAATTGTACCAAGACATTCTTGATAAAAATCTCCTGCCATCTACCAGGATGATGAAGATGAAATGAGGGTGGACATTTCAGCAAGACAATGATCCCAAACACAAAGCCATGGAAACTCTCAATTGGTTTCAAAGAAAGAAAATAAAGCTGCTAAAATGGCTCAGCCAGTCACCAGACTTGAATCCAATAGAAAATCTATGGGAGAACTAAAGATGAGAGTTCATAGAAGAGGCCCACAGAACCTTCAAGAATTGAAGACTGTTTGTGTGGAAGAATGGGCCAAAATCACACCTGAACAATGCATGAGATTAGTTTCTCCATACTGGAGGCATCTTGAAGCTGTCATTACCAACAAAAGATCTTGTATGAAGTTTTAACTGCTTGCTGACCGTCCATCATTGATATACTGCGGCAGGGTGGCCGCTCTGCGCTGGATCATGTACCTAGTAGGTGATCTGCACGGCGGGGTAGGGAGCACGTCCGCACACCCCTGCCATACTGGCTGTGCTGCGATTGGCTGCAGCTGCCGCTGATTGGTCCCTGGCACCCGACATTCGGCTCTTGACATTAAGGAAGAGAGCCCTGTGTAGGTAAACAAACACAGGGCTCTTCGTTTTTTCTTCCTGCAAAGCAAAGTACAGTAACAATGCATATTTTTAGCACTGATAATTGTATTTGTGTCACTGGTTCCCAAAAAAGTGTCAAAAGTGTCAGTTAGGTGTCCAATTTGTCCGCCACAATATTGAAGTCCTGCTATAAGTCGCTGATCGCTGGTCATGTTTTCAGGCTTTCCATTATTTTGCACAGGTGATTTGCTCAGTTTCACTGCCTTAGTAATTACCACAGCTGTTTCATCTGAGGGAAATCCTGAAAACATGACCTGTTGGGGCGCCTTGAGGACTGGAGTTGAGAAACACTGATCTAGATTGAGTTCCAATAATAAAAGAAGAAGGCTTAAGCTAATCTACGATAAGCAAAAACTGGTGTTACATAAATTAAAAATATGTTTGATGTAAATTCTAATAGATTACAAGACAGATATAAACAATTTATAAAAATGGTGTATGAATGGACACCGTTATTAAGATGAAAAATAATAAACATTTCTATGTATATATGTCATTGAATTAACATATATTGGGATGGAGAGAGAAAAAAAGCGTGAAAACAGATATTTACTCCATATCTGATAAGTACATATTAATTCTATGGAACTCAATAACTTATTGTATAACAAACAAAAAATAAGGAGTGTGAATTGAAGAACTTTGCTACTAAATTTATAAACATCAATGGATATCAAAAGAAAAGACAGGTTAAGAGAAGAGAATAGAATAGAAAGAGAAATAAAGGTAAGAAAAATAAAGATAGAAAAAATAGAAGGAAAAAGAAGATATTATCATTGGATATGACTTCTGTTTTGGAGTGAGTCATAGCTTCAGGGCCGATCCTAGGGTCACATGCGCCTGGGTGCAGAAATATTTATGGCGCCCCTACAAGGGCGTGGTCACCTTACTAACTCCTTTAGTAACTCCTTTACAAATGTTTCTATGGCAAAGACTCAAACACAGAGATGCTCCCCTAAGGAGTCATCGTTACCTTGGGATCCTCCCACAATCTCTTAACAATAAACAAATTACAGGAAGAGAAGCAGAGTACTCTAATTGGACCTGGAGGGGGGTCTCACTAATGGACACAGAGAGGGCCTCTGTTAGAGAGTCTGTTTAGAAAGAGCCCCCAGACATAATACAGGAGATGGTCAGAGACTGCAGACATAATACAGGAGATGGTCAGAGACTGCAGACATACTACAGGAGATCGTCAGAGACTGCAGACATACTACAGGAGATGGTCAGAGACTGCAGACATACTACAGGAGATGGTCAGAGACTGCAGACATACTACAGGAGATGGTCAGAGACTGCAGACATACTACAGGAAATGGTCAGAGACTGCAGACATACTACAGGAGATGGTCAGAGACTGCAGACATACTACAGGAGATGGTCAGAGACTGCAGACATACTACAGGAGATGGTCAGAGACTGCAGACATACTACAGGAAATGGTCAGAGACTGCAGACATACTACAGGAGATGGTCAGAGACTGCAGACATGGTACAAGAGATCAATGCAGCCTCACCAGTGCCCATCAAATGCAGCTTATCAGTGCCCACCAATTGCAGCCTACCATTGCTCACCAACTGTAGCCTACCAGTGCCCACCAAATGCAGCCTTTATTAGTGCCCACCAAATGCAGCCTCATCAGTGCCCACCAAATGCAGCTTATCAATGCCCATCAAATGCAGCCTACCAGTACCCAACAATTGCAGCCTTATAAGTGCTCACCAATTTCACTGTACCAGTGCCCCTGGATCACACAAAAGAGCAATATTTTGCTGTCACAGAGCTTGGATTTGATTCACCCGGGCAGCCACTGTAACAAAGACTGACTCGCGGCTCCTATGGTACACATCACACTGATTCAATTTCACGGCATTGCATCAGTGTGCAGGAGCCGGTCTAGGAGGCAGAACTTTGTTACAGCGCCGCCCGGGCATTTCAGACCAAAGCTCATGCGGTGTGTGTGACATACACACGGAGAGAAGGAGGGAGAGGAGCACTCAGGGCCGGTGATAAGTATTTTTGACTACATAGGCAAAGATCCATTTTGACGCCCCCCCCCAACCCATCCGCACCGTCCTCTTGCTACTCCCTGTCTAAAAATCGAGTTGGTACCTTCTTCACAGTGCGCCTGTAATGTGATGGGGCGCAATGTGAAGGACGTCACATACCACTGAAAATAGAACTTCCACTAAACAGCAGTGTGTAATGAGGGGGTGGGGTTATGCATTTCTTGCTTCCCCTCACTGGCCACAGGCAGCTGAGGCCAAATAAAACTCATAAGAAACTCCCAGGTCACCCCCCCCAGATACTCCCACTTTGATCACACCTCCCCAGATTCCCTAACTATACCCCCCACCCTGATGAGTGAAGGAGAGAGAGAGAGAAGGAGAGAGAGAGAAGGAGAGAGAAGGAGAGAGAAGGAGAGAAGGAGAGAAAAGGAGAGGGAGAGAGAGAGAAGGAGAGGGAGAGAGAGAGAAGGAGAGGGGGAGAGAGAGAGGAGAGAGAAGGAGAGGGAGAGAGAGAGAAGGAGAGAGGGAGCGAGAGAGAGAGAGAGAAGGAGAGAGAGAGAAGGAGAGAGAGAGAGAAGGAGAGGGGGAGAGAGAAGGAGAGGGAGAGAGAGAGATGGAGAGAGAGAGAGATGGAGAGAGAGATGGAGAGAGAGAGAGAGAAGGAGAGGAGAGAGAGAGAAGGAGAGAGAGAAGGAGAGAGGGAGAGAGAGAGGGGGAGTAGTGAGAGAGAGGAGGAGAGAGAGGAGGAGAGAGAGAGGAGGGGGAGAGAGAGAAGGAGGGAGAGAGAGGGGGAGAGAGAGAGCAGGAGAGAGAGGGGGGAGAGAGAGAAGGAGAGAGAGAAGGAGAGAGTGAGAAGGAGAGAGTGAGAAGGAGAGAGGGAGATAAAGAGAAGGAGAGAGTGAGAAGGAGAGAGGGAGATAGAGAGAAGGAGAGAGGGAGATAGAGAGAAGGAGAGAGGGAGAGAGAAGGAGAGAGATAGAGGGGGTAGAGAAGGAGAGAGGGAGAGAAAGAGAGAGGGAGAGAGAAGGAGAGAGAGGAGGAGAGAGATAGAGAGGGAGAAGGAGAGAGATAGAGAGGGAGAGAGAGGGAGAAGGAGAGAGAGGGAGAAGGAGAGAGAGAAGGGAGAGGGAGAAAAAGAAGAGAGAGAAGGAAAGAGAGAGAAGGAGAGAGAGAGAGGGGGAGAGAGAGAGGGGGAGAGAGAAGGGGAGAGAGAAGGAGAGAGAGAGGGGGAGAGAAAGGGGGAGAGAGAGAAGGGGGGAGAGAGAGGAGAGAGAGAGAGAAGGAGAGAGAGAAGGGAGAAGGAGAGAGAATGAGAGAGAGAATGAGAGAGAGAGGAGAGAGAGGAGAGAAAGGGGGAGAGAGAGAAGGAGAGAGAGAAGAGAGAGAGAAGGAGAGAGAGAGGGAGAGAGAAGAGAGAGAGAAGGAGAGAGAGAAGGAGAGATGAGAGAGAGAGAGAAGGAGAGAGGGGAGAGAGAGAGAGAAGGAGAGAGAAGGAGAGAGAAGAGAGAGAGAGGAGAGAGAGAGGAAGAAGGAGAGAGAGGGGGAGAGAGAGAAGAGAGAGGGAGAGAAAGAAGGAGAGAGAGAGGGGGAGAGAGAAGGAGAGAGAGCGGAGAGAGAGCGGATAGAAGAGAGAGGGGAGAGAGAAGGAGAGAGAGCAGAGAGAGAGAGAAGAGAGCGAGAAGAGAGAGAAGAGAGAGAAGAGAGAGAGCAGAGAGAGAGAGAGCAGAGAGAGAGAAGGAGAGAGAAGGAGAGAGCGAGAGAGGGAGAGAGAAGAGAGAGAGGGGGGAGAGAGAGAAGGAGAGAGAAGAGGGAGAGAGAGAAGGAGAGAGAGAGAGAGGGAGAGAGAGGAGAGAGAAGAGGGAGAGGGAGAGAGAAGGAGAGAGAAGGAGAGAGAGGGAGAGAGAGAAGAGAGAGAGGGGAGAAAGAGAAGAGAGAGAGAGCGGAGAGAGAGAGAGAAGAGAGAGAGAGAAGAGAGAGAAGAGAGAGAAGAGAGAGAGCAGAGAGAGAAGGAGAGAGAAGGAGAGAGTGAGAGAGGGAGAGAGAAGAGAGAGAGGGGGAGAG
This sequence comes from Rana muscosa, assembly GCA_029206835.1. Lineage (NCBI taxonomy): Eukaryota > Metazoa > Chordata > Amphibia > Anura > Ranidae > Rana > Rana muscosa. Next base: position 707,599,403 of record CM055117.1, read on the forward strand.
AGAAGGAGAGAGAAGAGGGAGAGAGAGAGAGAAGGAGAGAGAGAGAGGGAGAGAGAGAAGAGAGAGAGGGGGAGAGAGAGAAGAGAGAGGGGGAGAGAGAGAGAGGGAGAGAGAGAAGAGAGAGAGAGGGGAGAGAGAGAGAAGGAGAGAGAGAAGAGAGAGAGGGGGAGAGAGAGAAGAGAGAGAGGGGGAGAGAGAGAGAAGGGGAGAGAGAGAAGGAGAGAGAAGAGGGAGAGAGAGAGAGAGATCCCTAGCCCTGTCTGTATCTGAGGATAGGTCTGTGTATGATGCCAAGTACCTTCTTCCAGCAGCTCCCTGGCAGCTTGCGCCTCCCACTCGTCCTTGTCCTCCAGGCCTCACTGACTGCTGATGCTGGAGCAGAGAGGAGGCTGGAGGAGACAGTGTCCAGCGAGTCAGCGACATCAGATCAGTTTGGCTGCTTTGAAATCTCCCGCCCACACCCCTTTCCAGGCACAGATTGGCCGCACAAGGGGCTGTGAGCGGGCACAGTGGGGACATGGGGAGGAGGTGGGGCGGACCTAACTTACCTCCTCTTCTCTCCTTGTAGTACGGACCACGGATACAGCGGGCGCCGGGCAGGGGGATGTGGACACTGCTGCGGGCATGCCGGTGGGCGGGTCAGTGGGCGGCGGAGGTAGGGGGCAATGAACAAGATCACGGCGCCCTCGCTTACATGCGCTAATCACTCGTTTAGGACGAAACACGAGCACCATACTCGTTGGCAACACAACGGTGCTCCTGACACTTTGGCGCCCAGTCCCCTCTGGCGCCTCGGTGCATTGCATCCCGTGCACCCCGTCTCGGACCGGCCCTGCATAGCTTGATTACAGTAATTCTATTTATGGTTTTAGAAATCGTTAATGTATTTGTTTTCCAAGCTTTGGCGATTGTCTGCTTTGCAGCTGTGATTTGTAGTAAAAGGTTAAATTGAGTATGCAAAATATTGGCCGGTTTCAGGTTTAGGAGTGCAATTAGAGGATTTGATTTAATCGATTTATTGAATAAAGTTGAGAGCATTAGAAAAATCTCTTTCCAAAACTGTTTTGCAACCGGACATTCCCAAAATATGTGTATATGGGATCCTAATTGACCACAGCCACGAAAGCAGAGCGGAAAGAATTGGGGGCTATATTTTGCAATTCTAACAGGGACCAGGTACCAATGCATAAGTACTTTATAGTTAGTCTCTAGGGCTGTAATATTTTGTGAAGATGATTTTGTTGCAGTCCAAATTTTCTCCCAAATAGATGCCTCCAAACGAAGTCCAAGGTCACTCTCCCATTTCATCATATATGATGGTGTATCTGCGTTAAGCAAAGTAACAAGAGAATTATATCATAATGATATGAGACCTTTTGAGTGAAGGTCTCGTTTACATATTCGTTCAAAGTGTGTAAATTCATCCAAGTTACTCTTGCCCTGTATATATGGTGTGAATTTTTTTTTGATCTGTAAGTATCGAAAGAGTTCTGAGTTGGGAAGTTGGTGGTTATCACAAAGTTTAGGGAATGTTTTAAAAGAGGTAGGTGTTATTAGGTCACAAAGTTGAGTTAGATTAGAGGAAATCCATTGTTTAAAAGATTTTGGGAATGTACTAGCTGGATAGAAAAGTGGATTTCTGAGATATTTATCCCAAATAGATATTGTGTGTTTGGTGATCTTGTTTTTAATAGTTTTATGATCAGATGGATTAATCCACATTAGATTTGTTATAGAGAGAGGGTCATAATCAATTGATTCTAGTGCTACCCAATGCGGAATCTCGATTTTTGTGTTGTATTTAGGAATAAGTGCTATTTGAGCTGCATGGTAGTAAGTAGCAAAGTTAGGAAATCCTAATCCAACTTTTAGTTTGGGGAGATATAGTGTTTGTTTGGGTAGACAAGATTTCCGGGAGCCCCAGGTAAACGCTAAGGTTTTCCGCTGGAGGTTCCTAAGAAAGTATGCCGGTACTGGAATGGGTAACACACGAAACAGATATAAAATCTTAGGTAGTATAGTCATTTTAATTACGTTTATTTTACCAATGCATGAGATTGGCAAAGATGACCATTGTTTAAGATAGTTTGTGATTTGTCACAGCAATGGGGGAATGTTAGCCGAGAAGAGTTCAGATAGATTAGGAGTTAGATGGATTCCTAGGTAAGCCAGACTAGATGTAGACCAAGAAAAAGGGAGAGATGTTTGCGTTTGTTGTAGGATGTGAGGAGGTAAGGAGATATTTAAGGCTGTGGATTTTTGAGGGTTAATTTTAAGTCCAGAAATGCGGGCAAAATGTTCTAGCTTGTTTATAAGGTTGGGGGCTGACATCAAAATTAAAATATTGTCAGCAAATAGACACAACTTGTGTTGATGGCCAGCCAGATCTAATCCTTTGATTGAGGGATCCGAACGTATTGCCTGAGCAAGGGGTTCAATAAGTAGGGCAAATAAAAGTGGGGAGAAAGGGCAACCTTGACATGTTCCTCTATTTATGTCAAATTGATTTGAATTGTATCCAGCATATTTGATATATGCTTTAGGATTGTTGTATAGTGAGGAAACCCAATTAAGAAAATGTGGTCCGAAGCCCCATCGTTTTAGAGTGAAATGCAAGTAAGGCCATGACACTGTGTCGAAAGCTTTCTTAATATCTAACTACAGAAGACACATGGGTATTTGTCGTGTTGTAGCTGCTTGAATCAGTAGCGTTGCCCTACGTACATTATCTGCTGCTTGGCGGAAAGGCATAAAACCTACTTGACCTTTATTTATTAATGAGCCTATAATATTGTTTAAACGGGTCGCTAGTATCTTAGCTAGTAATTTTGTATCAAGATTAAGTAAAGAAATGGGTCTATAATTAGTACAGGATGTTTCGTCGGACTGGGATTTAGGTATCATTGTGATTATGGCTGTTAGGGTTTCAGGGCGAAAAGATTGACTATTAAGAAGCAAATTAAAAGCGTCTGACAGCATTGGTGCAAGAATATGGGAGAATTTTTTTGTAATAAAGGGCGGAAAAACCATCCGGGCCTGGTCTTTTATTCAGCTTAAGGGATTTGATAGTGAGTTCAACTTCTGTGGAAGTTATAGGCCTTTCAAGATTTTCCTGTTGATTTGAAGGGATAGTTGGGAGTTTAATTTGTGAGAAAAATGTTTCTGCAGAGGATTGGTCAAATCATTCTTCTGTATTGTACATAGATTTAAGATGTTTGTGAAAGGTTTGTAGGATCTTTTCTGGATTACTAGTATAAAGCCCTGTACACACAATCAGATTTCCTATGGTTTTTTAACCGATGGATTTTTCCATTGGAAAACCGATGAAGCTGACTTTCATCAGTCTTGCCTTCACACCATCAGTCAAAAAACCGACCGTTCCAAACGCGGTAACGTAAAAAAAATCAGATGAGCCGAGAAAAATGAAGTTCAATGCTTCTGAGCATGCGTCGACTTGATTCTGAGCATGCGTGGGTTTTTTATCCGATGGAGTTCCCCACAGACGATAGTAATTTGCTATCGGTTTTTTAACCATCGGATAAATTTAAAACATGTTCTATTTTTAAACACTGATGGAAAAAAGATCGATGGGGCCCATACACGATCGGTTTGTCCGATGAAAAAAGTCCATCGGACTGTTTTCATCGGTTAAACCTATCGTGTGTACAGGGCTTAAGTGTTATGTGTCATTTTTAGTCGGATCGGTTTAAATGGGCTCTTTAATTTTTTAAGAGCTCGAGCCAAAAGAGTGCCAGGCTTATTAGCTTTCATATAGAATTTATGTTTGGAGTTACGTAAAGTTTTGTCTGCTGAGTCAGATAGAAAGAGGTTAAGATTTAGTCTAGCTTCGTCTAGATGAGATTTAGTTGCAGGGGTTGGATTAGTTTGAAAGTTTGCGTGACATGTATTAAAGTTTGTTTCTAATTTTAGTTGTAGTTTCTGCATTTCTCTTTTAAGATATGATGCTTGGCGTAAACATGCTCCACGTAGAACGGGATTGTGAGCTTCCCATAAAGTTAATGGAGATATGTCAGGAGTTTTATTGTTTTTCAGATATTCTTTTATGGCTATTTCTAAATCAATAGACTGTGATGGATGAGATAAGGTTGAGTCATTGATACACCATGTGGGGTCATGTTTTTTGGGTAGGAGGGAGGCGAAGGAAGAAATTATTGCAGAATGGTCAGTCCATGTAAAGGGTAAGACAGATGATGTAAGCAATTCCGGGGACATACTTATTTAAATTAGAATGTGGTCGATACGGCAAAAGGATTTGTGTGGATGGGAATAGGAGTATTGATGTTTGGTAGGGTTGATTTATCGCCATGAATCTAGTAGGAAGTGTCTCTGTAAGAGTCTTTGAAACATTCGAGATTGAGGGTTAGATGCAAGAGGAGTAGGTGATTTGTCTATATAAGGGTAAATAACTTGGTTCGAATCTCCACAGATCAAAAGTGTGCCCATTTTATGTAAATCAATAACTTGAAACAAGTGAGAGAGAAAGGACGATGGATTTCTATTAGGCGCAAAGTAGGATAACACTGTCATCGGGATATCACACAGATGCCCTGTAAGGATAAGATAAGAACCTTCGGGGTCTTTGATCTTAGTCTGGAGAGAAAAAGGTGTAGATCTATGAAATGCAATTAGTACACCCCTTTGCTTCGTTTTAGCTGAAGCAGTAATAACTTGGGTATACAATGTACCAAAATATTTAGGTGTCGAATTTTCAGTAAAGTGGGTTTCCTGGAGGCACACTATGTGTGCTTTAGAGGAAGACAAAGATCGAAAGACTTTAGTTCGTTTTTGTGGAATATTTAGACCTTGAACGTTTAAGGTAAGAACATTTAAGGGAGCCATTATACTAATTTATAGAGATTTTTGCTCAGTAAACTAGTCATAAAGTGTAGGATAAAATTAAACCCGGGGAGGAGAAAACAAAAAAGGAAAAACAGGGATAGAGTATTGAAAAGGGAAAAAAAGAGGAGAATCATTATGAGATAGATAACTTACAATAAATTTTAGATGATAAAAGGATAAAACACTGGCTTTCCGGGCAGGCAAAAAATGCAAGCCCAGAAGCACAAAATCTATCCGAGGAGGCCCCTCACACAAAGGTGAAGGAGAGTCCTGGGACAGAAAAAATGGAGGGAGCAGTGACAAATTCTCGGGTCCCCCACAGCCTAAAAAATATATCTAAAGACAAAAATTTAGTATATCACCAAAATATGGCAAAAATTCACAAAAATAGCCATTGTAAAATATAAAGAGGAAGAAAAAAATAAAATAAAAAAATATATAATTAGCATATATTCAACAATATAGCAAATAAAATGGCTATGGTCAAGTAATTAGTTGTAATATTTACAGTATGAATTTAAATTAAACATTTTGTTAAATTATACTGGTTACCTCTGGGTTGCCAGTTGTGGGTAAGGCAGTAACGTCTCTAATAGTTAGGATGATAAGTATATAAAAAAATTGATTAACACTTACACAAAAACAAAATTTACAACTATTCAGTAAATAAGCATTTAACCACTTAAGGACCGAGCCTGTTTTTCAGACTCGGTGTTTACAAGTTAAAAACTGTTTTTTTTCTTTGCTAGAAAATTACTTAGAACCCCCAAACATTATACATTTGTTTTTTTCTAACACCCTAGATAATAAAATGGCGGTCATTTCAATACTTTTTGTCACACCGTATTTGCGCAGCGGTCTTACAAGCACACTTTTTTGGAAAAAATTCACTTTTTTAATAAAAAAATAGGACAACAGTAAAGTTAGCTCTATTTTTTTTAATATTGTGAAAGATAATTTTACGCCGAGTAAATTGATACCCAATATGTCACGCTTCAAAATTGCGCCCGCTCGTGGAATGGCGTCAAATTTTTACCCTTAAAAATCTCCATAGGCGACGGTTAAAAAATTATATAGGTTGCATCTTTTGAGTTACAGAGGAGGTAATTATTTCTCACGCTCTAAATATTGTGGCGATACCTCACTTGTGTGGTTTCAACACAGTTTTCATATGCAGGCGCTACTCACGTATGCATTCGCTTCTGCGCGCGAGCTTGTCGGGACGGGGCGCTTTAAAAAAAAAAATTTTTCGTTTTCTTATTTATTTTACTTGATTTTATTTATTTTTACACTGTTTTTTTTTTTTTTTAAATGGGTCACTTTTATTTCTATTACAAGAAATGTAAACATCCCTTGTAATAGAAAAAAGCATGACAGGTCCTCTGAAATATGAGATCTGGGGTCAAAAAGACCTCAGATCTCATATTTAGACAATAATTCAATAAAAAAAATAAAAAAAAATTGTCATTTGAAAAAATGACAACAAAAAAATGTGCCTTTAAGACGTATGGGCGGAAGTGACGTTTTGACGTCGCTTCCGCCCTGCTATGGTATGGAGATGGGTGGGGTCCATCTTCCCCTCACTCATATCCATACCCAGCTAGGAAGAGGACCGATTGCCTCCGCCGCTACCAATGGCTCCGGTAAGCGGTGGAGGGCGCGAGAGAGCGGCTGGAGGGGGGCCCTCTCCCGCCGCAGATAACGGTGATCTTGTGGCGAATCTGCCGTGGAGACCACCATTATCGTTTACAGGACTGCCACCTGAAGAGATGGATATCTCAGTTGTGGCAGCAGCTGCTGCTGTTACCGAGATATCCCTCTTCAAAGTCAGGACGTATATATACAGGAGGCGGTCCTTAAGTGGTTAAACAGACTAATATAATAATATAGTATAATATATTATAATATAAGACCCTCAGTTTTAGTATTGAAGGGAATAGGAGAGTGGGGAAGGCATGGGGGGGTAGAGTTAAATGGGTGGGAGGGAGGAAAATGGGGATGTGAGACAAGGGCAAGGGATGTGGGGAGGGGGAAGGATGGAAAGGGGTTTAGGGATAATTGGATAATTGAAGGTTTCAATTATTATAGCCTAGAGAGGGTCAAAAATGAAAAAATAAGAATGAAATGTAAGAATTTATATATATATATATATATATATATATATATATATATATATATATATATAAAGGGGGGGGGGAGAAAAAAATCTAAAATTAGATCTTTGAATTGCATTATAGAAGAATCTGTAGGATATGAAATGAGAATAGTTATTTAATAACTAGAGAATGGAAGCAAGACCATTCTAATGTAAACAAATATGTAATGTAAAAAGAAGAATGAAAAATAGTCTTCAGTCCATTGAGTCTGCAGTATCAAGGTCTGGGGAATTGAAGCGACTCCTCTTGGTTGAGTTTTGCTTGTTTCTGTCATTTCCTACTTTGGAGGTATTTTGTGGAGAACTGGATGCTGTTCGTCGCTGAGGACTAGGTGGTGGTGGAGTCTTTGCAGAGTATTCAGTAGTTCATCAGAGGATCTGCATGTATGCTTGTTGCCTTGATATGTGAACCGAATAGAAAATGGGAAACCTCATTGACAAGGAATCTGATGTTGTTGTAATTTCTGTAATAAAGGTTTCATTGCGCATCTTTTAGCAACAGTTATTGGGGATATATCAGCAAAGATCTGGTATGAGTGACCTTGGAAACTGAGGTTTTCCTTACCCCTTGCAGAAATCATAATTAGTTTTTTGGTGCGAAAAAAGTGAAATTTCGAAATTATGTCGCAAGGAGGACCATCTAGTTTGTGGGGTGCAAGGGCTCTATGTATTCTGTCCATTTCCAATCTCTCAATTGGAATTGACGGTGTTAATTATTGAATAAGGGCTGTAATAGTAGATGAAAGATCAATAATGGACTCAGGAATACCTTGTATGCGGAGGTTTGAGCGTCTTGCTCTATTCTCAAAATCTTCCAAACGTGTTTGCAGCAAAAGATTTTCTTCCTTGAGAGATTCTAATTAATTTTCATGAGTAAATACATTATTCTCTAAGTCATCCATTTTGTCTACTAAGACAGCAGTGCGCTGACCTAAGTCACAAATTTCTTTGGTTAATTTTCCAGTAATATGGCCAGAGGTCTGGTTTAAGGCTTTCTGCAACATCTTCTCAAACTGTTTAATAACATTTGGGTGTAGTGAGTCTGAATGTTGTTGCTGAGAAGTAGCTCCATATTCAGAGTCTGTGTTATGTATATCATGAGGTAACTTCTGATGCTTCCTGTCAGCGTGAGGTGTGCCTGTGTGAGGAGAGTTAGACTGTGCCATCTTACAGGCATCTCTGCAGAGATTATCTTTGAGGGATTTTGCTCTGGTTCTCCCGCGGGAGGTTCCCAAAACCATACTAGGATAATCTCCAGGCACTAAGGAAGGTGTAGGTAGGCTTTTCATATTATTTACCCTTCCATTCGGGTGTATAAAACGGCCGTGGAGTCCTGGGAATATCGGAGCTTCAGTGGGACATGTCTGCCTCAGCCGCCTCCGTGCATTCTCCTTTTTACATTTTTTTATTGGATGGGTTTTATAGCAGAAAGTAAAAAATATTGTTTTTGTTTTTCAAAATTGTCAGTCTTTTTTTGTTTAAAGCGCAATAAATAGAAACCATAGAGGTAATTAAATACCTCCAAAAGAAAGCTCTATTTGTGGGAAAAAGGGACATACCGTATTTTCTGGCGTATAGGACGACTTTTTAACCCCTAAAAATATTCTCAAAAGTTGGGGGTCGTCTTATACGCCGGTACCTGACATGTACTGTAGAATCTCAGACCCCGGCCGTCCATTTTTCAAAAGCCGCACCTCCTCCTCGTGCTGTTCCTTGATAGGCGGAACACTCAGCTTCCCAACAGAGACTCTGTTTAGTGTTCCGCCTATCACGGATGCCCTCTCGTCCTCGGCCTCGGATGAGAGGGCATCTGTGATAGGCGGAACACTGAACACAGTGTCTACTGGGAAGCTGAGTGTTCCGCCTATCACAGAACAGCACGAGGAGGAGGCGCGGCTTTTGAAAAATGGACGGCCGCGGTCTGACTGAGATTCTACATGTTAGGGATAAGGTATGTGATCGTCGAGGGGCACAGTGAGGTATGCAATGGCACAGTGAGGTATGCAATGGTACAGTCAGGTATGCAATGGCACAGTGAGGTATAGTGAGGCATGGCTAGTCGGAAGGGGGTCGTCTTATACGGCGAGTATATCCCAAAACCCAAATTTTATCTGGAAAATTAGGGGGTCGTCTTATATGCCAAGTCGCCTTATACGCCGGCAAATACGGTACGTTTTATTTGGATGCAGTGTCGCATGACCACGCAATTGTCAGTTAAAGTAAATTAATTTCTGAATCTATTTGTTTTGGTGTCTTTGTATGTATGGATTTCATGAGTTTTTACCGACATGTGGTAAAAAATGTATGTTAATAGCATCTTTAGAAATACTGTATGTTTTCCTAGAAAAATGGTGACATGTTCATTACTTATTTTACCCACTGTATGTATGTATATACAGTTGTGCTCATAAGTTTACATACCCTGGCTGAATTTATGATTTCTTGGCCATTTTTCAGAGAATATGAATGATAACACAAAAGCTTTTCTTTCACTTATGGTTAGTGTTTGGCTGAAGCCATTTATTCTCAATCAACTGTGTTTACTATTTTTAAATCATAATGACAACAGAAACTAGCCACATGACCCTGATCAAAAGTTTACATACCCCAGTTCTTAATACCCTGTATTGCCCCCTCTAACATCAATGACAGCTTTGAGTCTTTTGTAGTATTTGTGGATAAGGCTCTTTATCTTCTCAGATGGTAACGCTGCCGATTCCTCTTGGCAAAAAGCCTCTAGTTCCTGTAAATTTTTGGGCTCTCTTGCATGAACTGCACGTTTGAGATCTCCCCAGAGTGGCTCAATGATATTGAGGTCAGGAGACTGAGATGGCCACTCTAGAACCTTCACTTTAGTCTGCTGTAGCCAATGACAGGTCGACTTGGCCTTGTGTTTTGGATCATTGTCATGGTAGACTGTCCAAGTACATCCCATGTGCAGCTTCCTGGCTGATGAATGCAAATGTTCCTCCAGTATTTTTTGATAAAATACTGCATTCATCTTGCCATCAATTTTGACCAAATTTCCTGTGCCTTTGTAGCTCACACATCCCCAAAACATCAGCGATCCACCTCCGTGTTTCACAGTAGGAATGGTGTACCTTTCATCATAGGCCTTGTTGACTCCTCTCCAAATGTAGCGTTTATGGTTGTGGCCAAAAAGCTCAAATTTGGTCTCACCACTCCAAATGACTTTGTGCCAGAAGGTTTGAGGCTTGTCTCTGTGCTGTTTGGCGTATTGTAAGTGGGATACTTTGTGGCATTTGCATAGTAATGGCTTTCTTCTGGCGACTTGACCATGCAGCCCATCTTTCTTCAAGTGCCCCCTTATTGTTCATATTGAAACAGCCACACCACATGTTTTCAAAGAGTCCTGTATTTCACCTGAAGTTATTTGTGGGTTTTTCTTTGCACCCCAAACAATTTTCCTGACCGTTGTTTGGTTTCAACAGAACCCCTAATCTTCCACTTCTTGATTAGAGTTTGGACACTGCTGATTGGCATTCTCAATTCCTTGGCTATCTTTTTATATCCCTTTCCTGTCTTATACAGTTCAACCACCTTTTCCCACAGATCCTTTGTCAATTCTTTTGCTTTCCCCATGACTCAGAATCCAGAAACGTCAGTGCAGCACTGAATGAAAGATGCAAGAGTCTGTCAGGAGTCCAGAAACTCATTGACCTTTTATATACACACTCCCTAATTGCAAGCAAACAGATCACAGATGAGGATGGTTACCTTTAATAGCCATTCAAACCCTTTTTTGTCCACTTGTGTGCATGTTATCAGGCCAAAATCACCAGGGTATGTAAACATTTGATCAGGGTCATTTGGGTAGTTTATGTTGTCATTATGATTTAAAAAGAGTAAGCACAGTTACATACATACAGTGGGTAAAAAAAGTAATGAACACGTCACCATTTTTCAAGGAAAACATACAGTATTTCTAAAGATGCTATTGACATGAAATTTTTACCACGTGTAACACACAGACCCTTCCGCTTCACCCATTTGCAGTAAGGCACACCTGCTACTTGCCCGGTATCCAACTCCATGTATGGAGAGGCGAGCGGTGTTAGATTTTGGGCCTTGTGGCGATTTACCTCTCCAGAGTGGATCCCTGGTCTCCGTTGTCTAGGCGGAAGTCCCTTTGCAATAAAGCCAATGTCCACACAGGTGTAAAACCTAAGCAGCAAGGTTTTATTCTTTTCTTGAGGTAAAACTTGGAAGAGAGAGAGAGTAGAAATGACAGAGTAGGGGAAGGTTCAGGCACGCAACACTCAAAGAACACTTTCGTCACCACTCAAGCCTGAGTAGGTATAGCTGTCCCGGATAGTCCCTTTAAGAGCGGTCCTAGCAGCCGGAGTGGAGCACGGATTAAAGCTTTCCTTTCCTTTTAATAGGATGCGATCAGGAGAATTTGTCTGCCACAGGAATGATTAATGTCCTGAACCTCCACAAATAAAGATGGCGGATCCCTCTTTAGGTTAGTCTCCAGGCCTCTCCCTGAGACATCAGTACCGTCGCTATCTCCGCCAGGACCGATCCTCCCTTGGACTCCTTTTCCTAAAGTTGGGCTCCCAAATGGTGGGCAGCCTGGGATCCCTTCGTAAGGTGTAGGCCCCAGCCAGCCGAGCCGGGCCTACCAAACAGCGATGCAGCCTCAGACTGAAGGTGCCCGAGACTGAAGCACACGCATGCACCCCCTGGCCATGAGGGTCACAAAGGTCGGGTATGCACCACACGTCCTCCAGGTCCAGGGGGTCCCCTGGAGTCCAACCACGCCTGATGGCGTCCACCCCTTAAAGCGGTTGTATACCCGGTGCAGTTTTTTTTTTTTTTCAAATCTGAAAGGCAAAAGGCATAAGGCATAATGAGCTAGTATGCACCGCATACTAGCTCATTATGAAATACTTACCTTAGAACGAGGCATCGGGAACTTACCTTGTCCACACCGAGGGAGATGTCATCTTGCCTCTGCGTGTCTTCCGGGTATCGCCGCTCCAGCGCTGTGAGTGGCTGGAGAGGCGATGTCGTCACTCCAGTGCGTCGGCAAGGTCCGGCGGCTGCCAGGCTTTAGTCGAGAATCCCCACTGCAGTCAGCGGCTCATTGCGAGGGGAATATCTCCTAAACCTACAGGTAAGCCTTATTATAGGCTTACCTGTAGGTAAAAGTTACAAAATAGGGTATACAACCGCTTTAAGTACCCCCTCCCAGCAGGCACAGTGGATTCACCACGCCCCCCGCACCGCTGCCGAGAGAGGACACCCAATAGTGCTGCGATACCTCCTGTGGTTCAACCTGAGCCCAAGGTGACAGCGCCACCCCCCAGGCAACAGGGAACTGTACTACCAGGCAGCATCACACCCAGAGCAGAAGCACAATCAACAGGTCCGAGCCCAACTATTGGCTCGGACCACCCCTAAATTTACACATATAGGGTCCCATAAATTGGGATGCTGAACTTCAGCACTTTATTGTTCCCAATCAAGATACATGTACCTTCGTTTGGTTATCATAAGTTTAATGTCACATCTAGCCTTCATTAAGATGGCCGGTGGGAGATTATTGGTCACCAATAATATGGCGGCAGTTTAGACCACCCCTGATCCATTAGAAAATGGCTGCTATGACATGTAGTCTACAATTTTATAGGGCTTCGAGAAAATGGCCGCTGTCATTGATTCCAACACACTATTTAAGGACACTTCCCATACCCTCCATTTTCCCTGAAGAAGTCACGTGGGCATGAGGTAACGCATAGGGCGCGAGTGGAGATATACCTAAAGTGACGCCATTAACAAAAGTGTTCGGCACTCGTGGATTTCTGCTGGTTTTCAGCTTTTTAAATGTGAGCTCATGCTGTTATATCTTTTAATAAACCTGTTGAAACTGTATCACACTACAAGAGCATTCTTCTTTCTCCATACATTCTCACCGGGAGGATATAGAAGAGGACCCTTTAGGATTATCATAGATCCTGCCATAATAGAGAGCAGAGCACTGGGAATACCTACAGAGGACCCCTAGAGGCGATCTAATACCATTACACCATCCTTGACAGATATGATCATATGCTGCATTAAAGCATATCTAAGGTAAGAGGCCAGAGAGCACAGATGTGATACAGGAAGAAAGGGATCAAGTCACCTTATATTATGAACACTCACAATCAATGGTGAAGGGATACATAATGTACAGCCATATAAAACATATCAAGGACTTTTTTCACTGAAGGAATTTATATTTGATTTATATTTGTTTTGCATTTATGGTTATCATTTCTTTATCTGTGTGCAAATTGGTGTCCATCCTTGAGACACATGGTTTCATTATGGCACAGAAACCACTTTAATTATACCATTATATTAAGGACATTCATCATTGAAGGAATTCAATTGGTTTGTTTCACAGTTATTATTATTTTTTACCTGCGTGCGGATTCACTAGTGTCCATCCTTGAGACACATGATTTCATCTTTCTTGACACAGGAATCACTTTATTGGCATTATTATTGTTTTGATTGACATCGCTACCACTACTTCACGATCACATGGTACAGTGGCCCAGCACACTGATTTGTCATCCTCTATGTCAAGTTGAACATTGCAGATGGCAGATTGCGCCTCAGCACGGCCCGTGGGGCTCACGCGAGGTGCAATCCTGGGAGGACGTCATTTGACATCCACCCGAGATGGCAGCACTCCTGCTCAGCTGTCACTCTATTATAGGCCAGGCTGAAAGCAGTAATAAAGCACAATAAGTTACCAAAAATGCAGTTATTCAGCATTTATCAGCGTGTCTGAGCCATAAACTTGTGTGAAAGTATAGTTTTGCTAAAAAAAGCTAAAAAAAAATGCTCCAGCTAAAAAACGCTACTGCAAAAACGCTGAAAAACTAATTCTACAGCTACAGCTTTCTACAACTAACACTACTGATGTTTTTTATAACATCCAGTGTGCATGAGGTCTAAGTGAAACCCAAACCCAAACCCCATGCCTAGTCAAAAGGCATTTTGAAGCTCAGGTTTAAAGTCCTAGATTTCTGGCATGCAATAAATTCTTCAAGCAACGAGTTGGTACCATCCCAAACAACGAATATGTCATTGATGGACATCAATGTGATGTGACAGTGCCACAATAACAAGGAGTCATGAGAAAGAATTAGCTTTTTACCCCTCTAATACCCTCCCCCCCAAGGTTCAGAGTGGCATAGGATGCCATTACTTCCCCTCTCACCTGGCTGTAATAGAAACTAGAAACGTATGCTGCAGTATGAATTCCAGTAGTTCCAATATAAAAGCATTGTATTTCCACTGCTTCTGGCATCTCTGCTGCTCAAAAGTTCTAATTATGTCAATGCTCTTCAGATGGGGTATGCTAATAGACAGGGTCCCGAAACCTATGCTGATTAGCCAAGCATACTTTGTTACATATACTGTAGCTCCTAAATGTAAAAAAAAACAAATGGTGTCTTTTATATAACAGGGCAGGCTAACTATGTGAGGTTTGAAGTGTGCATCAGTCACCCTTCAGGCATTCTCTGTAACACTCCTTGTAGATAATGGGTCTATCAATGGGTATTGGAAATGTTTGGTGCAGTTTTGATTGGGCATAAATGTGAGTACTCCAGGAAAAGATTTCAATTATTTTAAAAGTGATATGAAAGGCTTGGCTTAAAAAAAAAAAAAAAACTTGTCATACTTACCTGCTCTGTGCAGTGGTTTTGCACAGAGCAGCCCCTGATCCTCCCTTTCTTGGGACAGCTGTGTTACCTCTTTTGTCTGGTGGGTTTATTGTAATTTAAAAAAATATTTTAAAAGTGATATTAAAGGCTTGGCTTAAAAAAACAAAAAAAAAAACTTGTCACACTTACCTGCTGGTTTTGCACTGAGAAGTCCCTGATCCTCCTCTTCACAGGTCCCCTGCCAGCGCTCCTGGGTCCTCCCCCCCTGTTGAGTGCCCCCAGAGCAGTTAACCCCTTTATCGCCCCCTAGTGTTAACCCCTTCCCTGCCAGTGACATTTATATAGTAATCAGTGCATTTTTATAGCACTGAGCGCTGTATAATTGTCATTGGTCCCAAAAAATTTGTCAAAAGTGTCCGATCTGTCCGCCACAATATGGCAGTCCCGATAAAAACCGCTGATCACTGCCATTACTAGTAAAAAAAAAATAATAATAAAAATGCCATAAATCTATCCCCTATTTTGTAGACGCTATAATTTTTGCGCAAACCAATCAATATACGCTTATTGCGATTTTTTTAACAAAAATATGTAGAAGAATACATATCGGCCTAAACTGAGGATTCATACTCAAGTCGTGTCCAAGTTGCCTACCAAAGTCGTGCTGGAAGTCGTGTTGCCCCTGTGTGAATGGAGTCTTATTTTCTTGATATACATATTTAGCTAAATCAATATTATCTATCTCATCTTCTTGTTCATTCTCATCAAGTACATTTACCAAGTCCCTGAATGCTTTAGAGTCCTGCTTGGTGAAATGTTTTAAATTTTATGCACTAGGATTATTTCTCTTATTGCCCCAGTGCTTATGTGATGACCTGTGAGGTGAAGGACCATTACTTCTGGGACAGCAACATTTAATCAAAAACTATAGGTGGTAAGCAAGCTCTGTTTAGGTGGCTTTAAAAAACAATGACATGCATTGACTTGGGATACTGTATTTATTTTATGATTATTCAATTTGGTAGAGCAGCTTTGTTGGTGCCTCACCTATCCATACTGAATTGATTTAATCCTATTCCTTATATTTAAGCGCTGACTGTGAATGTGGGTAAATATATGGACCTTTCTTTTTTTTTTTCATTCAAAATTTTTTTTTTTACATCAAAAAAGAGTCATTACAGGATAGGAAACATTCAGAAATGATTACAATAAACTTCTTGTAGAATTAAGAGACTCAAATATGTAGTAGCACTTTAACAAAATCATAACTGTCCAGTTGACACAAAAAAAATAATATATGGCTTTGTTATAGACAATTACTGTATTTATTGGCGTATAACACTCACTTTTTTACCCTGAAAATAGAGGGTAAACTGTGCCTGCGTGTTATACGCAGGGGGCTGTGGAAAGTTTTTTTTTCCTGAAACTTCCCTCTTAAAGTTAGAGTGCGTGTTATACGCCTGTGCGTGTTATGCGCCGATAAATACGGTATATAATTTTTTAAATAATCCACATATTAAACTCCACAAGAAAAATCGAAATCCAATTATAGATGAATAATAAAGAAGCCCCCCCGCCCCCCACACCCCTAAAGGGATCAAACTGTGTCCAAGGAGGAGAGAGTGCCCTCCCTCCCATCAACCAGTATCCGTCAGGAGTTACCTGCATAGATATGAAGGGAAATAGTATTGGGAACCCCTTTTTTTCCCCATAAATGAAAAGACACTAAAGCTCTTAACTAGAACAAAAACCTGTTTTCATCATGTTAGAGCAACATCAGACTACCTGACTCTATTACTTGTATCTAGCGTCAAAATCTGAAAATCGAATGAATTAAAAATAAAATTAGACATAAAAAGAAGAAAAAAATAAACAAAAAATACATAAATAGAGAGACTAAGGAAATAGAAAGCCTACCTGCCAGATAGGAAATACAAAGATCAGTGACTACTGTTGCTGCCAACACAAGGTACCAGCGATACGCGTTTGCAAATGCGTGCGGACAAACCCCTGTTTTTAACGCATACTGTTAGACAGGTTAATTGGTTGTCAGCGAGCTGGTCGGTAAGTAGGCTTGGTTTTTCCCTGGGCATTCCCCAGGCCATGTTGTTATCTGCTTTAGCCTTCCAATGCTACTTACCGTGATAGCCAGCTATAGATGGGGGCGGTGGACATGTTTTTGTTTTCACCTATGGTGCTTGTATTGGTCCAGCAGTGCACCAACACCTTTGCTGCCATTGTGCTACGCTGGGTGTTTGGTGTGCTCCTGTACCTTTAAGGAGGGGTGGCTCCCCTTCAGTCCACCTGCCCTCATCTAACCATCAGAATGCATGTGCCTCCATTGTGGGGACACTCAATGTTAGTGTAGGACCACAGACTCCAGGGGGCCTTGGCGTGGCTCTGTGGCTCACGCATGCGTTTGCAAATGCGTGCGGACAAACCCCTGTTTTTAACGCATACTGTTAGACAGGTTAATTGGTTGTCAGCGAGCTGGTCGGTAAGTAGGCTTGGTTTTTCCCTGGGCATTCCCCAGGCCATGTTGTTAAGGAAATAGAAAGCCTACCTGCCAGATAGGAAATACAAAGATCAGTGACTACTGTTGCTGCCAACACAAGGTACCAGCGATATTCCCAAGAATCGAGCCCAGGGATCCCAAATAGCTTCAAATTGTGATGATTTGTCTAAAAAAGAACTGACCATTTTTTCCTGTTCCATTATCCAAGAAACTTTTCTTTTCATGAACAATAGAGAGACCGATGGAGTTTTCCATGCCTTAGCAATGGTCATCTTGGCTCCTGTCAGAATGAACAGAATCAGTTTACGAGTAATCTTAGGAATATGTGATAAAAATCCATTGAGCAAAGCAATCGCTGGTGTAACCTGTAACCTTTCGCAAAATGTGAAATACCCTATTCCAAAATCCTCGAATTTTGGGACATTCCCACCATATGTGAATCATAGAACCTAAGCTCTGACAGCCTCTAAAACAGGGATATGCAATTAGCGGACCTCCAGCTGTTGCAAAACTACAAGTCCCATCATGCCTCTGCCTCTGGGTGTCATGCTCGTGGCTGTCAGAGTCTTGCTATGCCTCATGGGATTTGTAGTTCTGCAACAGCTGGAGGTCCGCTAATTGCATATCCCCGCTCTAAAACATAGAGACGAGGTAGAGGGATACATTATCGCCAGTCTCGCTGGAACCATGTACCATCTCGTATTTTTTTTTATATTGGCTTCTATCAGAGAGGTATTAAAACAACCTGATATCGAGCGAGAATAGTTTGCATGCCAATCCTCAATATCCCAGTCAGTCTGATGTTCCCTTTCCCAGGTCAACATGTGTGGTAGCTTCACAGAATGGGAAGCCAGTGACTTGTAGATCACAGAGATCCTCCCTTCCGCTCCATGGCCTGCCCACACCAGACTTCATATATAGTAAAGCTGCGTAAAGAAGGATCACAATCCCACAGGGTCTGAACAAAACAAAAAATCGGATGAAATTTTGAATATTCAGTGGAGGGGAGTTTCAGTATATCAATAAAATTCCTGGGGGACAGGAATTGGCCAATACGGTACACCCCCTTGTCCTGACACCATTTGAAGGCTTTGGCATCCAAACCCTGCTGGAAAAAAGGATTCTGGAGCAAAGAGGCCAGTGGTTGGATCCTAGAGACCAGAGAAGGAAGCTTTCGAAGAGAGTTCCACAGAGAGAGTGACTGAGAGGGGGTTGGTGATAGGATAGGAGGTCTGCTTTTGGGAGGGCACCACATTAAATGTTCCAGAGAGAAAGAGGGGGCCGCGTGACCCTCGATCAACACCCAGTCTGGTTGCTCTGTTTTACAGTATATAACAGACATTTGCGCCAGTCGCGCAGCTTGGTAATACCATAGAAGATTCGGAAGGCCTAAACCTCCTTGTTTGGGAAGATTATATAGGCTGCGGTTAGAAAGACGTGGGCCTTTTTTATTCCAAATAATTTTTTTAAGTTTACCCTGAAATGGTCCCTTTTAATCGGAATAGGAAGAGAACAAAATAAGTACAATAGTCTGGGCAAAAGGGTCATCTTGACTGAGCCAATCCAAGAAATACTGTGTGCCCCCCAGTCCCCAAGATCAGCCTCTAGTTTCTTGTACATAGGAGGGTAGTTAGCTTGATATAAATTCTCAATATTTGAGGTAACATTAATACCCAAGTACTTAATAGATGTGCTATTCCAACAAAATTTGTAGGTTTCTTGTAAGTGGGAGACTATGGAGTCTGGGAGAGACACATTAAGAGCTTGTGACTTAGACATATTAACTTTGAGTCCCGATAGCACTGAGAATTTATCGAGTAATGAGTATATCTCAGATAAGGAGGATAATGGAGAGGTAATGAATAGTAATAGGTCATCTACAAATAGAGCACATTTATGAGTATGTTGGCCACACTGAACTCCCCCGATATTTGAGCTACTACGAATGGCAATTGCCAAAGATTCCATAACAATAGCAAATATCAGGGGGGAAAGGGGGCAACCCTGATGTGTACCCCTGCCAATCTTAATTGGATCTGAGAAGATTCCCTGTAGTCTGGTTCTAGCTTGAGGGGTGGAATAGAGGGCTTCTAAAATTCCAAGGAAGTTCTGACCAAATCCCCAACGCCTAAGGACTGCAAACAAATAGGACCACAAAACCTAACCACTTCAACCCGGGCTTTTTTTACCACCTCAATACCGGGCCTAGTCTGGTAATTCTCTCCTACATGTACAAATCATCATTCTTTTGCTAGAAAATTACTCAGAACCCCAAAACATTATATATGTTTTTTAGCAGACACTCTAGGGAATAAAATGTTGGTCATTGCAACTTTTTTTCTTGCACGGTATTTGCGCAATAATTTTTCAAACGCCTTTTTTTTGGGAAAAAAAATGGTTTCATGAATTAAAAAATAACAAAACAGTAAAGTTAGCCCAATTTTTGGGGAAAATATTAAAGATGATGTTACGCCGAGTAAATAGATACCTAACATGTCACGCTTTAAAATTGCGCACACTCATGGAATGGTGCCAAACTTCGGTACTTAAAAATCTCCATAGGCGACGCTTTAAATTTTTTACAGGTTACCAGGTTAGAGTTACAGAGGAGGTCTAGTGCTAGAATGCTAGTGGCGATACCTCACATTTGTGGTTTGAACGGCGTTTACATATGTGGACGGGACTTACATGTGCGTTCGCTTCTGATCGCGAACTACCGGGGACAGGGGTGTTTTAATTTTAATTTTTTTTTACTTATTTTACACTTATTTTATTTTTATTTTTTTGATCACTTTTATTCCTATTACAAGGAATGTAAACATCCCTTGTAATAGGAATGTGTATGACAGGTCCTCTTTATTGAGAGATGCGGGGTCAATAAGACCCCACATCTCTCCTCCAGGCTGTAAAGCATGAGATCGTGATTTTTTTTTCACTGATCTCATACTTACTAGCCGCAATGGCGGCTTTGTTTACATCTTAGGACCCGGGCGTGACATCATCATATTGTGCCCAGGCCTCCGACGATCATAGAGATGACTGGTGACCATCTGGTCACCAGTCATCTCTATGCTCGTCACGTGACCCACCACCGGCCCCGGACGATTCTCTCCGGGTCCCCGATGCCACGGGAGAGCCCGGAGAAGCACCAGATGGCGGCGGGAGGGGGGATGTCCCCTCCCGCCGCCTATAAGAATGATCAAGTGGTGGAACCGCCGCTATGATCATTCTTATGGTGCACAGAATCGCCGGCACAACAAAAGGATATCTGAATGATGCTGTCAGGGACGTGCTGGGCTTGAACCTGGGACCTCTTCTGTGTCTGGCATTGACTCTACCAGCGGAGCTATCTGAGATGCTGGACAGTTCCCTGCCTGATCTGCTGGATAACCTATCTGATCCATTAGACTACTCTGCTTGGTGTCTGATTACTGTTGAACTCTGAACCCCTTGCTCCTCCCATGTACTTCCTATAAAAGACATTCCAGAGATGTTGCCCCTTGCGGTTTGATCTGCTTCTGTTCCATGAGTTCCTGATTCTGTGCTTGTATCCTGTTCCTGTGTTTGACCCGGCTTCCTGACCACGCTTCTGTCTCCAGTCCTGACCTCGGCTCGTTTGACCCTGCTCAGTTATCTGCCAGTCTGCCTGTTGCCAAGATTCGGCCTGGACTTTGACTACTCTCTGCCTGCCACTTGTGATGTTTACCTTGATGTGTATGACCCGGCTTGTCTGACTCTGCAAACCTGCATCCCTGCTCTGCTGACCTGCATCCCTGCTCTGCAAACCTGCACCTGCTGACCTGCGTCCCTGCTCTGCAAACCGGCACCTGCTGACCTGCAGCCCTGCTCTGCAAACCGGCACCTGCTGATCTGCAGCCCTGCTCTGCAAACCTGCACCTGCTGACCTGCATCCCTGCTCTGCAAACCGGCACCTGCTGACCTGCATCCTCTGCTCTGCAAGCTGAACCTGCTGACCTGCATCCATTGCTTCCGGAACCAGCCGTTCCAGTCTCCACTCGGCTCCACCACTCCAAGCAGTGAGGATCAGACAGGCACCCTTACCTCACCGTGCTCTTACCACCACTGTCCCCACTCCAGTGGTCTCCGAGCCGGGGTTGTACGGGAGGTCCCTCTCTGCACGTCAGGCTCACACCTAAGGTACGTTACAGATGCCTCTAGCTGCAGGCATCATTCAGATATCCCCACACAAAGCCGAGGACGTCATATGATGCCCACCCAGGATGGGAGATCCCATCTGTGGACGTCATATGACTATGGCTGGGTAGGGAAGTGGTTAATCAAAGGCCTTCTGAAGGTCCAGCGACAACAGCATACCCTCTTGCTTGCACCCTCCTGCCCATCCCGATTGCAAAATGGATATGAAATCTACTGTCCGACGTACTTGGTCAGGCCCCCGCCTACCAGGTATAAATCCGACCTGATCCTTATGAATATAATTTCTTATAAAAGTAGCCATTCTGTTAGCTAATAATTTGGTCACAATTTTGAGGTCATTATTGATCAATGAAATTGGTCTACAATTTTCAATCTGACTGGTATCTTTATCCGGTTTTGGGATAACAGAAATATAAGCCATATTGAGCTGATTACCTAATGGAGAACCCTTATTCATGGAATTAAAAAAACGGGTTAGATAGGGAGATAAAATATCTGAGAAAGTTTTATAGTATGGTGAGGAAAAACCATCAGGACCTGGAGCCGTACCTCCCCCCCCTTAAAGTTTTTATAACATCTGACACTTCCTCAACTGAGAAAGGAGCATCCAAGTTTGCTCTGTGTGTGTCTGATAAAGTCAGTAAATGTAGGCTGTCCAGGAATTCATCTAGCCCATTAGAGATAGATAGATCCTCCATCTTATATAACGAAGAATAGAACTCCTGGAAAGCCCCCATTATACGTTGAGAATTCAAAGTATAAGAACCATCAGCTAGTTTGATTTTGGGAAGAGCATGTGATCGGAGCCTGGGTGATAATCGACATGCCAACATGGGGCCCACCCTGTCTCTCATCTGATAAAATTTAGCTCCAGACCATTTAATGGACTGTTCAGCTTTCACTGTGAGCGCTAAATTAAGGGCTACCCTCACAGCATCTAAACTGGAAACAGGGACACTGGAAGGACTTATTTTATGCTTTTTGCTTAAATCAACAAAATCTCTCTCTAGCCTCTCCACTTCTAAGGCCCTCTCTTTCTTCCTATTAGCTTCTATTTGTATCAGTTTACCCATGATAGTCACTTTGTGGGCTGCCCATAAAGTTTCTGAAGAAATATCATCTACATCATTAAAGCAGAAGTAATCTTTCAAAGCAACCTGAATATCAGCACCTATCATAGGATCTTTTAACAAATATTGATTGAGAGTCCAATGAGACACCTGTTGGCTAAGAACATCTCTTCTAATTGTCAATAAGACCATCGAATGGTATGACCAAGCAGCCTCAACAATAGAGGAAGATAGTGTCAAAGGAATATGTTTAGTAGAGACTAGGGATGAGCCGAACACCTCCGCCCCCCCCCCCCCCCGTTCGGTTCGCACCAGAACCTTTGAACGGACCGAACGTTCGCACAAACTTTAGAACCCTATTAAATACAATGGACGCGAATGTTCGAAATCTAAAGTGCTAGTTATAACGCCTAATATGCATGTTATTGTCCTAAAAAGGGTTTGGGGACCCGGGTCCTGCCCCAGGGGACATGTATCAATGTAAAAATAATCTTTTAAAACTGTCGTTTTTTCGGGAGCAGTGATTTTAATGATGCATAAAGTGAAAAAAAATAAGTGAAATATTCCTTTAAATATCGTACCTGGGGGGTGTCTAAAATATGCCTGTGAAGTGGCACGTGTTTCCCGTGTTTAGAACTGTCCCTGCACAAAATGACATTTCTAAAGGAAAAAAAGCCATTTAAAACTGCTTGCGGCTTTAATGTAATGTCTGGACCCGGCAATACCCCATCACCCCCCCCCCCCACCCTACCCCAGCCCATTACCAGCCCCTTTGGGTCTTGTATGGATATTAAGGGGAACCCCGCACCCAAAATAAAAAAGGCCCTATATACTCTTAACAGCAGTATACAGGCGGTGCAAAAAAGACACAGACTGTAGGTTTGTTCTTAGGTAGAATCTGTTTGTAATTTGGAACAGGCACATTTTTTAAGTGTAGCTCTAGCCAAAAAATCTATTTTTAAGCTTTTTGGAGAACATAGGGAAGGGTTATCACCCCTGTAACATTTGTTTTGCTGTCTGTGCACCTGTTCAGAACATTTCACCTCACTTTCCATCCCAATGAAAAATGTTTTTGGAAAATTTGGGTTTTTATTGAAACAAGGATTGGTGATAAAGCATCAGTGGAGAGGAGACACCTTTTTCACATATTAACTCTTAAGCCTCGTACACACGAACGAGTTTCTCGGCAAGAAATGACAAGAAAACTGCAGAGATAGCTTTCTTGCCAAGAAAATTGTTTGTGTGTATGGTTTCTCGTCAAGAAAACCGACAAGAATCTCGACGAGAAATATAGAGAACCTGCTCTCTATTTTCTCATCGAGATTCTCGTCAGCCTGTTTCTCTACGAGAAAATTGTGTGTGTGTACACTTACCTGTCCTCCGGGAAGCCCGTGCATGCTCGAAATGACTTAGACGCATGCGCTGTAGCTTCCTAGGCATAGATAGGGTGTAGCAAGATGGCGGCGACAGCATCGAATGTGACGAGCGCACGCTCGTCGTAGTCGATGACGTCACCGCGTTCGCTCCATTCAAAGAACCGCGGGTTCTTTGAATCGAGCGTGTGTACACTCGGCCGGGACAAGTTTCTTGTCCAAGAATCTCGTCAAGAAAAACAACGTGTTTTTTCTTGACGAGATTTTCGGCCGTGTGTACGAGGCTTTACAATAGAGAATTTGCCTTCCTAGGGGTAGATTTCCTCTCACTTCCTGTTGTCTCCTTCCGTTTGCAAGTAGGAGTCGTTTGTAAGTTGGATGTTTGAAAGTAGGGGCCTGCCACATATACTTTGCAGAAATTTGCCCCTTAGGTGTTGGTGTTGCCACAACACTGTAAGCCCTCACAATTACTCTTGGTGGGCGCTGGAACGCCCTGCTGTCAACTATTATATCAGGAAGTGTATTTACATGTCACTGTTGAACAGTGGTAGGAAACATTGGGCCTTTGGTGGTGGTGCTGGTGTCATAACACTGTAAGCCCTCACAGTTACTCTTGGTGGGTACAGGAATGCGCCCTGCTGTGAATTATTAGATCAAGAATTGTAATTGCATGCCCCTGTTGAACAGGGGATGAAAAATTGGGCCTTAGGCACTGGTGCTGGTGCCACAACACTGCAAACCCTCACAGATACTGTACTTAGAGCACAGCAATGAGCCCTGTTGCAAAGTATTGCATCAAAAATTTAGGCTTTAGGTGAATGCTATGCAAAGCACACAGTATTACACTAAGTGAAACACTGACTGACTGCAGCTAGCACAATCACCGGCCTGCCTGTCACAGTATAGAGAATAACTGTATCCAGGTGAGCTTTAGGTGAATGCTATGCAAAGCACACAGAAGTACACTAAGGCCACTTTCACATGATCCTTGTCCGTGTGCGGGCTCCGCTTTGCTCAGCGGGGATCGCTCTGTCGATCCCCGCTGAGCAGGTAGATGACAGGTCTGTCTCCGCACACTGTGCAGGGACCGACCTGTCAGAGTGCCGCTCTCCCCTATGGGGGATCGGATGACGACAGACCATAGAGTCTGTTGTCATCCGATCCGATCCGCAGACGGATGGAAAAGTAGTGTTTTCCTTCGTCACACTTTGGCGGATCGGAGCGGGTCGGATGTCAGCGGACATGTCACCGCTGACATTCGTGGCTCCATAGGGGTACATGGAGCATCCGTTCAGGTCCGCCTAAAAAACTGACAGGCAGACCTGAACGGTCCCTCCGTGTGAAAGAGCCCTAAGTGAAACACTGACTGTCTGCAGCTAGCACAATCACCGGCCTGCCTGTCACAGTATAGAGAATAACTGTATCCAGGTGAGCTTTAGGTGATCGCTATGCAAAGCACACAGTAGTACACTAAGTGAAACACTGACTGTCTGCAGCTAGCACAATCACCTGCCTGCCTGTCACAGTATAGAGACTAACAGGAAAGGATCTAGCTAAACTCAATACAGTGTATAAATATATATACAACACCTAGGATGCATATATATCCTCTACACACTGTAACAGCAGCTAACTGACTCGCCTGCCTAACTCAATATAAATGACACTGTCTATCTCTCTGAAACTGCCTCTTTCACAAACGCCAACACACTACACAAGGCCGACTTCCAGGCGGCCTTATATAGTGTGAGGCATGTACTAAACCCCCTGAGCCATTATTGGCCAAAGCCACCCTGGCTTTGGCCAATTACGGCTCTCCGTTTTTTCCGCGCTGTGATTGGCCAAGCATGCAGGTCATAGTGCATGCTTGGCCAATCATCAGCCAGCAATGCACTGCGATTCTGCAGTGAATTATGGGCCGTGTCGTGCAGCACGAATTTAGCGCGATCGTCGAATGATCGAACGACCGATGTTCGAGTCGAACGTGGGAATAGGACTGGTGCGGATTAGAGTAGTGTGTAAAATCTCATTTTTTGGGGTTTAATTCCCTCCAGATATCAGTTAGTCTAGATTGAAAAATTAAAGTAGCATACAAAATAATTCCGCGCTGCCCTCTGGATAAGCTGCTAACACAACAAATAGACAAATAGTAAAAAGCGTGGAAACAAAAAGTGTAGCGCTAATCAAAAAATTAACAAGAATGCATGACGCACTCAAATTAATATATAAAAAAGTGCAATATAAAAAAGACACTCAAATATTAAGTAAGAACAGTGAAAAGTCCTCATATATACAAAATGTCTATATGCGAAATACAAGTGAAAACTTGTGCAACTGAGTGTCCTAAAGTAATTCAAAAAATGGATGCAATGGTGAAATTCAAAGGTGAGTGAAGACTTTGAAAGAAAAAATTTTGACGGTGAGAAGATGAAGAGAACCACCACCAATAGGTAAGGAGCTTATCAGATAGTTTGAACCCAGAGGAACATATGTTCAGTGGGTCAAACGGGCTTGGTGTGGTGGAACCACAATGGAACCTGGACAATCTGTATGCTGCAAATTGCTGTGCTGGAAATGGCCAAACATCAACAGGGAGAGAGAAACCACAGAAAAAAGATGACCTCTTAGCAGATAACCTCATATGCAGTAGTGGTCCGGGAATATCCCAATCAATATGAGCAGGTACGTTTTATGTAATGGAGAAAAGAAACAGCCACATAGCGTAACTCTGTATGTAAATCAAAATTTAATGTAGTGGAAACACTTACATTTAAGTTGATATAAAAGCGTTTTGCAGAGAATGTGGCAACAATGGAGTCCCGCTGACGCGTTTCGTCTTCTAGGACACCATCTGGGGACCCCCGTACCGTTGTGGGAAATGGTGTAAAAACACCACATCTATATGACGAGATCGGTAGTCCTGAAAAGCTTTCCTTCTCTTGATTGGGGAGTTCAACCCTTGGGTGTTGTGAGAGACAACACGCAAGGGTGTAGGGTTAAAATTAGTACCAGCCATGGAGCAAAAGGGGAGAAACCCACCCAATCCACAGTCACCTACCTCTCCTCTCGTAGAACAGGCGTTAAACAAGTAGACACGAACAGCCATCTTGGGAGCGACCATGTCAAACACACCTCATACTGATATCTCACTGGCAGGCAGGCTATAAGAAATAAAAAGATCAAAGAGAGAAAAACAAAAACGACCAAGACAACAAAAAAACTGAAAAAAACAATTTCAATATGTAGGAATATATAAAGCCGAAAATCAGCCCAGAATGAGAGGAGGATAAATGCTCCCTCCTCCCATTCAGAAGGAAAACATTAGAGCAGCCCTTATGAAGGGCCAAGGGCCAAGTACCCACTACTCCGAGCGGGAGACAACGGGTCTGAGAAGTGGGTGGAGGCACAATGCAACAGCACCGGCCAGAAACAGCACCCATCAAAAATTAAAGCAAAAACAGTACGAATCCAGCTTACCAGTGAATCCTAAGAAATTAATAATATAGAATATAGAATATTTAAGCTGGTGCACTGGTGATTTTTTTTTAAATTAAAGGCTAGGCAGCCCGTAGCTACAGAAAAAAAAGAACTGCAAAAACAAAACATATTGTAGCATAGCAAACAATACAAAAATTACTACTTAGAGACCCTGCTATAATCTCATATGACAAAGCACAATTGTAGATATAAAGTTAGTTCATATTAAACCATTTTCACCCCCCAAAAAATAAATAGGGTAAAAGAGAAAGTAATGAAGGAAAAAAAATTCCCGCAGTGAAGAGCAATCTATCCCTCTTCAGGGTGGGAGGTTATCCTTGACTCTCTTATGTTTGGTTTTGTTCCAAAGAGAAGAGGTGTGGCTAGGAAGAGATTGGCGTTTAGCTGAGCCCTGTTGTGCTGGTGAAATGTCCATGTCTGTGTCCAAAGAAATGAGCTTTAGCTCTAGTAACATATGTTCACCTTCTGGAAAGTTATGGAAAGCATATTGTCTACCATTGTATGTAAATTTCAGGGCAAATGGGAAGGCCCATCTCTATTTTATATCCTTCTTGGAAAGAGCAGCCAGGAGTGGTTTCAAAGATCTCCTTTTTTGTATAGTATAAGGAGAGATATCAGAGAAGATTTGTATAGATGTGCCTTTGTACTGTATCTGTTCCTGTTGGAGGGATCGCTTCATCACTTCCTCCTTAACAGAGTAATAGTGCGGTTTCACTACAATGTCCCTTTGAGAACCATCCTTCCTAAGAGGGCCCAGAGACCTATGTGCTCTATCCAACTCCAATTTCTGAACTGAAATGGTAGGGATCAGGATTTTTATAACCTCTTGTACAGCAGCGTGTACCTCAGTTATGGATTCCGGCAGTCCTCTGATCCGAAAATTGTCTTTTCTTGAATAATTCTCAAGATCATCGATCCTTGCCTGAGCAGTATCAAGCTGATCCTGTAAAAACTGTAAATGGTCATAATTCTGGTTTGCGTTAGCAACGGTAATGTCCAATTTTTGTTCAATATGTTCAATCCTATTTCCCAGGCTCTGGAAGTCTGCTCTAATCTCTCCAGTAGGGATGAGCCAAACACCCCCCCCCGTTCGCACCAGAACCTGCGAACAGACCTAAAGTTTGCACGAACTTTAGAACCCTATAAAATACAATGGACTTGAACGTTCAAAATCAAAAGTGCTAATTATCAAGGCTAATATGCAAGTTATTGTCCTAAAAAGGGTTTGGGGACCCGGGTCCTGCCCCAGGGGACTTGTATCAATGCAAAAAAAAGTTTTAAAAACTGCAGTTTTTTTGGGAGCAGTGATTTTAATAATGCTTAAAGTGAAACAATTTCTCTGTATTGCCGGGAGCTGACAATTCATTATAGCCGCGAGTGCTTTTAAATGACTTTGTTACCTTCAGAAATGACACTTTGTGCAGATACAGTTCTAAGCAAGGGAAACAAGCGCTGCTTTACAGGCATACTATACACCCCCCACAGGTACGAATTTTAAAGGAATATTTCACTTTTATTGTTTCACTTTAGGCATTATTAAAATCACTGCTCCCGAAGAAACGGTTGTTTTAAAAACTTTTTTTTGCATTGATACATGTCCCCTGGGGCAGGACCCGGGTCCACAAACACTTTTTATGACAATAACTTGCATATAAGCCTTTAAAATTAGCACTTTAGATTTCTCCCATAGACTTTTACAGGGTGTTCTGAGGCTTTTCGAATTTGCCGCGAACATCCCAAATTGTTCCCTGTTCGGCGAACGTGCGAACAGGCAATGTTCGAGTCGACCATGAGTTTGACTCGAACTCGAAGCTCATCCCTACTCTCCAGTAATCCTGTCAGCATTTTGAGCCAGTCCCTTATCCAGCATTTCAGATATTCTGGTAAATAATTCAGAGACATTAAATGTTACCTCAGGAGCCTGTTCTATTTGTGCGGAAAAAGAGCCTGTATCAGAGGTGGGAGTTCCATAGACCCCATAGAGTTATCTAAAGTGTTCACAGTAGGCTCAGGTGTCAATATTTTAGGAGAGGGAGCTGAACCCTGTAGTTTTGAGGCATAAGAAGCATAAGGGAGCTTCGCTGGGTATACAACCTGCCTGCTTGTTGACGTGCCCTCAGCTGCAGTCTGTGCTCTCGTCTGAGGCCCGGCCGCCATTTTGGAAAACTCCAGTTTTTCCACAGGCTTGTATTCTGTCCCCGGCACTTTTTTTTTGGTTTTCCTGGCATAGAAAGGTGCCCGGGGGTCTCCGCTGCTGTAACCTGAGAATTTTGGGTCTCTGGGGAGCCGCTGCCCACTGTTGTAGGTGCTGTATGGCCGGCGCTGTGCGGAGCTCCGGTCCTAAGCGGCCATCTTAGGAGCCCTCGCGCATGCGCCTCCATATGGACCTTTCTAATCTTCAGTTTGAAGGTAATTGGGGGAGGTTTACTAGTAAATAACTTCCTTATGATGTGTATCATACACTAGACGCTATGAATTGATATATTTATATACTGTATATTTTTTGAAGTTTCCAAAGGATGGAGAGAGTTCATACACTAAGTAGAGATTCCATAATGCCTGTCTGCCATGCATAGGTATGTTTGTTCTCGTTTTTAACACTTTATAGATAAAATCAGCCATTTTCCTATTTTCATTGCCTAATATATTATACAATATTTCATCTACATATATGTACTTATCTGAGAACATTTGCCAACCTCCTCAAATTAGGGGGCTGCTCATGCAAGTACTAGACATGTGCAATTTGTTTTGTTCTGAATTTGTTTTTTAACAAATTTCGACAAATTCGTTAATTCCGAAATATCCGAAATAACGAAAACCTGTTTGACAATTTTTTTGAGTATTCCTAAATTAGAATATTTGTAAATTCGAAAATTCATAAATTTGAAATTTCGTAAATTCGGAAAGTTGAAATTGAAAATCCAAAAACACGAAAATTTAAAAATATGAAATAATAACTAACTAATAATAACTTAACTATTACTAACTATTAAATTACAGGTATTGCAATTTCCTTTTACATTTTTGCTGTTAGTGAACGTAAAAAATACAAATTTATCCAAAATTATGTATTATCCGAAATAACGATTGGCGTATCTAAATGAATGGAACGTAACAAATTAATACTAATAAATAACAATAATAATAAAAAACATTTTAAATTATTATTATTATTATTTATTATATTTTTTTTCAGTTCCATTTGTTTAGATGCGGCATTTGTTATTTTGGAAAATTCATAACTTTGGATAAATTTGTATTTGTTACGTTTACTAACAGCAAAAATGTAAAAGGAAATTGCAATACCTGTAATTTAATAGTTAGTTAATAGTTAGTTATTTAGTTAGTAAGTTAGTTAGTTAGTTAGTTAGTTAGTTAATTATTCCTTCTTATTTTCGGATTTTCAATGACCCGAAAAACAAAAAACAAACGAATTAAACAAAAATGAAAATGAACGAATTTGTTTGCAGTGCACATGTCTAGCAAGTACTGAGACTTCTCCTCGATTGATTTGAGTAGGTTTTTTTCACTATATTGATGATGCTCAAAAACCCAAAAAGGTTTTTCTATATATTTATTGTTTTCTTGAAAGAATAAATTAGTATCATGTGCTTTCTGTAATATGCAGATATTTGCATACATACAGGTAGGTGGATAAAGCGTGAGGTAAGAACAAGTATGGGCATGCTGGTATTCTCCTGTATACCTGATGTAATGTTTAACCTACCATACCTCCTTTCTTTGAAATACTCACTAACCATTTGTTCTCAATATGCTTTTTACCTTTTTATTTACTCTGTTATTCATATACATTCTGTTTATTTCTCCCCTTTAGCTCTCTTTAGTTTCCTATTTGTTGTGCTCCTTTGTTATATACACCACCTATTTTGCACTGCAATTGTCTATTTATTTATATTTATTTATTTCTTCTTATTTTTCTGTATTTTCTTTATCTTTTTTTTTATCTTTATATTAATTTACTTTTGCTTTACATTCAGATTGGTATTTCATTGGGTACTTTTGTTCACCCATTTGTCATTTGATTTGTTGTGTTCTACTGCTATTACTTTTCATTCCTGTTTTTCTGTCTATACTTTTTATTTAATATTTTATTATGTGCAGTTCCTTTATTTGTTAGGCTTTGTTGCCTAGTAACACTTCAGCCCCATTCATAATGTCACTTCCCAGTTAGATGTGTTTCCAGATTTTGGTGCCTGCAGTTGACTGGCTGGCACTTTTAGTCCCCGTATAGGCAGTGCTGTATCTTGGCCTAGGCCAACAAGGCCCAGGCCTAGGGCGGCACTTTGCGGGGGTGGCAAAAAAGCCGTCCCCTGCACAAAAACATCCCCCCCGACCCGTCCTCCAGAGTCCCGGCTCCCGCGGCCTCCTCCCGCTCACATACAGCCTCC
The DNA here is from genome assembly GCA_029206835.1 of Rana muscosa. NCBI lineage: Eukaryota > Metazoa > Chordata > Amphibia > Anura > Ranidae > Rana > Rana muscosa. Next base: position 707,631,150 of record CM055117.1, read on the forward strand.
CGTGTGCACACACGCGGCGCATCCGCCACCCACAGCCACTGAGGTGCCTGACCAGTGGCGGAGTGATCTGCAGCCTTGTGTGCTGCGCCGGGGTCTGGGAGCCTGGATGTGTCTTCAGACATCGGAAAATCCCGCCCGCTGCTTCACCATGCAGCGTGACATCCAGCCCAGACTCAGGTAGGAGGACACCGCTGTAGGGGAGAGTGGAGGACCAGAGTGTATGGCAGCCAAGGAGTGAGTAGAAGGCTGTGCAGTCTCATTGTGCTGTGTTTGGAGGACTGGATGCAGCCCGGTTTTGCTGGGACTTGTAGTGCCCCATTTTGCTGGGACTTATAGTGCCCTGTTTTTGCTGGGACTTGTAGTGCTCCATTTTTGCTGGGACATGTAGTGCACTGTGGGGGCTGAGATATGGCAGCCCCGTTTTTGCTGGGACTTGTAGTGCACTATGGGGGCTGAAATATGGCAGCCCCGTTTTTGCTGGGACTTGTAGTGCACTGTGTGGGGGCTGAACTATGGCAGCTCCGTTTTTGCTGGGACTTGTAGTGCACTGTGGGGGCTGAGATATGGCAGCCCCGTTTTTGCTGGGACTTGTAGTGCACTGTGGGGGCTGAGATATGGCAGCCCCGTTTTTTCTGGGACTTGTAGTGCACTGTGGGGGCTGAGATATGGCAGCCCCGTTTTTGCTGGGACTTGTAGTGCACTGTGGGGCTGAGATATGGCAGCCCCGTTTTTGCTGGGACTTGTAGTGCACTGTGGGGGCTGAGATATGGCAGCCCCGTTTTTGCTGGGACTTGTAGTGCACTGTGGGGGCTGAGATATGGCAGCCCCGTTTTGCTGGGACTTGTAGTGCACTGTGGGGGCTGAGATATGGCAGCCCCGTTTTGCTGGGACTTGTAGTGCACTGTGGGGGCTGAGATATGGCAGCCCTGTTTTGCTGGGACTTGTAGTGCACTGTGGGGGTTGAGATATGGCAGCCCCGTTTTGCTGGGACTTGTAGTGTACTGTGGGGGCTGAGATATGGCAGCCCCGTTTTGCTGGGACTTGTAGTGCACTGTGGGGGCTGAGATATGGCAGCCCTGTTTTGCTGGGACTTGTAGTGCACTGCGGGGGCTGAGATATGGCAGCCTTCTATGCTGGGACCTGCAGTGCACTCTGGGGGGGGTGGGATATAGCAGCCTCCTATGCTGGGACTTGTAGTGCCTTAGACTGTGGGGGGGACTGAGGAATCCTCATTCTGCCACTGAGGGCACTACAAGTCCCAGCAGAGTGGGCTGCCATTCTTCCATCCCCTGTAGTCTAGGGCACTACAAGTCCCAGCATAGGAAGCTGCCATATCTCAGCCCCCCAGAGGGCACTACAAGTCCCAGCATAGGAGGCTGCCATATCTCAGCCCCCCAGAGGGCACTACAAGTCCCAGCATAGGAGGCTGCCATATCTCAGCCCCCCAGAGGGCACTACAAGTCCCAGCAGAGCAGGCTGCTCTTACAGAACAGGAGAAAGAGCTGGGGGGGTTGTACAGGGAGGGGAGAGAAGGAGGCACAGGTTTGAGATGAGGGGGGATTTTTTTTTCTGAATGTAAGGATTTATGCTGGAAGGGGAAGATGGGGGAGGATTTGTGCTGAGAGGGGGAGATGGGGAAGGATTTGTGATGGGAGGGGGAGATGGGGAAGGATTTGTGATGGGAGGGGGATTTAGGCTGGGAGGGGGAGATGGGGAAGGATTTGTGCTTAAAGGGGGGATTTGTGCCCGGAAAGGGGAGGTTAAGGCAAGGGTTTGTGCTGAGAAGGGGGATTTTCACTGGAAGGGGTTATATGAGAGTGAGGATTTGTGCTGAAAGGGGGTATTTTTGCTGCTAGGGGGAGATGGAGGGGGCGGGGGTCTGGAAGGGGTGTGGTTTACAGATGATAGGGCGGGTCTTAAATAGGAAGGGGTGTGACTTTGACAGGAAGGGTGGGTCGTATTTAAAGTAGGGGGTGCATGAATTTAGTCAGGCCAAGGGCAGCAAAAAAACTAAATACACCACTTCGTATAGGGGTAATTGTTCTTACATAGATTTATTGTACATGTTATTTCATATCGTGTTAAAAAAAAAACAGCCTTCGGAATACAGAGTAAAAAAAAAACAAATTATGTCAATAAACTGTTTTAAATTATCATACAAATATATATTTGAAAATAAAATCTTTATTATTTTTTGCAATAATATCTATTGGGCAGATTTCTACAAATCGCAGGCTATCTTACGCCCCTCCAGCCTGTGTCTATGGTGTGTATGTGCTTAGAATAGGAGGGAGATGAAGCCTGCACCAATCAAGATGTAATATCCCACCCACATTGTGTTTTGCTGGTTAGTGGGCATGGAGGAAGAGGGAGGGGAGTGTCATTTACCACTGTGTATACACCCAATCTATAGTCACAAGGGCTGCTCAGATGTGCTTAAGAAGGCAATGTTTAGCATATAAACACACTGAAAACTGAGCATGTGTATTAGCTGCCAACACTGCGCTGTAGAATTCGCAGCTGCAGTGGGGACATGGACAGGAGGGAGGAACAGTGAACAGCAGGATCAACCAGTTTTTTTGCAGAATACAAATCCCATAGTGAGTATGGTCAAATGCAATACAGCTTTTTTTTAAAGCGTTTAATAATATTGATTTAATGTCACTTTAAAGTGAAAGTAAAAATAAGGATCCACCTTTATATACTGTATACACGCACACACATGTAATATATATATATATATATATATATATATATATATATATATATATATATATGGATTGCTCCAGATATAACTCTAGTGAGTCAGTCTGACCCCAAGAAGGTGTTACTAATAGTGAGGAGAAATTGTGGAGCACTGGTATATCTTTTGCATAGAGGCCCAAATGATTGTAGATACAACAACTAATATAGTACTTATAACCTAATATATTTCAGTGAAAGATACATTGTTGAAGTTGTTTAGAATGTATTTTTATTTAAAAAAAAAGAAATTCTAATGTCAAAAGTTGCATGTTTTCTGACACATATTACTGAACACACACAGTTTTTTCCATTATTGTAATTAAATATTAAGCAGCTACTCTCTAAACAACATACACTATTAATAACCTTTAAGGTCTGCTTAATCCCACTGACCATCAAATAAACATAAGCATTTTTATATGTTTATTTTTTTCTGAATATTCAAGCTTTAATATTTAAAGTATGCTTCGTCCCAGAAGGTGGAAATTATACACTAATTTAAATATAGTTGCATGACAATCTATGTGTCTGTACTCTGATTGGAAATGTGTGCTAGTCATTTGCCTGTTTTGCAATGCCTCATTCTTTTTGATTGACACGCTATACTTATAATATTACTAATAGATTTTTCCATTACAAGTCATTTCATTGAATTAATACCACAATGTCAGTACTTACCCGTGCTGTAATGCTCACTTAATTGCAATATTAACATTAGCTTCATCCCAGCGGATCCTCATTCATTGATTTGTAAAGTGCTTGATAAAACATGAATGCTGTATTTTTTCTAGACTGAATCATAATTAACCATAACACATTTGGTGCTCAACTTAAATGAATCCCTTTTTAAGAGGCAAAATTTAATTCAAATATATTTTTCAAAATACTCTTACTAATTAAAATAAATAAAATAATTCTGTTTAGAAATGACTGAAAAATATTAAGAGAAGATACGTTTAAAGATCTCTGTCATGTATTGTGTTAAAAAAAAAAAGATCTCTGTCATGAGATTTCATACCAGGTTGAGAAAAGGACTTGAACAGGTCTCTGTGGAACTCCCAGACCTTTATTTTGGTCCTCGGGCAGGGAACCACATGTTCAGCTTCACTACAATCGACCTTTGTGCATGCAATTAAAGTGGGGCCCATCCATAGAATGATAATGGTTTCCACTGAAAGATATTAGTCTTGTTTCAGACAGGTATGAAGTTTCTTAATAGACTCCCTGATCTGTCAGTTCTTTTCTTGATTGTGGTACTGAATGTTCCCAACCCAAGCTAGAGACTGCTTTTGTCCAACTCCTGGATCAAGTACTAGTCTCATGGAAGGCGTGTCACTATTCAGGAAGGTGCACAATTACACGGTGCCATGGAGCTAGCACTGACCTGAAAAAATTGCCTCCAGTACAGGATAAATGGATTGTTTGAGACAAGAATTGACAGATAACCACTAAAGGACAACCTAAATCAGAGTAAAAATAGCTGGAAATATAACCCTCTTATGATCAGCAACTTGCTTATATTCATATGAAAGGAATCCCAGCAATAAATAAGTCTGTAATTAGCAGTATTGTAACTATGTTCCTTTTTTAATTAAAAAATGATATGTGCAATTGATGTTACCTGAGATAACAGGTTAATGGAAAGCTTAGAAAAATATTCCTAGTTGCTATTCTTCCACCAATTAACCCCTTTACATTAACATATACCTGTAGGGTCAGCAGATACCTAACAGTGAACAAAACCGGAATTCCTAAAGCCACCAGTAACCTCTGCAGACACCACCAGACCAACCACTCCCAAAAAAATAATCATTTGGCCAGGATAGTTATTTTCTAACCATTACAATAATTTTCCCAAAATGAACAGTGACAGCAACAGGGGTATAGCTTAGAGTGTGACATGTATTTATGGGAAAATTATGCTTGGTTTTCTGTGCTTAGAGCAGGGTGGGACAAGGGGTGGGCAGGAGGGGTGGCTGCCCTGGGCACTGTTATCATGTGAGATGGGGGTCACCACAAGGAGATGGGGCAAGGGTGTTTGTGTTGGGTGGAGGAAATTGGGTGGCAGCAGATGGTGAGAATTGTTCTAGGAGGAGAAATTTGGGGGGAGGGGTGTGCTAGGAAAGGTTATTTGTATGGATTTGTGTTGGGATGGGGACAGGGAAGAGGATTTGTGCTAGATGGGATTTGGGGTGTTGTGCTAGAAGAGGTGATATGGTAGCGGAAGAAGGGTATTTGTGCTAGGAGGGGAAAATTGGGGGGGGGTGATTTGTTCTAGGAGGGAGGATCTGTGCTGGGAGGGGGGATTTGGAGTAGGGGGGATGTGTACTCGGGTGGGATTTGAGGAGTAGAGGATTTGTTCTAGGAGGAGTGTTTTTTTTCTGGGGTGTGTGATGGAGGATTTGGGGAGGTAGAGGATTTGAGCTTGGAGGGGGATGGGTGGGAAAAGATTTGTGCTGGCAGGGGGGATTTTAGCAGGGGGCCTAAGATAGTAGTCAGTTTTGCTAACAAATAATACATATACATCTTGAGGGGGGGGGCACAGTTTGTCATGTTTGCCCTGGTCTCTAGATGGCCTTGTCCTGGCACTGGCCTAAAGGCACCTATACAGTTGTTCCAGCCCTGTAGTTGGAAAAAGGATGAACATCAGGAACCATAGCAGCAGATAGGATTCACAATGCAAGTACCAAACTCAAAAATAGGAATCTTTAGCTCAGATATTCACACTGTGCACTTCACTGGACATGATGCCTGATAATGTCAAAGACATGCTGGTCCATGCCTTCCCTGCAGTTTTGTTTTTAGACTAGCAGATGGTGTGGTTATGAGCCTAAATACACTGTACCTGTGTTGTGAGGAAATAGGTTAGCGTTAGCCTTCTCCATATTGACAAATGACCGGATCCTGCCCTTGGGAAGTAAGTAGTAGCCTAAAATATATTGGTATTAATTACTTTCAAAAGGCCCTATTATATGTGATTTTAGATTCCTATAATAAGCACATGAGGGAGAATTAAAGGGGTACGTTTTACTCCAGTTTGTGGTTTCTTCAAATACCCAACAGGGATTCAAAGGAGAGAAATTAAACCTGAATATTTAAAGGAGGACCCCAGACAAATTGTATTTGTTTTTGACAGTTATCTGTAATGCTTTATTTTTGCTATGTTTTCTATTTATTTCTCTAACTTCGTAAACCTAAAACTTCTTTTTATTGCTGACCATGTCTTCCTGCCATGGCAATCTCAACTTCCCTATTACAAGCAGGGGCCTCACAGAAACAAGAGTTAATGGTCAGCAAAAAAACAAAACAAAAAAAAAAACATTGTCATGGGTTCCTTCCATGCTCTTCTAAAAATGTGTTTTTGGCTGTGTTCCTGTTAGAGAAATAAATTGCTATCAATCACATACCATACGGGCAGTTAATTCCCATAAGCAGGAGGAAGGCCCAGTTAGAACTTTAAGGAAGAAAATTAAGTTCTCAGCAGTACACCTTTATGTTTAGAGGTCACTCTTTTTTTTTTGTGCTCAAATATCAGAGGATAGAATATCTATAAGACTTTAAAGGATCCTTGAGTAAGTTCTATAGAGGTCATGAAATGTTAGTTGGTAATAGTTTTTCATATCTGAATAAAAAAAAAATGTAATACATAAAAGTATACAGATGAGAATTTTGATGATTAGGATTTATTTTTCCCTGTGGGAGAGATTTTCATTCCCGACAGGAAGTGCAGGAAAAACTCCAAAATAGAGACAGAAATGGCAAAAAAAAAAGCTTAATAGAGGATCTAACCTTTTCCTGCTCATCTAAATTAAGAAATTGATTACAGTTGGGTTTTAAAGTGAACATGAAAAGGTCTCAAGTTTGTGAATTTGTGTACAATCCTCCTAGCTACTGACTAAATATCAGTGACTAGGTAAGGTTCTCTTAAGCCCTGCACACACGATCGGTTTTACCGATGAAAAACAGTCCGATGGACTTTTTTCATCGGACAAACCGATCGTGTATGGGCCCCATCGGTCTTTTTTAAAATAGATGTTGTAAATTAATCCGATGGGAAAAGAAAAACGATAGCAAATTCCGATCGTCTGTGTGGAACTCCATCGGAGAAAAATCCCACGCATGCTCAGAATCAAGTCGACGCATGCTCAGAAGCATTGAACTTAATTTTTCTCGGCTCGTTGGAGTGTTTTACATCACGGCGTTTGGGACGATCGGATTTTTGACTGATGGTGTGTAGGCAAGACTGATGGAAGTCAGCTTCATCGGAAATCCGATGGAAAAATACATTGGATTTTATTCCATCGGAAATCCGATCGTGTACAGGGCTTTAGTGTCATGGACTAATGGGGATGGTTTAGAGCTTTATTTAAAATACTACAGAGGGGCACTACATTTATCAATAAAATAAATACATAAAGTATGAGAATATTGTCACAGTCTTGCATCTTTTGAAAGCATTTTAAAACCTAATTGTGATCCATAAATAAAGCAATAACTCATTCACAATTATTTTAGCTCCAGCATGTTTTTTTAGCAACCAAACAACATAATTATTGAAATTGGAATACCAAGAGGCTCTGATCCGTGTTGCTTCCTAAATATTTATAAGTGTCATTATCCGTTTTTACATTGCAAGCGAGCTGTGATCATGGTTCAAAGTGGAAATAAATGTGGTTTGCGTTTGAATAGAATTGACTCAACCACAGCTCCTTTATATTCAGCCACATAAGTAAATTTAAATCCTATCTTTCATATCCACCAAAAAATGGAATAGAATGAACTAAAATAAGATTAACAAGCTACAGACATTTTTAACAGTGTCGGTAAACACATAAGAGATTTAGAAAACATGAACCAAATGTCCAGAAAATAGGACATTTGTTCAGCTAAGGCAATAAAGTATAAATAAAAGCTTGCATCGCTGGAGCTATTTTTGTAAACCAGAAGAATGGCTGGAAAACAGACATTTAATTTTATTATTTTACAAGACTTTGGGGTCAGTACCAATTTTGAGGTCAAAACAATGCAAAAAAAAAAATCTTACAAAAATTTAAAAATATTATACTAATAAACATTACATGTATCAAAACAGGCAACATGTGGGCTAAATAGATAGCTCTCTGTCCTTGCAGCACCCTTAGAACTCCTGGTTCTTGTTTAAAAAAAAAAAACAGGTCAGTTAATCAGCTTCTACCCGAAATAGCCCTAGTGTATGTGTTAAATTGTTAAAAGTTACTTCTGGGGCAGGAACTGATGTGGATGATATATATGCTCGATAAAGTGCCACAGAACATATGGTGTATATATAATAGGGATGAGCTTAAGGTTTGGTCCAAACACAAGTTTGGTCCAAAAGGTGGCTGTTCAGGAATTTGGACAAATGCCCCAACATTTTACCCATTCACTGGGAGCCTAACATAATGTAAACTAATACATGCCAGTTTTCCACTGTCAATGTTTGTTAAGGATGCCTGCAGGTACAGGTCAAAATGGTCAATTGCACAATCTGAGAGACCCTACACCTTTGTTTATAACAGCTGTCATCCATTGAACCTGTGATTTGGTGAGAGTGAAGCAATGAGACAGATGTGTGTCAGTTGTTGGTGGGATTTCTCTTTCGGAGAGTCAGCAGGCTTTGAGGGGGTTTATTGTGTTTTGTGGGAGAACCCCTTAAAATGAATTCCAGATCTAAAGGGCCTAGTATGAATTGGTAATCTCATGCCTTTTTTTGGTGGGAGACGAGTCACCTATTTACAGCTTTACCAGACCCCATATAGGATAAGTGTCTGGTTTAGATGAAGGGAATTTGTGGCTGTCTCTTTACAAACAAAAGGGAAAACCACTGGAAACTAATTTTGCCAGCAATTTAAACACAATTTTTTTTTGTGAAAATGTCAGTATTGCTGTGTGACAGGCACAATGGTCAAGCAGGAGGCTCTGCAATGATTATTAAGTGACCCAGAACCTGTTAAAAGCGTAGTTTCACTGTCAGAGTGTGTAAATATATACAGTGCAGAAAATAACATTTTGATCCCCTGCAGATTTTGTAAGTTTGCCCACTTACAAAGAAATTAAGGCTCTATAGTTTTTTTATCATAGCTGTGTTTTGTAATGATAGAGACAGAATGTCAACCGAAAATCCAGAAACAAACATAATACAAATGTTATAAATTTAGTTGCAGTTCAGTGAGTAAAATAAGTATTTGATCCCCAAACAAAACATTACTTAGTACTTGGGGGAGAAACCCTTATTGGCAAGCACAGAGTTAAGATGTTTCTTGTAGTTGGTGACCAGGTTTGTATACATCTCAGGAGGGATTTTGGTCCACTCTTCTTTACAGATCTTCTCTAAATCCTTAAGGTTTCTTGGCTGTCTCTTGGCAAATCAAAGTTTCAGCTCCCTCCATAAATGTTCTATAGGATTAAGGTCTGGAGACTGACTAGACCACGCCATGAGTTTAATGTGCTTCTTCTTGAGCCACTCCTTTGTTGCTTTGGCAGTATGCTTTGAGTCATTGTCATGCTGGAAGACCCAGCCACGACCCATCTTCAGTGTTCTGGCTGAGGGAAAAAAGCTCTCATCCAAGATTTTACAATACATTGGTCCCCTCAATGCGGAAAAGTCAGTCTGTACCTTTAGCAGAAAAACAGCCCCAAAGCAACATGTTTCCGTCTCCATGCTTGACTGTAGGGATGGTGTTTGTAGGGTCAAAGTCAGCATAGTAAGCATTTTTTCTTTCTCCAAACACCGCAAGTCAAGTTATTGCCAAAGAGCTCTATTTTGGTCTCGTCTGACCACAGCACTTTCTCCCAGTCCTTCTCTGAATCATTTAGATGTTCATTGGCATGACTGTACTTGGGTCCTTCTTGAGGAGGGGGACTCGCCATGTTTGGAGGAAGAAAAATGCTGACTATATACCTCAGAACACCATCCCTACAGTTAAGCACGGAGGTGGAAACACAGTGAGTGAATGACAACAACGTGAGCCAATGACTCCTGCTGCTGCATCTCAGCCAATGAGGAAGGAGTGACCTGGGAGAGCCTCAGCTCTCGTCCACATTGCTAGATCAGGTAAGTATTAGGGGGGTTGAGGGGGAAGCTGAACAAAGAAACTTCAGCCTTTACAACCACTTTACCCTGGACACTATTAAACATTTGCTTTCTAAATGTACAAGGTAAAATATGGGTAACACAGAAGTAGAAATGTCTTTATCCAGTCTCCTGTTATAGTAGTTGTGCCATGTGTCTAAATAGGCAGTGAATTCAGATCTAGTGCTCTGAGTGATCAGCAACCAGTAAGTGACCTGATCAAACACTTCCAACTAACTTCCGGCAAAACAAGTATGTGTAAGCACACATGTGATGAAGGGTGTTTATGCTACTTAACCAGCATGGAGCACTGGAGAGGGAGAAACGAAACAGCATTTTTTAGTAAAAGGGGAGTTTTTAAGGAAGCACGATTCAGTTACAAATCATAACACACAGCATTATAGGACCTAAAAATTATTTAAAAAAAAGAAGGTCTACAAGTTAAACTGGAACTTTGAACTACTGTTTATAGCATGTAAGAATACAAGCTTATACTAAATAAAAGATTTCCTATTTCAAGCAGTCAGAATACAAGATACAAAAGTATCTATTTTTCAAATACTTATTATACTGAGTTTCTAGGAAAACAAATATGCATTCTATGTCTTCATACAAAACTAGTGTGAAAATTTAGGTGTTTTCAGTATTACAGTATTTTTAATACTTTTATACGTGAACTTTGGGTTTGTCTTCCTAGCGTATAATTTTAAGAATGCAAAAATGGGAAGAAATTCTGGACAGCCGCACTTCAATTATTTTTTTTACTTTTATTCAAAAATGGACATAAAAAATACATGCCACAGCAGAACAGAACGGACAGAAGAGCCGACACGTTTCACACTAACAAACAGTGCTTAGTCATAGCTTAGAGCTTGGAGCGATGATATCCCTTTCTCCATATAATTTTAAGGTTAAATCTGTCAAAGGTTTTTTGCTGGTGCACAGGAACGAAATGTTATGGAACTCAGCTACAAACTATTTATATAGAAAATCTCAAAAAAACATTCATTTTGAAAACTAAAGCCCTTTTGTGAAATACTTTTATTTTTCTTCATGCCTTCAACTGTTTGTAGCAAGTAGATTTTACTCCTATTTACTATGTCCTTGCCCATTGCTCTAGAACCATAATTATCCAGATTTCCACTATGCAGTGCAAGTTTTCAGTACATTTTTTTTTCAACTGTGCTCACAGTCAATATCATGTGCTAGTTACAGACACATAATCTTCAACTGTCTGTCAGGAAATTCCTCTGACTTCTAAATATGTGTCTGTGAGAACCTCTGCGTGTGGCTCTGCATGAAGGGTAATGGCTAGGCATGTGCCCGTGCACAGGAGTGCACACAGGAGTGCACATGCTTCACAGAGTGTGCAGGCTTTTTAAGGGATGTAAAGTTGTAAAAAATTACTGCGCCCCCAAAATAAATTGTGTGAGCTGCTGACGCTGCAATTAGACAAAATGTGTATAGAGATATAAGGTAAAGTGCAGCGCTAAGTGATGGTGCAAATGTGCAAATATGCAAACAAAAAAATATAACAATACAATATTGCGTTAAGAGCCAATTTCTGGCACCAGTAAACAAAAACATAAAAAGTCCATCAAACTGAATTGAAGAAAAACATGTACAGGGGGTCCCCGGGTTACAAACCCGTTAGAGACTTTCCTCCTGTTTGTAATCCGGAAATGTTCGTAAGTCGGGCCGCGCATGCGCAGAACGACAATTATGGACATTTTTCAATGTTTTCCGATGTTCCGTCGAATGTCGTTGTGTGCAGAACGGCAGATGGTCCACGCAGAACGACAGAGGGTCCCCGCAGCATCCCGTTCGTAAGTAGGAGTGGTTCGTAAGTTGGGCGTTCGTAAGTCGGGGACCCCCTGTAACAATCCAAGCACATGTAAGTGGACTTGGAGTGAAGTAGTTCATATAAAGTGAAACAATGAATGTTCAGCCTTTGAAGAAAAATCATTCATATGGGTAGATAATAGGATCTTCAAACAGCCCACAGCCAAGATATCGGATGTGCGACCACCACCAGCAAAAATATTAGGGTACTCTTACCAGATGGTATGGGCTACTTGCCAGCAGCAAGGAGCCAAACAAGCAGAACTGGAAACTTTGAGCATCACCAGAACCAATATGCAGAAAGGACACCTGCACAGGTCTAACATTAAGACATCCCCGGAGACCCCATACAGGATACACAACAGTGAGGGTCCAACATACAGGGACTCATAAGTTCCACCAGCCTGCAAGAGGGAGTCATAGGAAAATAAATTGCCAGATAGCATAAAATCCTTGACTAAAAACGTATTAAATAAGATATTGCACATACATCCAAATGAGCAATACAAGCAATGTATATGATGTGATCACAGAGAATAGTAAAAAGGTAGAACGCAGTAAATGGAGCCAGCACAATACGTACGGATGCGTTTCATCCACTGCAACATCATCTGGGGTATAGGCTGGCCCCCCATAAGCTGCGCCATTATATAGAAACCATTCTCTCATAACCCATCCCATCAGCGAGGATTGCATGCCCACCAACTGGAAATGCAACCATCATGGCGACTAGCGTGTGTTCCAAGCCTCTATCTGGAGGGCATAGAGTCGTAATGTCATACTAAGATGGCGCCCATGCTGCGAACCAAGCCTTGTTTTGGTCGGCTGACACATGACAAGCCATCGACACCTGGAGTCAGGGCAAGATGGTACCCGTGATGCTAACCAAGCCTCGCTTTGGTCCGCTGTCACGTGACATGCCATCCTCCAATGAGAGCCTCAATATGGCAACAAGATGTCTGTGACATGAACCGAGTCTCACCTTAGCCCACATGACATACATTTGCATAATGCCAAATTGTCATCCAAATGGCCAGCCCAGTGACACTGAAGATATATATTATATGCATATGATGGTCGTTCAACGTGGCCATCGAATGGCATAATGTAATGCTGAAATTAGGAAACCAAAAGACTAGTGTATCGCACCCTCCTATGGCATACATCTCACAACATTAAAGCAAATACAGTAACTATTAATTCTTAATGAAATTTAATAAAACAAACTAAAACTCAAAACTAATAGCAACATGTACCATCTGTTAAAAATGACTCATACAGATCATAAAAAAACACAATTTGAAACTTAAATTGGCCCCACGGATTAGAGAGATAGCTCTTTAGGCTTTGTTGAAGAACGCATTTATATCCCAATCTACATTCATACCATGGGGCCAATAAGATTTCAATTCATATATCCAGAAAGTCTTGAGACGTGATACACCCCTAATACTAGAATCACCCCTCCAATGGGAAATTCATTTGTCTATAATTAAAAACTGTGTGCCGGAGGCGTTTTTGTTATGACGATGTAATGAATTTTTTGGAACACTATGGTTGGTCTTACCATTTTTAATATTTGTTATATGTTCATTTACCCTGACATAAAAGGGGCGTATAGTGCGACCCACATATTGTTTCTTACAGGGACTAGGGATGAGCTTCGAGTTCGAGTCAAACTCATGTTCGAGTCGAACATCGGCGGTTCGCTCATTCGACGAAGATCGAACATTATGGGCCGTTCGCGCCAAATTCGAGTTGCGCGTCACGGCCCATAATGCACTGCATCATCACAGTGCATTGCTGTCTAATGATTGGCCAAGCATGCACTACGCATGTTTAGTGTATAGAAAACCTCTGGTTTTGGGATTGTGTAGGCAACAAAAACTAATTATATAGAAAAATATAAATTTATTACAAAAATATCATAGTGTACATATACATATTACAAATGCTAAAATCATACAATCATTGAATGTTGAAAAAAATGATACATAGCCAGAATTCAAAAAACCTCCAGAACATCTGGGGACAATCCAAACAAGGGCTTTATCCAACAGGTTTCAAACAGTTTATAAGGTAGTTCTTCCTCAGGGATTTAATATATGTATCTTTGTCTATAATAAATCAAGAAAAATCATTTAGTACAACATGTCTTTAATCACCCTCCCACACCCCAACGGTGCAAAATAGAGGATGACTCACTTCATTACATTCATTAGAGTAAGTCCAGTTCCCATGAAAATCAACATGCTGATCCATAGACCATTGAATGGCTTCTCCGTGCATTTCCAAAAGTTGCCCCGCCTCCCATTGGGAATTAGGATAATAAATCCAATCAAATGGCGCTTATGATGATCTGCTGGTTAAAAAATTATATGTATGTATAAGGAGTTTGTGAATACCAGGGATTCATCATGAAAAGTTCCAAAAAATTAAACATGCATATATACACACACACTACACATATACAGTAGGTGCCGCCGATATTGTGTTTCTATCGCGCTCCCATCGCCGAGATTCTCGGCGACAGGAGTGCCGAGATGTCGGCAGCAGGGTGGCGACACGTGTTGCGCTCGCTGTAATGGCGAGGAGACGCGACACTGTATTGAGCGGGGATCCAACGCGGATTCCCGCCAATACCAGGCACTGCGTTTGGTATGAATCCTGAGCGGGAACTCCACGCCAATTTTTAAAGAAAAAACCGGCGTGGGTTCCCCCTCCAGGAGCATACCAGGCCCTTGGGTCTGGTCTGGATTTGAAGGGGAACCCTACGCCGAAAAAACGGCGTGGGGTCCCCCTCAAGATCCAAACCAGACCCTTATCCGAGCACGCAACCTGGCAGGCCGCAGGGGAAGAGGGGGGGACGAGAGCGGCCCTCCCTCCCTCCTGAACCGTACCAGGCCACATGCCCTCAACATGGGGGGTTTGGTGCTCTGGGGCCGGGGGGCGACCTGCGGCCCCCCCACCCCAGAGCACCCTGTCCCCATGTTGATGAGGACAGGGCCTCTTCTCGACAACCCTGGCCGTTGGTTGTCGGGGTCTGCGGGCGGGGGGCTTATCGGAATCCGGGAGCCCCCTTTAATAAGGGGGCCCCCAGATCCCGGCCCCCCCACCCTATGTGAATGAGTATCGTACCCCTACCCATTCACCTGGTGGAAAATAAATGGAGATAAAAACACAACACAGTTTTTAAAAGTATTTTATTGCACCGCTCCGGAGGTCTTCTTCCGACTTCGGGGGTCTCCGGTGTCGTCGCCGCGTTCTTTGGTTCTTTCTTCTGCCGGGCCTCCACTAACTTCTTTTTAGCTCTTTTGCTAACGGAGGCCCGGTCTTCTCCGTCGTCTTCTTCTTCTTCTCCTGCTTCTTCTCCCGCTCTCCGGTTCTTCTCCCGCTCTCCGGTTCTTCTCCCGCTCTCCGGTTCTTTCTTCCGCCGGGCCTCCGCTAACTTCTTTTTAGCTCTTTTGCTAGCAGAGGCCCGGTCTTCTCCGTCGCCTCGTCCGGCTCTCCGTTGTCCTTCTGCCGGCCCCTCCACTAACTTCTTGTAGCTCTTTTGCTATTGGAGGAACCGGTCTTCTCCGTCGTCGCCGCCGGTGTCTTCTTCCCTCTTCTCCTCCTCGATGTTGACTCGTCGCTTCCTCTCGCAGTAATGGTAAATCTTCGGTCCGCAGAGATTAATATAGGCTTCACATGATGTCACAGTCACATGCTCCGGGGCACATGTGCACATGACGTCACAGTCACATGCTCCAGGGCACATGTGCACATGTGCCCCGGAGCATGTGACTGTGACGTCATGGGACCATGTGACTGTGACGTCATGTGAAGCCTATATTAATCTCTGTGGACCGAAGATTTACCATTACTGCGAGAGGAAGCGACGAGTCAACATCGAGGAGGAGAAGAGAGAAGGAGACGCCGACGGCGACGACGGAGAAGACCGGCTCCTCCACTAGCAAAAGAGCTACAAGAAGTTAGTGGAGGGGCCGGCAGAAGGACAACGGAGAGCCGGACGAGGCGACGGAGAAGACCGGGCCTCTGCTAGCAAAAGAGCTAAAAAGAAGTTAGCGGAGGCCCGGCGGAAGAAAGAACCGGAGAGCGGGAGAAGAACCGGAGAGCGGGAGAAGAAGCGGGAGAAGAAGAAGAAGACGACGGAGAAGACCGGGCCTCCGTTAGCAAAAGAGCTAAAAAGAAGTTAGCGGAGGCCCGGCAGAAGAAAGAACCGGAGAACGCGGCGACGACACCGGAGACCCCCGAAGTCGGAAGAAGATCTCCGGAGCGGTGCAATAAAATACTTTTAAAAACTGTGTTGTGTTTTTATTTCCATTTATTTTCCACCAGGTGAATGGGTAGGGGTACGATGTACCCCATACTCATTCACATAGGGTGGGGGGGCCGGGATCTGGGGGCCCCTAGAAGCAGTGAGATTGACACAATATCGGCGGCACCTACTGTATGCATGTATATATGCATTGTGGTAGTGTGATACCCCATCAGTGTATGAATACAGGATTCTCAACCAGGCAGGTTGAGGGGCTCCAGGGTATTTGCTTGTTTGGGAGGAAACTGGCTTTTCAGTTTCCTCATGATTTACTTAATTCCACTTTGGGACCTGGAGCCTGGGGATTTCTTAGAGATCCGGGTGGGATGAAATCCCCAGTCCTGGATCCGGGTTTTGAGACTCAACTGCACACTGATTGTTCAGGTGTGTGTGGACATGATAGTAGAGTCAGGACCAGCATTCTAGGCTCCACCCTCCCGACGAGTGCAGGTGTGCACTGGGGAAGCCATAGAGTGCAGGTGTGCACTGTGGAAGCTAGAGACCCAAGTCTGAGGCTCAGAGCAGTGAGGGGCTGCTATCTAAATGGACGGTGTTGCCAAGGGAATAGTCTGTAGGAGACAGACAAGAGCCTGAAGTGGACGGCCTGAGCAACACTGCTGTATGTATAAGCCAGGAGGCTGAATGTCATGTTATCGATGAAAAGGAGTGTTGAAACCCCTGCGAGGGAAACCTTTGATTTTGTTTGAACTTCTTTTAATAAAAATGGGCAAATAAAGCCCTCAAAAAGAAGCCCCAGCGAGTGGTGGTGTCCTTCAAGCTCTACCTTTGATGCTAGTCCTTCACAGCATATATATATATATATACGCAAGGCCCGTGAATACCAAGGAACATACCATGAGAGGTTCCATGGACACAAACAAGAGTTATTGCACTTACCAACTGAAAAGGCATGCAGCACATGTTCCTAAAGAAGGAAAGGGAAAACGTCCAGGGACCTCTCACCAGGCTCAACTTCACAAGCCAAAATATCTGCAGCAGATTGTGGACAACTCCTCCACTGTCCAGGGGAGGAGAGGGAATGACGCCATATAATTCCCCTGGCGTCCTTTTAAACCCCTCCACTGGCCCGATTGGCTGGGTCAGATCACATGACACATCCCACCCACTGGGGCGGCATGTCATGGATCTCCATGGCCTCGCCTCCACCTCGGGATTGGTCGCGCCGTGCTTGTGATGAGATGACAATACACACGCCCGGAGCGTGCATATGTCAACACATGACCCACGGCGCTAGTCATCCCGGAGATAGGCTGTGCTGCAGCCAATGGCCACGTCCGCAGCCCGGGAGAATCGGAAATGCAGACGCAGCCATATTGGAAGAGGGAAGTTGGTACTAAGTGGCCCTCAGCAGCGAGCCCCAGATTGGAACTAAATGGACCGTGGCAAATGTATCAGGACCAAGTGATTCATTCCCTTCTTGGGATTGTCCCAAGTTATGTTTCACAATGGCTGAATTGTTCACTAAGGATTGTGGCAATGTTTTTCCCCTTTTTTTTCCTTTCCTTTGTGCTCCTCCGCTTTTCACCCTTTCTGTATGCTGTATATCCATCCTTACAGCCATACGCCCATGTCCCTTTTGTGTTTAGGGATAGGAATCAGCGTTACTTCAAGACACAGGATTTCGCACACATTTGGGTTTCTACTATATATATTATATGTATATTTTTTTCTATTTGTTTTTCTGTTTTTCAAGAATCTGTTTGTGATATAATATATTCCGTTTCCTATGATATGGAGTTCTGTTGGACTCACACCAGAATTAACATTGATAGTCTTGCACTTTGTATGTTGTGTAAGATATCTTATGTTCCAATACCCCTTGATTGCTTTGCTATCACTGTGCATTCTCCATGTTGTTGCCCTTTTCTTCCCATCTGGTGCAAAGGGGGGCCATACACAGCCAATGGCTGTTTTGGCCTCACTTACTTCCGAGGTAGCACCTGGTAAGTATTGGCACCGGTGGTGTTTGTCCCTGATCCTTTTTATTCCTTCACAGGGATTTGGGATTCAAGCCCTAAAGTCTCCATCCCCCCTTTGACCATCTCTCTTTGCCACTTGGTCCTAATACATTTGCCACGGTCCATTTAGTTCCAATCTGGGGCTCGCTGCTGAGGGCCTCTTAGTACCATCTTCCCTCTTCCAATATGGCCGCGCCTGCATTTCTGGTTCTCCCGGGCTGCGGACGTGGCCATTGGCTGCAGCACAGCCTATCTCCGGGATGACTAGCGCCTCGCGTCATGTGTTTACAAAACAGAGATTGCCACTCCAAATAGACTCACCCCAACGACAAAGACCTCTCCAGGAACCAAGGGTGTTGGCAATGCACAAGGCAATGAAGAAAAAATGAAGGAATCTGGACAGTCGCACTCCAATCCAGCGTGGCTTTTATTGGAAAAATAAAATAAAATAAAGCAGGCACTACATGTCACAGCAACGGGGTAACAGGGGCAGCTACCCCTGTTACCCTGTTGCTGTGACATGTAGTGCCTGCTTTATTTTATTTTTTTTTCCAATAAAAGCCACGTTGGATTGGAGTGCGGCTGTCCAGATTCCTTCATTTTTTCTTCATTGCGCGTCATGTGTTGACATATGCACGCTCCGTGCGTGTGTATTGTCATCACAAGCACGGCGCGACCAATCCCGAGGTGGAGGCATGGCTCTCTGTCTCCAGCCGATGTGGCCCGCTTGGGGAGCGTGCCGCGTCGCCATGGAGATCCATGACACGCCGCCCCAGTGGGCGGGATGTGTCATGTGATCTGACCCAACCAATCGGGCCAGTGGAGGGGTTTAAAAGGACGCCAGGGGAATTATATGGCGTAATTCCCTCTCCTCCACTGGACAGTGGAGGAGTTGTTCACAATCTGCTGCAGATATTTTGGCTTGTGAAGTTGAGCCTGGTGAGAGGTCCCTGGACGTTTTCCCTTTCCTTCTTTAGGAACATGCGCTGCATGCCTTTTCAGTTGGTAAGTGCAATAACTCTTGTTTCTGTCCATGGAACCTCTCATGGTATGTTCCTTGGTATTCATGGGCCTTGCGTATATATATGCATATATACATGTATATATGTGTAGTGTGTGTGTATGTATGCATGTATAATTTTTTTGAACTTTTCATGGTGAATCCCTGGTATTCACAAGCTCCTTATACATACATATAATTTTTTAACCAGCAGATCATCATAAGCGCCATTTGATTGGATTTATTATCCTAATTCCCAATGGGAGGCGGGGCAACATTTGGAAATGCACGGAGAAGCCATTCAATGGTCTTTGGATCAGCATGTTGATTTTCATGGGAACTGGACTTACTTTAATGAATGTAATGAAGTGAGTCATCCTCTATTTTGCACTGTTGGGGTGTGGGAGGGTGATTAAAGACATGTTGTACTAAATGATTTTTCTTGATTTATTATAGACAAAGATACATATATTAAATCCCTGAGGAAGAACTACCTTATAAACAGTTTGAAACGCGTTGGCTAAAGCCCTTGTTTGGATTGTCCCCAGATGTTCTGGAGGTTTTTTGAATTCTGGCTATGTAGGATTTGTTTCAACATTCAATGATTGTATGATTTTAGCATTTGTAAAATGTATATGTACACTATGATATTTTTGTAATTCCTTTATATTTTTCTATATAATTTGTTTTTGTTGCCTACACAATCCCAAAACCAGAGGTTTTCTATACACTCAGCTTTCAAGGGATGATGGCAACCACATGTTCTGACGTATGAGCTAAACCAATATTTCGCACTACGCATGCTTTGACCAATCACAGCGCTGTCAGCACAGAGAGCCATAATTGGCCAAAGCCAGGGTGCCTTTGGCCAATCATGGCTCAGGTGGACTAAGTACATGCCTCACACTATATAAGGCCGCCTGCGTGTCGGCCTTGTTTAGTGTGTTCCGGCATTCAGAAAGAGACAGAGAGAGAGAGATTGTGGCTTTATTTCAGTTAGCAATAGCTAGATTGAGCAGGCAGTTGATTGAGCTAGTTAGATCCAGTATTCCAGTATATTTAGTATATATATGCATTGCACGCTTTGTATATATATATATATATATATATATATATATATATACTGTAGACAGTTTAGCTAGATCTCATTGCAGAGCGTTCCTGGTATTCTGGTATTCTATTCCTACTAATAATACAGGCAGGCAGTTGATTGTGCTAACCTGCAGTATATTAACTACTTGACAACTGGGCACTAAACCCCCTTCGTGCCCGGAACAATTTTCAGCTTTCAGCGCTGACGCACTTTGAATGACAATTGCGCGGTCATACAACACTGTACCCAAATGATATTTTTACCATTTTTTCCCCACAAATAGAGCTTTCTTTTGGTGGTATTTGATCACCTCTGCGGTTTTTATTTTTTGCGCTATAAACAAAAAAAGACAGAATATTTTGAAAAAAAAACAATTTTTTTTACTTTTTGCTATAATAATATCCCATTTTTTTTTTTAAAAAACTCATTTTTTTCTCAGTTTAGGCCGATACGTATTCTTCTTCTATATTTTTTTGGTAAAAAATATTGCAATAAGCGTATAGCGATTGGTTTGCGAAAAAGTTATAGCGCCTACAAAATAGGGGATAGAATTATGACATTTTTATTATATATTTTTTTTTTACTAGTAATGGCGGCGATCTGCGATTTTTGTCAGGCCTGCAATATTGCGGCGGACATATCGGACACTTTTGACACTATTTTGGGACCATTCACATTTATACAGCGAACAGTGCTATAAATATGCACTGATTACTGTATAAATGTGACTGGCAGGGAAGGGGTTAACACTAGGGGGCAAGGAAGGGGTTAACTATGTTCCCTATTTGTGATTCTTACTGTGTGGGGGAGGGGACTGACTGGGGAAGGTGACCGATCTGTGTCCCTATGTACAAGGGACACAGCATCGGTCTCCTCTCTCCCTGACAGGACATGGATCTCTGTGTTTACACACAGAGATCCACGTCCTGCCTCTGTCACAGCCGATCGCGGGTGCCTGGCGGACATCGCGGCCGCCAGGCACGCGCATCGGCATCACGTGACCACGGCGGGCACAGCTGTTCCCCGCCGCGCGCCCTCGGTGGCGCGCAGGGGGGAGAGAAACAGGAGGATGTCCATAGACGTCCACTCAGCACTTGAGAGCCGCGCTGCAGACGTCTTTTGTCTATAGCGCGGGTCTCAAGTGGTTAAGTCAGTGTACTGTGTACTGGGCACAGTGTGCACGTAAAGCTGACTGCAAACTATTCCATCCTGTTCTATTCCTAATAATACAGGCAGTTGATTGAGCTAGTTAGATCCAGTATTCCAGTATATTTAGTATATATATGAATTGCACGCTTTGTATATATACAGTGGGTACGGAAAGTATTCAGACCCCCTTAAATTTTTCACTCTTTGTTATATTGCAGCCATTTGCTAAAATCATTTAACCACTTGCCGACCGTGCCATGTACAAAAGACGTCCACAGCGCGGTCGAGTTATCCTGAGTGGACGTCCCAGGGACGTCCTCACAGAATCTTGCTCCTGCGCGCCCCCTGGGGCGCGCTCCAGGATATGACTGTGACCGCCGGGTCCGGAAGACCCGGCGCATCACGGATCACGGTAGATGGCCACTAATCGCGGCCGTTTACCACGTGATCGCTCCGTCAAATGACGGAGCGATCACTTGTAAACAGACCGGCGTCATGTGATGACGCCGGTTCCTCCCTCCCCTCTCTGTACCGATCGGTACAGTGTGAGAGGAGAGGGGAGGGAGCGGATCATGTCCGCTCCCTCCCCCATGTCAGAACATGTCAGCTGTGGGCTGGATCTGTGACAATTGCAGTCACAGATCCAGCCATCCATCCATCACTGCTCAGCTATCCCTGTGCAATACCCTGCCAATACTCTGCAATACAGCCTGCCAATACTCTGCAATACACCCTGCCAATACTCTGCAATACACCCTGCGCAATACTCTGCAATACCCTGTGCAATACTCTGCAATACCCTGTGCAATACTCTGCAATACCCTGTGCAATACCCTGTGCAATACTCTGCAATACACTGTGCAATACCCTGTGCAATACTCTGCAATACCCTGTGCAATACTCTGCAATACCCTGTGCAATACTCTGCAATACCCTGCCCATACTCTGCAATACCCTGCACATACTGTGCAATACCCTGCCCATACTGTGCAATACCCTGCCCATACTCTGCCCATACTGTGCAATACCCTGCCATACTGTGCAATACTCTGCCATATTCCGCAATACCCTGCCATACTCCGAAATACTCCTCAATACCCTGCAATACTCCTCAATACCCTGCAATACTCCTCAATACCCTGAAATACCCCTCAATACCCGGCAATACTACACAATACCCGGCAATACTACACAATACCCGGCAATACTACACAATACCCTGCAATACTCCACAATACCCTGCAATACTCCACAATACCCTGCAATACTCCTCAATACCCGGCAATACCCCGCAATACTCGGCAATACCCCGCAATACTCGGCAATACCCCTCAATACCCGGCAATACCCGGCAATACCCGGCAATACTCGGCAATACTCCGCAATACTCCGCAATACTCCACAATACCCGGCAATACCCCGCAATACCTGGCAATACCCCGCAATACTCGGCAATACCCGGCAATACTCCACAATACCCGGCAATACTCCGCAATACCCGGCAATACTCCGCAATACCCGGCAATACTCCGCAATACCCTGCAATACTCTTCAATACCCTGCAATACTCCTCAATACCCGGCAATACTCCTCAATACCCTTTAATACTCCTCAATACCCTGCAATACTCCTCAATACCCGGCAATACTCCGCAATAACCACTTCCCGCCCACCGGCCATCATATGACGTCCTTGACTTTGTGGGGGTATATCTGAATGATGGGAGCAGCTACAGGCATCATTCAGATATTCGCTTTTTCAGCTGGCGATTCCCTGCACCATAAGAATGATCATAGCGGCTGTTCCACCGCTTGATCGCTCTTACGGAAGGTGAGAGGGGATGCCCCCCTCCCGCTGCCCTCCGGTGCTTCTACCGACTCACCGCTACGATCAAAGCCAAGATTTTTTTTTTCAGGCTTCCCAGCCTAGAGGTGAGATGTGGGGTCTTATTGACCCCATATCTCACTGTAAAGAGGACCTGTCATGCCATATTCCTATTACAGGGGATGTTTACATTCCTTGTAATAGGAATAAAAGTGATCAAAAAAAAATTTGGGGCGGAAAAACATGTCAAACTAAAATAAATAAAGTAAAATGAACAATAAAATATATATATATATTTTAAAGCGCCCCTGCCCCCGCGAGCTCGCATGCATAAGTGAACGCATACGTAAGCCCCGCCCACATATGAAAACGGTGTTCAAACCACACATGTGAGGTATCGTTGTGAACGTTAGAGCAAGAGCAATAATTTTGGCCCTAGACCTCCTCTGTAACTCAAAACATGTAACCAGAAAATATTTAAAGCGTTGCCTATGGGGATTTTTAAGTAGCGAAGTTTGGCACCATTCCACGAGCGTGTGCAATTTTGAAGGGTGACATGTTAGGTATCTATTTACTCAGCGTAACTTCATCTTTCACTTTATGCAAAAACATTGGGCTAACTTTACTGTTTTTTTTTTTTCTTTTAAGCACAAAACAGTTTTTTTGCCGTAAAAAACGCGTTAGAAAAATTTCTGCGCAAATACCGTGCAAGATAAAAAGTTGCAATGACCACCATTATATTCTTTAAGGTCTTTGCTAAAAAAACATATATAATGTTTTGGGGTTCTATGTAATTTTCTAGCAAACAAATAATGATTTTTACATGTAGGAGAGAAATGTCAGAATTGGCCTGGGTGCTCCAGAACGCCTGAAGGTGCTCCCTGCATGTTGGGCCTCTGTATGTGGCCACGCTGTGTAAAAGTCTCACACATGTGGTATTGCCATACTCGTGAGGAATAGCAGAATGTGTTTTGGGGTGTAATTTGTGGTATGCATATGCTGTGTGTGAGAAATAACCTGCTAATATGACAATTTTGTGAAAAAAAAAAAAAAAGAAAAAAAAATCTTGTTTATTGCAAAGAATTGTGGGAAAAAATGACAACTTCAAAAAACTCACAATGACTCTTTCTAAATACCTTGGAATGTCTTCTTTCCAAAAAGGGGTCATTTGGGGGGTATTTGTACTTTTCTGGCATGTTAGGGTCTCAAGAATTTAGATAGGCCGTCAGTACTTCAGGTGTGATCAATTTTCAGATATTGGCACCATAGCTTGTGGACTCTATAACTTTCACAAAGACCAAAAAATATGCACCAATTTGTACTTATTTTTACCAAAGATATGTAGCAGTATAAATTTTGGCCAAAATGTATGAGGAAAAAATACTAATTTGCAAAATTTTATAACGGAAACAAAGAAAAATTCATTTTTTTACAAAATTTTCAGTCTTTTTTCTCTTATAGCGCAAAAAATAAAAAACCCAACAGTGATTAAATACCACCAAAAGAAAGCTCTATTTGTGTGAAAAAAAGGACAAAAATTTCATATGGGTACAGTGTTGTATGACTGAGTAATTGTCATTCAAAATGTGAGAGCACCGAAAGCTGAAAATTTGTCTGGTTAGGAAGGGGGTTTAAGTGCCCAGTTGTCAAGTGGTTAAGTTAATTTTTTTTCTACATTCATGTACACACAGCACCCCATATTGACATAAAAACACAGAATTGTTGAAATTTTTGCAGATTTATTAAAAAAGAAAAGCTGAAATATCACATGGTCCTAAGTATTCAGACCCTTTGCTCAGTATTTAGTATTTGCACCCTTTTGATCTAATACAGCCATGAGTCTTTTTGGGAAAGATGCAACAAGATTTTTACACCTGGATTTGGGGATCCTCTGCCATTCCTCCTTGCAGATCCTCTCCAGTTCTGTCAGATTGGATGGTAAACGTTGGTGGGCGGCCATTTTTAGGTCTCTCCAGCAGGGATGAGCCGAACACCCCCCTGTTCGGTTCGCACCAGAACCTGCGAACAGACAGAAAGTTCGTGTGAACTTTAGAATCCTATTAAATACAATGGACTCGAACGTTCGAAATCTAAAGTGCTAATTATAAAGGCTAATATGCAATTTATTGTCCTAAAAAGTGTTTGGGGACCCGGGTCCTGCCCCAAGGGACATGTATCAATGCAAAAAAAGGTTTAAAAAATAGAAGTTTTTACGGGAGCGGTGATTTTAACCACTTCCCTACCCAGCAATAGTCAAATGACGTCCACAGATGGGATCTCCCATCCTGGGTGGATGTCATATGACGTCCTGGCTTTGTAGGGGGATATCTGAATGATGCCTGCAGCTAGAGGCATCATTCAGATATCCTTTTGAAGTGCCGGCGATTCTGTGCATCATAAGAATGATCATAGCGGCGGTTCTGCCGCTTGATCGTTCTTATAGGCGGCGGGAGGGGACACCCCCCCTCCCGCCGCCATCCGGTGCTTCTCCGGGCTCTCCCGTGCGATCGGGGACCCGGAGAGAATCTTCCGGCGCCGTTGGTGGGTCACGTGACGAGCATAGAGATGACTATGATCGTCGGAGGCCCAGGCGCGATGTGATGACATCACGCCCGGGTCCTCAAATGTAAACAATTGCGGCTAGTAAGTATGAGATCAGTGAAAAAAAAAATCACTGATCTCATGCTTTCCAGCCTGGAGGAGAGATGTGGGGTCTTATTGACCCCGCATCTCTCAATAAAGTGGACCTGTCACACACATTCCTATTACAAGGGATGTTTACATTCCTTGTAATAGGAATAAAAGTGATCAAAAAAAAAAAAGTTAAATAATTGTAAAAAAAAAATATAAGTAAAAAAAAAAAAAATTAAAACGCCCCTGTCCCCGGGAGCTCGCGATCAGAAGCGAATGCACACGTAAGTCGCCCACATATGTAAACGCCATTAAAAACACATATGTGGTTAAGAAGGCCGCAAGTTGGGGGGGTGTGGCTGAGCATGGCGGCGTGAGGACGCGTGTTGAGTGAGCTCCCTGGAATGTCTCCTTACATAGCACCCGCTCTGTGTTGAGACAGATGAGGCTGAGATCCTATAGAGCCTCATAGAACCTAACGCAAGGAGGTACTGGCAGCTGACGGAAGGTGATATACATACCGGTATCCCGGCACACCAGAGACCGGAGACTGAAGACCGAAGGCAGTAGCTAGACACAGCATATTGGAGTGTCGGCATACAGACCGGAGCGGGAGGAGATAGCAGTAGCGGCAGCAGTAGCGGTGGCATTGATTGCGGCTCCTGACTGTCTCATGCAGAGAGGAGGGAACAGGCAGAAAGCCGTAGCGTGATACGCGAGGCTAGACCAGCAGCTACTGCAGCCACGGTAACAGCAACAGAGCTCCCGTCATCCAGACACTCTACGGACGGCAGAAGGAAAGCAAACGTTGTGCAGTGCTGAGTTGAGTGTGACCCGAGGGACCCGAGTGTGACCCGAGTGTGACCTGACGCTAAAACGAACGGTATGCAGCAGGGAAAACAACGGGACACAAAAACCTCCCGCAAAGCGGCTAAAGCAGCAAAACTTGCAGAATCCCAACCAGAGATACAGTGTTTTTTCCCGGCAGTTCAAGGTCTGGATTCAGGAAGGAGCCAGGTAAAGTGTGGGACTGTGTGTGGGACTGAAAACTGTAAAGCACTAGAATTAAATACCCGGAGAGAGGTGAGGATGAGCATAGAAACACTCCAATCTGTACCACAGACCACTCGCACAAGTATAGGGTGGGCTGGGGGTCTCCTTAAGCGGCGCGGGGAGACCACCACGGAGAGTTTAAAAATGGAAGATCTAAGAGAGTTATTACAGACCCTCCCCACTAGGGCAGACATAGAGGCCTTACCCACAAAGGCAGACATAGAAGCTCTGATTCACAAAGTGGAGGAAGCACATCATAAAGAACTTCAGCAAGTACATGAAGTACTACAAACATTGACTGGTCGAGTTACAGAAGGGGAGGTAATATCACAAAAGATGGAGCAGAGAGTGATGGTACTAGAAAAAGAGATGTTAGCTCAAAGGGACAAGGAAGCGACAATGCAGCTTCAATTAGAAGACCTTGAAGACAGAAGTCGCCGAAATAATATCCGGGTACGCAGAATCTCAGAATCAAGGGAGAATCTTGAAGATACAGTAAAATACATCTTTAAACAAATATTAGAGGAAGCAATGCCCCTGAACATAGAGGTAGATAGAGTACATAGGGCCCTGGGACCTAAATCTAAAGAGTTGAAACGCCCCCGTGACGTGATATGCAGGTTACATTATTTTGCACATAGGGAGGCGCTACTGAACAGAGCCTGGACTATGGGAACAATAGATTATCAAGGGGCAGAGTTAAAAATATTACCAGACCTTTCAAAAGCTACGCTGCAACGGAGAGCCTTACTTAGACCTGTGTTAGAGGGTATACGAAAGATAGGAGGTACATATCGCTGGAGGTTCCCATTATCAGTACTGATCCGGAAAGAAGGGGCGTCATTCTGGCTCAGGTCTAAAAGGGACCTCCCAGATCTTTTTTTGTTTCTAGGTATGGAACCATTTACTGTACCAGACTGGTTACAGAGTCTCCCACAGAGACAGGAGCATAAAGAATCTACATGACATATAGACATCCTCATAAAAGGCTGACTTCAAGGAAAATAGTAGGGGAGGGGGGGCTTTGTTCTGTCTCATGCTTAAAAGACAAGATCAACATGATAAATTACATGATAAGGTCATATATAACTCGGTACATAATGATATGAACATATATGATTGACTTTTTCTTCCTCGGGCTCCTCTGTGTTCCTCCTCTTTTGTTTTGTTTTTTCCTCTTTTTTTTTAGGGGCTATGAGACCAGAAGAACCCTTCAGGGGGGTGTGATTAAGCCTAGGAAAGGGGAAAGGAAAAGGAGGGGGAAAAAGGGGAAAGAAAGAGAAGGGGGGAAAGGAGAGGAAGAAGGGGGGAAAGGGAGAGAAAATAAGAAGGAAGGGGAAGGAGGGAAGGAAAAAGAAAGAAAAGGAAAAAGGAAAAAAAGAAAGTTAAAGTTATGATCAGAAGGGGGATGTTAAAAACGCCGCTCAAAACGGCGTTTGTAGAACTCTCTTCCTTCCCTCCCCCTCCATGTCTCCCTATCCTCTCTCTAGTGGAGTAGCGGTTAATGTAAGGGGGGGAGGGATAGGGGATGGATGGGGGGGGGTTATAGTATATATATGTATGCGTATAGGTTTAAATATATATATAAATAAATATACACAGGCACTGATAGATAAATAAACAAATAAATAAACAAAGATAGATAAGCATGAACACAGATAGACATAGGGACACAGGGGTTAAAAAAAAAACTAAAAAGGGGTTGGGAAAGGGTTGGGAAGGGGTAGGAGATTAATGGGTTGAAAGGGGGGGGGGGTTGTCCACCTATATTTTCTCTCCTTTTCTTTTTTTTGTAGGAGAGAAGACACTAAATCACCTATATCACTTGCATACACATACACCAAAGTACACTAAGGGTTAAGGAATAGGACTATGACTACACTGTGGGAAATACTTAATAGAATTAGGTAGGGAAGGGGTAGGGGGAATAGGGGGAGGAAGGGATAAGAGAGTATGGGACACAGCAATAAATGAGAGGGGGAGGGGCGGGGGGCGGAGGAGGGAGGAGGAGGGATGTGGTCCCCATTGAAGGTCAACTAACTGGAGATACATATATTTGTTTTTGTTTTTTCTATGGAGATATATGATGTATGTTGATATAAGGAATGTATAAGTTAAGTGGCCTCCCCCCCTCTGTAGACTTCAAGAGGGATGGGGCTTATCATTGCCCATGATGATTATTCCTTTTCCTCCTTTTTTTTTTTTTGTGTGTGTAAGTTCTCTCTCTCCTCTACCTCCTTTCATTGGTCGGAGTAACGTGGTAGACTGATAAGGGAGACGGGAGACATAGAGGAGGGGTGGGGGGAGGGAGGGAAAGGAGGAAGAAGAAGGAAAATTTGGAAAACCTGGAGGAGGAGAGAGGGGAAATACATACAGTGGGGCAAAAATGTATTTAGTCAGCTACCAATTGTGCAAGTTCTCCCACTTAAAAAGATGAGAGAGGCCTGTAATTGTCATCATAGGTATACCTCAACTATGAGAGACAAAATGTGGAAACAAATCCAGACAATCACATTGTCTGATTTGGAAAGATTTTATTTGCAAATTATGTTGGAAAATAAGTATTTGGTCACCTACAAACAAGCAAGATTTCTGGCTCTCACAGACCTGTATCTTCTTCTTTATGAGGCCCCTCTGTCCTCCACTCATTACCTGTATTAATGGCACCTGTTTGAACTTGTTATCAGTATAAAAGACACCTGTCCACAACCTCAAAAAGTCACACTTCAAACTCCACTATGGTGAAGACCAAAGAGCTGTCGAAGGACACCAGAAACAAAATTGTAGACCTGCACTAGGCTGGGAAGACTGAATCTGCAATAGGCAAGTAGCTTGGTGTGAAGAAATCAACTGTGGGAGCAATAATTAGAAAATGGAAGACATATAAGACCACTGATAATCTCCCTCGATCTGGGGCTCCACGCAAGATCTCACCCCGTGGGGTCAAAATTATCACAAGAACAGTGAGCAAAAATCCAAGAACCACACGGGGGGACCTAGTGAATGACCTGCAGAGAGCTGAGACCAACGTAACAAAGGCTACCATCAGTAACACACTACACGGCCAGGGACTCAGATCCTGCAGTGCCAGACGTGTCCCCCTGCTTAAGCCAGTACATGTCTGGGCCCGTCTGAGGTTTGCTAGAGAGCATTTGGATGATCCAGAAGAGGATTGGGAGAATGTCATATAGTCAGATGAAACCAAAGTAGAACTGTTTGGTAGAAACACAACTCGTCGTGTTTGGAGGAGAGAGAATGCTGAGTTGCAACCAAAGAACACCATACCTACTGTGAAGCATGGGGGTGGCAACATCATGCTTTGGGGCTGTTTCTCTGCAAAGGGAACAGGACGACTGATCCGTGTACATGAAAGAATGAATGGGGCCATGTATCATGAGATTTTGAGTGCAAACCTCCTCCCATCAGCAAGGGCATTGAAGATGAAACGTGGCTGGGTCTTTCAGCATGACACCATCCGGGCAACAAAGGAGTGGCTTCGTAAGAAGCATTTCAAGGTCCTGGAGTGGCCTAGCCAGTCTCCAGATCTCAACCCCATAGAAAACTTTTGGAGGGAGTTGAAAGTCCATGCTGTCCAGCGACAGCCCCAAAACATCACTGCTCTAGAGGAGGAATGGGAACGGGAACTGCATGGAGGAATGGGCCAACATACCAGCAACAGTGTGTGACAACCTTGTGAAGACTTACAGAAAACGTTTAACCTCTGTCATTGCCAACAAAGGATATATAACAAAGTATTGAGATGAACTTTTGATATTGACCAAATACTTATTTTCCACCATAATTTGCAAATACATTCTTTCCAAATCAGACAATGTGATTATCTGGATTTGTTTCCACATTTTGTCTCTCATAGTTGAGGTATACCTATGATGACAATTACAGGCCTCTCTCATCTTTTTAAGTGGGAGAACTTGCACAATTGGTGGCTGACTAAATACTTGTTTGCCCCACTGTATATATATATATATATATATATATATATATATATATATATATATATATATATATATATATATAGATATTAAGATTATAAAAGACATAAGAAATGTAGGAAAGGATAATGATACAAGAAAATATAGGTATGAGTAGGAGGAAATATGAATATGGTCGATATAGGCACTTGTAAATGTATAAATAGGTACAAGGTAAGAAATATGAAAAGGGGACATTGAAGGTTGAGATAAGAGATAAGAGATATAGATAATAGATATAGTAGGATCTTAATATTCTAGTTAAAACTGAGATTGGTTGAAGGATAGATAAAAGGAGCGGGTGGGTTGGGGAGACGTCCGGGAAGGCTCACTCTGGGCCATGCTCAGCTACGGTACCCCTATTAGGTAAAACACTCACAAGAATAGGGACAATAGGAGTAGGAGGATAGTAGAGTGTATAAAGCGAAGAAGCTTGTAAACCTCCTGGAGTGGCCACAGAGGTGGGCCTCCTCTAGAGAGGAAATAGATAAAGGGGGACTCCTCTTCTTGTCTTTTTTTTTCTTTTCTCCCCCTTTTTTTTTTTTTTTCCCTCGCCCTTACCCTCCTACCTCTGGTTCCACCTCTCTTCAATACAGTAGTTAAGAATGGAAACATTGAAAGTAACCTCTTTTAATGTAAAGGGCCTTAATATACCAGAGAAACGAAAGATGCTTATACGAGAATTAAAACGTTCACATACAGATGTGGCTTATATTCAGGAAACCCATTTCAAAGAAGGAAAGATACCATCCTTGAGGAATAATCTCTATCCTCTTGTCTATCATGCATGTAGCAAGATGTCCAAATCAAGAGGTGTATCTATTTTGATATGAAGGCAGACACCCTGGAAACTACTGGATGCTAAGATGGATCCGGAGGGTAGATTTTTATTCTTGAAGGGCATGATAGGGGCTATTAAAGTGACATTGGCCACTGTCTATGCCCCAAATGATAATCAGGATCGATTTATCTGCTCGGTGGTGAACAAATTAATGAAATTTGCAGAAGGGAAGATGGTGTTGGGGGGAGATTTCAACTTTACATTAGATCCGAGGATAGATACGTCTACAGGAAACTCATCAATTACTACAAGCTCTAGGAAGAAAGTTACGCGTACTCTATATGAACATCAACTTTCTGATGCCTGGAGAATATACCATCCTGACGAGAGGGACTATACCTTCTACTCGGGTCCACATAAAGTATATACACGTATAGATTGGTTTATTATCCCTCACTACATGTTATCTATGGTTAGAACAGTAGACATAGGGAATATTACATGGTCAGACCACGCCCCGGTGATACTGACGCTGATTATGAATAAGAACGTACAACCAAATACCAGACAGTGGAGACTTAATGAGAGCTTGTTGGAAGATAAGATGGTAGTAGAGGATTTAATTAAAGAAATGCAATATTATTTTCAAGAGAATAATACCCCTGAGATGGACATAGGGACTATATGGGAAGCACATAAATCAGTGATAAGGGGGGTATTTATTAAACACGGATCCAGAATTAAAAAGGAGAGGGAAGCTGAACTAAAGAAATTATTGACAAAAATACATAACTTAGAAATACAACATAAACAGAACACCAGATCTGGAGGGGAGGCGGAATTACTTAATTTACGTAGACAGGTAACGACGATCCTTCAGTATAGAGCAAAGGCAGCATTGCAATCATGTCGAAAATATTACTATGAAAGTGGCGATAAATGCGGCCAACAATTAGCAAGAGCCCTACAGGATCAATGAGTGCAAACCTACATTCCACATATAGTGGATACAGGGGGTAGAAAAGTACACAAAACTAATCAGATTGCGGAGGCTTTTTGTGAATTTTATAAATCTCTTTACAACTTACCAAATAGCTCACAAATACAATCACAAAATAGGATTGAGGAATACATAGCCTCCTCAGGGATCCCCCAGTTATCAGAGCAAATTAAAGAGGAATTGGGAATGGATATTTCTATCGAGGAACTACAGGAAGTAATCAGGGCACTTAAACCAGGGAAATCACCAGGACCGGATGGTTTTACACACAAATATTATCAAACGTTTTTCCCACAATTAGGTAAATATATGATACAAACGTTCAATGCACTAGGACATAAAACAGGATTCTCCCCTGAAGCATTAAAAGCATATATTACGCTCATCCCAAAGGAAGATAAGGACTTATCAGTCTGTGGTTGTTACCGTCCCATATCTTTATTAAATGTGGATCCTAAAATATTTGCAAAAATTCTATCTACACGTATCCAACCACATTTGACCACCCTGGTACATTCTGACCAAGTGGGTTTTATTCCAACCCGTGAAGCACGAGACAACACTATTAAAGTGTTGAACCTTGTCCATTTGGCGGATTCCACTAAAACACCTGCGGTATTCCTCGGTACAGACGCGGAAAAAGCGTTCGACCGGGTTAATTGGTCTTTTATGATGTCGGCCCTAAGATATGTAGGAATGGGAGAGAAGATGATGGGATGGATCTCATGTATCTATTCGAGACCTAGGGCACAAATCAAAATAAACGGGATGCTATCAGAAACGTTCTCGATTTTTAATGGAACCCGGCAAGGGTGTCCCCTATCACCCCTCCTATTCGCTATTTCACTGGAACCGTTTTTATGTAAAATAAGAAAGAACCCAGATATAACAGGGATACGAACAGGAGACGGAAACTATAAGATATCCGCATATGCGGATGATCTTCTATTCTCCATGACCAACCCGGCGATATCATTACCAAACCTCATAAAAGAACTGGATCAGTATAGGGAACTATCCCATCTTAAAATAAATATGACCAAATCAGAGGCAATGGGAGTTTCAATGTCGACATCACAGGTAAATAACTTAAAAATAAATTTTAATTTTAGATGGACTAATATAGCACTTAAATACCTGGGTACGTATATCCCCCCCTAATTTAAAACAAGTGTATGAGAGAAACTTTCCACCCCTAATTAATAGAGTTAAGCTATTACTATCTAAATGGCAACAAGGTCCCTTCTCATGGATGGGGAGATGTAATATAATTAAAATGTCAATCTTACCTAAATTCTCCTACCTTTTTCAAACGTTACCGATTCATATACCCCCAGAATTTTTTAAGCAAGTAAATACAATAATTACAAAATTTATTTGGGCAAATAGGAGACCTAGAATAAGACAACGACTTCTGACAATGCCCAAACAATATGGGGGGCTGGCAGTACCTGACATAAGGAAATACTATCAGGCAGCTCATATGGGGAGATTAATAGATTGGTGTAGGCACACAGAGCTTAAATTATGGCCAAAAATTGAACAATCCCAAAGCAGGGCCCTATTGCGACGAGCGGTGTGGTGTTTTACAGATATTGATCCCACTACTAAGAAACTTCCAATTATAGGGACTACGCTACAGATATGCTCTAAGATCTGTAGGACAACCTTACTGTCACCACTATACTCCCCCCTCTACCCTATATTAGGGAACCCACGTTTCCCTCCAGGAATAGACCAGGGTAACTTTAGAAGATTACTAGACTTACAATGCTATCAAGTCTCACATTTTTCACAATCAGCGACATGGCCTTCAATGGAGGTTTTGACAGCACCAAACGACCAATATTGTTTAGATTTCTGGAGTGGAATTCAGTTGAGACATTTTCTCAATACTTTACCTCCACTGAGTAGGTTTCAGCGACCACATACCACACTGGAAAAAATGTGTGAAGAGGAGGGACCTTCCTCTCATACACTCTCACAAATGTACGCTTTATTGATTGCGCCCCCAGATGAATATGTACCCCCGTTTCTAAGGAAATGGGAAATAGAATTGGGAAGATCTTTTTCCCCCTACAACAAAGACAGATTATAAATAATACCTTAAAATCATCAATAAGTACACGGGTACAGGAAACAAATTTTAAAATATTGACGAGATGGTATTGTACACCCTCAGTGCTCCATAAGTATTCACCATCAAAATCAGATAGATGCTGGAGATGCAAACTAGATAGAGGGACGTTACTTCATATTTTTTGGGCATGCCCGAAATTGGAATACTTTTGGAAGGAGGTGCATCGAATATCCCAGAAATTTACAGATTATAATCTCCCGATAGACCCAGCGCTATTTCTATTACATGTCTCTAGCATACCAGGGAATCTGTACAATAAACTGATTCTAAGGCATCTCTTTAATGCTGCCAGGTCGTGCATAGCACGACGATGGAGAGACATAAACCCCCCGACAGTACCGGAGTGGCTTAAAAGAGTCAAAGTGATTAATAAAATGGAAGAGTTGGTATTATTAGGTCAAAATAAATATGAGAGGTATTCCCAGACATGGGCTGAGTGGAATGTATTTAAATCATCAGAAGAAGGAAAGGCCCTTTTTGTATTATGATTCTTAAGAGGTAGAATAGGAGATAAAAAAAGACTACTTTGTAATTCCGTCAATATGTTAAAATTAAATGTGGAGATTGTGGAGGGGGGGCGTGGAGGGGGGGGAGAGGGGAGGGCACCCCCTTTTTTTTTTCCCCCGTTTTGTTTATTTAGGAGATTTAAGGAAAAGGAAGGAAAAAACGGTTGTTTAAAGGACTAGGGTGGGTAAGATGGAAGGGACTTAGAATACGAACCATCCTTAAATTAAAGGATAGGCTCTGATGAATACAGAATAGAGGAAACCCAAGTATAGTAGCATACACAGGGTGTTATTGTTTGGCATGATGTTAGATAATGAAATCTGTAAAAAATGCATGTAATATTTGATGGATGTGAAACGCCAAAAGGAAAAAGCAATATATGTAATATGCTATAAGGAATTTCCACCCTTTGTATAATGAATAACCGGAAAGAAAAATAAAGTAATAAAAAAAAACAAAAAAAAAAACACATATGTGAGGTATCGCCGCGTGCGTTAGAGCACGTGCAACAATTCTAGCACTAGACCTCCTCTGTAATTCTAACCTGGTAACCTGTAAAAAAAATTAAATCGTCGCCTATGGAGATTTTTAAGTACCGAAGTTTGGCGCCATTCCATGAGTGTGTGCAATTTTAAAGCGTGACATGTTAGGTATCTATTTACTCGGCGTAACATCATCTTTCATATTTTCCCCAAAAATTGGGCTAACTTTACTGTTTTGTTATTTTTTAATTCATGAAACCATTTTTTTTTTTTAAAAAAGGCGTTTGAAAAATTATTGCGCAAATATCGTGCAAGAAAAAAAGTTGCAATAACCGTCATATTCCCTAGGGTGTCTGCTAAAAAAACATATATAATGTTTCGGGGTTCTGAGTAATTTTCTAGCAAAAGAATGATGTACATGTACATGTAGGAGAGAAGTGCTAGAATAGACCCTGTATGGAAGTGGTACAAAAAGCCCTGTATTGAAGTGGTTAACGGTGTTCGGATGTTCGAACAAATTTATTGCCTGTTCGCAAGTTCTTGTGTGAACCAAACTGGGGGGTGTTCGGCTCATCCCTAGTTGTCGCCTCCTGAGTATCTTTATCCAAGTTTTTTTGAGTTATCCCATCGTGCATTCATTGACCCTACAAGGGGTTTTCCCATCTGGAGCTGTCTTGGCACCGTCTGAAAACAGGGTGGATACCTTGTGAGCTCTGAGTCTTCCACAAGTCCAGGATACCGTTCACCAGGATTTCCAGCCGTGGACTGCCGGGTCCAGGGGCTACGTTCGTGGTCTTCATCACCCAGAGCCTTCAGACAAGCCAAACCTACTATCCGTTGGGATTTCATATGCCCGAATGATCTGCTGTCGCTGACAGGTAGATCCACCTGTTCTGTTAAGCGTATCCAAACTTATCCATTTGAAAGAAAGTTCCATGTGATGATCTACACGGTTACACGTTTTTTTTCTTTTCACCTGGGAGTCTTCAGTATATGTTTATGGACTTTTACATTTGTGTTTTTCCATTTTTGTTATGTGGACTTATTAACACATATTTTTTACTGCACTAACTGAGTGGGTCACTGTTGCCTTATGAGGAATGTTTATGAATAATCTCCATTGGAAACTGGGAATATCGGTACATAGATGTATATATAAGTTAGAATAAGAAATGTGTAGTATGAAATGTGTGTGTCTGTAAGGGTTAACTTGGCTGACAAGCTGGGATTGAGGAAAATCTAATTACCAGTCCTCTTTTGAATATGCATGAATGCTGGGTGACATGGTGCTACGGAGTCCTCCTGTCTGACGAGGTAACTTTGTATTCAAACAAGCCAGGAAGAGATCACATCTGAAACTTCTAATCTATGCGGCAATTAATTATTGTTACTAGTCAACCAACATTAGAATTCTTCTATAGCCTATGGGCAGAGCATTTCACCATAAATGTCCACTCGCTGCGATCGTATGTTTTTAGCTGCTTCGTCAAATC
This sequence comes from Rana muscosa, assembly GCA_029206835.1. Classification (NCBI taxonomy): domain Eukaryota; kingdom Metazoa; phylum Chordata; class Amphibia; order Anura; family Ranidae; genus Rana; species Rana muscosa. The sequence goes on from CM055117.1 coordinate 707,668,272, forward strand.
TTCATGTCTCTATAATGTCAAATCTTTCCTCTCTATGTTGAATCTTTTCTCTCTATGTAGAATAATCTTGGACTAATAGAGTTAAGGTTAGGCACATTCGACCACAGGTTAAATAGACACAGATTCTTATTGTCGAATGTCGAATCTCCTATCTATATCGAACTGTTGTCGCAACGAAAATGAAAATAAAGAATTTGTTTAAGTCGGATCTTTCGGATTTCGGATTCTGTGATTTGGTTATCATTTGTTAAAACGATAACGAAAATACACGAAATTCTGATGAAAACAAATGCACATGTCTAGATTTTTCTGGCCTGCTTCAGGAGATCTGGGTACCTGGTCAAGAACTGCTGCACTACCAAATTCAGAACGTGTGCCAAACATGGAACATGGGTCAAGTGTCCCTGTCGGAGGGCGGAGAGAAGGTTGGTGCCATTGTCGCATACAACCATTCCTGGCTGAAGCTGACGTGGCGTCAACCACCTATGAGCCTGCCCCTGCAGAGTTGACAGAGACTCTGCCCCAGTGTGGCTCCTGTCCCCTATGCAGACCAACTCAAGCACAGCATGGCATCTTTTAGCCTGACTGCTTGCGTAGTCCCTTAAACGCTTATGGAGCACTGCTGGTTCAGAGGAAAAATCTGCAGAAGAGGATAGAAGAAGAGGAGGGGTGGAGGAGAGAGCTGTGGCAGAATCACCACTAGCATTTTGGAGGTGTGGTGGCAGAACAAGCTCAAACAACACTGAACCCTGTTCTGCATCCTTCCCAGCTGCCAGCAGAATTACCCAGTGTGCCGTGAAGGAAAGGTAACGTCCCTGCCGATGCCTGCTGAACCATGAGTCAGCAGTAATATGAACCTTACTGCTGACCGTCCTGTCCAACGAGGCCAAAACAATGCCTTCCACATGCTGGTAGAGAGCAGGAATGGCCTTCTGTGAAAAGAAATTGCATTTTGGAACCTGCCACCGAGGTACAGCACAATCCATAAATTCACGAAAGGGGGCAGAGTCTACCAGCTGAAAAGGCAGCAGTTGCAGTGCTCACGATTTGGCCAAGCTAGCATTTAGACGCTGAGCATTTGGATGGATGGATGGATGGATGGGACAGAATTATTTTTTACGGTTCAGCAACTGGGGTAGGGAAATTTGCCTGCTAAAATCAATTGGTGGTGTACTGCTAGCAGATTGGCTGAAAGTACTTGGGACACCTATTGCTATACCTTCATTCCTCTCAGTGCAGGTTTTTGAGAGGACTGGAGGTATAGTAGGGGTGGAGATCCCAGATGAGGAGAAGTCCGCTTTTTTTCTATGATGTGGGTCTTTCAAGTGCTGTTGCCAACTAGGGATGAGCTCGGTGTTCGAGTCGAACATAGGTTCGAGTCGAACATCGGCTGTTCGCGCGTTCGGCGAACAACGAACGATTTGGGCCATTCGCGCCAAATTCGAGTGATGCGAACGGCCCACAATACACTGCGCCATCGTAGTGTAATCCCGGCGCTGTGATTGGCCAAGCATGCACTGTGACCCTGCATGCTTGGCCAATCACAGCGCCAGCAGCGAGGAGAGCAATGATTGGCCACAGGCAGGATGCCTGTGGCCAATTATAGCTGAGGGGGTTTAGTACACGCCCCACACTATAAAAGGCCGCCAGCGCGGCGGCCTTGTGTAGTGTGTTCCGGAGCAGGGAAAGTGAAGGATAGGCAGGGACAGTGTCAAATCTTGTCAAATCTATTCTTTGCTAAACCTTGTGTGTAGGGACAGAGAAGGATAGGCAGGGAGAGTGTCAGTGTCATATTCTTTGCTAAACCTTGTGTGTAGGGAGAGAGAAGGATAGGCAGGGAGAGTGTCAGTGTCATATACTTTGATAAACCTTGTGTGCAGGGAGAGAGAAGGATAGGCAGGGGACAGTGTCAGTGTCATATTCTTTGCTAAACCGTGTGTGCAGGGAGAGAGAAGGATAGGCAGGGGACAGTGTCAGTGTCACATTCTTTGCTAAACCTTGTGTGCAGGGAGAGAGAAGGATAGGCAGGGAGAGTGTCAGTGTCATATACTTTGATAAACCTTGTGTGCAGGGAGAGAGAAGGATAGGCAGGGGACAGTGTCAGTGTCATTGTTGCTAAGCCTCCTGCACATTATACACCTGAAGTTAGCCCGTATTGCTGCTTTTTCCTGGTGTGTTACACCAACAGGATTTTGCGGCACTTACAGCGGGCGGAGTGTGCCTCCTGACCATATAACACCTTAACTTAGCCTATATTGCTGCTTTTTCCTGGTGTGTTACATCAACAGGATTTTGCGGCACTTACAGCGGGCGGAGTGTGCCTCCTGACCATATTACACCTTAACTTAGCCTGTATTGCTGCTTTTTCCTGGTGTGTTACACCAACAGGATTTTGCGGCACTTACAGCGGGCGGAGTGTGCCTCCTGACCATATTACACCTTAACTTAGCCTGTATTGCTGCTTTTACCATTTCCCTGCAGGCCATTAGAACGTCTGGAAGGCAAACAAGGAGAGGCAGACAGTCAGGAGCCAATAAAAGAGGGCAAGCAGGCTCTGTGTGAGACAACAGTGCTGGTCGTGGACGCGGTGCATCGCCATCAGCACGTGGCCATGGGACACGCTTGTCCTTCTTTTCGGCAGCTGGACGTGTTGAATCGCATCATGCCGAAGACTTGGTAGAGTGGATGACCAAGCCCTCCTCATCCTCCTCATCCTCTCTCACCCAGGCTCAGGGTACTGGCAAAGCAGCTGCCAAAGCGTCCTCTTCCCTGGTATCAATGTCATCATCAGTCACTCCTTCCCTAGACCAACCATGTCCTCCTGAGGAGTCCCCCGAACTGTTTGACCACAGTGTTGGGTACATGCTCCAGGAGGATGCCCAGCGTTTTGAAGGGTCTGATGATGATACCCAGCTAGAGGAAGGCAGTAGCATGAGAGCAGAGAGAGGGGATGCTCAAGAAGGACACCAATCTGGCAGTCATGTTCCAGCAGCTGCAGCATACTGCCAGATTGGCTCCAGTGATGAGGAGGGAGGGGATGATGAGGTCACTGACTCCACGTGGGTGCCTAATAGGAGAGAGGAGGAGGAGGAGGATGAGGAGGAGGCACATCTCCAATGAGGCAGGATGCCCTCGGGGGGCGAGCGCAAGGGCAGCACACCGACGGAATCACACCGCAGAGCTCCGCCTGTGCAGGGCGCTGCCTCTGCCCGTTATTCAAAAAGTTCTTTGGTGTGGGCCTTTTTTGAGTCGAGTGCATCAGATCGCACAGCTGCTGTTTGCAACATATGTCTCAAGCATATATCGCGTGGCCAAAACATCACCCGCTTGGGCTCCACATGCTTGACCAGACATATGTTGACCTGCCATGCAGCTCGTTGGCAAGCCTACCTTAAAGACCCACACCAAAGAACAAAGCTGACCTCTTCTTGCACCGCATCAGCTGGGATCTCCAACCCCACTATACCTTCAGTCCTCTCTGAAACCTGCTCTGAGAGGAATGAAGGTGTAGAATTAGGTGTGTCACAGCCAAGTACTTGCGGGCACTCTGCTAGCAGTACACCGACGTCCGATTCTAGCAGGCAAATTTCCCTGCCCCAGCTGCTGGACCGTCGAAAGAAGTTCACTCCCAGCCATCCACATGCCCAGCGGTTGAATGCTAGCTTGGCTAAATTGCTAGCACTTCAACTGCTGCCTTTTCAGTTGGTAGACTCGGCCCCCTTCCGTGAGTTTGTGCAATGTGCGGTTCCTCAGTGGCAGGTTCCCAAACGCCACTTTTTCTCACGAAGGCGATTCCGGCTCTCCACCGGCATGTGGAAGGCAATGTCTTGGCCTCGCTGGACAGGGCGGTCAGCGGTAAGGTGCATATTACCGCTGACTCATGGTCCAGCAGGCATGGACAGGGATGTTACCTTTCTTTCACGGCCCATTGGGTCACTCTTTTGGCAGCTGGGAAGGATGCAGGACAAGGTGCAGTAGTGTTGGAGGTTGTTCCACCGCCACGCCCCCAAAATGCTACTACTGGTTGTGACACACCTCTGTCCTCCACCCCCTCCTCTTCTTCTTCCTCCGTGGCCTCTTCCTGTGCTTTGTCCTCGGAACCAGCGGTGCTCCGTAGGCGTTCAAGGGGCTACGCAAGTACGCAGGCAAAAAGATGCCATGCCGTGCTTGCACTGGTGTGTTTGGGGGTCAGGAGCCACACTGGGGCAGAGGTTCTGTCTGCTCTGCAGGGGCAGGCCGAGAGGTGGTTGACGCCATGCCAGCTTAAGCCAGGAATGGTAGTTTGCGACAATGGCACCAACCTCCTCTCCGCTCTCCGACAGGGACAACTGACCCATGTGCCCTGTGTGGCTCACGTCCTTAACCTGGTGGTACAGCGGTTCTTGGGCAGGTACCCGGGCTTACAGGATGTCCTGAGGCAGGCCAGGAAAGTCTGTGTGCATTTCCACAGATCTTATAATGCCAGTGCTCGCCTGGCTGAGCTGCAAAAGGAGTTGAACCTGCCCAAGAACCGCCTTATATGTGACATGCCCACCAGGTGGAACTCAACGTTGGCTATGCTGCAGCGGCTGCACACGCAGCAGAGGGCCATCAATGAGTACCTGCGCGACTACTGCACCAGGACAGGGTCAGGGGAGCTCGGGGTTTTTTCACCACGCCAGTGGGGCATGATCAGGGATGCATGCACTGTCCTGGCACCATTTGAGGAGGCCACGAGGATGGTGAGCAGTGACAGTACATGCATCAGTGACACTGTACCTCTTGTCCACCTGTTGGAACATACGCTGCGTGGAATAATGGACAGGGCACTTGAGGCAGAACAGAGGCAGGAAGAGGAGGACTTCCTTGCCTCTCAAGGCCCCCTTTACCCAGACAGTGTTCCTTCTGTCCCACCCATCGCACAGGAAGAAGAGGAGGAGGAGGAGGATTGTGTCAGCATGGAGGTGGAGCCTGGCACTCAGCATCATCAGCAGCAGTCTTTTAGGGATGATTTACAGTCCCAAGAAACCAGTGGACTTGTACGTGGCTGGGAGGAGGTGGCTGCGGATCATGTCGTCCTTAGTGACCCAGAGGACTCCGGACCGAATGCCTCAGCTAACCTATGCTGCATGGCCTCCCTGATCCTGCAAAGTCTGCGGAAGGATCCTCGTATTCTTCGGATCAAGGAGAGGGACCATTACTGGCTGGCCACTCTCCTTGATCCACAGTACAAGGGTAAGGTTGCGGACCTTATCTTACCGTCGCAGAGGGAGCAGAGGATGAGACAACTCCGGGAGGCCTTGCAGAAAGGTCTGTGCAACGCGTTGCCAGAGACTGGGAGGTTACAAACTCCTGGTCCTGGACAACGAGTTGCTGAGGCTTCGGTCAGTCAAAGAAGGAGCGGTGGGGAAGGTGGCCGTCTGACCGATGCGTTCAGACAATTCTTTAGTCCGCAGCCCCAAGGTATGATCGGTTCCAGCAACCATCGCCAGCGTCTGATATACATGGTGCAGGAATACCTAGGGGCAAGGTCAGACTTGGACACCTTCCCCACCGAAAATCCTCTGGCTTACTGGGTCTTGAGGATGGATCACTGGCCAGAGCTTGCACAGTATGCAATTGAGCTACTGGCCTGTCCTGCATCCAGCGTTCTTTCAGAACGCACATTCAGTGCTGCTGGAGGATTTGTCACGGATCACAGGGTGCGCCTGTCCACCGACTCTGTTGATCGACTGACCTTCATAAAGATGAACCAGTCTTGGATCACCACCAGCTACCAAACACCTGAAGCTGATATAACAGACTAATTTATTTTCAAATGTCACATCCCTTCAAGACTGATGCTGATGCTGAGAGACTGTCCTGTTATGTTGACTGACTATCCTCCTTCTCCTCAATGATCCGATTGATGATGATAGCTTGGAAGAACATTTTTGTTTCTGGGTGCCGCCACCAGTGGCTAAGGCCCAATTTTTCAGCCCCTGTTTAACAGGGGTGTGTTATTACAATTTTTTATGCAATGCTTTGCAGCAGGGCTCATTCCTGCACTCCAACTAGAGTATCTGGGAGTTGTTGCAGTGTCGTGGCACCAGCACCAGTGGCTAAGGCCCAATTTTTCAGCCCCTGTTTAACAGGGGCGTGTAATTACAATTTTTGATGCAATACTTTGCAACAGGGCTCATTGCTGTGCTCCAAGTACAGTATCTGTGAGGGGTTGCAGTGTTGTGACACCAGTGCCTAAGGACCAATTTTTATGCCCCTGTTTAACAGGGGCATGTAATTAAAAAAATTTATGCAATGCTTTGCAGCAGGGCTCATTCCTGCACTCCAACTAGAGTATCTGGGAGAGGTTGCAGTGTCGTGGCACCAGCACCAGTGGCTAAGGCCCAATTTTTCAGCCCCTGTTTAACAGGGGCGTGTAATTACAATTTTTGATGCAATACTTTGCAACAGGGCTCATTGCTGTGCTCCAAGTACAGTATCTGTGAGGGGTTGCAGTGTTGTGGCACCAGTGCCTAAGGCCCAAATTTTCTGCCCCTGTTTAACAGGGGCATGTAATTACAATTCTTGATCTAATAATTCACAGCAGGGCCCATTCCTACGCCCACCAAGACTAACTGTGGGGCCTTACAGTGTTGTGTCAACACCACCACCACCACCACCAAAGGCCCAATTTTTCAGCCCCTGTTTAACAGGGGCGTGTAATTACAATTTTTGATGCAATACTTTGCAACAGGGCTCATTGCTGTGCTCCAAGTACAGTATCTGTGAGGGGTTGCAGTGTTGTGGCACCAGTGCCTAAGGCCCAATTTGTATGCCCCCGTTTAACAGGGGCATGTAATTACAATTCTTGATCTAATAATTCACAGCAGGGCCCATTCCTGTGCCCACCAAGACTAACTGTGAGGCCTTACAGTGTTGTGTCAACACCACCACCACCACCACCAAAGGCCCAATTTTTCAGCCCCTGTTCAACAGGGGCATGCAATTACAATTCTTGATCTAATAATTCACAGCAGGGCCCATTCATGCGCCCACCAAGAGTAACTGTGAGGGCTCACAGTGTTGTGGCAACACCAACATGTAAGGGGCAAATTTCAGCTGAGTATATACGGCAGGCCCCTACTTTCAAACATCCAACTTACAAACGACTCCTCCTTGCAAATGGAAGGATACAACAGGAAGTGAGAGGAAATCTACCCCTAGGAAGGCAAATTCTCTCCTGTAAGAGTTAATATGGGAAAAAAAGTGTCTCCTCTCCACTGATGCTTTATCACCAATTCTTGTTTCAATAAAAAAAAAAACATTTTCAAAAAACATTTGTCATTAGGACGGAAAGTGAGGTGAACTGTTCTGAACAGGTGCACACTGCACAGACAGCAAAACAAATGTTACAGGGGTGATAACCCTTCCCTATGTTTTCCAAAAAGCTTAAAAATAGATTTTTTGCCTGGAGCTACACTTAAACAATGTACCTTTTCAAAATTACAAACAGATTCTACATAAGAACAAACCTACAGTCCCTGTCTTGTATGCACCGCCTGTATACGGCTGTTCAGAGTATATAGGGCCTTTTTTATTTTGTGTGCGAGGTTCCCCTTAATATCCATACAAGACCCAAAGGGGCAGGTAATGGGCTGGGGTGGGGGGGGGAGGTGTGATGGGGTAGCTATGCCATTTTTCTTAAAGATTTTCATCCATATTACTGGGACCAGACATTACATTAAAGCCGCAAGCAGTTTTAAATGGCTTTTTTTCCTTTAGAAATGTAATTTTGTGCAGGGAAAGTTCTAAACACGGGAAACATGTGGCACTTCACAGGCATACTTTAGACACCCCCCAGGTACGATATTTAAAGGAATATTTGACTTTTTTTTCACTTTATGCATCATTAAAATGACTGCTCCAGAAAAACTTATTTTTGCATTGATACATGTCCCCTGGTGCAGAACCCGGGTTCCCAAACCCTTTTTAGGACAATAACATGCATAATAGTCGTTATAATTAGCACTTTAGATTTCGAACGTTCGCATCCATTGTATTTAATAGGGTTCTAAAGTTCGTGCGAACTTTCGGTCCGTTCGCGGGTTCTGGTGCGAACCGAACCCGGGGGTGTTCGGCTCATCACTATTGCAAACTAACTACATGGCATGTCGTCATATGTCTGGTCAAGCATGTGGTGCCCAAGAGGCTGCTGTTCTGGCCACGCTTGATCCGCTTCAGTCATAGGTTGCAAACAGCAATGGTGCGATCTGCTGCACACGTTTTGAAAAAGGCCCACACCAAGGAACTTTTAAAAGTCAATGGGGAGTCGGCAGCGTCCTGCACCTGTGGAGCTTTGCGGTGAGATGCAATAGGGTGGCTGCCCTTAAGCTGCCCCCTACAGGACATTCTGCCTCGTTGGAATTTTGCCTCCTCCTCTCTTCTCTCGGGCACCTAAGTACAGTCAGTGACCTCATAATTCCCTCCCTCCTAGTCACTGGAACAAACTTGGCAGTATACTGCAGCTGGGGGAACATGACTGCCAGTTTTTGTCCTTCTGTGGCACCCCCTTTCTCTAGGTTAACGTTACTCCCTTTCTCAACCTGTGAACCAACATCAGAGCCTTCAAATCGCTGCGCATCCTCCAGTAGCATATAACCAACACTGTGGTTGAATAATTCTGGGGATTCTGGAATAGGCTGCTTTGGCAGCTGCGTTGGAAGGCAAACTACTCTGAGCCTGGGTGACATAGGATGAGGAGAATGAGAATGGCTTTGTTATCCACTCCACCAACTCTTTTGCATGTTGTGGTTCAATAACACAGCCAGCAGCAGAAAAAAAGGACAAGCGTGCCCCACGGCCACGACCACCACTGTTGACTGTAGACACAGAGGCTGCTTGCCCTCTTTTAGTGGCCTGTGAGCATCTGCCTCTCCTTGGTGGCCTTCCGGACATGCTCATCCCTAGTCATAATGACATCAGAGTACCTGCAACCACCAAGGCATAGGAGACTGCAAGGACCAACCTTTCAGTGTGGAGAAGTCTGCAGGAGCTGGTGATCAGGTAAGTAAAGCTGCTTCTCTTGTTCCCCTAGACCAGGGGTATGCAACCTCGGCCCTCCAGCTGTTTTGAAACTACAAGTCCCATGAGACATTGCAAGACCCTGACAATCACAGGCATGACTCCTAGAGACAGAGGCATGATGGGATTTGTAGTTTTACCACAGCTGGAGGGCTGAGGTTGCCAACCCCTGCCCTAGACTTAAATGAGCATTTACCCTTGCAGTGTTGGGGCAGCCCTCTACTGTGCCCTGTACAGTGCCTCTGTATGCTAAAAAAAAAAAAAAAAGCATTATATGCATAATTTGCGTGAGCTAAAAATAAAACTCTAAATCACCATTCTAAAACATTTTATTATTATTCAAAAAAAATTCTTATACATTTTTAGAAGAATCATTTGCTTTTGGTCACAATCATTTTTGTGTGAATTTGACAATTTATCTTTACATATCTCAAATGTCAATTTATAATGCAAATCATGCTGGAAAAGTTCTTTCTGTTTGTCTTCACCAAATAAATTGTGGGAACCTACGTATAAAAGCTTATATGTATGTAATGTGCTTCCTTCACATAATTTACCTATTATAGTTCTCAGAACTTAGATGCCATCTTTATGAAGAAAAATGCAATGGCCATGAAAATAAGGATTTGTGTCTTGTAAGATAAATCAAGCTGAGATATGTTTTGTAATTTAATGAAACAAGAGAATGTGGAACATGTGTACATTCTTTGATATTGTAATCCAATAAGCACAAGATTTTCTTTCTTCTAATTCTTCTCATTGAAGGCTTCCTCCTTCTCTTCCATATGATTTGATATGATCTCTGCATTTTTTTTTATCAACAGTCATGGGGATAATATATTTTTTAAATCCATCTTTCTCTCTTTCCATGCACACTTGACCAATTTTTATTCTGGATCAGGCAGCCCATATACCTTTACACATATTACAGGAAATAGAGGAAATCAGCAACTTCTGTCAGGTCAGAAATGACTATTGAAAACATTTTTCTCCAATTGACCGAGGTATGCAGTCAAGATAAATGTCCCTTCTTTTATTTCTAATACTCCCAAACATTTCACTGAACCTTTAATCACCAGTGGATTAATGCCAGAATTGCCTGTACATATTTTAGTCACGGGATAAGCTTATTTTTTCTGCATGGGATGATTTCATCTTTCTGGATTTGTCTCTGTTCTCGGGTTACCATACGTATCGCCAGATCACCTCAACCACAGATTTGTGAGTTTTATTAATAAACGATGCAAGTGACTCCTTTTGTCCAATAACCCCGTGAAATATTAAATTACAACTACTGTAAATTTTTGATCTTATATATGCTTGATACCCAATCTGAGAGAAGAATACAGACATAGGCAGCAGGATAATGTCTTTGTATATCCATAACTGAAACTTTGTTCTGTGTAAGCTTTCTATTGTGTTTCTAGCTCAAATACAAAAAAAGCTCATATTAAGGAGAAAAACATTAACTCGTTAAACCAGTTCAGAGTTACTTATGCGCTGCTATGCTAAATAAATTGAATAGATGTGCAATAAAAGGGAATTGCTGCAACCACTATTATGGCAAATTCCAAACACTAAAGGAAAAGTTAAATCAAGGAAAATGGTGCGCTGTTCAACAGAAAATCATAAGTCTTTTTCCCATCACAGGGCTCTGACAGATGTCATGTAAATACAACATAGGTTATATAATATTTCATAAACATAAAAATAAACATTAAGCGATAACATACATATATATATATATATATATATATATATATATATATATCCACAATCAATGTAAATGTCCGAAAAGCTCCTATAGTGATAAAGTCTACTCCAAGGACACAAAAACTTTTTTTTTATAGTGCAAAAAATAAAAAACCCGCAGAGATGATCAAATACCACCAAAAGAAAGCTCTATTGGTGGGAAAAAAGGACGTCAATTTTTGATATGATATGTTGAGGAACCCAAAGATAATTGCTGATTTCATTAAGCGTTCTGTATTCTTCACATTCAGTGTCATTTCCTTTTCCTTTTTATTCATCGTTCCATTTAATATATGCTGTTTGTGTATCTGCTGCTCTTATTATAATTGCTTAAAAAAGAAGAGAGTTATAGTTCTGCTCACTAAAAAAACATTTTTAGGTTCCTCATTTGCAATGAGTCTTTGCAAGAATATGGTGATCAGGGGCTTTTTTATTCACTTTATAGTTGGACTTTATTCACATTCACAGATGTGTTGAATCCATCAATATCACTGGATATAGTGGATCATTTGTATTGATGGACTAGTGCCTATTTTTTTGTGGGAAGTGTTTTACAATTAAAAAGGAGCAGCTGGTCCTTGTACTTATTTTTATCTCTATTTTCATTTATTTTGTATGTCACATGATGGCTCCCTTTTGTAGTTACTAGAAACAATTAACATCACATTCTTCCACAATTGTAGCACAAAAGTCGTTCTATGTGTGGCCAAGTGCCTCTGCCCACCTTTATATGTTGGCAAGACAATTCGCCAACTGAGTTCAGGAGCATCTAAATGATGTGATACTTCAAAAGAGCAGACCAATTTCCAGACATATTTGGAAGAAGCACAATGAAAAATTAGACTGCGTGGACTTTTCAACAGGTCAAATTGGGTCAGAAAATGGCAACCTGCAAAAAAAAAATGCTTAAAATAGAGGAAAGATGGATATTTTACCTGGGATCACATTCCCCTCATGGGCTAAATGAGGGCTTTACCTACCTGTCTTTTGTGGATGATTAGTTCCTCATCTAGTTACCTGGCCTGTTTATAAATTATTTTTATTTAGGTTATTTGGTTTATTGGATTAAAATGGTGACTATTGGCAACTTGGGATGTGAAATAAGTGTTGGTCCCTTTAAACATGATAAAATAAGGAGCACTGTAGCCATACAATTGTTAAGAAGGTGATGGCATTATTGACTGGGCTGCTTAAAAAGTAATTGCCCTATATTGATCATTTTGGACATGAAATTAGTACTGGCCACTTTAAATCTCATACAGTACAGTGTATTGCAGCCATAGAATAGTGTGGGGGTTCATGTAACTACTGACTTGGCTGTTAATAGATAGAGTATCCTGTATTCAGACCATGCATTTCTCCTGACAGTCACTAGATGGCGATATTTGGATTGCGCATGCAAACGCATCATGACGTGATAAAGTCATGCCGCCACGTGCGTGATGAGGTCATTGTACATGCGTGTGTGTTGACGCCACAACATGCGTAATGTGGTTGCCATCTTGAGGGTGATCTATAAATAGAGGATAAACAGGACATATTTGACATTTACCATGTGGTGTTTGTTGCACATTTTATAATTTATCATTTATGGGCACCCCTGACGAAGCTTGTTTTTGAGCAAAAAATTTAGTTTTTTTTTCTTTTGGTGCACTTATTCTTTTCTATATTTTGAGTTCTTATGGTTTTGGTGGGGAGAAGGTTTGACTGTCCCATGCTTACCTCTTTTTTTTCTGAGGCTATTTGGGGTATTTTTTCTACTCCCTAAATGTTAAATACAGCACACAAAAATTACCTTTAAAAAAAAGCCCTAATAGTTAGGCGTTGTCCCTTGGGACTCTGTGTGTGGGTATGCCCATTCCCCATTTGTATAGATTGCTTTAAAAAATATGCTGTAATGTATGTTCTGTTGAACTATCTGCCCGTCTCCCTTGCTAGACAGAATACACCTTTTCACACATTCTGCGAAGCATGAGTAGTAATCAGAAAAACCTTTAATATTTTTTCTGGCTGCAATTTATATTTACCTCACTTCACAGTGATGCTTTTAGCACCTAGATGAGATTGATGACAGAACAGTTCTCTCCACCCCTGTCACTGTTCACACAACTATTCACATGTCATAAATCCTTACAAGCAGCTATATGAAAACATGGATAAGAAGTACTCTGCCCCCTGACACCACCCATGTGCTTATATTAGATTGTCAGTAATAGCTATTGTTTGTATTGCTATTACAATGTTAATGACATTGATTCTGTGACCATACATCTCCTTTAAGGCAATGTTCCCTTAGCTTCATGAGTGTGGTGAAAATTCACTTTGCAAAGAGCAATCAATCAAGCACAAGAAAAAATATATATTATTTTTGCCTGCACATGATTGGATGATGAGAGTCAGCAGATATTCACCTCATTGGCAACGTTAGGGTCAAATCTCCTTGTAAAGTCAAAGTTCCCTTGCAAAGTTAACATTCTATTTGCCTTTAGCAAATAAATCATTAAGATTGTGAATGCTAAGGACTCTTAAGCCCTGTACACACGATCGGATTTCCTATGGATTCTAATCCGATGGATTTTTCCATTGGAAATCCGATGAAGCTGACTTCCATAAGTCTTGCCTACACACCATCAGTCAAAAATCCGATCGTCCCAGACACTGTGACGTAAAACACTCCGACAAAAAGAGAAAAATTAAAGGGGTTGTAAAGGTTTGTTTTTTATTTTCTAAATAGGTTCCTTTAAGCTCGTGCATTGTTGGTTCACTTACCTTTTCCTTTGATTTACCTTCTAAATGTTTTTTTTCTTTGTCTGAATTTCTCACTTCCTGTTTCTCCTCACTAAACTTCACACCATCATCCGAGAAATTCAGACAAAGAAAACAAAGAAAAACATTTTTTAGAAGGGAAATCGAAGGAAAAGGTAAGTGAACCAACAATGCACTAGCTTAAAGGAACCTATTTAGAAAATAAAAAACAAACCTTTACAACCCCTTTAAGTTCAATGCTTCTGAGCATGCGTCGACTTGATTCTGAGCATGCGTTGGTTTTTTCTCCGATGGAGTTCCACACAGACGATCAAAATTTGCTATCGTTTTTTTTTCCCATCGGATAAATTTAAAACATGTTCTATTTTTTCTCACCGATGGAAAAAAGACCGATGGGGCCCATACACGATCGGTTCTCCGATGAAAACAGTCCATCGGACTGTTTTCATCTGTAAAACCAATCGTGTGTACAAGGCTTTAGAATATGTAGTTCTGTAGGGTGCTCTATGTGAATGTGATAGTGGACCCTCTCCCAGGCAGATGATGACATTGCAGTGGATTGAAACAAACATTTCTCAAGACAGATGCATGGAAAACCTAGAATCCTCAGTAAAAAATGTCTCAGAGAGGAGTAAGAAGGTTTCAATGAATATCTCAAACCCAAAGATCAGCTTGGAGGATGCAATGGACTTTAAACGGCCCCTAAGGGTTATGGAAGTTTCTTTTGACTATCATGGACTTCTTCTTGTGCCCAAAACTGCAACTTTCCCCCTGGGCCTCATAATTTTTTGAAGGCTGAACATGAATTCTTCAAACATATTTTACCAAAGTAGTTTAATCAGTGAAAATGGGAATTTTTGCATTGGCAAAAGCAGTAGTTTTCCATCAAAATATGCCCTCCTAAATCACTCCACTAATCCCTTATAATGAGGTAATGCAAACTTTTGTTGGTGCAGTACAGCATATAATGTCACAATTCTTTAAACTGTGCCATTTAAGTAATAGACCGTGTTGATAGATGATTCCAACTTCATGTAGACCAGCAAGCAAAATATAAAATTGTGACTGTTGGATTTGGTAAAATGGTGAGGGTGGAGGCAGAATGGTAGTGGTACAATAAGATGGACGTACCCATGGTAATATCTCTACATGTAAGTATTTAAGTTAAGTATCTAATCTGTTAAAATTGAAGTTACCTATTATTATAGGTATTATGTGTTTTTAAGCCACACTATTTTGACTTCATTTTGGACATGGTTATGATTAGAACACTTGTCAGGCTTTTTTGGTATTAGTGTCCCTGTCAATGATAATTACCCTTTCAATGTGTCCTGGTGGCTATTGTCCTCAGGAAAGAAAGTGAGGGGAAATCCAAAACAAAACGGTACTCCATATTTTTCCATCAATCATTAACACAGCAAACACAAACATGCCTGGCAGGTGTTGGCTTTATTTTTTCCTTATTGCTATAATGTACACAGTATGAAACTGAATTTAAGTGATTTTCTGTATAGAAAATTGTAGGAGGAAATAAAACCCTATATGTATGTGCTAACCAGTATATCATTTACCTTGCAAGAAGAAGCACGTATGCTATTGCTTTTTATATTTTTGATAGTTCAGTTTTCATGGGTGGGATATCTATCAGAAATTCTAATCATGATAAAACATTATGTTTCATGGTATCACCAACCACATGCCTAGTGTTATTACCATGGCTATGTCAGTTTGTCGGAGAAGGGCATTCATACAAAGTACATGTGGAAAAGTCCTGTGAGAAATAATGACAGGAAACACAATAAGAGAGAATTACAATTACTTTACCACTCAATTTAGTTCAGAATTGAATTAAGTGAAAAAGTTTGTCTTTAGGTGCTTGTTAATACTAGAAGGCAATGCTGATTTGAACAGAATCTTAAGGTGTACAGTGTTTGGCCAAGAAAGCCCCCACCATTGATAGCTTCATATCTCCTAGCTTGTTTCAGTCAAAGGGAGCACCACGCACGTGGTTGAATGCTGTTGGGGTGTTTAAATGTGGTGTTGCCCACTGTTCAAGCTGACTATATTGGAGATTCCTGTTGTCTTCAGTCTTTTGTGAATGATAGTTCATTTGGAATTAGACAATTGGTTAATTGTCAAACTAAATATGTCATCTATGTGATATTCTGTATCACGTGAAAGAAATAATATGTTGATAGGGCCACAAGATGCTTATGTGATCATCTTTCTAAAATCATAACTACCAAAAGCATTCATTTTAGGTTAGGTAACTGGAGGCAGGAATGTGACAGACTTTGGTTGACTTTGGTTATAAAAGCTATAAATTAAGCATACATAAATTAAGCATACCAACTTTTTAAGTAGCCATCCTCTAATGCAATTTAAACATTTGCATACTTACTCTAAATATTTACAGTATTTCTTTTTTTTCTGTGTGTTTAAATGAAATGTAGGCTGCATATTTCTAATATATTGAGTGTAATTACGTTATCTATACTGTATATATATTTGCAGCATAGCTGAAATTGTAATACTGGTGCTTATGAAAAGATGATCCCTCTATAAATTCATTTGGACTTCTAGAAAAACATCCCTGTATCTAAGAGTGCATCTGTCAAAAGACAATTTCTTTTTAGAAGCAACAACTTAAAAAAATTACAGTATTATGCTGCTGATTATTTCATGATTTAGTAATCCAGTCTGTCCATTGTTTTATGCACCACATGTTTTACATTTTACATTATACATTGCCCATCTTGATATAGACAGAGCTCAATAAGGTGCTTGAAGCACAGTAGACTATGTATGTAGCTGATCATCCACAGTCTGCTTATTTAGCCTGGAGGAACTTAGTAGATCTTTGTGAATAATCAAAATGCTATTCCTGGCAAGGCTTGGGTTACCTTTACTAAATGTTCTATCAAATTGACATAGCAATTAAGTATTGGATTACTTTTACCTAATAATTGCAATCATAAAAAATACTTCATGTAAGGAACTGTTGAACACAACTAAGTGATTGTATAGTAAGCCGAATAATGTGTATAATTATGCATTTAGGATAAATTATGTTTATTAAAATACTATTCTATTATGTCTATTTCAGTTTAGTTTCAAAAACTGGATTGATAATAGCCCATCCTGATATTGTAATACAGTTATATCTTTGACAGAAAGACTGCAATGACGCTCTTATGATTTATTCAAATAGACCTTATTACTTAAGCTTTGTTTCAGCATGATTTTCCTTAAAAGGCAAATTAAAGGTTGCTAATAGAACACATAAAATTGTTGTCATATTTAAAAAAAGCCAATTAAACATGAGTAAACTAGTATTTGTGTTCAAATGTTCAAATGTCATTATAACACAAGTTTTAAAAATGTATATAAAATTCCCTTTGAATTGTGCAGGATAAGAGTTTGAAGGAAGCTTAGTAATTAGGGTTGAGCGAACCCGAACTTGCGCGAAAGTCTGGGTTCGGGTTCGGGTTCAGCAATCTAATGGCGCAGTTAGAAATGCTTCAGGGGCCAGCCAATCACCTTTTGATTAGCTGGTGTGCCCTTAGAAGCCATCATAGCCATGCCTACTAATGGCATGGCTGTGATTGGTCAGTGCAACATGTGACCCAGCTTCTATATAAGCTAGAGGCACACAGCACACACGTCACTCTGCTTCAGAATAGATAGGGAGAGGATCTTGTCTGCTGCTGCTGCTTTTAGGGAGAGAGTGAAAAATACATGAGTTAGTCCTGATTCTGGAATCTGAGGGAAAAGATAGAGAGACAGTGTAGTGTAGGGCCAGGTTCCTGTTGGTACTTTCAGGGAGAGAGATATATTATATAGGAATAGGAGTCCAGATTCAGAGATATAACTCAGCGATCTGCATAGGTTTACCTGTTTGTGTTGCAGTGCAGTCTTTTTACACTGCCATGAGCCCAGTGTCAGAGAAAATCTACCTTTTATCTGCAAGCTCAGTGCACCAGCACTGCATATGTTACGTTGAGAGATACACCGTTTCCATACTGTGGGTGTATTCTGCTCTTCGAAAAAGATCCATTTAGGGCAACAAAAAAAAAAGGCACTTTATTGTGCTCTTTTCCAAAAGACGCATTAAGGGCAAAAAAAATAAAAAAATTGCATTTTATTTTGCTCGTGCAAAAAAAGACCCGTTTAGGGCAAAAAAAATTAAAAAATTTGCACTTTAATGTACGCTTGCAAAAAGACCCATTTAGGGCCACAAAAAATATTTTGCAGTGTGTTATACATATGTGGAGGTGTGTGAAATAAACAATTTCTATATAGTTTTCTTCTACTGTGCTATACTAAAAAAACAAATTTTTTTTTGAATAGCATTTTCTGCAGTTCTGTAGCTGTGCGATTCAGCGGTTACGTACTGTGGGTGTGTTGTGGTCTTCCAAAAAATGCCATTTAGGGCCACAAAAAATATTTTGCAGTGTGTTATACATATGTGGAGGTGGGTGAAATAAACAATTTCTATATAGTTTTCTTCTACTGTGCTATACTAAAAAAAAAAACATTTTTTTTTATAGCATTTTCTGCAGTTCTGTAGCTGTGCGATTCAGCGGTTACGTACTTAATTCCCTCACTGGAGCGGGATCGTAAGATGCGCGAGTACAAGCGCACGCTGGTAGGCGCGCTGCTGGTGGCATTCCCACCTGACAGCGGGCGTACGGTGGAAGCACAAGGCGAAGGCAGAGGAGGAGGAAGAGGTCGCCAACCCAGCCGGGGCACAGGCAGCACCTCAGAAGGCAGGGTTAGCATGGCTGAAATGTGGAAAAGCTTTGTCAGCATGCCACAACAACCAGCACCACCAGCTGAGATGGAACGTCTTAGCAGGAGGCAGCATTTCACCAACATGGTTGAGCAGTATGTGTCCACAGGCCTACACGTACTGGATGACGGGTCTGCCCCCTTTAACTTCTGGGTCTCCAAATTGGGCACATGGCCTGAACTTGCCCTTTATGCCTTGGAGGTGCTGGCCTGCCCTGCAGCCAGTGTATTATCTGAATGTGTATTTAGCACGGCAGGGGGCGTTATCACAGACAAGCGCAGCCGCCTGTCCAGAGCCAATGTGGACAAGCTCACGTTCATTAAAATGAACCAGGCATGGATCCCACAGGACTTGTCCGTACCTTCTGCAGAATAGACATGTATACCGGTGTTGTGACAAAAACTGTCCGGCCATCGGATTGTGTCCGGCCCATACTGCGAAGGCGCAGCGCTTGCGCAGTACAGAGGACAAGGAGATTCACAAAATCTCCGAAGATGAACGGCGCCTGCGCTGTGAGTGCAGGTTCAAGCCCCACCATCCAAGTGGACATACGGTAGCACATAGTAACAGGGCCCCTCACGGGCTCGGTTCGATCGCCACGCTTCGGGCACGGCCTCACTTGGCTCGGCTTGAACCACGGATGGTGTGGCCTTCACCTGAACTCACCACGCAGGCGCCGTTCGTCTTGGGAGATTTTCGAAATCCCCTTGTCCTACATACTGAGCAAGCGCAGTACAGGGTGGACACTATTTGACGGGGGACAGAATTCGACACATCACCGGCCTGTCAGGTCACCTATGGCCAGGTGACAGATGCACACCGTAGGGGGACAGGAGTGCACCGCAAGGTAGTGAACCCTATGGCTGACTGCTGCGGATAGGAAACTGGGTGGTTGTGGAAAGCGGGACCAGAGGAGCACAACTGGGATCCTATAGGAAGCTAGAGCCAAGATTCCCCAGGACGCGGAGTCTAAGACCCAGCAGGTCTTCTCCAGAGCCTCTAGTGGTGAGGATGTTATGCTGCAGGCTGGGTCCAGGTCGCGGCCCCTAGAGTCTCCTAGCTCACGCCCCGTAGGATAAGGGGAAAAGAGGGGAAGCAGCAGCACAAGATATAAGAGTAACGAATAACAAGCTGAAGGTCAAGGGCCACAAGCAGACAAGGAAAATGAAGGACAAGCCGAAGGTCAAGGGTCACGAGCAGACAGGGATAGTCGGGGACAAGCCAAATGTATAACAGAGAGACAGACGTAGCACACGGCAGGCAGGAACCCAAACACACAATGCCTAACAAACACGTTGATCAGCAAAGCAGGCTTGCAGTGCACAGGTTAATATAGTGTTCTGTGATAGGGCCTGGGGTGGAGTCTGGCTGGGAGGAGATTATAAAGGAAGCCAGGTGAAGGAGGTCTGGTCTCTAAGATGAACACATGAGGAGGAAAGGTAAGATGGCAGACAGACATTAATGCATATCCATGACACAGCCTTACCCAGCCATTGTTGTATTTTTGAACCAGTGTTGGCTACCTCGTCCTCCTCCACCGCCGCCACCTCAACCTCCTACTCCATATGGACCTCGTCCTCCTAGGTCAAGATTATAATTTTTATTTTATTTTTTTGTAGCGCACAGATCCTTTCCCCCTTACCTGCCTTTATGTTGTTGGCTCCTCGCAGGAGGGAGAAAGGTACACCGCACTACCAGCTCGTACCCTCCTATATAAAGAGGTTGAGCGGTGTACTTGACGGGCCGTGTCCACAGCCGGAGTCAAAACTCCTCCAGAGGATGATTCTCACCTCTACTGTAGGTAGAGGCAAGTCCTTTAATTCCCAGTAAAATCAATGTCCACACCAGCTGAAATTACAACTCTTATTCTCTCATGGCAAAATAAACTCTACTCGGATAGAAAAGGTTAGAGCAAAGAAACAGGACAGCTTAAGGTGTGGAGGAGGTCCAGGCACAAACGTAGCACATTCACTTCACTGCTTAGGTTTCTCAAACAGTTTTAGGTGCACAGTCTCTGCCACAGACCTTGAGGTTGGTCTCTGCCACAGACTGGGTGTACAAGGCCCCTGCCACGGACCTGGAGAACTTTGGTCTCTGCCACAGACCA
The DNA here is from genome assembly GCA_029206835.1 of Rana muscosa. Taxonomy (NCBI): domain Eukaryota; kingdom Metazoa; phylum Chordata; class Amphibia; order Anura; family Ranidae; genus Rana; species Rana muscosa. The sequence goes on from CM055117.1 coordinate 707,688,731, forward strand.
GGGTGTATAAGGCCCCTGCCACGGGCCGGGTGAATAAGGCCTCTGATACAGTCAAGATGACCTTGAGCTTCTCCTTCTACGAACCTAGCCCATATCAAGGGGAAGACATCTCTCCAGGGAGTCAACAGACCCTTCCTTCACCGTGACTCCCGCATCGGTCCATCAGAATGATCCTCCCTTCCCTGGAACATGGTCCCCTACACGAGGCAGCACCCTAAGACCCCTCGACCCTTAGCGGACTTCAGACGAAGGCTCTGGACTCCAGGCCTCCATAACCAGGGCAGCAGGAACTCCAGGATAGTACCTCACCCCGGGCTAAAGGTACCCGAGATGGAACAGGAACACATGCACCCAGGCCGAAGGCACCTGGGCGTGGACCCCACTGGACATCAGCCCCCAGGCCAAAGGCCTGCCCCTTTTATATGCTCTCCCGGCATGCACAGCAGGTTCCCCGCCCCGCTGTACTACTGCCAAGAGGGGACACAAAAGGCACAGCACTGTATCGGCGGTTCAACCCTAGCCTACCATGGCAGCGCCACCTGTAGGCCGCAGGGTACTGCGCACCAATACTGTCCCCCGAGGACAAAATGGTCCATGAATCCTACAGAATTAGGGTGTTTGAGCCTATTTACCACTCAAACACTTCCCTTAAATTTAGCACCCCGCTACATTTTTATTTCAAAGTATTTTATTTTCCCACTAGCTTATCCATTAAATTGAATAATTTATTCCAGAAAGGGCGTATTCTGGGGCATTCCCACCATATGTGTGGCATCGTGCCGTTGAGTTTCTGAGGTTCTTAATGACTTCCCGTACCTCTTCTGCTGAAAAGGGGGCCTCCAGCATATTTTTTTATTTTTTTATTTTTTTTATGTTATTTTAAGTTATTTCCCTATCCACATTTGTTTGCAGAGCACTTGCCATGCTCTTAACAACATTTTGCTGCCATTTGCAGCCCTCTAGCCCTTTCTATTACTTTTTTAGAGCCTTTTTAGTCCTTAGAAGTCCGGGTCCCCATTGACTTCAATGGGGTTCGGGTTCGGGTTAAAGTTCGGTCCCGAACCCGAACTTTTTTCCGAAGTTCGGCCGAACCCGTCGAACCCGAACATCCAGGTGTCCGCTCAACTCTATTAGTAATGCATTTGTCAAAAATATCCTTTTATGTTATGGGCAGTATATCATTTTATAAAATTGGAACATTTTAGTCTGCATCCCAATGTCTATTCCTCAAAGTTTTTTTTTTCATAAAATTTTTGGTGGTGAGTTTTCTGAAATCCTGTAAATCCACAAATATTTCACATATATTTGGTTTGGCAGAAGAGCAACAATTTACAGTATTTCTTTTTTTCTGAAGAGACATTTCTTCTGCAGTTGATAAATTAAAGATCTTTACTGTTTATTGGCATTGTACTGTGGATCTTTTTATATCCCTCCCTCCTCTACATCCTCTTTGCCATATTTTATAAGATGTCTTTTTAGTCCTGGTGGAGTAAAGAAAGTTATGATTCTCTTCATTTTTGGGGGTTGTGATGTACAGTAATTTGATATTGGCCATGCATGAAGGGAGATCTAAAAATTAACCAGTGAAATAACTAATTGTGGCATGTCACTGATTATATCATCTACTTTGTAAAGTGGTTACTCAACTTGATGTACTGGAAATTGAATTTCGTCCTGTTAGTACCATGTGGTCTACCACCTGAACAACTTGTCCAGAATGGAGGTTGGTATTACAGTTGAGTTATCAATTGGACCTTCCAATAGCATCTTTAACTCTGAAGCCCTGTACACACGATCAGATATCCTATGGATTCTAATCCGATGTTTTTTTTCATCGGAAATCCGATGAAACTGTCTTCCATCAGTCTTGCCCACACACCATCAGTCAAAAAACGGACCGTTTCAAACGCGGTGACGTAAAACACTCCGATGAGCCGAGAAAAATTAAGTTCAATGCTTCTGAGCATGCGTCGACTTGATTCTGAGCATGCGTGGGTTTTTTATCCGATGGATTTTCACACAGACGATTGGATTTTGCTATCGGTTTTTTTCCCATCGGATAAATTTAAAACATGTTCTGTTTTTTCACACCGATGGAAAAAAGACCGATGGGGCCCATACACGATCGGTTCGTCCGATGAAAACAGTCCATCGGACTGTTTTCATCTGTAAAACCGATCGTGCGTACACGGCTTAAGTAATAAATGCACGTCATTACTTTTATATTTTATTGTAAGATCACTGTTTGTTCTCAAGATGTTTCCCTATGTGTCATCAAAGAGCAATTAGTAAAAGTCCATGTTGAAATACATGATTTGGACTGTCCAGAGTATTTGATTATACTGATACTTGGTTGACACGGTCTTTGTGCATTTTTTTTCTCTATCTATTAGAATAAAACTGTGCTGATGTGCGATTCTCTTGTTTTGTCAATCAGCCTTTACCATTTTGAGATAAGGATTGTAATATGCGTTTTCTGTATTCCCATGGTCTTGATTTTCCTTGTAGATAGTCATGTCCATTCCACTGGATTTTTCTCTATGGACTTATCACTGGATTAGCCAAGCATCACTGATTGGATGTTTATATGTGCACATTATTTGTTCATCACAGTTTTCCATTATAACGTTTTGATTAATTATTAGTTAATTATAGTGGTTGATGTTATCCTTGCTAGTCACATGATAATTATTGCTCTTGCATTATTGTCTTAGCAATTGTTCATTAAGCACTGTGATTGATAATATGCTAGTTTTAGTTTAAACTTTCATATTCACTAGCGCCCCCTTCCTCTACATTTCCAATTTGCACTTTATGGGTTATCTATTTCGTTTTTTAGGGGAGCAGCTTTTTCTCTTTTTTATTATTTTTATTTAGTGTTTGGCGCGAGGTATTACACTACTTTACATACTGCACCTAGCCTGGTGCCCCTCTGTGTTCCCTTTTGATATTACAGAGTCTTGCTTTCGTCTAAGGGTGCTGCCACTGGTGCTTGACATAGCGAATCCACCACTATGGACTTTATTTCATTATTATATGGCTTGACCATGTTTTACCACTTTAGCACTGCTATTGTCTTGTTATATACCGGTATGTATATTTGTCAAAACCTTACATATAGCTCACCAAGGAGGAGAAAACCTTTACACATTGATGTACCTTGAAAAGTCCATCCAGAAAAACACAAACTGTAGGATGTGGATGGCAGTAATTCATTGGAAAAAAAGAAGAGCTCATTGCCTTATTTATGAAATTTTAAAATCAAATATTTAAAAGGTCTCATTTAATAAAAAGTTGATGTTGTATGGCTATAATCTTAATTGGTATTTTAAATAAAGACATACAATCTGTTTTAAATTTGCTAGTTTATATGAATGTGGTCTTTTGTTTGCACCAGCTATATTGCTTGTAAAGAAAATCCCATTTAAAATGTTATTATTTATACTTGTTTTAAGTAAAATCTGGATATTATTTACATTCTCTTCAATGAATAGGTGATTTAATGCTAATTAAAATAAAGGTAATGATGCACTATTAAAATACAATCTTTTTATATAAGCACTAAGTCAATTTGTCCAGTGCTGTGCTAATGTGTTTCTACTCTGTTCACCATTTATGTTCTGCTTGATACACTTTCCCACAAAGACCAATTGCAAAGATTAATTATAACACTTGCAGATATTTAGACAAGTAAAACAAAAAATTAAGCTGAGTTATAATGCAAAGACTAAAAAAGAGATACAATGTTAGTACAAAAACATCTGCATTTAACAAATGGCACATATATATTCTTATCCGGAACTCAGTACAGGCGGTCCCAAACGGTTACAAACAAGATGGGGTCTGTAGGTTTGTTTTTAAGTTGTATCTGTTTGGAAGTTGGAACAGGTACATTTTGTAAGTGTAGATTCAGCCAAAAAAACAATTTTTAAGATTTTTGGATAGCATGGGGAAGGGTTAACACCCCTGTAACGTTTGTTTTGCTGTCTATGCCCCTGTTCAGAAGATTTCACCTCACTTTCTGTCCCAATGACAATTGGATTTAGAAAATTATTGGTTGTTGTGGAAACAAGCCTTGGTGATAAAGCATCAGTGGAGATACCTTTTTCCCATAATAACTCTTACAGGAGTGAATTTCCCTTCCTAGGGGTAGATTTCATCTCACTTTTTGTTGTCTCCCTCCGTTTGTAAGTAGGAGTCGTTTGTAAGTCGGATGTTTGTAACTAAGGGACCGCCTGTACTAGTTCTTTTTTTTATTGTGTAATGCATTAATAATGCTAAAGGTCCAAATATCCTACACAAATGTTCATGTTAATACAGCAATGAAAAAGTTCTTCTGGAAACCAATAATGATTGTTCCCCTAAACATTAATCTATTCCATACCAGTTAGGCTTTCCCAATAAACATACTTGACCAAACACACTGCAAACTTCCTACATGACTTTGGTGCCTTTCTCCTTTATCAAAAGTAAAGTAAAAGGGCCATTCTTCTTAAATGATACAAATATAATAAAATAATCACTTAACCCCTGGGGATGTATACCAACATTGGGAAAGCTATCAGAATGTAAATGAGTGCATATTATAACTATTGTTAACCTTTACATTTCCTCAATTACTGTAAGCTTTGCCCAAAATGGCCAAGCTAACCTCAAGTGTAGACCTGAATAAAAACGTAGTATGTAGTGCTGTTTCTAAAGAGTTCCCAGACAGGACAAACACAGCCTTACTATCTAAGGGTTAAAAAAATGAATGATGATATGCAGGAAAAGAGTTTCACTGAGAACCATGGGGAAGTGTAATAGGCACTGACGAATCTTCAATAGAAGAGAACTCACTTCAAGAAAATACTATAGGAGAGCATATTAGGAGCTGGTTAATGTGCCTGAAATCAAAAGTTTAGTTTAGTAAAGTGCTGTATATAGTAGACACCATATGTGAAAAAAAAATCTGTTAAGCCCTGTACACACGATCGGATTTCCTATGGATTCTAAACCGATGGATTTTTCCATCGGAAATCCGATGAAGCTGACTTCCATCAGTCTTGCCTACACACCATCAGTCAAAAATCCGATCGTCCCAAACGCCGTGACGTAAAACACTCAGACGAGCCGAGAAAAATTAAATTCAATGCTTCTGAGAATGCGTCGACTTGATTCTGAGCATGCGTGGGTTTTTTCTCCGATGGTGTTCCACACAGACGATCGGAATTTGCTATCGGTTTTTTGCACCATCGGATAAATTTAAAACATGTTCTATTTTTTCTCACCGATGGAAAAAAGACCGATGGGGCCCATACACGATCGGTTTGTCCGATGAAAAAAGTCCATCGGACTGTTTTCATCGGTAAAACCGATTGTGTGTACACGGCTTAAGAGATTGTATTTTAAAGTGATACAATGAGCTGCATTCTTTTGCAAAATAGTCAGCACAAGGGTTTGCAAGGGTTACCAAGGAGCAAACAAATGCTGTGAAACTAGGAAGGTCATTCAGATGTGAAGCCCTGGATTTTTGATATTGAAACGCTTTTTAGGAATTTTAATTTTAAGTGCATATTTGTTTTAATAAAATGTTATACATTATCTACATACTGCACCATAAGAGGCTTTCTGGTATTTTCCCCACATATAGGCAAGGCATTTGGGCAGCATGAGTTAATATATCCTTAAAGGTACCACATACCCCTTATACTGGAACCTTCAGAAAGGTCAAACGGAGAGCCCCTAGAGGTACGGAAGAGGAAGAAGTGTTGGTTACTACCTTCATCTGGCTATATGGCATCAACCTGGAGGTGAGAGTTTTGTGGTGGCACACATTGTGGTGGCACACATTGTGTGGAATTTAAAGGCACTGAAGGTGTGAAGCGATTGCAGTGTTGGCTATTTTATGGAACAAGGTTTACATTGTTTTTAAAATGGTGGATGGCACTACACTGAACTGCACAGACATTTTATTATAGTTCTGGGTTGTTGATTTACTTTTACGAATATTAGGCATTAACATTCACAGTACACTTATTAATTTGATGGTTTATTTGTATGTATTTCAGCATTTAATATCCACGGTACACTTTCTAGTATTGGAATATAGCAGCGCTGCATCAAACACACGTTACACTTTATTTGAGTTTTATGTGAGAAAACATATTTATGCTAGCAGCAGCTTCACATATATATAATGTTTTGGATTGACCTAATCACGTGAATATAGAATCCCTCAAGAAAGAGTTCTTGCCAGCTCCATAGATTGTTTTAAAAAGAGCTGGATGAATTTCTGTATGCATAAAATATAACTGGATATTATTATTGATAGGTAATAACAACAGGGAATGTTGATACAGGGAATATGTTATTGCCTTCTGGGGAATCAAGAAGGAAATGTCTTCCCCACTGGAGAAAATTTGACAGCTCTTTATATAGGGTTTTTTGTCTTCCTCTGGATCCATTGTGGGTATAGGAATGTGTATATGGGGGTTTTCCATTTGTCAATTTTTTTTTTTATTATTTTTTTTTAATGGTTGAACTAGATGGATTTGTGTCTTTTTCAACTTGACTAACTATGTAACTATGACATTAGAATGGTAAAGCATTATTAGATATATAGCAGCATAAGTTTTTTTTTTTTTTTTTTTTAATACCAACGATTGTTTTATTGTAGAGTAAAAGAAGAAAATTACAAGGGAAAAACATATACAAACATTTATACATAGTGTGTTTCAACATTTTGCAATCCATAAGGATATAGTACACAATCCTCCTAAAAATGGTCAGTGGCCCATTGGAGGACCTTCCTGCTTAGTCATCATAGATTGCCACAAATACTTTTCACAGTAGAGAATATACCCTATGTAGAGTGCCAAAAACGATACAAAAAGTAACAAGGGCAACCCCATTCCTTCATAACATACTAAAAAATAAACCTAAGGGTATCAAAACATTCATTGTGGTTTTACCAGTTGTTCTAATTTAGGGAGTCTATATAACCAATAACCCATACATCGACCAGGACTCCCACTTTCTGTCATAGATAGATCCATGTTAGTGTGATATACCTTTTCCATGAGCTGTATAGCCGCCATAAGTTTAAGGATCTCATCCCAAGGAAGCCCAGGTGTGCGCCAGAAGAGAGCAATTGCCTAGTGAACTGCACTGAACAGGGTGTGGGACAATTTTTGTTCTGGAGGGGAGACTTCGGGTAAGTCAGCAAAAAAAGACACATCTGATGTGTCATTGTCATTTGAATACCTATAATTATGGCGAATTTAGAAGATATTTTCTGCCAGATCTGCTTAAAAGCCCCACAACTCCAAAAGTTATGTAAGTGTGTCACCCTTTCCGGGCAACCTCTGAAGCAATTTTCCAAAACTGTGGGGTTTCTTGGCCAGTCTCTGCTTCCCAGCCAAGCATAGCCCCAGACTTTACCGGACCGAGTCCATTCAAATAATTATACATAAAGGAAATTGTGCCTCTCTCTCTGGATGAGGACCCACACAAGTTCTCAAATGTGGAAGCTGTGTTAACTCATTCCAGGGGTAATGGGAAGTAAAAAAGTGTCTGATCTGCAGATACTTATAGAATTCCATTCTGGGAAGGAAATGGCTTAATTGGAGAGCAGAGAAAGAGCAAACCACCCCATCCCTCAATAATGAGTCCATGGTAATAAGGTCTTTCGAGATCCAAATGGCAAAATCTCTTGGGGAGGGAAATGCCGTGGGGAAGGTAGGATCTCCCAGAAACGTTGCCAGCCTGGGCTTGGGCGGGAGCAGTGTTAAATTACGTGTGTATAGTGTCCACAGATGGAGGGATTGACCCAGCACAATATTGAAAGGGGACAGGTCTTTGGGGCATACTGAGCCTGTCCATAATATGCCAGCGAGGTAGTATAGCAGCATAAGTTAACAACGTATGCTGTACTTGTTTCTGCAGAAACTCCCAACATAGTGCCACCCAAGGTATCTTAAAGAGGAACTGAACTCTAAAAGCTGTGCCCAAAAATATAGGAATAGAGCAAATGACTAGTCACCAGTGTTGTCTTTAGTCTTACTTCAGTGGATTTTCCCCATTACTGAGTTAGCATGCCCTGTTCTGCACTATGTCTGTGCAGAAGTTATCCATCATGGTGGAGGCAGCATTTTGCTTCCTCATGTCAGAGTCTCCTGCACGGAGAACAGAGAGTAGTACAGTGGTTACATCATCAAATCTCATTCCAATTCTTCTGGAACTAGCAGAAATACATTGATGAGGCTACAGAACAACAGTGTTTAGGCATCCTTATATACCAGGAGGTGCACTGATATTTTTCAGGAGGAATTAAAGGCAAGCAGAAACAATAACCTTTAATGAATTCTTGCCTTGCTGCTTGGATCCTGGGCTCAAACGCTGTCAGAGTGCACTATCTACATTAAAGTGGATAGTTTTCCCTAGGCTTGTATTGGCCTCTTTGGGTGATTTGGTTTCCTACAACAATCCAAAAGCATGGCTGTAGCTATGTGAATTGCCAAGTTCTGACCAATATGATTCAAAAGTGTATATATGTATATAGGAAAATTAGATGGTCAGCCTCCTCATGGTAATGACCGAATGCCTTTACATTCTCCATAAAGGACTACTAAAAAAATTACTGTTATCTATTTTATTGTTATCTAAACATACAAAGCAAATCATAACATAATGTAATCATTAACACAAGTAATAAAGCTATTTATAAAAAAATACGTTTATCCAAATGAGAAAATCATATATTTCTATAAATATTTTTGCATAAGGAAGACAATTGACTTTTGCTGTTTTGTCCTTCCAGTAATGCATCTCGAGATAGGCATTCTACCTCCACACTTTTAATATTGTGGGGCCCTGCACTGTTTTATTGCTTTAGCAGAAGATCTGACAGCTCTCTACAGAAGATAAATGTTCCAATATTAAATAAGTTCCAGGCAATGCTTAATGTAATCCTTTTGAGCAAGTCCAGTAGAGTTAACATTTGGAAAAAAAAAACACAAAAGTATGCTTAAGTTGCTAATGTATGCAGGCTCTGTTATAACCAGTGTTTGAAAAATCAGCATACAAACTTAAAACGGTTTCTTCTGTAATATGAAATAACATTGATCCATGTAATTTCTCAAAATTTCCTTAAAAAGGAATTACTAAATGTAATAACAATGTCAGCATCTTTTAACGTCTGTGACAACTTTGTCCAATTAGGTGGGGGGTGGGGGGATTCCGTTGATAAAAACTCTTGCAAGTCAAACAGGAAAACTTATTAGTGTAATGAACAGGTGAGATTTTACTACCACGTAGACAAGTAGGATATTGTTTTCATGTGAATATATATATTTATAGATATATCTATATATATATATATATATATATATATATATATATATTATATATATATATATATATATATATATATATATATATATATAAAATGGGCCTTGCAATTATAAAATATACAGTAAAGTAATTGTGTTTCAGAAGAATACAATCACATTATCTGACACATAATGACAGATAAGCATAGTTTTTAGTAAATGAAGCTATTAAGATTGAAATGGTTTAATCTGTTTTCATTTTATATATATATCTAAAGTATCACTATAATCCAGTACTAAATATTATCTGAAATAATATAGGCATATTTAAAGGGGGTATAATATATATTCTTTTTCCTTATAGTATAAAAGTCAATTTCCATGCCATCACATAAACATATACCGTATATACTCGAGTATAAAGCTGACTTTTTAAGCACTTTTTTTGTGCTGAAAATGCCCCCATCGGCTTATACTCGAGTCACCTTTTTGCACCTTATCTCCCGGAATTTGGGGACCTGTTACTGGCCAGCCGTAGGTCCCCTGGACCCCAAACTTCGCACACATGTAGCCCCATTTCTCCTTTATAAGTGTGCAAAGTGTTTTGTCTGGGGGACCTACGGCCGGGGAGCAACGATTTTTCAAACCGGGCACCCCTTCCATAGACTCCCATGTTAAACGTCAGTCTAGTCATGGACACAGTGAGGCATGGGCACAGTGAGGCCTGGACACAGTGAGGCATGGACACAGTGAGGCATTGACATAGTAAGGCAAAGTGAGGCACAGTGAGGCATGCAGATGGACACCTTAGGCTTATACTCGAGTCAATACGTTTTCCCAGTTGTTTGTGGTAAAATTAGGTGCCTCGGCTTATATTGAGGTCGGCTTATACTCGAGTATATACAGTAAACATAAACATATAAACATATAAACATACAAATTCATTAAAATCAACAAAGTGAAAATCAACATAAAAGTGGTTAATGTAAGCAGCAACCAAATTTTATGTAAAACGTATACAATAATTCTGATCCATCATAATGGGCAATTGCTCCAGTTTTGTGAAAAAAGAAAAATAATCAGATTGCTGCAACTTTAGTTGTATAAACAAAATTTAAAAACGGGTTACTTTTCAAGGCAAAACATGTCAGAGGTGACCCCTGCTACTGTTTGATAAATAAGAAAATCACAGCAACCCTGAGCATGGTGCTTTATTTCTTTTTCTGATTGATTTTTTTAGAGTGCAATGAGCTGGACCAGCACCCAGAGATCTTGCAGCGGAGACTGTAATGAACCACTCACCTTGAGTTGTATAGATTTTTTTTGTGTGTGTGTGTAATTCCACTTTTGTGCTTGCATTCCTTTTTCTAACCTACCATGTTTAGCTCTTGTTTCTGTTGTACTCTTCTGCTTCCCTGGAACAAAATCTCACTTTAACTCTTTCCCTACCACTGATGTATGGCTTGCATAGAAATAAAACTTCTTCCAGCACTTCAAGTGGTTGTAAAGTCAAAAGGTTTTTTTATCTCAATGCATTAAGGTGAAAAATCTTCTGTGTGCAGCAGCCCCCCTTAGCCCACCTAATACTTACCTGAGCCCCATCTCTTTCCAGCGATGTCCACGAGTGCCTCAGCCATCTGGGACTCTCCTCCTGATTGGCTGAGACACAGGAGTGGCGCCATTGGCTCCAGCTGCTGTCAATCAAAGTCAGTTAGCCAATCAGGAGAGAGAGGGGATGGGGCCAAACCAGGGCTCTGTGTCTGAATGGACACAGGGAGCTGTGACTCGGCTCAGGTGCCCCCAAAGCAAGCTGCTTGCTGTGGGGACACTCAACAGGAGGGAGGGGCCAGGAGCGCTGAAGAGGTACCTGAGAAGAGGAGGCTCTGGGCTGCTCTTTGTAAAACCATTACACAGAGCAGGTAAGTATAGTATGTTTGTTATTTTTAGAGGAAAAAAAAGCAAGACTTTACAATTACTTTCAGGTCAGTAATCCAAATGTCAGCTGCATTCCCCCCTGTTTTTTAAGTTTATAGTTGCTTCAGTGACCATAAACTTAGAACATATGTGTTCCCCAAACTCTCCTGAGTGAATTCATAGCAGTGAAAGGTTGTTGAAAAGCTGCTGACTAAAGCTATTCATTAAAAATGTGACCTTCCCATCACTCAGCCACCTGAAGTGTTGCCCTGTGATCTCAGTGCTGCTCCTTCCATGTGAGTCATGTTTTCTATCTCTTACATTTGTAAATAAACATAGGAATGCTCGTTACAGAGGATTTCTGTGTTCATTAGCAGGTGCTGTGTGGGGAGATTGCTGCACTAACATTGCATGCGTTAGTAAAGTGATCTGTAAGGTTTTATTTTTCCGCAGGGTTGAAGGAAAGAAAACGTATAGTGTGTACCCAGCTTAAGGGCCTGTTCACACCAGCAGGTATACATTATGGTGTGCATAACAGGCTTGTCAGTGGGGGGATGTGCACATGTGCTGTAGTACATTAATATAATGGCTCACAGTGCTTGTTTTTTTTTTTGGGGGGTGCTTTGCAGCATATAGCTGCATGTTGTATTGTGCTGAATCGTGATAAAATGTATGCTTACATCCATTTATGACAACACATCACACACATTGCACTGCAGTTTGGGCATTGTCACACTGCATAGGCGTGAAGCCTCCAGATTTGGTTTACGAGTAATGTGGTTAACGAGCATTTTGAATAACAAGCAACTTTTTTTTTTATTCTGACCCGGTTTGCGAGTGTTGTCTCGCAAAACAAGCAGAATTCAAGCTAATGAGGTGTGCAGTACCGCATTTGGCCAGAGGTACGGGGGCGCTGGTGACACTCGGAGTGTTCCCGAGTGTTTTCAAACCTTTCCGAGGGTTTCCGAGATCAGCCGAGCTGTCACCGAGTATTTCCGAGGCTCTTCGTCACCCCCCCACCTTTGGCCACATGCGGTATTGCATGCCATTGAAGTCAATGCAGAACTAATTATCTTTGTTTCCATTGACTTCTATGGGGAAACTCGCTTTGATATGCCAGTGCTTTGGATTACAAGCATTCTCCCGGAACGGATTATGCTCGTAATCCAAGGTTCCACTGTATATATATATATATATATATATATATATATATATATACATATATATATATTTATATATACACACATTATATATGTATATATTGTGACAGCAGGAAGGTAAAGTCACCTGGTTGCATCCAGGGGGGTAGATATATTTCGCCCAGATTCAGGCTTTACGCCGACTTATACAACTAGGTGGAGAGTTGTATAAGCCCAGCTGAGGCCAGTGGGCTCATGGATGACTCATACCTCTAGGGAGAGTGTGGGGCGTCGTGCAGACAGGGAGTTGATGAGACCAGCTGAAGCTTGTCAGCTCATTTAGGCCTCTATAAGAACTCCCAGCTTCATTAGGTGTTTGCTCATGCCTGGACCCAGACCTGTGTGGACTGTCTAGGGAGAGTGAACCCCTGTGCGGTGAGACAAAGCCTGTGTGGCTATTTGCTTGGACATTTAAAACCAGGGACTTAGGGACTAGGACAGCACTAGGCTGATCCCAGTTGTTAGTTAGGAAACCTGCATGTTTAGTCAGAGGTCAAGTTGACCAGGATTTATTTTGTTTATGTTTCTTTTGCTTTGCTGTGTTTTGTCACTGTAAATAGAAAATAAACCGCACCTTTTTGATTTTGAAAACCACAACCTCCGTTTGCTGGGCCTGTTTTTGTGTGGGGAGCCCATCCCGGGGGTCACACACACCCGCTGCCGAGCTAACCCCCTCACAGTTGGTGGAGAACCAGTGGCAGTTTTTTTTTAAGCCAGCATGGAGGAGATACTGAAACAGCTGGCTCTAGCAAATGCCAATCAACAGCAGACAAATGCAGGTTTGCAAAAGAGCCTTGCAGCTCATCAACAGAGCCTTGCAGCTCAACAACAGAACTTCGCAGCCCAGCAGCAAGCTCATCAACAGAGCCTTGCAGCCCAGCAGCAAGCTCATCAACAGAGCCTTGCAGCCCAGCAGCAGACAAACGCAACTTTGCAACAGAGTCTGGAGGCTCAGCAACAAGCCCAGCAGCAATCTGAGGCCCGCTTCATAGACCTGTTGCAGAAGCAAGAGCAGAGACTACAACAACAGATGGAAGCAGTAATGCAGCAACGTCCGCAGACCGGTGAGGAAAGCCGTCCCACTAATACCGCGTCCTTTGGGGTGAGTCGTTTATTGACAAAAATGACTGGAGAGGATGATCCAGAGGTATTTTTGACCACATTTGAAAGGACCGCTGAAAGAGAAAAGTGGCCTGAGGAGCAGTGGGCTGGACTGGTGGCTCCTCTGTTAACTGGTGAATCGCAGAAAGCTTACTATGACCTAGAGCCTAACCAAGCAAAAGACTATGTGATGCTAAAAGCTGAAATATTGGCAAGGCTGGGTGTCACCCTGGCTGTCCGGGCTCAGCGTGTGCATAACTGGACTTTCCAGCTTGGAAAACCCCCCAGGTCTCAAATGTATGATCTCATTCACCTGAGCAGAAAGTGGCTACAGCCAGAGACTTTGTCCGCACCAAAGATTGTGGAACGTGTTGTAATGGATCGGTTTTTGAGAGCTCTTCCTACTGCCATCCAAAAGTGGGTAAGCCATGGAGACCCAGAGACGGCTGATGGTCTTGTGGATCGTGTGGAGAAATACTTGGCTACAGAGAACCTGACGGCCTCTTCCAGAGACACTCGGACTTTCCACCCTAAGACCAGACCATCCCCAGGGGCAGATAAGAGGATTCCAAGGGGTGAGGGTGGAGAGAGTGAGAGGGTGGGAGCTCTACCCCAAGTTTGGCGAGAACAGCCTGGGAAATCAGCGGCTCAAGAGGCGGCAAGAAGGATCGTTTGCTACCGCTGCCGGCAAGCGGGACATATTGCAGCCAATTGCCCGGTTGTGGAGGAACCCATGCAGTGTGACTTTCTGACGGGCAGACGTCAGTCGCTGTGTGCGACAGTCGCATGCACTGCCATTCGAGGAACTGAGAAACATTTATGCAAAATGTGTGTTAATGGTAGAAATGTTGTGGTATTGCTGGATTCAGGTAGCCTTGTGACCCTGATAAAGGCTGAGTTAGTTAAAACAGAGGTCTCTGGGAATAGCAAGGTAGCTGTTATTTGTGTGCATGGGGACACCCGAGAGTATCCAGTGACTACAGTGTGTTTCGAGACCCCCAAAGGTACCCTCTCTCATCCAGTGGGCTTAGTATCTCAGTTACCGCATGACGCCATTGTGGGAAGGGATTTTCCGAAGTTCTGGGAACTGTGGGATGATCCTGAGCCCCCCACTGGTGCCCCTATGTACCAGGAATGTGATAGCCAGAACTCCCCTGAGAGTGGTGAGGACTCTCCGGAATTTCCCTTATCAGTATTGGCAGGGGAGACTCAAGAAACTGGAGAGGAGCCCACCTCCTCAGACGAAAACCTACCGTCTGTGGAGTTTTCTGATCTTGAGGTTCACAGGGAAAACTTTGCCACAGAACAGTTGAAAGACCCCGCCCTAATAAAGGCACGGGAAAACGTAGTGAAAATAGATGGCGAGTTAGTGAACCCAGATAATACCTGCACTTACCCATACTTCAGCGTAGAGAAGGACCTACTGTATCGGGTGGCAAAAAGGGCAGAAGAAACCGTTGAGCAGCTTGTGGTGCCCAAACCTTACAGGAAGTTGGTGTTGGAGTTGGCCCATGGGCACATTCTTGGAGGTCATCTGGGGACAGAGAAAACCCGAGAGAGGGTATTACAGAGATTCTATTGGCCGGGGGTGATGAAGGACATAGAAAATTATTGTTCCTCCTGCCCTGTGTGTCAGAGGTCGGCCCCGATGCCACATTTCCGTAGCCCGCTGGTCCCTCTACCCATCATTGAGGTCCCGTTTGAGAGGATCGCCATGGATTTGGTAGGTCCTATAATCAAGTCCGCTAGGGGGCACCAGTACATATTAGTTATAATGGACTATGCCACCCGTTATCCAGAAGCGATCCCTCTCCGAAATACCTCGGCCAAAACCATAGCCAAAGAGCTATCTCTTGTGTTTAGCCGGGTGGGTATTTGTAAAGAACTGCTTACGGACCAAGGTACACCCTTTATGTCCCGGGTTATGAAGGAGCTGTGTAAATTGTTCAAAGTGACGCAATTACGTACATCTGTGTATCACCCCCAAACCGATGGGCTGGTTGAAAGATTCAACAAAACCCTAAAACAAATGTTGAAGAAAGTGGTGGATAGAGATGGAAAGGATTGGGACTGTCTACTTCCTTATCTGATGTTTGCTATTAGGGAGGTGCCCCAATCCTCTACGGGATTCTCCCCCTTTGAGTTACTGTATGGGAGACACCCAAGAGGGCTGTTGGATATTGCCAAGGAAACTTGGGAAAGTGAGAGTTCTCCCCACAGGAGTGTGATTGAGCATGTCGCCCTGATGCAAGACCGAATTGCACAGGTAATGCCCATCGTGAAGTAACATTTGGCCCAAGCGCAGTTAGCACAGCAGAGAGTGTACAACCGTGGAGCCAAGACCCGTACCTTTTCCCCGGGGGATAGGATACTGGTACTTGTCCCTACGGTTGAAAGTAAATTCCTTGCCAAATGGCAAGGCCCCTACGAGATAATGGAAAAAGTGAGCGAAGTGAATTACAAGGTCAGACAACCAGGAAGGCGAAAGCCCGAACAGATCTATCACGTTAATCTGTTGAAAGCCTGGAGGGATAGAGAGTCCCTAGTCGCAGACACTTGGTCACCAGCTCAAACTGGTTGCGTGATTCCTGAGGTTGGAATAGCAGCCACCTTGTCACAACCCCAACAACAGGAGGTTAAGGAGTTTGTGCTTCGCAACAAGGAGGTATTCTCTGAGCTGCCGGGACAAACATCTGGGGTAGAGCATGACATCATTACCCCGCCCGGTGAAAGGGTGAAGTTAAAACCCTATCGGATCCCAGAGGCCCGACGGGAGGCAATACGGGAGGAAGTACAGAAAATGCTGAACTTAGGGGTGATAGAGGAGTCCCAAAGGGATTGGTCTAGTCCCATTGTGTTGGTGCCTAAACCGGATGGGAGCTGGCGATTTTGTAACGATTTTCGTCAGTTGAACAAAGTTACAAAATTTGACACCTACCCCATGCCACGTATAGATGAGTTGATCGACCGGCTGGGAACAGCCCGATACATGACGACTCTTGACCTCACAAAAGGGTATTGGCAAATCCCCCTGGCCAAGTCGGCCAAAGAGAAAAACGCATTTGTAACCCCAGACGGGGCGTTCCAATATAAAAGAATGCCGTTCGGGTTACAGAATGCGCCGGCCACATTCCAGCGGAAAATGGACCAGATGCTGAGGCCCCATCGGAAGTATGCTGCGGCTTACCTGGATGACGTAATTGTCCATAGCACAGATTGGGCCTCACATCTGCCAAAAGTGCAAGCAGTCCTGGACTCTGTTCGGGAAGCGGGGTTTACGGCTAACCCCAAGAAGTGTACCATTGGGCAGGAGGAGGCCAAATATCTTGGGTACACCATTGGGAGGGGAGTAATAAAACCCCAACTCAACAAAGTCGAGGCCATCCAGAGTTGGCCACGTCTCAACAGCAAGAAGCAGGTACGAGCCTTTCTGGGAATCGCTGGGTATTATCGGCGATTCATTCCCCACTTTGCTTCTAAGGCTGTGCCCCTAACCAACCTGACGAAGGGGAAAGGGTCGGTCATGATTAAATGGACCCCCGAGGCTGAGGCAGCATTCCAATTCTTGAAACAAGCCTTATGTAGCCAGCCAGTGTTATACTCACCCGACTTCTCTAAAGACTTTGTCGTACAAAGTGATGCGTCAGATGTGGGGTTAGGAGCAGTATTGTCCCAGGTCTGGAACGGGGAAGAGCACCCAGTCATTTACCTCAGCAGGAAGTTGAAGTCCCATGAGGTAAATTACGCCACCGTTGAAAAGGAGTGTTTAGCGGTGAAGTGGGCTCTAGATTCCCTTCGGTACTACCTGCTAGGTAGGCACTTTGACATGGTTACGGATCACGCTCCGTTAAAGTGGATGGCTCAAAACAAGGAAAAAAATAGAAGAGTGAATAGGTGGTTCCTGGCCCTCCAGGAATTCAACTTCACAGTAAAGCATCGCCCTGGCGTTCAAATGGGGAATGTGGATGCTTTGTCTCGAGTACATGAATGCCTGATTGCTGGTGTTCCAACCCCGAGGTTAAAACAAGAGGGGGGGGTATGTGACAGCAGGAAGGTAAAGTCACCTGGTTGCATCCAGGGGGGTAGATATATTTCGCCCAGATTCAGGCTTTACGCCGACTTATACAACTAGGTGGAGAGTTGTATAAGCCCAGCTGAGGCCAGTGGGCTCATGGATGACTCATACCTCTAGGGAGAGTGTGGGGCGTCGTGCAGACAGGGAGTTGATGAGACCAGCTGAAGCTTGTCAGCTCATTTAGGCCTCTATAAGAACTCCCAGCTTCATTAGGTGTTTGCTCATGCCTGGACCCAGACCTGTGTGGACTGTCTAGGGAGAGTGAACCCCTGTGCGGTGAGACAAAGCCTGTGTGGCTATTTGCTTGGACATTTAAAACCAGGGACTTAGGGACTAGGACAGCACTAGGCTGATCCCAGTTGTTAGTTAGGAAACCTGCATGTTTAGTCAGAGGTCAAGTTGACCAGGATTTATTTTGTTTATGTTTCTTTTGCTTTGCTGTGTTTTGTCACTGTAAATAGAAAATAAACCGCACCTTTTTGATTTTGAAAACCACAACCTCCGTTTGCTGGGCCTGTTTTTGTGTGGGGAGCCCATCCCGAGGGTCACACACACCCGCTGCCGAGCTAACCCCCTCACAATATATATATATATATATATATATATATATATATATGGAAATCTTTTAGATTTAATAGGAGCTTTATGTTGTGTTTGTGGACACTAATAATAATTTTAGTGAACTTTTATTCAAACTATATTTTGATAGTGATTTGCGCAACTATCATAGGACCTACAAACTCAGTAGCATCATATTTTATTCCAGCTGGTCTGTGCTTTCTGAAAATGTATGGTTTGTAGGATTGTTAAAAACTCTGTAAGCTGTAAGTGAAAAAAAAAAAAAAGTAAAACACATGAGACACATGTGGGCTGGATCACTAGGGCTTCTGAAGGGCTGCAGGGACACAGAGAAGGCTATACTGGAATGCGTGAGTACTACTGGGATAGTTGGCCAGACAGTGCAGGGTCTGCTTCTATATTGCCCATGCTTAGCGCATGCTGCATTGAGTTGAATGCAAGCTGCACTACTGTTGCATTCTGTCAACCTGGGAGGTGTGTACACTACAATTTTTTAGCACAGTGGCTGGTCACTTGTCGGATTATGTCTTCCAGAGTGGGGGGGACACAGCAGGAAAGGGCACATGTGCACTGCCGCCAGGTTCTGAGGATCTTAGTTGGTGGTCCATTGTAGTTACTTCCCTTGAAAGACCAGAGGTGACAGGCCAATCTGAGCCGCTGCTTTTGTTCGGCATTGTGGCTACTACTGGTGTGTCTGCTTCGGCACACGTCACCATGGAGGATTTAGCATCAGCATTGGCAGGATTGGAAAGCAAGATTGCCTCTGTAACTCAGGAGGGTATGAAGTGAAATAGATCCCCTTCTCCTAATCCTCCTGTTCTAGAACAGGAATGGGTAGAGCCTGAGGATGGGGAGGCTATCGAGGAGTTGGAGGAAGATCAGGCGGTAGACTCTGCTTCCGAGGAGTCAGAGACTGAAGAGGGACATGCAATGTTTGTTTCAACCATATTTTTTTAGGGTCAGTAAACCTAAACACAATTGTACGCACAAAAAATATGTACAAAAAACAACTAAGTCATATCAACAGCTGACATATTTAATACATCCTAATTTTCACTGTTAACCAGTCATTCAATAAAAAAATAAAAAAATTGGATTAAACAGGTTTTAACTTTCTCTGGTAAAATTAAGCAAGGAATTTGATTGGTCACTATGAACAACATCTCCAATTTCGCAACAGTTTATTCTGAATTATATTTAGGTTTGCATAAACTCTGTGCATATTTAAATATGTATTTATTGTATATGTATACATATTATATTTTTTAACTAATTGATTTGAGTGAATTCTACTTGTATCCTAACTGATCCTGTGTATTAGTCACAAAAATGTCCCAGGATACTTGCCAGTTAGTCAGCAAAAAAAAAACTATGCTGTTTCAACATTTTTAGCTTTCTAACATTTTGCTAAAGAAGTAAAATAAAAATTGATGAGCATAAACATTTAAATAAATCACAAAAGAATATTCTGATGACACTAATTTAAATATGTAGTTAAACACAAAATAATCACCTAGCCTGACTAAATTAGTGCCTATAGTTTCTTATGATTCAGATATATTGTGCAAAGATATCAATTCAAGGTCCTTTCAGAGGACAGGGTTATTTGATCTCCTGCTGCTGACTGACAACAGTAATGATCAGTAAACTAATCATTCATATTCTTCTAGAGGGAGATAAAAATGGTCAGGCTCAGTCATTCATGGCAGAGGATGGCAAGATGTTCAACTAAATTGTATTTGTTAGCAAGGCCATCCAGACACAGTGAATTAACGTAACACACACAGCGCAGTTGTTAAGGTGATGATTTCATTTAGGGATAACAAGACAACTGAAAATGCTAATTTAGTGGTCCGTGGTTGTTTTGTGCACTAATGGCCTCATTAATCAATGTCCAATAGCACTAGTGTAATGACCTTTAGACATTCATAATCCTGCTGAAGTATTATATTTTGACCCAAGTGCACAAAAGCCTTCAAAGTATGTCAAAGGATTAGTGTGCTTCAGGGATCTAAGCATTTCACTTGTGCAATGGTAAATGAAAATTTTTCTTTTAGCCACATAAAAATATAATTGTTCTTGTATAAAAAGTTATTACAATGTATTTTTTTGTTTGTTTTTTTAAGATTGTTATGCTTATGGGTTGGATCTTTGTCTATGTCATTTTATTAAAGATTTGGTTATTTATGGGTGCATTAATGAAAGTACACACTTCTAAAACTTCTTAATAGCCTCCCGACTATCTCTCTCTCTCTCTCTCACTCTCTCATACACACACACAAAAAAAATTATTAATACTTTAAAACTTTCTGATATAATGCTGGCAAATATGTACCTGTTTGGATTGCTTTACTCTGCTCCCTGCTGGTCGTGAAAGCAGTGAAAAATATGACATATTTGTACGACAAACAGGCTGCATTTTCTGTTTTCCTAAGGTTTAAACATTTAACCACAGTAGAGGGCCATAGAACAGCTGCCTCTAGTGTAAACATTATAACAGGAATAGAAAACAGCATACAAGGGTTTTTCATGCTGCAGATAGTGAGAAGAGCTGATGAGTGGGATAGTGACAAGTCATTTTGCAATGCTTTGTTTTGTTATCACATTACTAGTGTAGTGTTGGAGAGGTTAATATACAAAACCAGTAAAGGCTGTTCACTTACATGTAATTAAATTAATTAATAAAACATTATTTTGCTTGCATGTGATTGGATAAGGGAAGCCAGCAAATCTTCATCTGATTCACTACGCTAAGGGTAGATTCTATTATAAAGAGAAAACTCCCTTGCAAGTGAACAGCTTATATGTCTTTAGTAAATCAACGCCAAGATTGTCATGAGGCCTAGGGCCTTCTTTATTTTCAAGGTGGTTTCTTCCTTTCACCTTAACATGACATTGTTCTACCATCTTTTTGTTCTACTCTAAAACATCCTCCACTGTCTGGATGTGGTATGTGCCGTTTGAGTCCCTCACTCAGCTATAGCTTCTCTTAAACAGACTGACTAACGTTTTGTCTTTCAAGAGGCACCTCACAGGGTACAGCCTTCCTCCATTTCATTAACTTTAGGCAGCTCATCATTGAAGCCTTAAAGCGGAGTTCCACCCTAAAGTGGAACTTCCACTCATCGGATTCCTCCCCCCCTCCGGTGCCACAATTGGCACCTTTCGGGGGCAAGGGGGGACAGGATACCTGTCAAGGACAGGTATCCTTCCCCACTTCCGGGAGTCCGGCCGTGACGTCACCACGGGGCTCCCTCCTCCTCCTCCCCTGGCCACCGGGCCTCGCGCATGCACAGTAGGGTTCCCGGCGTGAAGCCAAAGAAAGGCTACACTGCCGGGTTCCCTTACCCGCAATGGCGACGACAGCACCCGACAGCTGATGGGAAACATCAGCTGCGGTGCCGACATTGAGGGACACCAGGACAGGTAAGTCTCCATTTATTAAAAGCCAGCAGCTGCAGTATGTGTAGCTGCTGGCTTTTAATTATTTTTTTTGCCCGGAACACCCCTTTAAGGATAAGGTTCCACACTTCCATGTCAAGGCACACTCTACTAGATGACCAATCACTATGACAGTAATGGAGTGAGTGAAAATTAACCAATGAAAAATACAAATCTGTTAAAACTAATGAGTGAAATCAAAAGTATACAAAGAATAAACTATAAATATATGGTGTACTGTGATCTACATCAAATATAAAAATATAAATAATAGTCCATCAAAAAAAATCCTTGAATGAAATCCAAATAAATAACACCAGTGTTTCATGTGAAAATCATATAAAGTGTTGTGTCCACATTCATCTGTGACGTTCCACCACCAAATAGCAGGATTTCTCCTTACCAGCTGTGCACGACCCCCCGTGACAGAGGGTCAATATATGCAGAAATCAAGTAGTTTCTCCCACGAATCACCGCAGCACACAGCACATAAGATTCCTAAATCACCGACCTCCGGTTCTCATCAATAGGCACATATGTATGAAAATAATGGAACACACTCCACATAGTGCATTAAACCTTTAAAAATGTATTCCATAAAAATAAGTTGCACTTACACTTATGCAGTTTAAAATCGCCTGTTTACGTCTGGTGTGCCGGCCGTAGCACATTCAACAGACACCCGTCCTGATGTAGATCACAGTACACCATATATTTATAGTTTATTCTTTGTATACTTTTGATTTCACTCATTAGTTTTAACAGATTTGTATTTTTCATTGGTTAATTTTCATTCACTCCATTACTGTCATAGTGATTGGTCACGGGTTAGCGCGATTTCCCCCCATTTTTTTCTATTTTTCTACCATGTATGGTGTCATGGATATGCAGTAGTGTTTGTCTGTCAGCTTACCTTCCTTCCCATGTGTTCATCTTAGAGGCCAGAACCCTTTCACCTGGCTTCCTTTATAATCTCCTCCCAGCCAGACTCCACCCCAGGCCCTATCACAGAACACTATATTAACCTGTGCACTGCAAGCCTGCTTTGCTGATCAACGTGTTTGTTAGGCATTGTGTGTTTGGGTTCCTGCCTGCCGTGTGCTACGTCTGTCTCTCTGTTACGTTATTGGCTTGTCCCCGACTATCCCTGTCTGCTCGTGACCCTTGACCTTCGGCTTGTCTTTCGTTATCCTTGTCTGCTTGTGGCCCTTGACATTCAGCTTGTTATTCGTTACTCTTATATCTCGTGCTGCTGCTTCCCCTCTTGTCCCCTTATCCTACGGGGCGTGAGCTAGGAGACTCTAGGGGCCGCGACCTGGACCCAGCCTGCAGCATAACATCCTCACCACTAGAGGCTCTGGAGAAGACCTGCTGGGTCTTAGACTCCGCGCCCTGGGGAATCTTGGCTCTAGCTTCCCATAGGATCTCGGTTGTGCTCCTCTGGTCCCGCTTTCCACAACCACCCAGTTTCCTATCCGCAGCAGTCAGCCATAGGGTTCACTACCTTGCGGTGCACTCCTGTCCCCCTACAGTGTGCATCTGTCACCTGGCCACAGGTGACCTGACAGTTTGATCAGCCATGAACTCGGCTGACATCCCGCTCTCCGCGGATGATCCATTGCAGGGCATAGTTTGCAGACTTGAAACCCAGGAATCGAATCAGACTCAGGTGATGCGATTCCTCCAGGATCTGGCTTCTCGCTTCGAGCAGCTTCAGGCCTCCTTGGAAACCCTGAATCCGCAACCTCAAATACAACCAGCGGTTGTACCTATCGCACCATTCGCAGCCACACACTCACTAACACTGCCAGCTCCGTTCCATTTCTCTGGGGACTCCAAGGCCTGCAGAGGGTTCCTTAGCCAATGCACGATTCATTTTGAGCTTCAGCCTCAAAACTTTCTGTCTGATAGGGCAAAGGTAGCCTATATCATTTCCCTCCTCTCCGGTGAAGCTTTAGCCTGGGCAGCCCCTCTGTGGGAACTGAATGATCCAGTGGTTTCTAGCCTGTCTGGCTTCTTGAAACTTTTTCGAAATATCTTTGAAGAACCGGCTCGTGTCTCTTCAGCGGCCAGCGCCCTTCTACGTCTCCGCCAAGAGTCTGCTTCAGTGGGACAGTACGCCCTTAATTTCCGCATACTGTCGACTGAGTTGAGCTGGAACAATGAGGCCTTAGTCGCAGCCTTTTTGCATGGCCTTTCTGATAGAGTGAAGGATGAATTAGCAGGAAGAACCATCCCCACTGATCTGGACGAAGTTATCTCCTTGTGTAACCAGATCGATATTCGCTTTCAGGAAAGGACCCTAGAAAAGCGGCGCCAGCACTCCTTGGTCCTTAGTCAGCCTGAGCTCCCCTCTCCTCGACCCATGGAGCATCTCCTGCCAGCTGAGGAACCCATGCAGCTGGGCAGGACCAGGCTATCCCCAGAGGAACATGCTAGGCGCAGAACTCTAGGCCTGTGTCTCTACTGTGGGGGCAAAGGTCATTTTTGTGACACTTGCTCTCGTTGTCCAGAAAAACGTTTGGGTCCACTTCATCTGGAAAGTGGAGTATTGGACCCAGAAATATCACCTTCCCCTTCTCGTCTTCTGCTTTCTGTGTTCCTTCATGTTGGTGCTTCTTCTCATTCGGTCTCAGCATATCTGGATTCCGGAGCCGCTGGTAATTTCATGGACTGGGAAATCGCGTCGTCCATGAGACTTACTCTTTTGCCCCTCACCACGCCATTGGTGGTCTTGGCGATTGATGGTACTGTTCTCCCAGGGGGACCTATCCGCTTCCAGACCCTCCCTGTTAAGATGTCGGTAGGGACACTCCACCAGGAGTGGATATCCTTCCTTATCTTACCCAAGGCCTCAACGCCTATAATTTTGGGTCTCCCATGGTTACAGCTCCATTCTCCTCATGTGGACTGGACTACTGGACAGATCCTGGCTTGGGGTTCCTCCTGTTCCTCGTCCTGCCTACCCAAGGTTGCCCCCTGTGAACCTGAGCCGGTCATTCATTCCAGGTCGCATAACCATTTACATTTCTCTGTCCCTAATCGCCCTTGGATGCACAGCCAGGCTAGCTTGTCTAGAAGTCCTGCAGTCGCTACGTCTTGCGATGCGATTCAGGTAGTCGCTACACCTGACTCTGCTATTCACTCGGCCTCTGTACTAGTTATGCCAGTACAGCCCATGCCCAGTGAGCGGCCTACTTTTTCTTGTTCAGGACATTCTGCTTGTCTTTCAGCTATTCAGCTTGACTCCTGTGACATGTCACCCTCTAACCAACCTGACTTCGGGGTTCCACTGACATCTGCCCAGTCTGATGGTCCTGTGCTAGATGACCAGTTCATCTTTAAGGGTCTAGGGGACCCTCCTCAGATTTCTGTTGATCCTCTCATGCCCTTGCTTAGTCCTAGAGAGCCTTTGGTCCTCAATAGATCTTCTTGTCATCTCCCTACCTCGGTTCTGGTCTCTGAGGTTAATCTAAAGTACGAGGTTAGACAAGTTCTGGATTCTCGGCTCTGCAGAGGTATTCTTCAGTACCTTGTGCATTGGAGAGGTTTTGGTCCTGAGGAGGCGTCTTGGATCGCTGCATCTGATGTTGTTGCACCTCATCTGTTGAGGAGGTTTCATCTGAGATTTCCCTTTAAGCCTGGGCCCAGGCGGGGGAGGGCCCATAAGAGGGAGGGTACTGTCATGGATATGCAGTAGTGTTTGTCTGTCAGCTTACCTTCCTTCCCATGTGTTCATCTTAGAGGCCAGAACCCTTTCACCTGGCTTCCTTTATAATCTCCTCCCAGCCAGACTCCACCCCAGGCCCTATCACAGAACACTATATTAACCTGTGCACTGCAAGCCTGCTTTGCTGATCAACGTGTTTGTTAGGCATTGTGTGTTTGGGTTCCTGCCTGCCGTGTGCTACGTCTGTCTCTCTGTTACGTTATTGGCTTGTCCCCGACTATCCCTGTCTGCTCGTGACATTTGACCTTCGGCTTGTCTTTCGTTATCCTTGTCTGCTTGTGGCCCTTGACATTCAGCTTGTTATTCGTTACTCTTATATCTCGTGCTGCTGCTTCCCCTCTTGTCCCCTTATCCTACGGGGCGTGAGCTAGGAGACTCTAGGGGCCGCGACCTAGACCCAGCCTGCAGCATAACATCCTCACCACTAGAGGCTCTGGAGAAGACCTGCTGGGTCTTAGACTCCGCGCCCTGGGGAATCTTGGCTCTAGCTTCCCATAGGATCTCGGTTGTGCTCCTCTGGTCCCGCTTTCCACAACCACCCAGTTTCCTATCCGCAGCAGTCAGCCATAGGGTTCACTACCTTGCGGTGCACTCCTGTCCCCCTACGGTGTGCATCTGTCACCTGGCCACAGGTGACCTGACATATGGTAGTTCACATTCCTAAATCGCAGCTCCCAACATCCACAAAGCTACCAGCTAAACGTCTGGGGTTTCCTTTTTTATTTAACTTATTTAGCGCAGTTTCATTTCCTTTTTTCTTAGTCTACTAGATGAGTTAGTACTTCTTGGGTTTTTAAGCATCAGGTATATTCACACATGTTTTTAGTTTTACTTAACAGTAGGCTTATTCCTTAGGAGGCTTTGTAAGCTCCATTGAACCTATATCAAAGCTTGCTTTTGTTTCTGAAGGCAACAGCATAGCCACATTTCCCAGAATTACTTTACTCGTAGTCCTGTAGTCCCTTAAAGTGATACTAAACACACACTGTTTCATTTACATTGTCCCTTCTAATTCTGTATGTGAATTGATGACACTTTAATTATTTTAAGTAAAAAAAAAAATCGAAGTACCTTTTTCCTAATCGATATACAGCTGTCACATGACCCAGATCTTTCCCAGCCTGTCTGCAGGGAAATAAATAAATAATATCAATGTACTGTAAATTGGCATACAAATACATATTTGAAAACAAATCTTTATTATGTTGTGGAAATAACGTGGTGTGGGTGGATTTCTACCAGTCATAGGCTGTGCTTTTCTCCTCCAGCCTGTGTCTTAGAATAAGAGGGAGGTGACGTCACCATTAATCTACATGTAATATCCTGATCCCATTGAGTTTAGCTGGTTAGTGGGCAGGGAGGAGGAGGGCTGTAATTTACCACAGTGTATACGCCCACACGTGTGACTTTTTAGTCACATTGTCAAATGTGATAGGGAGGAAATGCTCAGCATAGAAACTCATTGAAAATTGAGCATGTGCAGAGTAGCCACCACAGCTGCAAAATCCCTAGCCGAATTGGAGACATGAACAGAAGGTGGAGATAGAGAGCAGCAGGATCAACCAAGTTTTTGCAGAATACAAAAAAACTAATCTCACAGTGATTGAGTGAGTAGGAACAGCATGTATTAGAGAATTTATTAATATATTGATATATGATGTGGGTTTAGTGACACTTAAATGTACTCTAGGAAAAGATTTTCATGGTAAGTCAAATATTCAGTTTTTCAGTCCTGATAAGAAAAAAAGGAAAGAAAAGATAAAATAAGCATCCCTTTAAATGTTGTTTGAGAGGCTGGACCCTTTTTTCAACCAACTGGCTGGTAATAAAGAGCATACAGACTAATCTGACCACTGTTCCTAAAGAGAACCAATGTATTTTTTGTCATACCCAACACTAAATTTAACTAGCTAATAGCACTGTGGGAATATATTTTACTGTTTCCGCAAATCCTGACAAAGCTACACAGAGATCACTGGAGTTTCCCAAAATGCCCATTTACTCCATGAGACAGTGCTCTAAATGTGATGACCTGTGTAATGCCCTTTAGTGTACGAGTCAATCCAAGATTGTAAACAGTATTTCCTAAATTAAAATCACATTTTGTTTTCTGCTTATAGTTCTTAAATTCATGATGATAACAAAATCATTGGCAACAATAATTATCAACATAAAAAAGCAAAATACAGCATAAGCATGTAACGACAACAAATGTACAAATATATTCATTCCTGCAAGTTTCTATAGCATGTAAACATGCCAAAATAGCACCTTGTAATTATCATTTACAGAAAAATCTGAAACTTCCATGCTGCTAAATATGAAAACTAGAAACGGAAAGGGTGTGAAATTAGGTATAAATTACCTTTACACACACAAAGGAACAAAAAAGGCATTAGAAAGCAATTCTGTCAGAAATACCATGTCTCAGAATAAGTTTCACCATTAAGCAAAATTGGCTTTTAAAAACTGTTTTAATTGTTTCCAGAATGTATTTAATGTAATATAAATGTTCATTTGCAGGGGAAAAAACATTTCTGAGTAATAGTGTCATTAACTTCAGACACAAGCTCACATTTTAAGAGTTGTCTGCAATTTAATAAGCAGGATTAAGAGAAAGTGTGTGACATGTTATAGAACTCCAGGTTGGACTTCTCATTTGGTTTTGCATCCATATTTAATGGTACATCATTAGTATGTAAAACTGATCATTGGAAAATATGTTCTTCTAGATGAATGAAAGTACAAGGGAAAGATGCAGCCAAAGATAAAACCAAACTGCAAAGCTTTAATCCAGTACAATAAAATGGTACAGAATAATCATAATTTTGTTTAATTTAAAGGTACTTAAACAAAAATCCTATGAGAATGTCATATTTTTCCTGGAATGAGATATACCAAAAAGAACTTAAAAAAGATGTCCACTAAAATGTTTTAATTGGAATAATGAGTTATGTCAGTTATTTTGTGCCATCTATTTTTATGTTCTTCCCTTCTGTATGTCCCACGTTAAACGGTTTCATGTTAGCTCTGTTTCTCCTCTAGTTTCCCTGCACATTTGCATTAGAGATCTCATAGACTTGAGTGGTGACACTTGAAAGGGGATTTGGGGGGTGGGGGGGCAGTTTTTTGAGTTATCTGTCTGTTTTCAGTTATTTTGATGCAATTGTTGCAATTTATGCATTTACTAGCAGGTAGCTGAAGGCTAAACCACTCTTCACCTATATCGAGCTTCTAGGAATGGAACAAGTCCTGATGAGACCTAAGAGAATTGTCTCCCTCTCTCCGGAAGGTCAATCATACACAAGTTACATAGATATGTTCCATCTTTATGGCAGGATAGTGTTGCTGGAACAGTAAGTGTGTATACAGTTTTGAAGGTACTCCATTAAACCTTTTAAAGAGTAAACCCTAATCATTTATATGGTCCCTTCTGGTCTGTTAAATATACCATTACAAGTAATTTGTTATACCTGTTTATTAAATACAAGAAAAATACCTGTAGATCCTGCCATAAATCCAATGAGCTCCTAACTTCTTGTGCACTGTGCCTCTACTGAACTGAAATCCCAAACATTGTTATTAGCCCTGTATGAGTTACCCCCTGCTGTACTGCAGAACACCTCCTCTTTGTTATAGAAATTAAGAGAGGGGGAGGTATTCTGTAGTCCAAATCAAGAGCGAGCAGTCTACGATGATAACACTGCTCCTCTATAGACACAGTACAGCGAAGGAGCTTTGTCACCATACAGTGGAAGGAGTGTTTCTAGCACAATCAATGGGTGGAAATAAAGGGAAAAATCTTAAAAGGGCCATAAAAGAAATACAAAATAAAAAACATATGCAGTTGCCATATTAACAAGTTAAGGACCGGAAGGATTTGCCCCCTTAATGACCTGGCCATTTTTTGAGATACTGCATCGCATTAACTGACAATTGCGCAATGGTGTGACGCTGTACTCAAACAGAATGTACGTCCTTTTTTTCCCACGAACTGCGCCTGCACAAGCCGACGTACAATGATGGCGATTGGCCCAGGAGAACCAACCTGCCGCAGTACAAATGCGGCGGCTGGTCTTAAAGTGGTTAAAGGATATTGCATTCATGTACGGCTTGACTTTTAGGCAGGATTATTGGGGGCATTGCAAATGTGACTGCCAGGGAACCTGAAGAAGGCATAGGATCTGAACTTTAGTCCATCTCTGTTTTTTTCTAGTGTAAATCCACTAAATCAAAGTCATATTTTTTGACAAGTATACCACCTGACTGTCCTCACCTCTATTGTTAACTGTGCCCAGAGAATGGCCTAACATCAACAGATACATGCAAGTGTGCTTCATCTGTATTCCTTAGACTAATTAATCTCATAAAATAGTTTAATTAATCCTACTCACAAAAGAAGGAAAACAAGGCCAGAAAAACAACATGCTGACTTAAAACATTTAATCTTTGGAAAAGTCAGACAAACAGAGCTCAGAGGAATTGTGAGTTTCGGAGATGCAGGCTAATTACTTAATCGCTTGCATTTGTAAATCGTATTATTGGAAAAGAAATTACTGTAGTGATTAAATTACAGATATTTATCTGCTAATAACCCTGATTAACTACTGATACTAATCTGTCATCTTGAAAGGCAATATTAACTGCATCAATCTAGCAGAACAATAAACAGCTTTATATGAAAGAAAACTTTTGTGTGTTTAAATTCCAGATGTGAGATGGGAATGTGGAATGTGTTAGATTTGGAAACTGGCTTCTTGGACACAAATTGTTGACTTTTTCAAATTGAGTTGTTTTGGCCCATTAACCTGTTGTCAAGCACAAAGCTGCACTCACTTAATGAACAAGTGCTGGCTTATGCCGTGAAAGCAATTTATCTAGCACTTGTAGAGTAAATGAATAAACCACAAGCTCAATTTATAGATAGAAAGTGATTAGAGTTGTGGTAAAATGACTAGCTGCTGAAAAAGTGTTGGGAATGTCTTATTCACATTTTTTCACAATGAACCAAGTTGTAGAAGAAGATATTTAGAACAAATGACAAATACTGACCATACTAAGAGAAAATAACATATAACTCCTGCTACATAGAACCCCACATGGATGGGGCAACACACTTAGTGATGATTCTGCACCTCATTTTGTCCCATAAGACTAACTGCCCCTGGCACACCATCCATACACCTATGTGTATCTCAAACTTGATAATACCCTGCTGATAATTCCCCACCACAAGTGAGGCAAATGTTCAACATACAATAACCGCAAACAGGTTTGTACTGCAGTTATATGACTTTATTTATTTTATTTGATATTCTGTCCCACCCTTATCAAATGTATTCTTGTTGTAAATTCTGTGTTTTTTGCCTTAATAAATCTTCTTTATAGAAAAGAAAGACTGACCATTCACATGCACAGCAGTAATCCAGATCTGGGGTTGCTGCACATCTGAAGCTCCAACCACTTTCTTCCACTCGTGGCTTTTTTTATAATGTTACCATGTTTCACCATGTGTTTTATGGACTTACCTACATGTATTGTGCAATATGTTTGTACTTTATAGACTCTGGTCTATTCCCAACCAAAGAGATTACTTTTTCTATCTAATAGTATTACTACCATTACCTTTGTGATTATAGTTTTATTTTATTTTAAATATTTTTGGATGTCTATATAAGATGTATGTGACTCCATTTTGTAAATATTGAAATTACGTTTATTTTTTTTTAAAACTGCAGATATAAAAATATTGAAAATTACTTTTGAAATAAATTTTTTAAAGCTGTTTCCTAACACACCACGCTACAGAACACAAATATAAATGGAACTGACTGATTTGAATGACAGTTCTGAGTTTGCTGCTGCTTCTGTGCAACACTTGGGCAAGTTCTATAATTTATATATGAACATAGCCTATATCAGGGATATGCAATTAGCGGACCTCCAGCTGTTGCCAAACTACAAGTCCCATCATGCCTCTGCCTCTGGGTGTCATGCTTGATGCTGTCAGAGTCTCGCTTTGCCTCATGGGACTTGTAGTTTGGCAACAGCTGGAGGTCCGCTAATTGCATATCCCTGGCCTATATGATATTAACCCATAACAAATATATGTGCACATTTTCTGACAACCATGTATTTTTATATATGTTCTGTTCAGAGCATGTGTGTGTGTTTGTAAGCCTGCTTCTCTGTCTGTCTATGCATTAAGAGGATTACCAGTTATATCACTCTGCACTCTGTGTTCTTGTGTGAAGAGGATTATGGATGATAATGTAAATCAGGGTTGTCAGCCGCCAGTAAATTTACTGACAGTTTGTAAAAATCTGTGATTTTTTTAAAAACTGCCAGTAAATATTAGGGGCTGATAATTTCATGCTGTGTTGACTTTTTAAGTTTAAATCAGCAAATTACCTTGTTATAGGTATTGTCAGTGTTTCCATATCATGTTTATACTGTTTAAATATTCACTGTGTTAGTTTTCAATAGGAGTTCTGTAATTTCTCAGGTTGGCAGTAAAAAATGTGCTCCGCAGTAAATTTTCCATATTTTGTCAGTAAAAAATGCTGCGGGAGGTTGGCAACCCTGATGTAAAGACAGATTTTAGGTTCTCCTACTACCAGTATTTAACCACATCAATACTGGGCACTTTAGCCCCCTTCCTTCCCAGACCAATTTTCAGCTTTCAGCGCTCTCGCATTTTCAATGACAATTGCGCGGTCATGCTACACTGTACCCAAATGAAATTATTATCATTTTGTTCACACAAATAGAGCTTTCTTTTGGTGGTATTTATTCATGACTAAGTTTTTTATTTTTTGCGATATAAAAAAAACAAGCAGAAATTTGAAAAAAATAATATTTTCGTCTTTCTATTTTAAAAAAAATCCAATCAAATTGAATTTTGTCATAAATTTAAGCCAAAATGTATTCTGCTACATGTTTTTGGTAAAAAAAAATCCCGTTAGGTGTATAATAATTGGTTTGTGTGATCACGGACATATGTACGCAAATGATCATGTACAGATGTGCGCAGGTGATCACGGACATATGTGTGCAAATGATCATTGGGACATATGATTTTACTGTCACATATGTGGGGGACAGGTGTTTTTACTATGTGGGGACATGTGTGTGTGGGGACATGTGTGTGTGGGGACATGTTTGTTTACTTTGAGTGTTTATACTGTGTGGGGACACTAGGCTGGTGATCAGTGAGTAAAAAGCTGAAAAAAACAGCTCATACTCACTGATCACCAGCCAGCTGCAGCGATCCGCTCTCCTCTCCTCACCAACGACTTCTGTGTGAGGAGAGGAGAGCTGATTGCCTAGCAACCGGCTTTGTGTTTACATCACATGACGGCTGTGATTGGACACAGCCGTCATGTGATCAGGAGGGCCAATCACAGAGCCCTCCTGCCGAATCGAGATGCGCCTTGTCCGGGTGCCACGAGTGCATCGTGATTGCGCCGCTGCCCGGGAACGCGCGCGCGATCCCCCTCCTTCTGAGGGACGTTCCTGAACATCCACTCAGAAGGAGAGAGCTCCCATCCGGCCGTATATATACAGTGGCCGGGTGGGAAGTAGTTAAAAACACATTTCCTAAACTTTTGATAATTGTATACAGAAACTGAATTTTGGGGTTCTTTAACTGGTGTTCAGCTGTAAGAATTTTTGCTCACATATATGTAACTGACTTTAAAGAATAGAATTAGACATATGCAAATTGCAGTGAACCCAAACCAAAACAAGAATATCTGTCTAAGGCTTGGCCATACACGTGTGAATTTGCACGATTCCACCATCAACAAAGACAGTGCTGACATGGGAAACAGCAACTGTCTTCTCCTGGAAGAGGGGCAGGCCTTATCAAAGCCCCACGAAGCCTTACCAAAGCCCGACCAAAGCCCCACCAAAGGCCCATCGAATCTCCCACCGTGCCTCTTAAAAGGGTGTTTACTTTCTAAAATGTAGTCATTTTGTGGATTTTTCTAGTGTCCTGGTGCTCCAGGACCTCCAAAAATGTGAATGGTAGTCAGGAAAATAGGTAGATAATTTATATCCCTAGAAAGCCTTAAAGTTTATGTAAACCTGATTGATGAAAATTAAGCTGGGCACATATATCTGCAGTGTTTTCTTATCTTTCTTCAAAGCCTCAAGTCCTGTGGCGTTCTCCTGCTCCATTCTTCTGTTTTCAGCATGATAACTTAAAGTTCTCCGACAACTGTGATAAACCCAGCCTGAATTTTGTGTCAGGGTGGGTGCTATAAACAGATAAGGAGAGAGCTGGTCTATTCACAGCACAGCTCTGCAAGTCTCTGCTTGTGTGGAGGGGGGGGTGCCTTTCATCCAATCAGCTGTCTCACAGTGTATGGCAAGAATCCACACCCACAGGTGAATCAGGAAGAGAAAATTTTTACAGAATGTGCACATTCTAACCAGTATATAAAGATGAAGACAGCAGATATACATGTAAAACTTATGTAGGAGGATTTGTTTCATGCCTGTGTGTCATCTGAGGCTGTTTACTTCACTGGGTATATGTGAGGGTTTACATCCACTTTAACCTCCCTGGCGGTATGATTATTTCTGATTTTAGGTGCTGAAAGCGGTACAATTATTTTGCATGGATATTTGGCGTTTTATAATGTAGGCCTGCAATTCTTAGGAATAACACACTTAAATCTGTCCAAACAAGAGTCTAGTAGACATCCCGGGTATGATAAAGTTTGAAACACAAAATCATAAATTATAATATAATAAATAACTATAAATAATTATAACAATTAATAATGTAATTATAATAAAAATTATTCAATAATGTAATCAAATCAAAAACACTGAAATTTGCTCAGTTGCAGAATTGTCGCTGTCATTACTTTCAGTACTTTATGACGAATTTCCCCACAAATCGCTATCGCTCAATTCTGCAAGTGATTCTAATTTATTATCGCTGTTTTCTAGCTGGTCTAAAACCACTTTTGACGTAAACTGACACTTTTTGGTTGCTATGGACAATCTCCAGTTTCCAGGCAGAAAGAACAGTTTTTATATTATAAAACTGCATGCAGGACACTGGACAAACCGCTAGGGACAAAGGGGATGTGTATTTATTTGATACAGTACTGTAATCTGTAAGATTACAGTATACTGTATGTATTGTGTGTTTTTACTTTTTTGAATTTGGCACCGATCTCCGCCCCCGTGCGTCGCAACGCTCGCAGGGAACGGAGCTTGGCACTGTGTGAATCGAGCGAGACACGGCTCGCAGACACAGCGGGGAGACATCGAATGATCCAGGGGACAAGGTAAGTAACCTGTATCCTGCGATGCAGCCCTGAGTCTGGCTCGGGGTTACCGCTTTTGGTATGAAAAATTCACCCCGAGCCCGATTAGGGAATACTGCCAGGGAGGTTAAGGTGCAACTTTGATTTTGGGTATCTCTTTGTGATGGAGGAAAACCCTATTTTCCATCCGTCTGGCGGATCGAATCGGATGACAATGGACTCTACGGTCCGTCGTCATCTGATCCCCCATAGGGCAGAGCAGTGCTCTGACAGGTCGGTCCCTGCACAGTGTGCGGAGACAGACCTGTCATCTGCCTGCTCGGCGGGGATCGACGGAGCGATCCCCGCTGAGCATAGTCTGTGAATAGTCTGTGAATAGTCTCACGCTTGTAGTACCCCAAGCTGAGGAGGAGTAGTAAAATGTGTTGTGGGGTGTAATTCTATGTATGCTTATGCTGTGTGTTAGACCCAATTTCTGCAGATTTTTATCTTCAGATTTACCAAAACCATATAAAATGAGGTCAAACCTTAAGGGCCCTTTCACACGGACGTGTCTGTGTGCAGGCTCCGCTTTGCTCAGCAGGGATCACTCCGTCGATCCCCGCTGAGCAGGCAGATGACAGGTCTGTCTCCGCACACTGTGCAGGGACCGACCTGTCGGAGCGCCGCTCTCCCCTATGGGGGATCGGATGACGACGAACCGTAGAGTCCGTTGTCATCCGATCGATCCGATCTGCCAGACGGATGGAAAATAGGGTTTTCCTCCATTACACTTTGGTGGATCGGAGCGGGCGGATGTCTGCGGACATGTCACCGCTGACATCCGTGGCTCCGTGGAGGTACACGGCGCGTACGTTCAGGTCCGCCTAAAAAACTGACAGGCGGACCTGAACGGTCCGCCTGTGTGAAAGGGGCCTAAGAGTTTAAATTTGTATGCAATCAGGCAGGCCCTTGCACTACATGGTTTTGGTAAATCTGAAGACAAAAATCTGCAGAAAATCTAATAGTGTGTATGGGGCATTAGACTCATCCTATTACTTGACATGTTGGTGTAAAAATTTTATTTTATTTTTTTTTCTGCATTCGGCAAAACTTGTTGAAAAAAATATTTTTTTCTCAAAACATTCACTATACCTCTTAAAAAACACGTTGGTGTGTTTTCTTTCCAAAATGTGATAATTTTGTGGGTGTTTCCACTGGTACTCTTGAGCCTCTAAAAATGTTATAAGTTATCAGGAAATCAGCTGCGTAATTTATGCTTCTTGGATTTTGGGCCCCTCTATGCAATTAGTGTGAGTATAGTGTTAGTATGTCAATATAGTGTAGCGTGAGTATAGAGTGTCAGCATAGTGTGAGTATAGTATAGTGTAGTGTCAGTGTAGTGTGTTAGTGTAGTGCAGTGTTTAACACAGCATTACATAACATTTAGTGCTGTATACAGTGCTGCATATACTTTTTTTTTTTTTCAGTTGCTGCGTGTTTTTTTTGTTTTGTTTTTTGGGGGGGTCTTTTTTAGTCCCCTGTCTGCCACCTTTTTTTTAAAATTGTCAGCTGCAGTTTTTACTAAATGCAACACTGGTGTTCCCTCTTTTTAATAATTTTTTATAGTTTTTACATTTCTGTCAGCGTTAGTCCTGAATTTAAAGTGCACCAAACACCACTTTTTATTCAATGAATCGCATCCAATCACACACTTCCCAGTTTATATTACATTTTGGTAGTAAGCCCCCCCCCCCATCATGTCTGGGAGGTCAACAATAAGAGGCAGATGTACCTATGCCACTTTGAGGGGGCCAGCAGCACCTGTGTCCACAGGCTAAGGTGGACGTGGTCTGTCCTCAAGCAGGGCATATTTGTCTCTGTTTAGTGATATTGACCGTGCTACCCAGCCACAGCATGCAGAAGAGAAGGTGGTCTGGCTTACTAAACCATCCTCATCCTCCTCACCCTCTATGACCAAAACTGACACTAGTGCTTGGTCCACTGCAGCTGCCAGAGCGGCTTATTCTGCCTCCTTGTCCACAGCTACTCCTGCCATAGCCCCAGCATCATGTATGGAGGAGTCAGATGAATTACTTAAACACAGCGTCAGCCACTTGCTTCTTGAGGATGCACAGACATTACTTGATTCTGATGTTGGTTTTGAGGTAAAGGAAGGGAGTAGCATGAACCTACAGAGAGGGGAGAACACTGATAAACAACAAATTGGCAGTCATGTTCCCCCAGCCACAGTGTATTTTCAAGTTGGCTCCAGCAATGATGAGGATGGAGGTGTGAAGGATCCCGGATACCCCAGCTGGGCACCTCCACCAGACCTGTGTCTCCTGTTTTCCAAATGCACCCGCAGCTGGCAGACTCGCCATAACCAGCCCTTAATCCCCCAATCACGAGGCAAACCACACAGATGTTGAGGGTTAAACATGCAGTGCATAAAATAGTTTTTTAAGTACAAAACATGAACCTTTATGTTTAAAGTTAGGGACACTTAGGGACAGTTAGGGACACTCCCCCTAGGCTTGTCATAGAGGGGGTAGAGGACAAGGAAGAACTAATGGGAACTCAACACTTGTACAGTTAAACAGAAACTACAGTTGAAACACATAAAGGGATTATGATAAGCAGGCAGCCCCTCCTTAAACATCCCCCACTGGGATGTGTCTCCACACCTTTTGTCTACATGCCATGACATAACATACTTAAACACAATAACAAGAGGGGGAAATGGCATGCAGCTGATATAGGGACCTTCATTACATTATCCCAATGCCATTTTGTCCCCAAGTCTCGTAGCCCCACACTTTGGGCATACCACCATCTTTTATATGCCTTTATCAGCTAAAAGTACATTGTTTGTGGAATAAAAGTATATATTTAGCTCAGCCGGGCCAATAGGTTTAAGTAGCTGGAAACGACTCCACGAGCCCGGCCACAGATACTGCGTTCACCCGGTTCCGATAAACCGGTGACCGTGGACACAAATGTCTGGAGGTGGCATCTTCTCCTGGTGATGGTAGATGGCAAATAGCCCTCCAAATCTCCTGTTCTCTGCTGGGCCATAGTCTGTGGGTAGGGGGCCAGTCCACAGCCTCCTCCAAAACACTCAGTGACAGTATGTTTTGTCACAGAGAGGATGATGAGGTCACTTGGGTGCCAGATAGAGGAGAGATGGAAATTGAGGGGTAGGCACAACCCCAACAAGGCAAAATGTCCTCCAGAGGCAGCCATCATGGAAGAGTACAGAGCAGCCACCCAATTTGTGGAGCTGTTACCTCCTGGCCCACTTCCCACAGCTCAGCTGTGTGGGCCTTTTTTAGCACATGTGCAGCTGATCACACTGTTGATCACACTGATGCAATTTGCAATCTCAATCGTGACAAAAACACCAGCCATTTGGGTACCACAGGCATTTATAAAACAAAATAGGGGTATTGGCGCTGCCTTCTTTATAGGCATGAAACAGCAATCTATAGAGAAGGCAGCGCCAATACCCCTATTTTGTTTTATATTTTCACTTTAACAGTTCCTAGTTTAGGATACTTGCAAAGGGGGGCAGCAGCCGGGATAGTCCATTTAAGCGCGGTTATTATTGTATAACCACAGGCATTTAACCTACCACC
This sequence comes from Rana muscosa, assembly GCA_029206835.1. NCBI lineage: Eukaryota > Metazoa > Chordata > Amphibia > Anura > Ranidae > Rana > Rana muscosa. The sequence goes on from CM055117.1 coordinate 707,726,982, forward strand.
ACTCAGCCCGTTGGCAAGAGCACCTGAAAGCCACACACAAGGGACACAATTCTTCTACTCCCCTTTCATCTCTACCCCCGCTATATCTCATGACCTCTCAGCAGCCTCCACTGACAGGGATGATGGTATAGCAAAAGGTGTCACAGGTCCTTGGAACACATCTGCCAGAAGAGTATAGCAGGAAAATTTCTCCGCACCAGCTGCAAAATACACTTCCTGCCACCCACATGCCCAGCGTCTAAATTCCAGCTTGTCCAAATAAAGAAAGCTTGCAGGAAAAATCTATTTAAATGTAATTTTTATTTCTTTTTAAATGTGGGTTGTGCTGGAGCAGGTTTTATACACGGTACAGATGCATCACTTTACAGGCAGACTAAGGGGACTCCCCAGGCACTATATTTAAAGGAAGTTTCACTTTAGGCATAATTAAAATCACTGCTCCTTTAAAAACAAAAACTTTTTAAAATTTTTTTGCATTGGTTCATGCAGGCCCACATACCCTTTTTATGCCTTCAAAATTTAGATTTTTCATTATAAATACAGCTGTTCTGTGAAGCTGTCAGGAAAGGTTCCATCCGCTGGTGATATTTATTATTTGGCTTGCAGTACTGTGGTCAACCAGCAGGTGTCTCCTGGCAGTGTGGAACTGTCAGGAGAATTTCTCCCTGCTGGTATTATATCATCCTTTGGACGCAGTACTGGTCTCCACCAGCGGATGGATCCTGGCAGTGTGGAGTGAACTGCTCTTCCTGCATTCAGGTGTCACTTGAAGCCAATTACAGGCATCCCTATTTATACCCGGCAAGTACAAGCACACCTTGCCCTGTTATCTCTCATCCTGAGCCTGCATCTGACGCTGAGCCTGCATCTGACCCTGTGCCTGCATCTGACCCGACCCGACCTGATCCGTTCTGATCCCTATCCCGAGCCCATCTTGGACCTACCCCTCCTGTTACCTCTTTGCCTTTGATCCCTGCCCTGCAGCCTGTCCATCCATCCTCTCCCTGTCCTGTTGTTCTCCCATCCATACCCATCTGCTGATATCCCTTGGTGTATGACCTCAACCTGGCTTGTTTACGATTACGGTATCTCCCCTTTATTTGTATATACTATTTGTTGTTGGTTGTTGCACTGGTTGTTTTCACTTGTTTTTCACTTTTTAATACATTATTATATTTTCACCTACATCCGTTTGGTCTCCTCTGTGCAGTCACACAGTCTGGTCTACTAGTTCTGTGACAGTATACCAGGGCCAATCCCAGGCCAGACGTGGCTGCATTGAGGAACCATCCTGGTTTGTTAGTCCTGTTAATATGGATGTCAATGAAACCATTTATTATTCTCTGCTGGCAGCAGAGGATGGTGAATATTGTCGCCAGGCTTTAAAATATTGGACCAGTGACCAGCTGATGGAAACTATCTGATCCTTGGTGGATCTGGACTATATGTCTTTTGAGGATGTTCAGCCGTTAATTTGGTTATGTTTAAAGCCAGCCCTGTCATGCATTTCCGAAGGAAGTGATGATTTCTCTCCTCCCTTCAATGGTTACCAAGTTGAATCCCTGGTATGGCTATTAGAGTATGATCCGGCTTCTTTCGATGAACATTATTTCCCTTGTTCCCAGCAGGTGTTATCTGATTGTATTCGTTCAGTGCAGTCTCTGATCAGACAGGGTGTGTGTGAACCAGCTTTTGTTCAACCTGTGATGCAGGCATAGTCGGATCTCCTGTGTTTATTCAAGCCACAACATTCCAGCCCTGCCATTAATCACCTGCCTTCCCAAGGATCTATCCACCCATCGCCTATGGCAACCCCAGCTACAGCCCAGTTTACACAGCTTCCTACCAAATATTATTACCCAGTCTCTACTTGTCGCACCTACCCTGCCTTCAATCCACCTGCTTCTTCCCTTCCACCTGTAACAAATCCACAAGAACCTCCTCTACATTCATACATTCCTCCCGCTATTTACAAATCTGCAGAAGCGGAAGTACTTTCCGACTCACACAATCCTACCAGTAACCCAACCTGCCTCCACACCCACCAACCTGCTCCAGCCTGCGTTCATGCCAGTTGAACCTGATGACCCACCTAAATCTACCATTTCTATGCCTGCTACCCAGTCGGATGTCCCAGTGCCTTTTACCCAGTCTGACGTCCCAGTGCCTTTTATCCAGTCTAATGTCCCGGTGCCTGCCTTCCAGTCTGATGTCCCGGTGCCTGCCTTAAAGTCTGATGTCCTGGTGCCTGCCTTCCAGTCTGATGTCCTGGTGCCTGCCTTCCAGTCTGATGTCCTGGTGCCTGCCTTCCAGTTTGATGTCCTGGTGCCTGCCTTCCAGTCTGATGTCCTGGTGCCTGCCTTCCAGTCTGATGTCCTGGTGCCTGCCTGCCAGTCTGATGTCCTGGTGCCTGCCTTCCAGTCTGATGTCGTGGTGCCTGCCTTCCAGTCTGATGTCCTGGTGCCAGTGTTTCAGCCTGAGATGTCAGTGTTTCAGCCCAGGGTGCCAGCGTTCCAGCCTGAAGAACCAGTACCAGCATTCCAGTCTGATGTCATGTGCCTGCCTTTCAGCCTGATGTCCTGGTGCCTGCCTTCCAGTCTGATGTCCTGGTGCCTGCCTTCCTGTCTGATGTCCTGGTGCCAGTGTTTCAGCCCGAGATGTCAGTGTTTCAGCCCGGGGTGCCAGCGTTCCAGCCTGAAGAACCATTACCATTATTCCAGCCTGAAGAGCTAGAGCCAGCGTCCTGGCCTGAGGTTGTGGTGCCCGTTTCCCGGCCTGAGGTTGTGGTGCCCGTTTCCCGGCCTGAGGTTGTGGTGCCCATTTCACGGCCTGAGGTTGTGGTACTCATTTCCCGGTCTGAGATTGTGGTGCCCATTTCCTGGCCTGCGGAGCCTCTATCTGCTGCCCAGCTCGATGACCTGGAGCCTGCTGCCCAGCTTGATGACCCGGAGCCTGCTGCCCAGCTCGATGACCTGGAGCCTGCTGCCCAGCTTGATGTCCCGTGGGCCTGCTGCCCAGCCTGATGTGTTCCTGCCTGCTGCCCAGCTTGATTTGCCCCTGCCTGCTGCCCAGCTCGATGAACCGGAGCCTGCTGCCCAGCTCGATGACCTGGAGCCTGCTGCCCAGCTCGATCTCCCGGAGCCTGCTGCCCAGCTCGATGACCCGGAGCCTGCTGCCCTGCCTGGTTTGTTCCTGCCTGCTGCTCAGCCTGGTGTGTTCCTGTCTGCTGCCCAGCTTGAGTTGCCCCTGTCTGCTGCTCAGCTTGATTTGCCCCTGTCTGCTGCCCAGCTTGATGTACCCACCGTCTGCCTGGATGTGCCCGCTGTCTGCCTGGATGTGACTTTGCCTGTTGCCCAGCTTGTTGTCATGAACATTTCCCCAGCAACCGTTAGTTGGAGCGTCCGGAGGCCGCTCCTTTGAGGTGGGGTACTGTCAGGAAAGGTTCCATCCGCTGGTGATATTTATTATTTGGCTTGCAGTACTGTGGTCAACCAGCATGTGTCTCCTGGCAGTGTGGAACTGTCAGGAGAATTTCTCCCTGCTGGTATTATATTATCCTTTGGATGCAGTACTGGTCTCCACCAGCGGATGGATCCTGGCAGTGTGGAGAGAACTGCTCTTCCTGCGTGCAGGTGTGACTTGAAGCCAATTGCAGGCATTCCTATTTATACCCGGCAAGTACAAACACACTTTGCCCTGGTATCTCTCATCCTGAGCCTGCATCTGACCCTGAGCCTGCATCTGACCCGACTCGACCTGATCCATTCTGATCCCTATCCTGAGCCCATCCTGGACCTGCCCCTCCTGTTACCTGTTTGCCTTTGATCCCTGCCCTACAGCCTGTCCATCCATCCTCTCTCTGTCCTGTTGTTCTCCCATCCATACCCATCTGCTGATATCCCTTGGTGTATGACCTCAGCCTGGCTTGTTTACGATTACGGTATCTCCCCTTTATTTGTATATACTATTTGTTGTTGGCTGTTGCACTAGTTGTTTTCACTCGTTTGTCATCTTTTAATAAATTATTATATTTTCATCCGTTTGGTCTCCTCTGTGCAGTCACACAGCCTGGTAGTTCTGTGACATAAGCCCTCACAGGTTTGTTACAGAACCTTAGTGAACAAAGAGCATATTCAAGCCCAGGAACACACCAGACAGGTCAGGGATAAAGTTTTGGAGAAGTTTAAAGCAGGGTTAGGTTATAAAATAATATCCCAAGCTTTGAACATCTCATGGAGCATTATTCAATCTATCATCCGAAAATGGAAAGAGTATGGCACAACTGCAAAATGACCAAGACTTGGCCGTCCACCTAAACTGACAGTCTGGGCAAGGAGAGCATTAATCAGAGAAGCAGCGAAGAGGAAGAAAGCCATTGTTGAAAGAAAGCTATAAGAAGTCCCATTTGCAGTTTGCGAGAAGCCATGTGGGGAACACAGCAAACATGTGGAAGAAGGTGCTCTGGTCAGATGAGACCAAAATTGAACTTTTTGGCCTAAAAGCAAAACACTATGTGTGGCGGAAAACTAACACTGCACATCACGCTAAACACACCACCCCACCGTGAAACATGGTGGTGGCAGCATCATGTTGTGGGAATGCTTTTCTTCAGCAGGGACAGGGAAGCTGGTCAGAGTTGATGGGAAGATTGATGGAGCCAAATACAGGGCAATTTTAGAAGAAAACCTGTAAAGCCCCGTACACACGATCGGTTTGACTGATGAAAACCGTCCGATGGATGGTTTTCATCAGACCAACCGATCGTGTATGGTACCCATCAGTCTTTTTTCCATCGGTTGTAAAAAATAGAACTTGTTTTAAAATTTTCTGATGGATAAAAAACCGATGGGAATTTCGTCTATGGGCAAGTCCATCGGTTAAAAAACCCACGCATGCTCAGAATCAAGTTGACGCATGCTCAGAAGCATTAAACTTAATTTTTCTCGGCTCATCAGAGTGTTTTACGTCACCGCGTTTGGAACGTTCGGTTTTTTGACTGATGGTGTGTGGCCAAGACTGATGAAAAACAGTTTAATTGGATTTCCGATGGACAAATCCATCGGACGAAAATCCATAGGTTATCCGATCGTGTGTACGGGGCTTTAGTGTTTGCAAAAGACTTGAGAGTAGGGTGGAGGTTCACCTTCCAGCAGGACAACAAGCCTAAACATACAGCCAGAGCTACAATAAAATGGTTTAGATCAAAGCATATTCATGTGTTAGAAAGGCCAAGTCAAAGTCCAGACCTAAATATAATTGAGAATCGGTGGCAAAACATGAAAATTGCTGTTTACAGACGCACTCCATCCAATCTGGCAGAGATTCAGCTATTTTGTAAAGAAGCATGAGCAAAAATGTCACTCTCTAGATGTTCAAAGCTGGTAGAGATATACCCAAAAAGACTTGCAGCCGTAATGGCAGCGAAAGGTGGTTCTACAAAGTTTTGAATACAAATGCACGCCACACTTTTCACATATTTATATAACTTTTTGAAAACTATTTATAATTTTCCTTCCACTTCACAATTATGTTCCACTTTGTGTTGAGCTATCATATAAAATCCCAATAAAATACATTTACATTTTTGGTTGTAACATGACAAAATGTGGAAAATTTCAAGGGATATGATTATTCTTTCAAGGCACTGTATACCATAGTTTGTAGACGCTATAACTTTCAGGCAAACCAATCAATATTCAATTATTTGATTTTTTTACCAAAGACATGTAGCAGAATACATTTTGGCCAAAATGTATTAAGAGATTTGTTTAAAAAAAAATTATGGGATATGTTTTATAGCAGAACGTAAAAAAAAACTGTAGGTCTTTTTTCATTTATAGAGCAAAATTTTTTATTTGATCACATACCACTAAATGGAAGCTCTATTTGTGGGGGGAAAAGTGATATAATTGTCTTTTAGGTACAGCGTTGCATGACTGCACAATTGTCAGTTAAAGTAATGCAGTGGCAAAAAGCAAAAAAAAGGCTGGTCATAAAGGGGGGCAAATCTTCCTGAGGTCAAGTGGTTAACATAGCAACAAATAAAGAGCCCAGTGGTGATTAAATACCACCAAAAGAAAGCTCTATCTGTCTCAAAAATTATAAAAATTTAGTTTGGTGACAGTGCTAAAAACTAAAAAATAGCCTGTGCAGGAAGGGGTGAAACTGTTTGGTCTTAAAGTGGTTAACCACTGTTCAGAAGGAGAGAGTGATTTAATGGATTGTTACCAAGCTGTGCTCTCTCTCTCTCTCTCTTTATTCTGGGACACAAGCCATCAGTATAAGCAGACCTACAGCTCAAAGGTACATTAACTTCATACTTGTACTGTACATCAGCCCTCAAATTTTCCACTTGCCTACTCGCATTTTACGAGCGGAAAATGATGGCTGGTGAGCGTGAGGGGCGAGCACTGCCGGCAGGCGGGGTTGAAAGGGAGCCATTCTCCCAGCGATCACCCAGGGGAAGAGAGAGGAGAGCAGGCGGCCGGATCATCAGAGAGTGGGGAACATCGCTGTAGAAGATTTCATTTTGACGATGTTCCCCACACTCACCATCACATACAGCCCCACCTCCTGGCCTGGGTACTTTGATAGACAGAACACCCATCCAATGCCTGGACGTGTGACGTATATCAGTACCTGGCCAGAGGCGTGGTGTATGTGACAGCGAGTGCGAGGAACATTTCAATTTAAATAAAAGCTGCTACAGACAGCGGCCAGCAATCCTCTTCCTCTCCTCTCTTCCCCTGCACAGGGGAAGCGGCATTGATGGACACAGGTTGGCTGCATTGTTGGGCACAGGTGAAGCAGCATTGATGGACACAGGTAGGCTGCATTCTTTGGCACAGGTGAAGCGGCATTGATGGACACAGGTGGGCTGCACTCTTGGGCACAGGTGAAGCGGCATTGATGGACACATGTAGGCTGCATTCCTGGGCACAGGTGAAGCGGCATTGATGGACACGTGTAGGCTGCATTCTTGGGCACAGGTGAAGCGGCATTGATGGACACAGGTTGGCTGCATTAGTGGGCACAGGTGAAGCAGTATTGATGGACACAGGTTGGCTACATACTTGGGCACAGTTCAAGCAGCATTGATGGACACAGGTAGGCTGAATTCTTAGGCACAGGTGAAGCGGCATTGATGGACACAGGTAGACTGCATTCTTGGGCACAGGTGAAGCAGCATTGATGGACACAGGTGGGCTGCATTCTTGGGCACAGGTGAAGCGGCATTGATGGACACAGGTAGGCTGCATTCTTGGGCACAGGTGAAGCAGCATTGATGGAAACAGGTGGGCTGCATTCTTGGGCACAGGTGAAGCGGCATTGATGGACACAGGTAAGCTGCATTCTTGGGCATAGGAGAAGCAGAATTGATGGACATAGGTAGGCTGCATTCTTGGGCACAGGTGAAGCGGCATTGATGGACACAGGTGGGCTGCTTTCTTGGGCACAGATGAAGCAGCATTGATGGACACAGGTAGGCTGCATTCTTGGGCACAGTTGAAGCGGCATTGATGGACACAGGTGGGCTGCATTCTTTGGCACAGGTGAAGCGGCATTGATGGACACAGGTAGACTGCATTCTTGGGCACAGGTGAAGCAGCATTGATGGACACAGGTAGACTGCATTCTTGGGCACAGGTGAAGCAGCATTGATGGAAACAGGTGGGCTGCATTCTTGGGCACAGGTGAAGCGGCATTGATGGACACAGGTAGGCTGCATTCTTGGTCACAGGTAAAACGGCATTGATGGGCACAAGTGGGCTGCATTCTTGGGCACAGGTGAAGCGGCATTGATGGACACAGGTGGTCTGCATTCTTGGGCACAGGTGAAGCAGCATTGATGGACACAGGTAGGCTGCATTCTTGGGCACAGGTGAAGTGGCATTGATGGACACAGGTAGGCTGCATTGTAGGGCACAGGTGAAGCATCATTGATGGACACAGGTGAGGCAGCTGCATTGATGAGCACAGGTGAGGCTGCATTGGTGAGCACAGGTGAGGCTACACTGATGAGCACAGGTGAGGCTGCACTGATGAGCACTAATAAAGTAGTTGTTAATATTTATTTTTATAACTTAATTCTGCATAAAACATTTAAGTGTAATTTCATGAGATTATTTATGAGGATGTGTTTAGGGGTGGAATTAAAAGCTAGACATGTGCACACTGAAATATTTCGTTTCGGAATTTCGTTTTCGTGCAAAAAATAAATTTATTTAGTTACTCCCGAAATTCGTTTTTATTTATTTCGTTTTTCGTTAAAAATTGCATTCGTCCGAAAATCTGAATTAATTAAGGTCGAATCTGTCATTGAAGGCTTATGGTGTCTGTCGAATGTTCCGCCCACAAGCAGTGATCTTTTCTCTCTATGTCGAATCTTTTCTCTCTATAATGTCGAATCTTTTCTCTCCTATGTCGAATCTTTTCTCTCTATAATGTCAAATCTTTTCTCTCCTATGTCGAATCTTTTCTCTCTATAATGTCAAATCTTTTCTCTCCTATGTCGAATCTTTTCTCTCCTATGTCGAATCTTTCCTCTCCTATGTCGAATCTTTCCTCTCCTATGTCGAATCTTTCCTCTCCTATGTCGAATCTTTCCTCTCCTATGTCGAATCTTTCCTCTCCTATGTCGAATCTTTCCTCTCCTATGTCGAATCTTTTCTCTCCTATGTCGAATCTTTCCTCTCCTATGTCGAATCTTTCTCTCCTATGTCGAATCTTTTCTCTCTATAATGTCGAATCTTTTCTCTCCTATGTAGAATAATCTTGGACTAATAGAGTTAAGGTTAGGCACATTCGACCACAGATTCGATAGACACAGATTGTTATTGTCAGCGTCACGTCGAATCTCCTATCTATATCGAACTGTTGTAGCAACGAAAACGAAAATAAAGCATTTGTTTATGTCGGATCTTTCGGTTTTCGGATTCTGTGCTTTCGTTTTCGTTTGTTAAAACGATAACGAAAATAGCTGAAATTCGGACGAAAATGCATTCGGACGAAAACGAATGCACATGTCTATTAAAAGCGGGGCAGGGTAGGGTGTGAGTGGGGCAACTGGTGGTGAGTAACCCTTAAGGCCTGGCTAGTAGCTCAGGTCTTGAAATTTTGAGTACTGCTGTACATTGTACTGTAAATATGCTTTTGTGTGTAATTTGTAAACAACAAATAACCCACCATACTTAACCACTTCAGCCCCGGATCATTTGTCTGGTTAAAGACTAGGCCACTTTTTGTGATTCGGCACTGCGCCGCTTTAACTGACAATTGCGCGGTCGTGCAACATGGCTCCCAAACAAAATGGACGTCCTTTTTTCCCACAAATAGAGCTTTCTTTTGGTGGTGTTTGATCACCTCTGCGGTTCTTATTTTTTGCGCTATAAACAAAAATAGAGCGACAATTTTGAAAAAAATGCAATATTTTTTACTTTTTGCTATAATAAACATCCGCAAAAAATATATAAAAAAAATATATTTTTTTCCTCAGTTTAGGCCGATACGTATTCTTCTACATATTTTTGGTAAAAAAAAAACGCAATAAGCGTTTATTGATTGGTTTGCGCAAAAGTTATAGTGTCTACAAAATAGGGGGTAGTTTTATGGAATTTTTATTAATAATTTTTTTTACTAGAAATGGCGGCGATCAGCAATTTTTATCGTGACTGCACCATTATGGCGGACACATCGGACACTTTTGACACATTTTTGGGACCATTGTCATTTTTACAGCTATAAAAATGCACTGATTACTGTGAAAATTACACTGGCAGTGAAGGGGTTAACCACTAGGTGGCGCTGTAGAGGTTAAGTGTGACTTGGTGAGTGATTCTTACTGTAGGGGGGATGGGCTGTGTGTGACATGATACTGATCTCCGCTCCAATTACACGGAGCGGAGATCAGTGTCATTGTCACTAGGCAGAGCGGGGAGATGCTTGTTTACATCTATCTCACACGGCGGCATCTTAAAGGGGACGTACCTGTATGCCCATATGCCTGTCTGTGCCATTCTGTCTACGTAAATAGTCGTGCGGCGGTCCTTAAGCGGTTAAAGCGGGGGTCCGCCAATTTTTTTTTTTATTAAAAGCCAGCAGCTACAAATACTGCAGCTGCTGACTTTTAATATATGGACACTTACCTGTCCAGGGCGCCCACGATGTTGGCAGCCGAAGCCGATCTGTCAGACGGCTCTCGGCTGCTGCCACCGCCATCTTCGGTAAGGGAATCAGGAAGTGACGCCTTGCAGGTTCTCTTCCTGGTTCCCTACTGCGCATGTGCGAGTCGCGCTGCACATCCTGACTGGTCCCTGCTGTCTTCTGGGACCTGGGTGTCTCCCAAAAGACAGCGGGGGAGGACAGAGTAGGCGCCGGAAGTGGCATAGGTCACCTCGATCACTGAGGTGATCTATGCCCGGAAGTGAGAGCAAATACCTGCATTACACAGGTATCTGCTCCCTCCTCCCCCCTGAAAGGTGCAAAATGTGACTCTGGAGGGGGGGAGGATTCCAAAAAGTGGAAGTTCCATTTTCGGGTGGAACTCCACTTTAAACTGTACATTGTGTTGTAAATATTGTTTAGTGTGTCATTTGTAAATATTATATAACCCTATTACTAAATGTACAGTATATTGCAGATTAAACTACTTATTTTTTCCAAGAATACGCAGATCTAAGTGTGTTTATGTAAATACTTTTGTAGTGATGGGAATGTATTCACATATACATATCACCTAGGTACAATGTATAGAATATAATTCTTATAAATAAAAAAAAATCTATGAGCCAGCCAAAATATGAAATTTTAGACAATACCTGTTTAAAGCCCAACTCCAGCTAAATTATTTTTCATTTTGTTTTTTTAGATTTCAGTAGCATGAGTGAAAGCAAGAACTTCCCTCAGGTTCCTATTGATTCCTGTTTTCTCACTGAGGATATCTCTGGTGACACCTGGACAGAAAATGGGAAGGTGCCATGGTTCAGAACAAGAAGACACAGGGAGCAATAAAAACCTGACTGATGTTCTAACCTCTCACCACTCTCAAAATAAATGTGTTTTTACTGCTATCTCTGCCCCCCTTTAGAAATAAATACCATAGCTTTCTGTCCTCGTAACACATAGTAGGAGTATATCTCCCCAACTGATACACAGAACTAAAAACCCTGTCAGATTATAATTTAAGTAAACGTTAAAGGTTATGGTATTAAAACACAGTATATCTAAACTTAAGAACAAAAATTTAATTTATTAAAGTTTGCCAGTCAAGCCTAAATACAGTGGTTGCATTCATTTTCTTTTTCATTTTTTTCTTTCAAGCTAGGTACATTTTCTGCAAGTACAACAACTGCATGTGTGTACTCCAAATCACAAGAGCAGTGTAGGGTGACAAAGCTGTTCCTTTAGCTACAATATAATGCGTAAGATTTGTTGCTTAGTACAAAAAGTATGTCACTGGCAGAATCATAAGGTGGAAATAAAGGGAACAAAAATATAACAAATGAAGCCATCATAGATTATGACTGGTAAGCAGCAGTAATATATTTCAGACATTATGTGTCAGGCAAATTTCACTCAGTGTATGGCCCACATTACTGTACTTGTGTATAGAAGTTGTTGTAAACTCTTTGATGCACACCTATGTAGAAAGCTTAGCTATCCCTAGATAGCAGCTGTAAAAATATTGTGTAAAAATCAACTCTCTCTGCCTTCAGAAGTCTAACCTGCAGTCAGTGTTCAGTTTGCCTGGATACTTTGAGGTTAATGCCCACTTAGCTTAGTAAAGTTGAAGTTTTATTTGTTGTAAAAGCCCTATCATCTGTAAGAAAAATAAAAAAAAAGATATTCGCTTGCACATAATTGAACGATTTAAGTAAATACAGTTTTCCCTCGATCATTAAGCTAAATGCATGAACACTTTACAAGCACAATTCCTTTATTAAATCAATCTGATTGAGTTTGGAGAATTGATTTATTTATTTAAAGTTGAAAGCGTCCTGACCAATTTTTGTGGTTTTCCTCATCCGTCAACATTGTACTTTCCTTTAAAGCATAGGTTCTGTTGATAGCTCCTTTCAGGAGTCAGGAAGGCACAGGAAAACCCTAAAGAAGATGGTTCACAGACAACAAAGGGCAGAAGAACAACATACTCTACCTATTCCAGAACAAACCCAAGTTTATTTGAGAACAAATCAGCTATGCACCCTAATTGCAGTGCTACCACACACTCCATACAGACATGGGTACAAGGACCAAGTTGTTGGTTTCTTTCTTTTTTTTTTACATTGATTGTCTTTATTGGTTTAGCAAAGGTCATTATAAACTTGTATTTTTATTTTATAGGCAGTTAAACATATGTAAGGTCCCAACTGGTCAGAAGGCAGCATCATATTTTTATGGACTTTTTATGAAACTTTACTAATTCCTGATATATACCCTCAGTGTTTCCTGAACTTTTTCCAGATCTGATACAATGAAAAAAGGTGTGCTGAGAAGCCACAAATTAATTTGCAGAGATATAAATTAAGTATGCTAGACATATTCATTTGCAATATTCAGGGTAGCAGCTGCCTGTAATACTTCTATAATAATAACATAAAGAAAATGACAACTATCATTTTACACAATAATTTCCAGTGATGTGGAGATATAATAAAATGTTGACAATGTGCATAACTACCTTCATAATTATAAATAGGGTAAAAATTGACAGGTGAATTAATTAAAAGATGTTTCAGCAGCAGAACAGTTCTTATTTACATGTCTGCAGTTTGCATTTCAGCTTTCTTTTTCCTGAATTGTAATGACATTCCCTTGGGATGTATGTGTATATGTGTATATATATATATATATATATATATATATATATATATATATATATAGGAAGGCCAGTATGCTGGCCTGAAATTATGGGAGGAGCCCGAGGGGTAATTAAGCAGACCATCCACGATGGTCAGCGTCGGGTCTAGTGTGCGGTAATACGACGTCACCAGCCCGACACTGCTCAACTCACATCGTCCGTGAAGTTGCGCTCGTGCTTTCGAGATCCCTCGCAGACGTTCGTTGATCGTTTCATCGCTCGTTGTAGCAGGTAGGACTGGTTGTTACCGTTTGAACGAATCGTAGCTCCGGTTTACGTTCTCCTTTTACAGGTCATACCCCTCACAGGTTTACTTGTCTGCCCAGACCAGTTACCATTCGAACCCAGTCGCATCCACGTTCGATTCGTATCAGCCCGCCACACAACACAACGTCTCGTAGAGCTTACCCTCTAGACTATGAATCTTACGAGCAGCACACAAGCTACGTCATATAAGTCGTTCATACGATGCATGGTCGCCAAACCGGCGTCCCACCCATAGTAACCCCATCCCATCTACTGACGCCCTACACCTCCTACGGTACACTCACTTCACCTAACTGATGCCCCACACCTCTTACTACATACAACACTCACCAACAGCCGGTCCGAATCTAGTCGCAAACATCGGCACTACAGTTCCGACCCTCGGCAATCACAAGCCCCTTCAACTACGAAACACCATTCAGTCGATCCGAGTCCAGTCGTACCTCCGGCGCTACGATTCGAGTCCAGCGCATCAAAACCCCCTCCTCATGTCACAGCCATAAACCAATCCGAATCCAGTCGTAGCATCGGCTCAAAGATTCGGATCCTTGGCAAACACAATCGACCCGAGTCCAGTCGCACCACCGGCTCAATCGACTCGGATCTTTAGCAACAAACCTCTCTAACCGATCCAAATCCAGTGGTACAGTAGGTGCCGCCGACATTGTATATTCATCGCGATCCTATCGTAGAGATTCTCGGCGACAGGGGTGCCGACATCTTGGTGACAGGGTGGCGACACATGTCGTGCTCGCTGCAATGGTGAGGAGACGCGGCACTGTATTGAGCGGGGATCCGACGTGGATTCCCGCCAATACCAGGCACTGCGTTTAGTATGAATCCTGAGCGGGAACTCCACGCGTGGGTTCCCCCTCCAGGAGCATACCAGGCCCTTGGGTCTGGTCGGGATTTGAAGGGGAAACCCTACGCCGAAAAAACGGCGTGGGGGTCCCCCTCAAAATCCAAACCAGACCCTTATCCAAGCACGCAACCTGGCAGGCCGCAGGGGAAGAGGGGGGGTCGAGAGAGCGCCCCCCTCCCTCCTGAACTGTACCACCCGGAGCATGTGACTGTGACGTCATGGGAACATGTGACTGTGACGTCATGAGAAGCCTATATAAATCTCTGCGGACCGAAGAGTTAGCATTACTGCGAGAGGAAGCGACGAGTCAACATCGAGGAGGAGAAGAGGGAAGAAGACGCAGACGGCGACGGGAAGACCGGCCCCTCCACTAGCAAAAGAGCTGCAAGAAGATAGTGGAGGGGCTGGCAGAAGGACAACGGAGAGCCGGACGAGACGACGGGGAAGACCGGGCCTCTGCTAGCAAAAGAGCTGGAAGAAGATAGCGGAGGCCCGGCAGAAGAAAGAAAGAACCGGAGAGAAGAAGAGGGAAGAAGGCGACGGAGAAGACCGGGCCCCGCTAGCAAAAGAGCTGGAAGAAGATAGCGGTGGCCCGGCAGAAGAAAGAACCGGAGAGCGCGGCGACGACACCGGAGACCCCCGAAGATGGAAGAGACCCCCAGGGCTGTGCAATAAAATACTTTAGAAAGCTGTGTGTTTTTTTTATTGCCATTTTTTTCCACCAGGTGAATGGGTAGGGGTACGATGTACCCCATACTCATTCACATAGGGTGGGGGGGCCGGGATCTGGGGGTCCCCTTATTAAAATGGGGCTCCTGGATTCCGATAAGCCCCCCGCCCGCAGACCCCGACAACCAACGGCCAGGGTTGTCGGGAAGAGGCCCTGTCCTCATCAACATGGGGACAGGGTGCTCTGGGGTGGGGGGGCCGCAGGTCGCCCCAGAGCACCAAACTACCCATGTTGAGGGAATGCGGCCTGGTACGGTTCAGGAGGGAGGGGGGCCGCTCTCTTGTCCCCCCCTCTTCCCCTGCGGCCTGCCAGGTTGCATACTCGGATAAGGGTCTGGTTTGGATTTTGAGGGGGACCCCCACGCCGTTTTTTTGGTGTAGGGTTTCCCCTTCAAATCCAGACTAGACCCAAGGGCCTGGTATGCTCCTGGAGGGGGAACCCACGCTGTTTTTTTCTTTAAAAATTGGCGTGGAGTTCCCGCTCAGGATTCATACAAACGCAGTGCCTGGTATTGGCGGGAATCCACGTCGGATCTCAGTCTATCGGCAATGCGTGTCGCTCATTGTGAAAGGAACATTTTTCCTTTACCGATGATGAGACAGCTCGGCGCTGGCTCTCGCGACGGAGCTCATAGGGTGTCAATCTCGCCGCTAGAAGTGGCAAGATTGACACAATATCGGCGGCACCTACTGTAGCATCGGCTCAAAGATTCAGATTCTTGACAAACACGATCGATCCGAGTCCAGTCGCACCACCGGCTCAAACGACTCGGATCTCTAGCTACAAACCTCTCTAATCGATCCAAATCCAGTCGTAGCGTCGGCTCAAAGATTCGGATTCTCGCCAAACATGATCAATCCGAGTCCAGTCGCACCACAGGCTCAACGACTCAATTTCCCAGCACTACAGTCCCCTCCAACCGATCCGAACCCAGTCGTAGAATCGGCTCAGACGATTCAGATCATCTGCAATTCGAAGTGCTGGTTCGTTACCGGTCGCATTTACGTCACGATTATGTACGAACCATTCCCCAAACCTCACAAAAAAAAGGGGGATTTTCATCATCAAGCATTACATACACGTCTTACTCCAACTACTCCAGCTTCATCACGGACGGTCATTCCTACATACTCACAATTCACAAACTTTTTTTTTTCTCTCTCCTTCTCAGTAAGGCTGCTTTCCTCGCAATCGCTGCGAGCATTCCACAAGTGGTTCAAATCAGCCACTCATCATCTCCAGTAGCAACACGGCTACTCACCTTTTTTCTCTGTCACTTTCCCCAAACAGGTCAGTTTGAGTTTGAGTTCCAGTTGGTCCACCCTGCACCAGGTTTGGACAGTATTCCCCTCAGGTAAAAAAAAAAAAAGAAAGAAAGTATTTTAAACATCTTCACCAGGGAGCTAGCTACTGCTCCAAAAACAACTCTCTGCATCCACTCTTTCCAAATAAGAATATTTTTATGTCACCTTACTACAGGTTTCCGGTCGACCCACTTCTCGACCTCAACTGAGACTTCACTACTAGGGCACAAGACAGGTGCGTAAATGCAAGGCTCCCCCTTGCTTTCTCCTCGCACCCTTTCACGACACATTGTTCTTCACATACACAATTCGACTTGCTCACGAGGCGTTAGTAACTGTCACATACCTCTGTGCACTTCACTCTGTTTTCGAAGAGCGATCCGAGATCCTTCACCACGCAGACAAGGTTGCCTAATATCCACCTTGCCGGCAGTGCAAGTGTTAGTAGACCGAGCACACGTCAACAAACTACAGATCGTAACATTCCTACTTAGAATACCTGATCTCAGCTACCCCCGCCCCAGTACGCCCTGGGGGCTCTGGTTCGTTAGTCTGTGCCGAGCACAGATGGCACCTGAGCCAGTCACCTCCTGGCTCACCTCAGTTGCCACACATTCTTTTGAGTTTTCCAAATTACACTCAACAGTGCTCGTACGCAAACTAACTGTCATCTACGCCTATCGCTCCTTGTCCTGTCCACCCTGCTTTCCTTCTTCCTCCCCGTTTTCTAAACCCTTCTATCCCCTCCAACCTTGCATCTTATTCTAAAACATATGCATTCCCCTCCTTCTAGCCGATGCCATGTCGCAGGCCGACAGCGAAGACTTCGCCTCCGCCCCATCATCACCCCTCGCGAGTTCAGCGGACGGCTCTACACAGTCTCCCAGGGCTTGGACCATCCCCAGGCTCACGGCCAAACTATGACGTAGGGGCATTCCCTACCCTGCCACAACCAGGAAAGCTGAGCTGTTTAGGCTGCTGTTCCCACCACCAGCGGCAGCTCTACCAGATACACAAGCGTCTCTGCAGTCGATATCCTCTGCTATTACCCAGCTGCATGACTTAGTGACCTCGCTAGCAACTTCAGTCACTGATGTTCAGACTAGAGTAGGGGCCCTGGAAACACGACCAGCTACGCCCCCATCAGCCCTAGTCTCCACGGTCATCGCCGTACCCACACTTATAGGTACGCCCGACGTTTGCACCACTATCTTTCCTTCGCACCTTGTCCTAGCGGGCATCAGGAAGGACATCCTGGACGGCAAGGACGTGAACCTAGCGTCCTTACTCATTTCTGTATGGGACATGACAGAGAACAAGTCATATTCCTGGGGGGACATCTCAGTTGTTCTAAAGGCCAAGGATCCCAGGCTCAATCGCAAACTCTCGGTGACAGAGTTCGTGTTAGCCTTTGGGATGTTTAGAGATGTGATATGCTCGGCCAACCCCAACAGGAGGGAAGAACTAGATCTATACCTCCATGCAGTAGTGGATCTAGGCCACAAATACGGTGGGTGCTCATTCTATGATTACCACCGCGCCTATTCAGCAAAAGCAGCAGCCAGACTGTCACAGTTTAAGCTCAACACCAACTGGAGCACTATAGACACAGAACTGTTCTGCCGCCACTTCGACGGCCTTCGCTCCCCACTCTGTACAATCTGTCAATCTGCCACCCACACGGCTAATTGGCGCTCCGAGCTGAGTGGCAGACATCCCCCGAGCTTCCCTTCCACCTCCAATGCACCTCATAATTTACCAACAGCCACACAGTCATCCCAGTCAGACAGGCTAGGACGTCCAATTCGAGCACTGGGGGGCGCAGCCATCTGCAACAACTTCAAATTTAAGGGTTGCTTTTACCCCCACTGCAAACTTCTGCACATCTGCCTCCTGTGCCAGAAGGCTCACCCAAAGAGTGCTTGCAGCATCAAGCAGCAGAGTCCATCCTGACTAGGCCGCGTGCACGTCAGGTGGCTCGGCTTCTATCTCTCTTCACACCCAACCCCCTCTCTAGCAGCCTTCCTAGTGCAGGGGTTCACTACAGGGTTCCACACCAGACTCATCACACTACCCGACTCTACACACGAGTGTAAAAACCTGCTCTCGGCAGCCTCCGACGAAGAAGCCATCACCACCCTGCTACAGGTCGAATTGGACCGGGGGTATATGATTGGCCCCTTTTCACAGTCACCCTTCACAGTATGGAGAGTCAGCCCTATTGGACTTGTCAAGGGAAAGTTTTCTAATAAACTTCGATTAATCTACGACTTGTCCGCGCCTCATTCCTCCAACATACCCAGTTTAAACTTCATCATTCCCTCCGAGGAGTTCTCTCTAAAATATTCCTCTGTTGACTTAGCTATCCAATCAATCATAAAAACAGGGGTTGGGGCCTGGCTATCCAAAGCCGACATCTCAGATGCCTTTAAATTGCTACCCATTGAACCATACCTATGGCGATGGCACGGGATAAAATGGAAGGGTTTATACTACTTTGCAACCAAGCTGACCTTCGGCTCCAAAAGTAGTCCCTGGCTCTTTGACACATTTGCTCAATCCCTATCCTGGATTCTCTCACACCATGCATGTTGTCAGAAGGTAATCCATTACCTAGATGATTTCCTACTCATCAAGACACCTAGCAAGCCCTCAGTAGACCTACAAAATCTAAGAGAGGTCTTTAAAAACCTCAACGTGCCCATAGCGGAGAAGAAAGTAGAAGGTCCGGCACAGTTCATCACCTTCCTGGGAGTCAATCTAGACACTCGCGCCATGCAGGCCAGCCTACCTCTCGATAAATTGACCTGCATCAGGACAGTCGTCCATAAGTTTACCATCACACGAGGGTGCACTAAGAGACAGCTACAATCCCTACTGGGCATGCTCAACTTCGCAATGAGAATCATCCCTCAAGGGCGATCCTTTATCTCACGCCTTTTAGTGTTCCTTTCCCAGGCACAAGACCCTGATCAAGTCATTAAGCTAGACGCCGCCGCTATAGCAGATCTGGCCATGTGGGATCAATTCCTTGAGAACTGGAATGGTAGATCCATGTTCATTCCTTCAGCATCCCCTTCGTCTCCACAGATAATCACTGACGCAGCAGCTTCCACAGGCTTCGCTGCAATTTTTGGCCATCTTTGGTTTGCGGGGCCATGGCAGTCAGAAATACTCGCAATTCCCGGTTTTGTCAGTCCTCCTCTCTGTTAGAGATCTACCCCATAGTCGCTGCAGCTCAAGTATGGGGCAGCACCTGGGCGGGACAGACCGTCACGTTCGCCACAGATAATCAGGCCACAGCCACAATCATTAACAAAGGCAGGTCCAAATCATTGCCCATCATGTCCTTCCTGCGCAGGCTGGTGCTACTTTCCCTACAACATCAGTTCAATATCCTCTGTGTCCACATCCCTGGTTATTGCAATACCTCGGCCGACGCACTATGCCACGTTCTTTTCACAGGAGCCCTGAGCCGACCCGTCCATGTCCTGCATCCCACATTGGTCGCAACTAACCCTGGATTGAGACAGCACCTCCAGGGCGCTACCTCCCTCATCAATGCATCCTTCTCACCCAATACAGTAAAGGCCTACCGTTCCACCTGGAAGACCTACAACAGATTTCTAGCCGCTAACCCCGGGGTGCTTTCAGGAAACCTCAGCCATATCTTGGCCTTCATTTCCTACTGTCACACTCAGCTCACGTTGTCACACAATACCATCAGACTGTATTTAGCCGGAATCCAGCATTTTATATCCCTACACGACCCGACCACACCTTCCTTGTTCGCCGCTCATGCGGTCAAAGCCATACTGCGCGGCATCCACAGGCAGCAACCGCACACCAGTATCAAACGCTTACCAGTGACCAGCTCCATATTTCGGGGCATGTCTGCTATCCTTTCACATTCTCCCTTCGGTTTACGGCCTAGCCTGGTTATCCAAGCAGCCATTTACCTAGCCTTTTACGGTTTTCTACGACCCAGCGAGTTTACTGTCACCAGCCCTAACTGCCAAGTACTACGCATGCACCACCTGACTCGCCACCAGAGTAATTTTATCCTACACCTGACGGTATCAAAAACACAACCACCCGGTCCCGGAGTAGACATCAAACTTTTTCAGACGCATAATGCCTGGTGCCCCGTGGCCGTTCTAGATCAATTAGTAACTCTACTGTCCGACCTACCCGGGGACAGCCCACTACTACCTTTCCCAACTGAACCCCTAAGCGGGAACCAGTTCATCAGCCATGTCAGAACGCTTCTGTGCATCTTAGGCCTTGACCCGGGGCGTTACTCTGGACATTCTTTCCGCATAGGAGCAGCCTCAGCAGCATCGCGAAACGGAGTCCCGGGCCACGTAATCAAGACGATGGGCAGATGGAAATCCACGTGTTTTGCCCGATACGTCCCCAATCCTCAAACGGAAATATCACGAGCCTTTAACAGTCTCGCTCTGTAGTTATTTACCTTACACAATTAAACAATTCCTTCCCTAACCTTGTGTGATTTTTGGCCCCTTCTCTTGGCATACCGTCCAGCAGGCCAGGCCACACTTCAGGTCTTATTTGTGTTGTTAGTCTTGTAGTGTGTTTATGTGATCCATATCTCTTCAGACAGAGGGCTCCGACCATAAATAGGAAGGCCAGTATGCTGGCCTGAAATTATGGGAGGAGCCCGAGGGGTACTTAAGCAGACCATCCACGATGGTCAGCGTTGGCTCTAGTGCGCGGTACTAGACTTGTGCACAACGGAAAAATTTGTTCCGTTTCGGTTCGTTTCTTTCCGGTCCTGTTGATTCGTAATCATTCGTAATTTTGCTAGACAGGATTTTTCGTGTTCGGACTCATTCGTATTTTTGCAAGCGGCATTTTTCGTTGAATTTTTTTTGCTTTATAATTCGTACTTTCGGTAGAGTACGTTGTTTTTCGTTGATTCTGGACACAACTCCTACTTTCGTAACTTTTTTTGGGTTCGTTGATTCGTAATTTTCCGTGTCTCTCTCACAACGACGCTGCCTATTATGCCTAATGTGCTTCGAATGGATTTGTACTTTTCTAAATACATAGCGGTTATTTGTAACGATTCGAAATCTCGTATTTTACTTTCGTTTTTTACATGCGGCTATAGGCTCCGCCCCTGTACACCATTTTGAGAGGGTTCAGCACGGTGAGGGAGAAGCAGAGAGCAGAGCAGAGTGAGTGTTATTGTGCTTCGAATGGATTTGAAATCTCGTATTTTACTTTCGTTTTTTCATGCGGCTATAGCCTCCGCCCCTGTACACCATTTTGAGAGGGAGTTCAGCATGGTGAGGGAGAAGCAGAGAGCAGAGTGAGTGTTATTGTGCTTCGAATGGATTCGTACATTCGTAACTTTTTTCATAACGAATTATGCCGAAGACCTTCGGGCATTCGCTATTTTGCGGTATAATTTATTTCGGATTCGGTTTTATTCGTAATTGCTCTGTTCGGAAATTCGAATGCTTCCGAATGTCCGAAAGTTGCTAAATTCGGACGAATTTTGATTCGTTACGAAACGAATTGCACAAGCCTACGCGGTACCCACCCACCCATATCCCCTTTTTAGGGCACTCCTCTCTAAACAATTCTCAACAGAATTATTCATCATTTCTATCTTAAGGTATGGCCCCTTCTCTTGGCATACCGTCCAGCAGGCCAGGCCACACTTCAGGTCTTATTTGTGTTGTTAGTCTTGTAGCGTGTTTATGTGATCCATATCTCTTCAGACAGAGGGCTCCGACCATAAATATATATATATATATATATATATATATATATATATATGTAGCGTCCCTTTACTTTTTAGGGGTGTTATGTGCCTAAATTTAGGGGCTGGTCTGAGCTGGTAGCCAGGCTCGGGCCATTTTGATTGCTAGGTATTTTCTTCTGCCTATGTGATGCTGCCTGGTGTGTGGTTCCCTGTGGCCTGTAGGTGGCGCTTCCATATCAGGTCAGGGTTGAGCCATGGGTGGCATTGCTGCGCCTTAGGATGTCCTCTCTCGGCAGCGGTACAGTGGGCGTGGTCTGCCTGCTGTGCATGCCGGGAGAGGGTAAATAAGGGGCAGACGCCATTTTTTGGGGGAGTCGAGGAGGAGAGTGGAGGAGAGTTTGAGTGGAGGAGCCGGTGGGGTGGGCCCCTCGGGTGTGCGATGACTGGCCAAGAAGTCTCGGGCACCTTTGGCCCGAGGCTGCAACGTTCCAGGTAGGCCCAGTACCTTTAACTGGGTCTACAATTTGCCCATTGGAGTCCCAGGGTGCCCAGGTGAGGGTACCCGCTCTGACTGTGAGGAAGCCAGGGGAGGATCGGTCCCACTGAGGAGATGAGTAATGGAAGATTGCTGTCTCAGGAGAGGCCTGGTGACCTGTCAGAGGGAAGGATTCCTTGTTCGGGAAGACTAACCTGTAGAGTGCCCATTGGCATTATCCTGTTCTTAAATGTCTACAGAGGTTAGAGGATTTCCTGTACCTGTCCCTGGAGGGGATAGGGTGACAGAACAGTTCGAGCTCCACACCGGCTGCTAGGACTGTGAGAGAGGACTATCCGGGTGAGCTAAACCCACTCAGGATCGAGTGGCGACAAGGTTACTGGTTGTGCCTGGATCTAATCCCTCACACTATTCCTTCTTTCATCCATCTGTCTCTATCTACTACGCAGCAAATAGAAAATAAACTCTCTTTTGGAGTTAAAGTGTTTCTGGACATTGGCTTCTTTGGGGGAAGAAATAGAGACTTGACCCCATACTCTGTGGAAGAGAACCAGTGGAAGAAGGTAACTCGCTGCAGGACCCAAAATTTGTGAACACCGCTTAACCTCCTCAAACAGGAGGGTATGGACATATAGCACGGTGTGCCTCCTTGACTTGCAAGTGAGCCAGGAGAGAAAAAGGTTTGTGTGCTACACACACACACACATATATATATATATATATATATATATATATATATATATATATTAGAAAATGTCGCGCACAGACATGTGAAAAGAGTAAAACACTGATGAGAGTTCCTCTAAAAAAGTGAAAAATATATATGAGTGAAGGTGAATAAATTAATATGTATATAAACACCAAAAAATAAATAAGCAAAACAGGGACTCAACCCCTACTCAGAATACTAAAATAGTGATCAACTTAATATGTGATATTAAAATGAAACATATAAGGCGCAATACTGTTGTCAAGTATTACTGCAATAGTGCTCTAAATATTGAAAAGACAGAAGAGGGAATAGTCTATTCCTTGATAGTTCAAATGAGGTCCAATATAGCAAACAGTTCCAATGCGACAAACAGTTGCTTCAGATGAAAAAACAGGGGGTTGTGAGGAGATGTTTGGAAAAAGATAGAGCCCAAGATGAATCCACAGAAAGCATAGAAGAACTGCATCCACCACGGTGTGTAGGGAATCAAGATGGGTACCTTACCACAAAAGGTGGACCTCCACTGTGGCAAGGTCAGAAGAGCCTGCAGATATCACCCTCTGCGGGGTATTGGTACTGATCCTGGGGGTGTCACGACTCCGGAGTCATTATATTCCCTCTGCCTCTCGTTGTACTGTTTCCTCCACTTGTGGCTGGTATAATCCAATTATTTAAAAAGAACCAACAGACCTTCCTGCAGTGTGCTCTGCCTCCTGATTCTCCCCCGCCCACTCCCATCAGCAGTGCCGTGTGCTGGGAGAATCAGGAGGCAGAGCACACTGCAGGAAGGTCTGTTGGTTCTTTTTAAATGATTGGATTATACCAGCCACCAGTGGAGGAAACAGTACAACGAGAGGCAGAGGGAATATAATGACTCCGGAGTCGTGACACCCCCAGGATCAGTACCAATACCCCGCAGAGGGTGATATCTGCAGGCTCTTTTGACCTTGCCACAGTGGAGGTCCACCTTTTGTGGTAAGGTACCCATCTTGATTCCCTACACACCGTGGTGGATGCAGTTCTTCTATGCTTTCTGTGGATTCATCTTGGACTCTATCTTTTTCCAAACATCTCCTCACAACCCCCTTTTTTTTCATCTGAAGCAACTGTTTGTCGCATTGGAACTGTTTGCTATATTGGACCTCATTTGAACTATCAAGGAATAGACTATTCCCTCTTCTGTCTTTTCAATATTTAGAGCACTATTGCAGTAATACTTGACAACAGTATTGTGCCTTATATGTTTCATTTTAATATCACATATTAAGTTGATCACTATTTTAGTATTCTGAGTAGGGGTTGAGTCCCTGTTTTGCTTATTTATTTTTTGGTGTTTATATACATATTAATTTATTCACCTTCACTCATATATATTTTTCACTTTTTTAGAGGAACTCTCATCAGTGTTTTACTCTTTTCACATGTCTGTGCGCGACATTTTCTAATTCCTATTTACTTGATATGGTTTCACATATTTTTTATGTCGCAGTCTAGCTGCTAATAAGCACGATATTTTCATCTGTTCACATTAGCGCAGTATTACCTTTTATTATTGTTTATATATATATATATATATTGTATATATATATATATATATATATATATATATATATATATATATATATATATATATGTTTCTAAAAAAATGCATCCCCAATTTCTACATTTTCCAATCTCCAATGCTATTATTACATTGGGTATAAAAAGAATCAAATGATGATGAATTATTTGTGATTTCGTGATTTACTTTTGTTGTGATATAATTACTCTGGACCTAATACCCAGCATAGAAGGCAGAAAAGGTAAGGTTTTCTGAAAAACTTCTTAAAGACTTACAGACTTATTTTCTATTAAGGACAACCTGTCAATGACTTTATTGCTAAAGCTAAAGCCATACATAGATCAAAATTCAGCTGGTTCACCAGGGATTATCCAAATTTTGGTCCATGTATGGGCAGGGAGGTTGTGCAAAAGTCAATCTACCAAGACTCCACGCTGTCAGAATACAACAACTCAGCAGGAAGGATTTCCTCATCCACCTTGAATGTGTGGATGGGGGAATCGAGTCAATTGTTTTTGTTCAAACCTTTGGGCTGCCTAAGTTTAGTTAAAAATAAGCATGAGGAAGATAACTTACCATTAGTGTGATGTGTGCCTTGTGATGGTGCCACCAACATCTGCCAACAAAATCTTCCAGTGCAGCTGCAGTTAAAAGAACTATAGAAGCTGTGATTGCCATACAGTACATCAAAAGTGTCAACTATGCCCGGCCTTTCCCTTCAGCTCCTCCATTCATAGAAGAAGTACTACAGATTGTACAAATGGAACACAATCTAGGGTGGAGGGGGTGGACTTCTTTATCATCTGCCCATCCTGCATTTATAGATCAAACGTTATTCATAGAAACTGTAATACCATCTTCCATGAATGCAGGAGTCAGGTAAAAGGGCGGGCATCGTCAGGCATTCTGGATGAGTGCCTGCAAAAGCTCCCTCGGTTCTAATAACTCCCCTCGCACCGGAAGATTACAGCAGCGGGGGTGGGGGGCATCGAAGGAGGAAGATTTTGCCTAAACCAGGAGACAGAAGCAGAAGAGTCAAATCACAATGATGTTAAGTAATGTCCCTTGTGCTTATTTCAGATTTTCTTATCTAAAACGAAATTTAGGCTTTATTTATTCCTATAGATTTGTTTTATACATTTCTATGGTATAATTGCTCATTACACAGCAGGAGTTGTTAGAACTTGATATGTTTAGCAAATGTGACTCAAATGGAAAAAAAAACAAGGACTGAGTTCTAAAAAAAAGAAATGGACATTTTTTTTTTTGCAACTAATAATATGCAAACTACTAAGTGCTAAGGCCCCTTTCACACTGGGGCGGTTTTCAGGCACTTTTGCGCTAAAAATAGCGCCTGCAAACCGACCCTAAACAGCGGCTGCTGTTTCTCCAGTGTGAAAGCCCTCGAGGGCTTTCACACTGGAGCGGTGCGCTAGCAGGACGTGAAAAAAGTCCTGCTAGCCGCATCTTTGGAGCGGTGAGAGGAGCAGTGTGTTTACCGCTCCTACACCGCTCCTTCTCATTGAAAGCAATGGGAAACCATGGTAATACCGCCGGCAATGCGCCTCTGCAGAGGCGCATTGCCGGCGGTATTAACCCTTTTTTGGATGCTAGCGGGGGTTAAAACCACACCGACAGCGGCCGAATACTGCCGCAATTCCGACGGTATAGTGCCGCTAAAAATAGCGGCGCTATGCCGCCACCGCACCCACCGCCCCAGTGTGAAACCAGCCTAAGGGAACAATGTTTTGATTCAGGGAAATAAGCCAAGTGACCATGGGGGTTTTAAGAATTGATTGGCCAAACTACAATGGTTGCACAGTTTCTTCCTGTGGAATAACTGCTGAAGTCATGATATTTTTTTATCACATATGTATAACTATCTATATTCTATACAAATAAAAGATTAGTCCATCATGAATAGTAAATCTAAAGGAATTTAAAAATGTCACATCACTCCTAACAGCAGGAATACACAGCAGTTCTTGTTGAAGTAAGCCACATTAATACGTTACAAGGGAGTATTTTAAATCCCACCTTCCCAGGCAGAAGGAAAGCAGCAGGAAGAATATGTGCCTGGGTACACAGCAAACCTAGCACTATGTATTGCTCTTTAGAAAAGTCAGATAATAGAAAAATGGGCGCACGCCACAAATAATTCAAGATCCTTTATTAGGACATCACAAAAACACTACACGAACAGAATGCTGGTAGACATGTCTCACACACTTCAGGTGCGCTTAATCATTACACAGGTATGTCAGCAGGATAATCCTTATATATCCCTACAACAGGTGTCACTGGGTAGTAATCACAGACCTCCTGTTGCCTATGATCAATGTGTGAAAAAAAACATAGAAATACAAATACATATCACATATATATGAAACAAGAAAATGTGCACAGACAGATCAAAGTATTAAGCTATAAACGACCTACCATAAAAACATTGCTAGAACACCATTAGCCTCATACCAATATGTGTCCCTATAATCCATATCTAGTATATATATATATATATATATATATATATATATATATATATATATATATATATATATATATATATACGGTATTTCTCCACAATAAAATCACTAATCCATATGGCTAATAATAAGTGGGGAAATCAACTGAAATATATTAACTTTACAAAACAGGAAAAAAGGGGACAAAAAGAAACACGGAGGAGGAAAGACAAAAGACACAAAAATGAGACGTAGGACAAGGATATGGATATATATGAAACAAGTGCGATCAGTAAAAATCGACAAAGCACTAACACATAATAGAAACTAAAAAATTAGAGGACGGTAGATATGGGACAGAAAAAAAGTGCTGCCCACGTCTCTAAAAACACTGACATGACAGATGTTAAGTAATGTCCCTTGTGCTTATTTCAGATTTTCTTATCATAAGCCTCGTACACACAGTCGGACTTCCATCGGACTTTTCCGTGGTTTTTTGTCCAAACGGAGTTGGCCGGGAACACCCATAGCATACACACGCTCTGACTTTTCTGCAAACTTTCCCAAAACTTTTGGCAACATCACGTGGTTTTTCTGCTCTTTTCTGCTCTTTACCGCCACCCTTTGGTCAACCTCTGCTATTGTTGGTTGATTTTAACATTAGTTGTTTAGTCCATCGGACAAAAGTCCGATGGTTTCCTGTACACTCGGTCGGACTTTGCTCCATCGGACTTTTGTTGGGCAAAAGTTTGTCCATTTGCAGACCCAACTTTTGTCCGATGAAAACAAAACCAAACGAAAAAAAGTTTGTCCGATGGAGCGTACACACGGTCGGATTGTTGGTCCAACTTGCTTAAAACTAAGTTTGTTGGGCAAAAGTCCGACCGTGTGTATGGGGGTTAAGACTAAACATAGGCTTTATTTATTCCTATAGATTAGTTTTATACATTTCTATGGTATAAATGCTCATTACACAGCAGGAGTTGTTAAATATTGATATGTTTAGCAAATGTGACTGTAATGGCAAAAAAAACAAGGACTGAGTTCTACAAAAAAGAACTGGACAATATTTTTTGCAACTAATAATATGCAAATTACTAAGTGCTAAGGGAACAATGTTTAAATTCAGGGAAATAAGCCAAGTGACCTTGGGGGTTTTAAGAATTGTTTGGCCGAACTACAATGGTTGCACAGTTTCTTACTCTGGAATAACTGCTGAAGTCATGATAGGTTGAAATGGATGGCTTTTTTTTTTTATCACATATGTATAACTACCGGTATATATATATTCTATACAAATAAAAGTTTAGTCCAGCTTGATTAGTAAATCTTAAGTTATTTAAAAATGTCCCATCACTCCTAACAGCAGGAATACACATTAAAGTAAGCCACATTAATATGTTACAAGGTAGTATTTTAAATCCCACCTTCCCAGGCAGAAGGAAAGCAGCAGGAAGAATATGTGCCTGGGTACACAGCAAACTTAGCACTGTGTATTGCTCTTTAGAAAAGTCATAGAAACTTTTTAACTTTGATTACACCTTACTTAGGCAAAAGCTAGAGGAAAGAACTAGACGTATTTGTCAAATATGTGCACAACATGACTAAGAAACATTTTCCATTTTAAAAATGTTTTTACTTAATGTATGCTAGAATCTGAACATATGGTTTTCCTAATTATTAGCACACAACTTTTTCCCTAAAGTAAAGCTTACTGAAATGTTGGCTTTTCATAATATAAAATCTAATATATTTACAAATACCGCTACAACCCTAAAATGCCCAAATAAATCTTTTGCTGCAGAATCTATTTTTTGTGATAAGTGAACACTTGCCCCATATGCCTGTGTATGCTGGAGCACATTTAGTTATGCATGCATGTACTATTTACCCTTGTAAAAACATGCAGAATAGGCTGTTTGAACTGATAGGATCATTTCCTCCTTCTATTACATAAATTGAGAGATCAAGGAGAAGCGAAGGATGAAACATAGCCAAGGGCTACAAGAGGAAACAACTGGCCGGGTTCCATCTCACTGCACATTCTTACCGAGCAGCTGGGAGCATATGCTCAGCCCAGAGACAACAAGATTTGGACAGAACTTTTTAACCTATCGCCTTTTGTAATTTCATAGCATGAATGCTGCAAGCTAATATGTGCAAGCACATCTGGGTAACCTTTCACATCAAGAGTATAAAGCAATTCTCAGATGATTGCATTTACCATTTTCCTCTCTGGATTGTGTAATTATTATGATTTTTTTTTCTTTTTACCAAATGCAGTTTTTTTGCACTCAAATAAAAATCAATTCATTGGAGAAAAAAACATAAGGTCATTTTAGGACAACTGCATGATTATATTTTCCATATTTTAAACAAACCACTGTCTGGGAGACTGTTTGCCTCTAATTTTGGACTTCAGTATTTGAGTGGTGGTTTTACTGGGTACCAGCCTGCAAAATGCAGACTGTGGTTAGAAGCAAATGCTTCATTTTTAATTATATGAGCTGGAAAAACACTTTTATAACTGCATCTAATTCAGAGGTAAAATTTGTGAGATGAAAGCAAAAACTTGTATTCAACATAATTAATATTTTTTTAAATCAGGTTATTTTCTTAATTTATGGGCCAGTGTACCGCATCCGTAACTTTACAATAAGAAATTTCTTTACCAAAAACTGATGGATTTACTGGTACCATAACACTGAAAATAGTTTGAAATTCAATATTAATTTAGAATTATTAAAATTCATAAAAAGTATATTTTTGGTTTGCGTTTGATCTATTCCAACATACGATATATAAACAAAGGGATCAAAATCATACCCCTTGACCTTAAACTACCACTGTTCAAATGTATGTATAAAAACTGCATATCCTTATATCACTCTGTCATGTATCTGTTCAGTCTTTCATACAAAGGAGGAATACTGGATATCACCATTTTTGTATATAATGGATGCTGATTCCTCAGTGGAGTGAGAACAACTCAATGCATTTCACAAGTAGTAAGTCCCCTCACCTTTAGCACCCTCATCATGTGAACTCTGCCTGGGGTGAGGGTGTGTGATGACACAGAGGGGTTGATTTACTAAAGGCAAATAGGCTGTGCACTTTTGAAAGTGCAGTAGCACTCTGCAAGGGCAGTTGCTCCAGAGCTTAGTAAATAATGGAGAGCTCTGCTGACTTCCATCATCCAATCACGTGTAAGCAAAAATGCTGTTTTTGTAATTTTCCTTGCACATGATTGGATGATGGAAGTCAGAAAAGCTCTCCATCATTTACTAAGCTCTGTGGAGGGCACTAAAACAAATATTGCTTTTGTTTTAAAATTGTCGCTCTATTTTTGTTTATAGCACAAGAAATAAAAACCGCAGAGGTGATCAAATACCACCAAAAGAAAGCTCTATTTGTGGAAAAAAAAGGACGTCAATTTTGTTTGGAAGCCACGTCGCACGACCGCGCAATTGTCAGCTAAAGTGACGCAGTGTCGAATCGCTTTAGCGGTGCTCTGGTCTTTGGGCAGCCAATTGGTCCCGGGCTGAAGTGGTTAACCACTTCCCGCCCACTCAATAGAAAATTGACGTCCGGTAAGTGGTTCTGTTATCCACACATATGGACGTCCTGCAGGATAACAGCCGCCGCGCGCCCGGGGGGGCGCGCATCGCGGCGATCGGTGGAGCGGTGTGTCAGTCTGACACACCGCTACACTGATCTCAGTAAAAAGCCTCCGGCGGAGGCTTTTTACCACGTGATCAGCCGTGTCCAATCACGGCTGATCAGGATGTAAACAGGAAGAGCCGTTGATCGGCTCTTCCTCACTCGCGTCTGACAGACGCGAGTAGAGGAGAGCCGATCGGCGGCTCTCCTGACAGGGGGGGTTTGCGCTGATTGTTTATCAGCGCAGCCCCCCCTCGGATACCCACACTGGACCACCAGGGAAGCCCCCCAGGACGCCCCAGGAAGCCCCAAGCATGTGGATGGCCCCCATGGCCATCCACATGTAGTAAACAATAAAAAATATATTAAAAAAAACATTAAAAAAAATGCCAATCAGTGCCCACAAATGGGCACGGACTGGCACTATCATGGCACAACCACAATGTGTGGTGGCTGGCATTGCTGGGCATCAGTGTCACCAGTGCCACCTACTAGTGTCCATCAGTGCCACCTATCAGTGCCCATCCGTGCCCATCTGTGCCCATAAGTGCCCACCTATCAGTGCCCATCCGTGCCACCTATCAGTGCCACCTATAAGTGCCCATCAGTGCCGCCTATAAGTGCCCATCAGTGCCGCCTATGAGTGCCAATCAGTGCCGCCTATGAGTGCCAATCAGTGCTGCCTATGAGTGCCAATCAGTGCCACCTATGAGTGCCAATCAGTGCCACCTATGAGTGCCCATCAGTGCCACATACCAGTGCCACATATCAGTGCCCATCAGTGCCGCCTATCAGTGCCCATCAGTGCCACCTTATCAGTGCCACCTCATTGGTGCCACCTTATCGGTGCCCATCAGTGTCACCTTATCAGTGCCCTTCAGTGCCGCCTTATCAGTGCCTGTCATTGAAGTAGAAAAGGTACTTATTTACAAAAAAAAATAACAGAAACAAAGAAAAACATCGTTTTTTTAAAAATGTTCCCTCTTTTTTTATTTGTTGTGCAAAAAATAAAAATTGCAGAGGCGATCAAATACCACTGAAAGAGAGCTCTATTTGTGGGAACAAAAAGATAAAAAATTTGTTTGGGTACAGTGTAGCATGACCGCGCAATTGTCATTCAAATTGCGACAGCGCTGAAAGCTCAAAATTGGCTTGGGCAGGAAGCTGTATAAGTGCATGGTATTGAAGTGGTTAACCACTTAAGCCCCAGACCATTTGGTAGCTAAAGGACCAGAGGTGAATTCAGAATTTTGCACTGCGCTGCTTTAACTGTAAATTGTGCGGACATGCAATGTTGTACCCAAACGAAATTTGCATCCTTTTCTTCCCACAAATAGAGCTTTCTTTTAATGGTATTTGATTGCCTCTGCGATTTTTATATTTTGCAATATAAACGGAAAAAGACCGAAAATTTTGAAAAAAAATGATATTTTCTACTTTTTGTTATAAGAAAAATCGAATAAACTCAATTTTAGTCATACATTTAGGCCAAAATGTATTCAGCCACATGTCTTTAGTAAAAAAAATGTCAATAAGCGTATATTTATTGGTTTGCGCAAAAGTTATAGCGTTTACAAACTAGGGTAGATTTTCTGGAATTTACACAGCTTTAAATTTATGACTGCCTATCTCATTTCTTGAGGTGCTAAAATGGCAGGGCAGTACAAAACCCCCCCAAATGACCCCATTTTAGAAAGTAGACACCCCAAGGAAATTGCTGAGAGGCATGTTGAGCCCATTGAATATTTTTTTTTTGTCCCAAGTGATTGAATAATGACAAAAAAAAAAAAATACAAAAAGTTGTCACTAAATGATATATTGCTCACACATGGTTATATGTGGAATTGCACCCCAAAATACATTCTGCTGCTTCTCCTGAGTACGGGGATACCACATGTGTGGGACTTTTTAGGAGCCTAGCCACGTACGGGACCCCGGAAACCAAGCACCGCCTTCAGGATTTCTAAGGGCGCAAATTTTTTATTTCACTCCTCACTACCTATCACAGTTTTGAAGGCCATAAAATGCCAAAATAGCAAAAAAAAAAACAAATGACCCCATTTTAGAAAGTAGACACCCCAAGGAAATTGCTGAGAGGCCTGTTGAGCCCATTGAATATTTTTTTTTTGTCCCAAGTGATTGAATAATGACAAAAAAAAAATTACAAAAAGTTGTCACTAAATGATATATTTCTCACACATGCCATGGTTATATGTGGAATTGCACCCCAAAATAAATTTTGCTGCTTCTCCTGAGTACGGGGATACCACATGTGTGGGACTTTTTAGGAGCCTAGCCGCATACGGGACCCCGAAAACCAATCACCGCCTTCAGGATTTCTAGGCACAAATTTTTGATTTGACTCCTCACTACCTATCACAGTTTCGAAGGCCATAAAATGCCAAAATAGCACAAAACTCCCCCAAATGACCCCATTTTGGAAAGTAGACACCCCAAGCTGTTTGCTGAGACGCATGGTGAGTATTTTACAGCTCTCATTTGTTTTTGAAAATGAAGAAAGAACATTTTTTTTTTCTTTTTTTTTTCAATTTTCAAAACTTTGTGACAAAAAGCGAGATCTGCAAAATACTCACAATACCTCTCAGCAAATAGCTTGGGGTGTCTACTTTCCAAAATGGGGTCATTTGGGGGGGTTTTGTGCCATCTGGGCATTCCATGGCCTCCGAAACTGTGATAGGCAGTGAGAAGTGAAATCAAAAATTTACACCCTTAGAAAGCCTGAAGGCGGTGATTGGTTTTTGGGGTCCTGTACGCGGCTAGGCTCCCAAAAAGTCTCACACATGTGGTATCCCCGTACTCAGGAGAAGCAACAGAATGTATTTAGGGGTGTAATTCCACATATACCCATGGCATGTTTGAGCAATATATCATTTAGTGACAACTTTGTGCAAAAAAAAAAAAAAAAAATATTTTTTCCGCAACTTGTGTCAACATATAAAATATTCTATGGACTCGACATGCCTCTCAGTATATAGCTTGGGGTGTCTACTTTCCAAAATGGGGTCATTTGGGGGGGTTTTGAACTGTTCTGGCATTTTATACACAACATTAGGAAGCTTACATCCACTCTTCTAACCACTTGAAGACAAAGCCCTTTTTGACACTTTTTGTTTACATGAAAACATATTTTTTTTTGCAGGAAAATTATGTTGAACCCCCAAACATTATATATATTTTTAAAGCAAAGGCCCTACAGAATAAAATGGTGGGTGTTGCATTTTTTTTTCTACACCGTATTTGCGCAGCGATTTTTCAAACGCATTTTTTGGGGAAAAATACACTTTTTTTAATTTTAATGCACTAAAACACACTATATTGCCCAAATGTTTGATGAAATAAAAAAGATGATCTTAGGCCGAGTACATAGATACCAAACACGACATGCTTTAAAATTTCGCACAAACGCGTATTGGCGACAAACTACATACATTTTTAAAAGCCTTTAAAAGCCTTTACAGGTTACCCCGTTAGATTTACAGAGGAGGTCTACTGCTAAAATTACTGCCATCAATCTGACCTTCGCGGTGATACCTCACATGCGTGGTGCAATTGCTGTTTACATATGACGTCAGACCGACGCTTGCGTTCGCCATTGGGCAAGAGCAGGGCAGGACAGGGGTGCTTTTTTTTTTTTTTTTTTATTATTAATTTTGCTTTTTTATTTTATTTTTAAACTGTTGCTTCCATATTTTTTTTTTTATCATTTTTATTGTTATCTCAGGGAATGTAAATATCCCCTATGATAGCAATAGGTAATGACAGGTACTCTTTTTTGAAAAAAACTGGGGTCTATTCGACCCTAGATCTTTCCTCTGCCCTCAAAGCATCTGACCACACCAAGATCGGTGTGATAAAATGCTTTCCCAATTTCCCAATGGTGCTTTTTATATCCGGGGGGGGACATTCCCTCCCACTGCTTGTAAAAGCAGTCCAGAGGCTAATTAGCCACTAGGATTGCTTTTACATGAAAGCCGGCCGCTGGCTGAAAAGAATGATACCAAGATGATACCTAAACCCGCAGGCATCATTCTGGTATAAACATTCAAAGTCCAGCAACATACCAGTACGTTGCTGGTCCTTGTTGGACATGTATTGTAATCTTTTTTTTCATGCAGCCTGTTGGCTGAACGAAAAAAAAGATTGATCGGTGGGTATGCCCACCATTAGAATACCGCCCTTCATCCACCCACTTCTAATGATGGGCATACATGCACCATTTATATATGCCGAAGCATGGGGGCATCTTCCCGCAAAAGTTATGCCGCGTACACATGGTCAGACTTTTCCACGGGCAAGCCTCCGTCGGAATTTCGACCGTATGTCGTATGCAAAATCGCTCCTCCGCCCCTGCAGCCCCAATGCTTCGGCATATATGCTTTTTTTTTTTTTAACTGTGGTGGTGAAATCACCTCCTACAGCACTGGAGTTGCAGGGATCAGGCCTGTCTCTGCGAACGCTGCAGTTATGTGTGTTGTGTTTTGCAAGTGACAGTGATCGATCGATACTGCACTTGGGTGGCCTGGGCTGGACGGAGGGGCAAAACGCAGGTGCTAGCAGGTATCTGGGCTGATCCTGCTAACACTGCGTTTTTGGGAACCCTAAACTGCTGGGGACGCTAGTATAGATCTGATCAGATCAGATATTGATCTGTTCAGATACTATACCACTAAGGGGGGTGTATGCTTCACGTGTGGGTGTTAGCGCTACTGGCACTAACCTGCCGCTGCCTGGGGTGTGACGCAGACCCTCTCTGACGCTAAAACCTAATTGATATCACCCACCGGGCGATCAGGGGGTTAAACCTTTATTGGGTTATATACGGCGGGTGCCCTGACACTATAAAAAGCAAACTAACTAACCAGCGTCACCCGTAACACTTATATGATGATCACTGGTGAAAGGGTTAACTAGGGGCAATTAGGGGGTTAAAACCTTTATTAGGTAATATATGGGGGTACCTGACGCTATATAAAAACCTGACGGCGAACCTAAAAAAAATTACTGGCTACCTATCGGCATCACCGACACTAAGACAACGATCATAAAAATGATCGCTTAGCGACAGTGGTGATAGGGGGTGAAAGGGTTACCTGGGGGGCGATCAGGGGGTTAAACCTTTATTAGATAATATATGGGGGTACCTGACGCTATAAAAACCTGCGGCGAACCTAAAAAAAATTACTGGCTACCGATCTGCATCACCGACGCTAAGACAGCGATCAGAAAAATGATCGCTTAGCGACAGTGGTGATAGGGGGTGAAAGGGTTACCTGGGGGGCGATCAAGGGGGTTAAACCTTTATTAGGTAATATATTGGGGTACCTGACGCTATAAAAACCTGCGGCGAACCTAAAAAAAATTACTGGCTACCGATCTGCATCACCGACGCTAAGACAGCGATCAGAAAAATGATCGCTTAGCGACAGTGGTGATAGGGGATGAAAGGGTTACCTGGGGGCGATCAAGGGGGTTAAACCTTTATTAGGTAATATATTGGGGTACCTGACGCTATAAAAACGTGCGGCGAACCTAAAAAAAATTACTGGCTACCGATCTGCATCACCGACGCTAAGACACCGATCAGAAAAATTATCGCTTAGTGACAGTGGTGATATGGGGTGAAAGGGTTACCTGGGGGGCGATCAAGGGGGTTAAACCTTTATTAGGTAATATATTGGGGTACCTGACGCTATAAAAACCTGCGGCGAACCTAAAAAAAATTACTGGCTACCGATCTGCATCACCGACGCTAAGACAGCGATCAGAAAAATGATCGCTTAGCGACAGTGGTGATAGGGGGTGAAAGGGTTACCTGGGGGCGATCAAGGGGGTTAAACCTTTATTAGGTAATATATTGGGGTACCTGACGCTATAAAAACGTGCGGCGAACCTAAAAAAAATTACTAGCTACCGATCTGCATCACCGACGCTAAGACACCGATCAGAAAAATGATCGCTTAGCGACAGTGGTGATAGGGGGTGAAAGGGTTACCTGGGGGCGATCAAGGGGGTTAAACCTTTATTAGGTAATATATTGGGGTACCTGACGCTATAAAAACGTGCGGCGAACCTAAAAAAAATTACTGGCTACCGATCTGCATCACCGACGCTAAGACACTGATCAGAAAAATTATCGCTTAGTGACAGTGGTGATATGGGGTGAAAGGGTTACCTGGGGGGCGATCAAGGGGGTTAAACCTTTATTAGGTAATATATGGGGGTACCCGACGCTATAAAAACCTGCGACGAACCTAAAAAAAATTACTGGCTACCGATCAGCATCACCGACGCTAAGACATCGATCAGAAAAATGATCGCTTAGCGACGGCGGTGCTAGGGGGTGAAAGGGTTACCTGGGGGGTGATCAAGGGGGTTAAACCTTTATTAGGTAATATATGGGGGTACCCGACGCTATAAAAACCTGCGGCGAACCTAAAAAAAATTACTGGCTACCGATCAGCATCGCCGACGCTAAGACATCGATCAGAAAAATTATCGCTTAGTGACAGTGGTGATAGGGGGTGAAAGGGTTACCTGGGGGGTGATCAAGGGGGTTAAACCTTTATTAGGTAATATATGGGGGTACCCGACGCTATAAAAACCTGCGGCGAACCTAAAAAAAATTACTGGCTACCGATCAGCATCACCGACGCTAAGACATCGATCAGAAAAATGATCGCTTAGCGACAGCGGTGCTAGGGGGTGAAAGGGTTATCTGGGGGGTGATCAGGGGGTCAAACCTTTATTAGGGGGGGGTTAGGGGGCTACACTGGACCTAAAACTAAATGTAGTGACACTTTTACAGTCACAAATGTCACTGATTGCAGTGATCACTAAATAAATGGTCACTGCAATCAGTGACACTGTGACTGGGGGCTGGGGGGTGATCTGGGGGGTGATCTGGGGGTGTCTGGGGGGGCCTGGGGGGTGCGATTTATGTGCCTATGTGTCCTGGTGTCAGTGTGCTGTTTTGTGCACTAACCTGCATCTTCTCCTGTACGGCGCTCGGTATATGTGAGCGCCGCAGGAGAGATGACATCACTTCCTCCTGCCTGTGTAAACAGTACACAGGCAGGGGAAGCTCTCTCATTCGCCGGGAGCGAATTGAGAGGGGGGCCGGAATCGAACGGCCGTCCCCTCATGCCGGATCGCTCCCGAAGGTAAAATGACCACCCACTGTAAAGAAGGGGGGTCCGATCAGACCCCCCAACTATACAAAGGCAATCACGTATATGTACGTGATTCTGCCTGTCGGTGCCATTCTGCCGACGTATATTTACAGTTAAGTGGTTAAAGGGACTTTTTTTTTTTTAATATGACAAAATTTTTTATTGTATATTAGTCAAAATATGAGATATGAGGTCTTTTTGATCCCGGATCTCATATTTAAGAGAGGACCTGTCATGTTTTTTTTCTATTACAAGGGATGTTTACATTCCTTGTAATAGGAATAAAAGTGACCCAATTTTTATTTATTTTTTAAAACAGTGACAAAATAAAATAATAAAGTCAAATAAATAAGAATTATTATTTTTATTTTTTTTAAACTCCCCGTCCCGACGAGCTCGCACGCAGAAGCGAACGCATACGTGAGCATATGAAAACGGTGTTCAAACCACACATGTGAGCTATTACCGTGATCGTTAGAGCGAGAGCAATAATTCTACCCCTAGACCTCCTCTGTAACTCAAAACATGCGACCTGTAGAATTTGTTAAATGTCGCCTATGCAGATTTTTAAGGGTAAAAGTTTGTCGCCATTCCACGAGTGGGCGCAACTTTGAAGAGTGACATGTTGGATATCAATTTACTTGGCATAACATTATCTTTCACAATATAAAAGCAAATTTGGCTAACTTTACTGTTGTCTTATTTTTTAATTTGAAAAAGTGTTTTTTTTCCCCAAAAAAGTATGCTTTTAAGACCGTTGCGCAAATGCGGTATGACAAAAAGTATTGTATAACGACCTCCATTCAGGGTGCAGTGAATAGCTGGTTGTTAAGGAGCGAGGCTGTCAATGTTCTTACCCACTGACAGCTGAATAAAAAAAAACATTGCTGGCAATAAAAAAGTTAAATAAAAAACAGTGTGGGGTTCCTCCCAATCCATACTGGGCCCTTTGGGTCTGATATGGATTTTAAATGGAACCCCATGCCAAAATTTAAACCATACCAGACCCTACCAGACCAAAGACAAAGGCCTCGTCACCACAACCCTGGGCTGTGGTTGTGAGGGTCTGCGGGCAGGGGGCTTATCAGAACCTGGAAGCCCCCTTTAACAAGGGGGCCCCCAAATCAAGGCCCCCCTCCCATGTGAATGAGTATGGTGTATATAGTACCCCTACATATTCCCCAAAAAAGTGTCAAAAAGTTATAAAAACACAGAGACAGTTTTTGACAATTCCTTTATTAAAAAATAAGAAAATGTCCCCGATGTAAATACATCGTCAATCATGTTGCTGCTGCACCACAGGACCCCAAAAGGAAAAATACGCTCCGCTGTCAACTAAGGCAAACTGGCTGGCTTGCCATTTGACAGTTCTTATATAGGTAAGGGTGAAGTCACCCCTGTGACATCACCAGACGGTGCATGCTGGGTGGGTGACGTCACAAGCAGCAGTGCCACCAGGTAATGTTGCCAGGTGGCCCCACCCTTACCTATATAAGAACTGTCAAACAGCAAGCCAGGCATTTGGTGGTTTGCCTTAGTTGACGGGAGAGCATTTTTTTTCATTTTCGGGTTCGGTGGTGGCCACGGCATCATGATTGATGATGGGTTTCCATCGGGGAACTCTGTTTAATCTTTAATCAAGGAATCGTTAAAAACTGCCTCCTGTTTTTATTTATTTTACACTTTTTAGGGAATGGGTAGGGCCCCCAGATTCCAATAAGACCCCATCCTGCAGACCCCCACAACCACAGCCCAGGGTTGTGGGGATGAGGAGGGGGGTGCTTGCTCACTCCCTCCCTTTTTCCTGACCTGCTGGGCTTCATGCTTGAATAAGGGTCTGTTATGGATTTGGGGGGCATGAAGGGCCTGGTATATTTTTTTCTATAGCCAGCAATGATATTGTATCTCCAGCAATTTAAATGTAATTTCCTCAATTTTTTTCCTTTAGAAATGTCAGTTTTGCTGCAGTAGGTCCTATTCATGGTACAGATGCACCAATTTAAAGGCAGACTAAATGGACCCCCCCCCCACCCCCACAGGCACTATATTTAAAGGAATTTTTATTGTTGCACTTTAAGCATCATTAAAATCACTACTTTAATTGTTTTTAAAAACTTTTTTTGCATTGATTCATGTCCCCCAGGGCAGTACCTGGACCCCATACCATTTTTATGGCCAATTACTTGCAGATAAGCCTTCAAAATCAGGACTTTTTTTCAAGTTCGGGTCCCATAGACTTTATAGGGTTTGCCATTGGGGTTAGAAGTTTTTCTCTGTTTGGGAGTTCTGATGCGAATCGAACAGGTGGATGTTCGGCCTATCTCTATTCAGAAGTATCATAGCTGTGCTTTAAACCTAAATGTCTACCTATTGATCTTTCCACATTCCGCTAGGTACTGTAGACATGATCATACACAAATTTGCCATTTGGTTTTTCCAATTTAAAATGCTCCCCATACACAAATCTCCAAATACCGTACATTATTCCTTTGGTAAATCAGTTCACATAATGCCTCAACTTATGATTTTTACTGTTTGGAAATAATTGAAAAATTTTCTCTCTAGTCCAGGGGCATTGTGCATATGGATCAACCCTATCATCTCCCCGGTAGTATCCATGTACCACCTTGTCACAAATTGAGGCTGGTCATCTGTAGATGATCTCTGAATATGCGCAAAAAATTTTTTGGAGAATTTTGACGCTACCAAGCTGGTACCAATACCTGTCCAAGACAGATTATACTTGCTGGTGATAAGTCAAGTAATGTGTAATCAATTTGATCATGTTCTTTTGGACAGCCACTGTTTAATAATTTTTCTTTTTTATGAATAGCTTAACAGATACATGACATCA
This sequence comes from Rana muscosa, assembly GCA_029206835.1. Classification (NCBI taxonomy): domain Eukaryota; kingdom Metazoa; phylum Chordata; class Amphibia; order Anura; family Ranidae; genus Rana; species Rana muscosa. The sequence goes on from CM055117.1 coordinate 707,767,676, forward strand.
AATCATGTAAGAATAATTTATATACACAGCTGATCAGTTCTTGTTTAAGTTCCAGCTCTCAGGGGTTTTATTTTGATACCTTTGTTGTTACTAATATCTTGTATGTTGGATTAGATCAAATGCAATAAAAATATACTTTTTAGGGGTTTTACTTTAATCTTATTTGATTGATTTTGCAGTCACAATAAAACATACCAATAAATACAATAACATGTCAGTAAAATACAAAGAGGTCAGAGACGCCTGATCATATCAGTACCCACAAATGTGGGTAATGCATAGTAAGAATACAAGTAACAAGAACAATGATGCCATGTACTGTGCCATGTACTGTACATATGAAGTAGGAAAATAGCCCTCAGTTCCACATTATAGTTAAAATCAAACAAGTTACAAAAACATGGATCTTAAAAATAGGAGGGAGAGCAAAGCATAGAGCTATGTATAAGGCTCCATGCACACTGGACGCTAAAAAAAGCTATAAAAAATGCCAGTAGCTTTGCAGGGAGCCTTTCAATGTTTTTTAGCGTTTTTGCAATAGCATTTATTAGCGTTTTTCAGTGTTAGCGTTTATTAGCTTTTTTTTTTCAAAGGATCAAAAAACGCTGGCGAGCTGCATTTTGAGTGTTTATTAGCGTTTTTCGGCATTTGGCATTTTTTTGCGTTTTTTCCAGCGGAAAAACTGCACTTTGAACGCAAATTTCTTGCGTTCAGTATGGAAACTGGACAGGAGTCATGGACATCGGGGTTTCCATACTTAACAACTGTCCCTACCACTGTCTCCTGCAGGGGACCCGGAATCCATAGACAAATTGGAGACACATAGATAGGGTTTTTGGTTTTGTATATTTGTTAGGCCTTTTTTGTGCTGGCAACTGCATAATTTGTGCAGGTGTTTTCTAAAATTGCCATTATTGTTGTTATAATTTAGTTTCATGAATATCATTTAGGTATTCATGTTTCAAACAATTGATTATGTTCCAGTTCTTTTTGGGGGTCTGCATTTCCCGTGGTGGAGCCACCAGCGGCAATACAAGTGGTATAGGTTGGGGTCCTCCCGCTGGGGCTTGGGATATGTTATTTTCCCTGGTGGATCAGTCCCATATCCCCGGGGTGGGGGATTCCCCTTATTAATTCATCCCCTCTGTGTGACTACTCCTTCATGCTCTTTCCCATCAGTTGCCAAGGGAGAGGTGGAGGCGACAGCTTCCTCTCCTTATGCCCTTTTGGATGTATTTATACATCCATACAGGCAACCTTTGGCAATGGTGGTATTAGTTTCTTTTTCTTTCTTTGCCCTTGTCTATGTTCAATCTGTGGGCATAAATATTATTTTGAGAGTGTTTTCACTCTCCCATGGGAACAGTTTCCACGCTATGGATCGCAGGGATTTATGTGGCATGATGTGTCCTCTTTCCTTTCCCTGCAGATGGGCTTTCCCATTTCCATCATGGCTGTCGAGCAACTTCCTGTGATCTACGGATCACAGGAAGTGATGCCAGCCTCGCAGCCACGAATGCCCATTATCATCATGGCTGCCCACTAACTTCCAGTGACCAGGATCACCGGAAGTGATGTCATCACATACCGTCTCATTGACGGCATGTACGTCGGCCGCCTTTTGATAACGCAGCCCCAATTACCATGCACCGCGTTCTCGCCATGCGGACGCAGTGGTATGGGGGAACCGGGACCAGTAAGTATTTAAGAATGCCAAGGTGGGCATATGGTGTAATTTCTCCTCCGCAGCCAGAGAGCTTAGGAGGTACATTGTAGAATATCAGGAGCCAGGGGGTTGTTTGGAGAAGTATTGCGGTGATAGCAGGACTTTTTCTTGTCTGCTTTGGGCCTGGAGGCCCGCTCCTGGATTATACTTGGTAGATCAGTTTTCTCCTTCTTCTCTGATACATGGGTGAGTGGCTATTGAATATGTTCCAAGCCCGTGAATCATTTGGAGATATAGATTTTCTGATTTTTTCCCCTTTCTCTTTTCTCTCCCCCCTTATTTTTGCTTACATTTACTTTTACTGGTATAGCTGTTGCTTGTTTACATTTAAACGCCATTTGATTGGATTATGTATATCCTGCCCACCTATGGGACACAGAGATGAGGAGTATGCTCAACATGAAGGATTGAAAATAAGCGCCCCCGCCTGGGATTACCATGGGAAATGCAGCCACAGACTGTTTGGTCTATATGATTGAAGAAAAGTGAGTCAATATCTGGTTACACCATAAAGGTGTGGGAATGTGATCATTTGCTTTGTCTGATATTTAATGAAAATTAGTATTTTGATTAATTGTAGATTATGATACTTTAATATTCCTTGAAGAAGTATGCCTTGCATTTGAAATGCGTCGGAGTACCCGCCTCTACTTGTCACCAGTTGATCTGGTGACGTGTATCTGACGATGGATAGTATCATTGTATTATCTAGAATTTAATTATTGTCCATGTTTTTAATGTTTTGTACATCATGACATTGTTCTAATTTTTGTATTTGTATCATGTAATAAATAATTTTTCTATAATTTTTTTCTGAGTATATTCGTTGCCTCAAAAATCCCGCTTTCAGAGGTTATTTCTATTTTTAATGTACAAGGGATGATGGCAACTACAGTACATGTTTCCTTACATGAGTTGGTCTTTTTCTAGGTTAGGGATGATAGGATCAATTTTATGAAGAATGGAGGGACAGCGATACCACCTAGAACTTTTAAGGGTTTTAATAATTCTAAATAAATATCAAATTGTATACTGTTTTCAGTGTCTGGGTACTATTAGAACCCATTTGGGAAATGTTTTACCAATCAGGCCAATATACTTCCTTGTATCTTCCATATGTGATCTTGAATAGGGATGAGCTTCGTGTTCGAGTCGAACATACGTTCGACTCGAACATCGGGTGTTCGATCGTTCGACGAAGATCGAACGATTTGGGCCGTTCGCGCCAAATTCGAGTGACGCGAACGGCCCACAATGCACTACGCCATCGCAGTGTCATCCAGGCGCTGTGATTGGCCAAGCATGCACTGTGACCCCGCATGCTTGGCCAATCACAGCGCCGGCAGCGAGGAGAGCAATGATTGGCCACAGGCAGGATGCCTGTGGCCAATTATTGCTGAGGGTGTTTAGTACACGCCCCACACTATAAAAGGCCGCCAGCACGGCGGCCTAGTGTAGTGTGTTCCGGAGCAGGGAAAGAGAAACATAGGCAGGGACAGTGACATTTATTTTTTTCTTGCTTAACCTGGATTCCTTTAGTTTAGGGAAAGAGAAGGATAGGTAGGGAGAGTGTCAGTGTGTTTTACTGTGCGAATCCTTGTTTCTAGGGACAGGGAAGGACAGTGAGGGAATTCTCCTTGTGCTATAGTGTGCTTTAAAAAAACATTTTTTCTAGGGACAGAAAACTATAGGTAGGGAGAGTGTCAGTGTGTTTTACTGTGCGAATCCTTGTTTCTAGGGACAGGGAAGGACAGTGAGGGAATTCTCCTTGTGCTATAGTGTGCTTTAAAAAAAACATTTTTTCTAGGGACAGAAAACTATAGGTAGGGAGAGTGTCAGTTTCTTTCACTGTGATAATCCTTGTTTCTAGGGACAAAGAAGGAAAGTGAGTGAAATTCTCCTTGTGCTATAGTGTGCTTTAAAAAAACATTTTTTCTAGGGACAGAAAACTATAGGTAGGGAGAGTGTCAGTGTCTTTTACTGTGCGAATCCTTGTTTCTAGGGACAGGGAAGGACAGTGAGGGAATTCTCCTTGTGCTATAGTGTGCTTTAAAAAAACATTTTTTCTAGGGACAGAAAACTATAGGTAGGAAGAGTGTCAGTTTCTTTCACTGTGATAATCCTTGTTTCTAGGGACAAAGAAGGAAAGTGAGTGAAATTCTCCTTGTGCTATAGTGTGCTTTAAAAAAACATTTTTTCTAGGGACAGAAAACTATAGGTAGGGAGAGTGTCAGTGTCTTTTACTGTGCGAATCCTTGTTTCTAGGGACAGGGAAGGACAGTGAGGGAATTCTCCTTGTGCTATAGTGTGCTTTAAAAAAACATTTTTTCTAGGGACAGAAAACTATAGGTAGGGAGAGTGTCAGTGTCTTTTACTGTGCGAATCCTTGTTTCTAGGGACAGGGAAGGACAGTGAGGGAATTCTCCTTGTGCTATAGTGTGCTTTAAAAAAACATTTTTTCTAGGGACAGAAAACTATAGGTAGGGAGAGTGTCAGTTTCTTTCACTGTGATAATCCTTGTTTCTAGGGACAAAGAAGGAAAGTGAGTGAAATTCTCCTTGTGCTATAGTGTGCTTTAAAAAAACATTTTTTCTAGGGACAGAAAACTATAGGTAGGGAGAGTGTCAGTGTCTTTTACTGTGCGAATCCTTGTTTCTAGGGACAGGGAAGGACAGTGAGGGAATTCTCCTTGTGCTATAGTGTGCTTTAAAAAAAAAAAATTTCTAGGGACAGAAAACTATAGGTAGGGAGAGTGTCAGTTTCTTTCACTGTGATAATCCTTGTTTCTAGGGACAAAGAAGGAAAGTGAGTGAAATTCTCCTTGTGCTATAGTGTGCTTTAAAAAAACATTTTTTCTAGGGACAGAAAACTATAGGTAGGGAGAGTGTCAGTGTCTTTTACTGTGCGAATCCTTGTTTCTAGGGACAGGGAAGGACAGTGAGGGAATTCTCCTTGTGCTATAGTGTGCTTTAAAAAAACATTTTTTCTAGGGACAGAAAACTATAGGTAGGGAGAGTGTCAGTGTGTTTTACTGTGCGAATCCTTGTTTCTAGGGACAGGGAAGGACAGTGAGGGAATTCTCCTTGTGCTATAGTGTGCTTTAAAAAAACATTTTTTCTAGGGACAGAAAACTATAGGTAGGAAGAGTGTCAGTTTCTTTCACTGTGATAATCCTTGTTTCTAGGGACAAAGAAGGAAAGTGAGTGAAATTCTCCTTGTGCTAGAGTGTGCTTTAAAAAAACATTTTTTCTAGGGACAGAAAACTATAGGTAGGGAGAGTGTCAGTGTCTTTTACTGTGCGAATCCTTGTTTCTAGGGACAGGGAAGGACAGTGAGGGAATTCTCCTTGTGCTATAGTGTGCTTTAAAAAAACATTTTTTCTAGGGACAGAAAACTATAGGTAGGGAGAGTGTCAGTGTCTTTTACTGTGCGAATCCTTGTTTCTAGGGACAGGGAAGGACAGTGAGGGAATTCTCCTTGTGCTATAGTGTGCTTTAAAAAAAAAAAAAATCTAGGGACAGAAAACTATAGGTAGGGAGAGTGTCAGTGTGTTTTACTGTGCGAATCCTTGTTTCTAGGGACAGGGAAGGACAGTGAGGGAATTCTCCTTGTGCTATAGTGTGCTTTAAAAAAACATTTTTTCTAGGGACAGAAAACTATAGGTAGGAAGAGTGTCAGTTTCTTTCACTGTGATAATCCTTGTTTCTAGGGACAAAGAAGGAAAGTGAGTGAAATTCTCCTTGTGCTAGAGTGTGCTTTAAAAAAACATTTTTTCTAGGGACAGAAAACTATAGGAAGGAAGAGTGTCAGTTTCTTTCACTGTGATAATCCTTGTTTCTAGGGACAAAGAAGGAAAGTGAGTGAAATTCTCCTTGTGCTATAGTGTGCTTTAAAAAACATTTTTTCTAGGGACAGAAAACTATAGGTAGGGAGAGTGTCAGTGTCTTTTACTGTGCGAATCCTTGTTTCTAGGGACAGGGAAGGACAGTGAGGGAATTCTCCTTGTGCTATAGTGTGCTTTAAAAAAACATTTTTTCTAGGGACAGAAAACTATAGGTAGGAAGAGTGTCAGTTTCTTTCACTGTGATAATCCTTGTTTCTAGGGACAAAGAAGGAAAGTGAGTGAAATTCTCCTTGTGCTATAGTGTGCTTTAAAAAAAACATTTTTTCTAGGGACAGAAAACTATAGGTAGGGAGAGTGTCAGTGTCTTTTACTGTGCGAATCCTTGTTTCTATAGACAGGGAAGGACAGTGAGGGAATTCTCCTTGTGCTATAGTGTGCTTTAAAAAAAAATTTTTCTAGGGACAGAAAACTATAGGTAGGGAGAGTGTCAGTGTCTTTTACTGTGCGAATCCTTGTTTCTAGGGACAGGGAAGGACAGTGAGGGAATTCTCGTTGTGCTATAGTGTGCTTTAAAAAAACATTTTTTCTAGGGACAGAAAACTATAGGTAGGGAGAGTGTCAGTGTGTTTTACTGTGCGAATCCTTGTTTCTAGGGACAGGGAAGGACAGTGAGGGAATTCTCCTTGTGCTATAGTGTGCTTTAAAAAAACATTTTTTCTAGGGACAGAAAACTATAGGTAGGGAGAGTGTCAGTTTCTTTCACTGTGATAATCCTTGTTTCTAGGGACAAAGAAGGAAAGTGAGTGAAATTCTCCTTGTGCTATAGTGTGCTTTAAAAAAACATTTTTTCTAGGGACAGAAAACTATAGGTAGGGAGAGTGTCAGTGTCTTTTACTGTGCGAATCCTTGTTTCTAGGGACAGGGAAGGACAGTGAGGGAATTCTCCTTGTGCTATAGTGTGCTTTAAAAAAACATTTTTTCTAGGGACAGAAAACTATAGGAAGGAAGAGTGTCAGTTTCTTTCACTGTGATAATCCTTGTTTCTAGGGACAAAGAAGGAAAGTGAGTGAAATTCTCCTTGTGCTATAGTGTGCTTTAAAAAACATTTTTTCTAGGGACAGAAAACTATAGGTAGGGAGAGTGTCAGTGTCTTTTACTGTGCGAATCCTTGTTTCTAGGGACAGGGAAGGACAGTGAGGGAATTCTCCTTGTGCTATAGTGTGCTTTAAAAAAACATTTTTTCTAGGGACAGAAAACTATAGGTAGGAAGAGTGTCAGTTTCTTTCACTGTGATAATCCTTGTTTCTAGGGACAAAGAAGGAAAGTGAGTGAAATTCTCCTTGTGCTATAGTGTGCTTTAAAAAAAACATTTTTTCTAGGGACAGAAAACTATAGGTAGGGAGAGTGTCAGTGTCTTTTACTGTGCGAATCCTTGTTTCTATAGACAGGGAAGGACAGTGAGGGAATTCTCCTTGTGCTATAGTGTGCTTTAAAAAAACATTTTTTCTAGGGACAGAAAACTATAGGTAGGGAGAGTGTCAGTGTCTTTTACTGTGCGAATCCTTGTTTCTAGGGACAGGGAAGGACAGTGAGGGAATTCTCCTTGTGCTATAGTGTGCTTTAAAAAAACATTTTTTCTAGGGACAGAAAACTATAGGTAGGAAGAGTGTCAGTTTCTTTCACTGTGATAATCCTTGTTTCTAGGGACAAAGAAGGAAAGTGAGTGAAATTCTCCTTGTGCTATAGTGTGCTTTAAAAAAACATTTTTTCTAGGGACAGAAAACTATAGGTAGGGAGAGTGTCAGTGTCTTTTACTGTGTGAATCCTTGTTTCTAGGGACAGGGAAGGACAGTGAGGGAATTCTCCTTGTGCTATAGTGTGCTTTAAAAAAACATTTTTTCTAGGGACAGAAAACTATAGGTAGGGAGAGTGTCAGTGTATTTTACTGTGCGAATCCTTGTTTCTAGGGACAGGGAAGGACAGTGAGGGAATTCTCCTTGTGCTATAGTGTGCTTTAAAAAAACATTTTTTCTAGGGACAGAAAACTATAGGTAGGGAGAGTGTCAGTGTCTTTTACTGTGCGAATCCTTGTTTCTAGGGACAGGGAAGGACAGTGAGGGAATTCTCCTTGTGCTATAGTGTGCTTTAAAAAAACATTTTTTTCTAGGGAAAGAAAACTATAGGAAGGAAGAGTGTCAGTTTCTTTCACTGTGATAATCCTTGTTTCTAGGGACAAAGAAGGAAAGTGAGTGAAATTCTCCTTGTGCTATAGTGTGCTTTAAAAAAACATTTTTTCTAGGGACAGAAAACTATAGGTAGGGAGAGTGTCAGTGTCTTTTACTGTGCGAATCCTTGTTTCTAGGGACAGGGAAGGACAGTGAGGGAATTCTCCTTGTGCTATAGTGTGCTTTAAAAAAAAAAAATTCTAGAGACAGAAAACTATAGGTAGGGAAAGTGTCAGTGTCCTTTACTGTGCGAATCCTTGTTTCTAGGGACAGGGAAGGACAGTGAGGGAATTCTCCTTGTGCTATAGTGTGCTTTAAAAAAACATTTTTTTCTAGGGACAGAAAACTATAGGAAGGAAGAGTGTCAGTTTCTTTCACTGTGATAATCCTTGTTTCTAGGGACAAAGAAGGAAAGTGAGTGAAATTCTCCTTGTGCTATAGTGTGCTTTAAAAAAACATTTTTTCTAGGGACAGAAAACTATAGGTAGGGAGAGTGTCAGTGTCTTTTACTGTGCGAATCCTTGTTTCTAGGGACAGGGAAGGACAGTGAGGGAATTCTCCTTGTGCTATAGTGTGCTTTAAAAAAACATTTTTTCTAGGGACAGAAAACTATAGGTAGGGAGAGTGTCAGTGTGTTTTACTGTGCGAATCCTTGTTTCTAGGGACAGGGAAGGACAGTGAGGGAATTCTCCTTGTGCTATAGTGTGCTTTAAAAAAAAAAAATTCTAGGGACAGAAAACTATAGGTAGGGAGAGTGTCAGTGTGTTTTACTGTGCGAATCCTTGTTTCTAGGGACAGGGAAGGACAGTGAGGGAATTCTCCTTGTGCTATAGTGTGCTAAAGCATTCCTCATCAACCATCTTTGAAATCCTTGTTTTTTTGGACAGTCAGGGAAATTGTCGTTGTGCTATTCTGTGCAAAAGCAATCATCCTCAACCATATTTAGAAATCCTTAAGTAAAGGGACAGAGAAGGACACCTGAAGGTAGCCCTTATTGCTTTTTTCCCATCTCCCTGCAGGCCATCTATTAGAATGTCTGGAAGGCAAACAAGGAGAGGCAGACAGTCAGGAGGCAATAAAAGAGGGCAAGCAGGCTCTGTGTCTGGGGGCAACAGTGCTGGTCGTGGACGCGGTGCATTGTCATCAGCACATGGCCATGGGACACGCTTGTCCTTCTTTTCGGCAGCTGGACATGTTGAGCCACATCATGCCGAAGACTTGGTAGAGTGGATGACCAAGCCCTCCTCCTCCTCCTCATCCTCTCTCACCCAGGCTCAGGGTACTGGAAAAGCAGCTGCCAAAGCGTCCTCTTCCCTGGTATCAATGTCAGACTCATCATCAGTCACTCCTTCCCTAGACCCACCATGTCCTCCTCCTGAGGAGTCCCCCGAACTGTTTGAGCACAGTGTTGGGTACATGCTCCAGGAGGATGCCCAGCGTTTTGAAGGGTCTGATGATGAAACCCAGCTAGAGGAAGGCAGTAGCGTGAGAGCAGACAGAGGGGATACTCAAGAAGGACACCAATCTGGCAGTCATGTTCCAGCAGCTGCAGCATACTGCCAGATTGGCTCCAGTGATGAGGAGGGAGGTGATGATGAGGTCACTGACTCCACGTGGGTGCCTAATAGGAGAGAGGAGGAGGAGGAGGATGAGGAGGAGGCACATCTCCAACGAGGCAGGATGCCCTTTGGTGGCCAGCGTAAGGGCAGTACACCGACGGAATCACACCGCAGAGCTCCGCCTGTGCAGGGCGCTGCCTCTGCCCGTCATTCAAAAAGTTCTTTGGTGTGGGCCTTTTTTGAGGCTAGTGCATCAGATCGCACAGCTGCTGTTTGCAACATATGTCTCAAGCGTATATCGCGTGGCCAAAACATCAGCCGCTTGGGTACCACATGCCTGACCAGACATATGTTGACCTGCCATGCAGCTCGTTGGCAAGCCTACCTCAAAGACCCACACCAAAGAACAAAGCGGACCTCTCCTTGCACCGCATCAGCTGGGATCTCCAACCCCACTATAACTTCAGTCCTCTCTGAAACATGCACTGAGAGGAATGAAGGTGTAGAATTAGGTGTGTCACAGCCAAGTACTTGCGGCCACTCTGCTAGCAGTACACCGACGTCCGATTCTAGCAGGCAAATTTCCCTGCCCCAGCTGCTGGACCGTCGAAAGAAGATCACTCCCAGCCATCCACATGCCCAGCGGTTGAATGCTAGCTTGGCTAAATTGCTAGCGCTTCAACTGCTGCCTTTTCAGTTGGTAGACTCGGCCCCCTTCCGTGAGTTTGTGCAATGTGCGGTTCCTCAGTGGCAGGTTCCCAAACGCCACTTTTTCTCACGGAAGGCTATTCCGGCTCTCTACCGGCATGTGGAAGGCAATGTCTTGGCCTCGCTGGACAGGGCGGTCAGCGGTAAGGTGCATATTACCGCTGACTCATGGTCCAGCAGGCATGGACAGGGACGTTACCTTTCTTTCACGGCCCATTGGGTCACTCTTTTGGCAGCTGGGAAGGATGCAGGACAAGGTGCAGTAGTGTTGGAGGTTGTTCCACCGCCACGCCTCCAAAATGCTACTACTGGTTGTGACACACCTCTCTCCTCCACCCCCTCCTCTTCTTCTTCCTCCATGGCCTCTTCCTGTGGTTTGTCCTCGGAACCAGCGGTGCTCCGTAGGCGTTCAAGGGGCTACGCAAGTACGCAGGCAAAAAGATGCCATGCCGTGCTTGCGCTGGTGTGTTTGGGGGACAGAAGCCACACTGGGGCAGAGGTCCTGTCTGCTCTGCAGGGCCAGGCCGAGAGGTGGTTGACGCCACGCCAGCTTAAGCCAGGAATGGTGGTTTGCGACAATGGCACCAACCTCCTCTCCGCCCTCCGACAGGGACAACTGACCCATGTGCCCTGTGTGGCTCACGTCCTTAACCTGGTGGTGCAGCGGTTCTTGGGCAGGTACCCGGGCTTACAGGATGTCCTGAGGCAGGCCAGGAAAGTCTGTGTGCATTTCCGCAGATCTTATAATGCCAGTGCTCGCCTGGCTGAGCTGCAAAAGGAGTTGAACCTGCCCAAGAACCGCCTTATATGTGACATGCCCACCAGGTGGAACTCAACGTTGGCCATGCTGCAGCGGCTGCACACGCAGCAGAGGGCCATCAATGAGTACCTGTGCGACTACGGCACCAGGACAGGGTCAGGGGAGCTTGGTTTTTTTTCTCCACGCCAGTGGGGCATGATCAGGGATGCATGCACTGTCCTGGCACCATTTGAGGAGGCCACGAGGATGGTGAGCAGTGACAGTGCATGCATCAGTGACACTGTACCTCTTGTCCACCTGTTGGAGCACACGCTGCGTGGAATAATGGACAGGGCACTTGAGGCAGAACAGAGGCAGGAAGAGGAGGACTTCCTTGCCTCTCAAGGCCCCCTTTACCCAGACAGTGTTCCTTCTGTCCCACCCATCGCACAGGAAGAGGAGGAGGAGGAGGAGGAGGAGGAGGAGGATTGTGTCAGCATGGAGGTGGAGGCTGGCACTCAGCATCATCAGCAGCAGTCTTTTAGGGATGATTTACAGTCCCAAGAAACCAGTGGACTTGTACGTGGCTGGGAGGAGGTGGCTGCGGATCATGTCGTCCTTAGTGACCCAGAGGACTCCGGAGCGAATGCCTCAGCAAACCTACGCTGCATGGCCTCCCTGATCCTGCAAAAGTCTGCGGAAGGATCCTCGTATTCTTCGGATCAAGGAGAGGGACCATTACTGGCTGGCCACTCTCCTTGATCCACGGTACAAGGGTAAGGTTGCGGACCTTATGTTACCGTCGCAGAGGGAGCAGAGGATGAGACAACTCCGGGAGGCCTTGCAGAAAGGTCTGTGCAACGCGTTCCCAGAGACTGGGAGGTTACAAACTCCTGGTCCTGGACAACGAGTTGCTGAGGCTTCGGCCAGTCAAAGAAGAAGCGGTGGGGAAGGTGGCCGTCTGACCGATGCGTTCAGACAATTCTTTAGTCCGCAGCCCCAAAGTATGATCGGTTCCAGCAACCATCGCCAGCGTCTGATAAACATGGTGCAGGAATATCTAGGGGCAAGGTCAGACTTGGACACCTTCCCCACCGAAAATCCTCTGGCTTACTGGGTCTTGAGGATGGATCACTGGCCAGAGCTTGCACAGTATGCAATTGAGCTACTGGCCTGTCCTGCATCCAGCGTTCTTTCGGAACGCACATTCAGTGCTGCTGGAGGATTTGTCACGGATCACAGGGTGCGCCTGTCCACCGACTCGGTTGATCGACTGACTTTCATCAAGATGAACCAGTCTTGGATCACCACCAGCTACCACACACCTGATGCTGATATAACAGACTAATTGATTTTAACATGTCACATCCCTTCAAGACTGATGCTGATGCTGAGTGCCTGTGCTGTTATGTTGACTGGCTATCCTCCTCCTCCGAGTCCTCAATGATACGATTGATGATGATAGCTTGGAAGATCATTTTTGTTTATGGGTGCCGCCACCAGTGGCTAAGGCCCAATTTTTCAGCCCCTGTTTTACAGGGGCGTGTAATTACAATTTTTTTAGCAATAATTTGCCATAGGGCTCATTGCTGTGCTCCAAGTACAGTATCTGTGAGGGGTTGGAGTGTTGTGGCACCAGTGCCTAAGGCCCAATTTTTCAGCCCCTGTTTAACAGGGGCGTGTCATTACAATTTTTGAAGCAATACTTTGCAACAGGGCTCATTGCTGTGCTCCAAGTACAGTATCTGTGAGGGGTTGTAGTGTTGTGCCACCAGTGCCTAAGGCCCAATTTTTCAGCCCCTGTTCAACAGGGGCATGCAATTACAATTCTTGATCTAATAATTCACAGCAGGGCCCATTGCTGCACCCACCAAGAGTAACTCTGAGGGCTTACAGTGTTGTGGCAACGCCACCACCACCACCACCACGAAAGGCCCAATTTTTCAGCCCCTGTTCAAAAGGGGCATGTAATTACAATTCTTGATCTAATAATTCACAGCAGGGCCCATTGCTGCACCCACCAAGAGTAACTCTGAGGGCTTACAGTGTTGTGGCAACACCACCACCACCACCACCACCACGAAAGGCCCAATTTTTCAGCCCCTGTTCAACAGGGGCATGCAATTACAATTCTTGATCTAATAATTCACAGCAGGGCCCATTGCTGCACCCACCAAGAGTAACTCTGAGGGCTTACAGTGTTGTGGCAACACCACCACCACCACCACCACCACGAAAGGCCCAATTTTTCAGCCCCTGTTCAACAGGGGCATGCAATTACAATTCTTGATCTAATAATTCACAGCAGGGCCCATTGCTGCACCCACCAAGAGTAACTCTGAGGGCTTACAGTGTTGTGGCAACGCCACCACCACCACCACCACGAAAGGCCCAATTTTTCAGCCCCTGTTCAAAAGGGGCATGTAATTACAATTCTTGATCTAATAATTCACAGCAGGGCCCATTGCTGCACCCACCAAGAGTAACTCTGAGGGCTTACAGTGTTGTGGCAACACCACCACCACCACCACCACCACCACCACGAAAGGCCCAATTTTTCAGCCCCTGTTCAACAGGGGCATGCAATTACAATTCTTGAGCTAATAATTCACAGCAGGGCCCATTGCTGCACCCACCAAGAGTAACTCTGAGGGCTTACAGTGTTGTGGCAACACCACCACCACCACCACCACCACGAAAGGCCCAATTTTTCAGCCCCTGTTCAACAGGGGCATGCAATTACAATTCTTGATCTAATAATTCACAGCAGGGCCCATTGCTGCACCCACCAAGAGTAACTCTGAGGGCTTACAGTGTTGTGGCAACACCACCACCACCACCACCACCACGAAAGGCCCAATTTTTCAGCCCCTGTTCAACAGGGGCATGCAATTACAATTCTTGATCTAATAATTCACAGCAGGGCCCATTGCTGCACCCACCAAGAGTAACTCTGAGGGCTTACAGTGTTGTGGCAACGCCACCACCACCACCACCACGAAAGGCCCAATTTTTCAGCCCCTGTTCAAAAGGGGCATGTAATTACAATTCTTGATCTAATAATTCACAGCAGGGCCCATTCCTGCACCCACCAAGAGTAACTCTGAGGGCTGACAGTGTTGTGGCAACACCACCACCACCACCACCACCACCACCACGAAAGGCCCAATTTTTCAGCCCCTGTTCAACAGGGGCATGCAATTACAATTCTTGAGCTAATAATTCACAGCAGGGCCCATTCCTGCACCCACCAAGAGTAACTCTGAGGGCTTACAGTGTTGTGGCAACACCACCACCACCACCACCACCACGAAAGGCCCAATTTTTCAGCCCCTGTTCAACAGGGGCATGCAATTACAATTCTTGATCTAATAATTCACAGCAGGGCCCATTGCTGCACCCACCAAGAGTAACTGTCAGGGCTTGCAGTGTTGTGGCACCAGCACCACCATCAAAGGCCCAATTTTTACTACCACTGTTCAACAATTATATGTAATTAAAATTCCTGATATAATAGTTGACAGCAGGGCGTTCCAGCACCAACCAAGAGTAACTGTGAGTGCTTACAGTGTTGTGCCAACACCAACAACTAAGGGGCCTATTTCTGCAGAGTATATACGGCAGGTCCCTACTTTCAAACATCCAACTTACAAACGACTCCTACTTGCAAACGAAAGAAGACAACAGGAAGTGAGAGGAAATCTACCACTAGGAAGGAAAATTCTCTCCTGTAAGAATAAATATGGGAGAAAGGTGTCTCCTCTGTACTGATGCTTTATCAGCAATCCTTGTTTCAAGAAAAACACCACATTTCAAAAACAGTTGTCATTGGGACGGAAAGTGAGGTGAAATGTTCTGAACAGGGGCACAGACAGCAAAACAAATGTTACAGGGGTGATAACCCTTACCTATGTTTTCCAAAAAGTTTAAAAATAGATTTTTGGGCTGGAGCTACACTTCAACAATGTACCTGTTCAAAATTACAAACAGATTCTACATAAGAACAAACCTACAGTCCCTGTCTTGTATGCACCGCCTGTATACGGCTGTTCAGAGTATATAGGGCCTTTTTTATTTTATGTGCGGGGTTCCCCTTAATATCCATACAAGACCCAAAGGGGCTGGTAATGGGCTGGGGTAGGGGGGGGGGGTCATGGGGTAGCTATGCCATTTTTCTTAAAGATTTTCATCCATATTACCGGGACCAGACATTACATTAAAGCCGCAAGCAGTTTTAAATGGCTTTTTTTCCTTTAGAAATGTAATTTTGTGCAGGGACAGTTCTAAACACGGGAAACACGTGGCACTTCACAGGCATACTTTAGACACCCCCCAGGTACGATATTTAAAGGAATATTTGACTTTTTTTTTTCACTTTATGCATCATTAAAATGACTGCTCCCGAAAAACGACCGTTTTTAAAACTTCTTTTTGCATTGATACATGTCCCCTGGTGCACAACCCGGGTTCCCAAACCCTTTTTAGGACAATAACATGCATAATAGTTGTTATAATTAGCACTTTAGAATTCGAACGTTCGCATCCATTGTATTTAATAGGGTTCTAATGTTCGTACGAACTTTCGGTCCGTTCGCGGGTTCTGGTGCGAACCGAACCCGGGGGTGTTCGGCTCATCACTAATCTTGAAAAAGGACCTATGTTATACCATTATAGCACTAGCTTCACTGTACATAGAGATGTACATACTTTGAAAATCCCATAACATTCTGCCTGTTCACATTCCTGTTTTAAAGAGCTGGTATTCACATTGCAAGAAGGCCCTTAGGGAGTAGGGTTTCTTTTGTTTAGATATCAGCTTGTATGCCCTTCAACCCTAAATATTTGCTTTTATCAGCATTGGGGTCTTCCAGAGTTTACAAGTCCAGAGAGAGTAAAGGAATTATTATTATCATTATTATTATTATTATTGTTATTATTATACAGGCTTTATCTAGCGCCGACAGTTCACGCAGCTCTTTACAACATAAAGGCAGATAGTACTTTTACAATACAGTTTAATACAGTAGGAATCAGAGAGCTCTGCTCATTAGAGCTTACAATATAGGGAGGGTCAAGAGCTACAAAGGTAATAACTGTGGGGAAAGAGCTGAAGACAATAAATGTACAGTTGTTAGGTGGGGGGCCGGATAGACCTGTCTGAAGAAACTAGCTTTTAGGGATCATCTGAAAGTGGACAGAGTATAAGAGTTCTGCAGATGAGCATGGGATGAGGCGACAAGGAAGCTAGAGAGCAGGAGGTCTTTGGAGGTACAAAGAGAACAATTTGGTTGATATTTTGATACTAGGTTAGTGATGTAGCTGGGGGCAGAGTTGTTGGTGGATTTGTAAGTTGTTGTTACATACTCTTTGAATTTAATTAGTTGGGTGAGCAGAAGCCAGTGGAGGGATGGGCAGAGAGGGGTAGCAGACACTGAGGTAAGGTGGTAAGTTGGATGAGCCTGGCAGCAGCATTGATGATGGACTGAAGGGGGATAGCCTATGTATGGGTAAGCCAATGAGGAGGGAGTTGCTGTAGTCGAGGCGAGGAATGACCAGAGACTGAATTACAAGCTTTGTGGTGTAAGTTAGGAAGAGGCGTATCTTGAAGATGTTGCGGGGGTTGAGGTGGCAAGCTTTGGACAGTGAATGGATGTGGGGCCAAAAGGATAGTTCAGAGTCAAAGTATACATCTAGAACCTTGGCATGCAGGGATAGTTGATAGTTGAGCCATTGATTTTGACAGAGAAATCAGGGGAAGAGGCATGTGGAGAAGGAAATATTATGAGCTTGGATAGATTGAGTTTGAGGAAGTGGTGTGACAACCAGGCTGATATGTCTGTTAGTAAATTAGTGATGCCTTAGAAGACTGATGGAGTGAGCTGAGAAGTAGAGAAATAGATTTGGCTGTCATCGGCTTAGAAATGGTATTGAAAGCCATGGGAGGCAATCAACTGAGGTGTAGAGTGAGAAGTCAAAGAACAGAATATAAGAAAGGAAGAGGAGAAGAGGGAGTAGAATTGTAAGTGAAATTGAAGGTGCGGTGGGATAGGTAGGATAAGAACCAGCGAAGAGTAAAGTCATGGAGACAAAAGGAGTGGAGTGTTTTGAGGAGGAGGAATGGAGGGATTGGAGGGAAAGGGTAATGTAAACTTACCCGAAGGTTGTTGCTACCCCTGCCTGGAGTGAGCTAGTAAAGAGTTTGCTAGATAGTGTAAAGAAAAATATACTTAAACCATTTCTATTACATTTAATTTAATTCTAAATAAATAAACCTTAATTATTTCATCTCCAGAGCTGAAACAAAGGCAAAGAATTGAACAGAAAAAATAGGACACGGCGCTATATGTTATAAACCTAAAAAGCAGCAACTAAAAAGTGAGATACACTAACAATGCAAATAGAAACAATAAAGCTGCGCTCCCCTTAAAAACAGAAGTGAAATGATCTTAAACATTAATGATCAACCATTGAGTGATAATCAATTAATCGACCCCTAAGGGATATCACATATTAACACATAATATATAAACCAGCGGGATAGATTAAGAAATATGTGATGAAATAAAGAAAATAAATTCCTTAATAATTGTGAATAAGAATAAAAGAATAGTCCATATGTGGTGAGTATTAATGAAAGTCCATAAAGCCAAAGAAAATTGAGGTCCACAAGTTCAATTAAATCAAAACAGGTGTCCACCAAAGATTCCGTGCACCACCACCATAAAGATTGCAGGCTTACCCAAAGCAAGCTTTGGAAAAGCATGCAGCTATAACCCAGCCCGGGTCCTGTAACAGGAAGCAGTAATCGATTGGATTCGAACCCGGCTATCCTATAGGCAGATATTCCGGCTCCTCATAAAAAGAAATCCGATTTGTCTGGCGACTTCTGTCTTTCATGAATCCCTGCTGTCTGTTGCCACTTCCAGCCCAGGCCTATTCTGGTGCTCCTCTCCTTTTGTAAATCACTTCCCCATACTTTGGGCGATGAGGTGACTCAGGGGGCCAGGTTAGATCCAGAATATACTGACAGCAATGCCAGGCTGTGACCTCTTTAGGGCGCTGTGCTCCCTATAAACAATCAGAACGCGGACGCTCCTAGTGGTCGGGGGTGCTGCTTCCTGTTGCAGGACCCGGGCTGGGTTATAGCCGCATGCTTGTCCAAAGCTTGATTTTGGTAAGCCTGCAATCTATATGGTGGTGGTGCACGGAATCTTTGGTGAACATCTGTTTTGATTTAATTCAACTTGTGGACCTCAATTTTCTCTGGCTTTATGGACTTTCATTAATACTCACCACATATGGATTATTCTTTTATTCTTATTCACAATTATTAAGGAATTTATTTTCTTTATTTCATCACATATTTATTAATCTTTGCCACTGGTTTATATATTATGTGTTAATATGTGATATCCCTTAGGGGTCGATTAATTGATTATCACTCAATGGTTGATCATTAATGTTTAAGATCATTTCACTTTTGTTTTTAAGGGGAGCGCAGCTTTATTTTTTCTATTTAAAGAATTGAACACCCATGCTTGGAGTGCACTCAGCCCCTGCTTGAAACAGCTGAATTAAAGTAAATCAATGAGGTGGTTTGTCCCAAACATAGCACCGTGCAAAGGGAAGAGGTAAAAAAAAAGAAGTGTGTACTGAGTGCATTAATCAGACTGAGGGGATGAGAGATACTTGTCAGGGCTAAGAAACACCTGCCAATTACTTTCTTTGGTGTTTGAGGTGAACCTGACTTATAGTAGCAGTAAAAGAAAAACTCACAACCAACAATCCCACAAGCTTGCCAACAGATTTTCTTGCAATACAAACATACTAACAAGAATTATCTTAAAGATAATGGATATTGGTCTGCTTTCCTTTTTCTTTATTATGGTAAAATATATATATTTTTTCAGTTTAAGGCAGGTAAATACAACAAATTGCATATGAATATTATGTACATTATTCTCATAGCCAGCCAGCAGGTGGAAGTTTAGACTAATTTTCATGTATTTCCAGTTTCTCACTTTAAAAAAAAAAAAACATGTTGCTTACAGAACTCTAAAGCTGAACCAAGAACTAAATGATCCAGTGAAATGAACAATCCCCCTCACTCCCACAATCTGTATTTATGTATAATATTTCAGGAAGAGAATATCAAAGTAAAAAAATTAAGCTTTCCCATTAGAAAACCCATAATGCACTGGTAATTCTTTATTTATTTTTAATTTATTTATTTAAACAAATTGAAGTATTGTATTGTGTATCTCCTATTTGTAATAAAACAATCAGTATGTTAATAGGTCTTTATAATTTTCAAGACCCGGAAAGCAATGGCACAAGGGATTTATTTTTATCAAGAGAAAACATGAGACCTTCCACAAACATTTTGTCTCCACACTGTACCATCTGTTGCTGCCTCCAGCAGAATGCCCCACATTACTGAATTGATTTGCTTTTGCATAAATATTGTTTATAAATGATTACACGGGAATCAAGATAGATATGTTGTTTGAAAGACTGTTCTTTTATGTATGTTTTTACAATTTTTTTCCAAAATCAGACAATTTATTTACATTAGATAGATATCCATTTCCAATGTCAGATTGGACATTGAAATGAATAAAGATTATTAAAGATTTATAACAAACTTTCACCCAGGATTCACACATTTTTCCAACTGAATCAAATTTTTTAAAAATTTGAAAATCTTGAGTGAAAGTCGTGTGAATCTTGGTTGAATTTTTTTTTTCAAATAGACATGTAAACAAATGTTATTCTCATATAACATTTAAATTTAATAAACAATCCTATAGGATCTGTGCTGTATACCTATCCACTAAATGGACACTGTATCATATCAAATAAACAAAAATTTGAGAACTAAATTCAAAACAAGTGGCTAAATAAATACCAAATAAATGTTTTACTGCTTGAAATAGGGGGTTCACCCAGAACATTTTGAAAAAAAGTATCATCTACAGTACCCAACTGTTTTTGTTTGCAAGTGCAGTAATACGGCTACATTCACCTCAAGTATGTTTTAACCAAATACAGTACAGAAAAGAATCACCCCCTTTAACACCTTCCTTACTGGGCACATATACCCCCTTCCTGCCCAGGCGAAATTTCAGCTTTTGGCACTGCGTCGCTTTATCTGACAATTGCGCGGTCGTGCGACATGGATCCCAAACAAAATTGACGTCCTTTTTTTCCCATAAATAGAGCTTTCTTTTGATGGTATTTGATCACCTCTGCGGTTTTTATTTTTTGCGCTATAAACCAAAAAAGAGCGACAATTTTGAAAAAAAACACAATATTTTTTGATTTTTGCTATAATAAATATCCCATTTTTTTTTTAAAAAAAACTATTTTTTCTCAGTTTAGGCCGATACGTATTCTTCTACATATTTTTGGTTAAAAAAATCGCAATAAGCGTATAGTGATTGGTTTGCGCAAAAGTTATAGCGTCTACAAAATAGGGGATAGAATTCTGACATTTTTTTTATTTTTTATTTTTTTACTAGTAATGGCGGCGATCAGCGATTTTTATCATGACTGCGATACTGCGGCGGACACATCGGACACTTTTGACAAATTTTTGGGACCATTCACATTTATACAGCGATTAGTGCTATAAAAATTCACTGATTACTGTATAAATGTGACTGTCAGGGAAGGGGTTAAATGTATGCCCTATGAGTGATTGCTACTGTGGGGGGAGGGGACTGACTGGGGGAGGTGACCGATCTGTGTCCCTATGTACAAGGGACACAGCATCGGTCTCCTCCCCTGACAGGACATGGATCTGTGTGTTTACACACACAGATCCATGTCCTTGTCTGTGTACAGGCCGATCGCGGGTGCCTGGCGGACATCGCGGCCGCCAGGCACGCGCATCGGCATCTCAGTGATGCGCCGGGCGCGCGCGTGCCGCCGGCGGCGCTCGCGCGCCCCCCAGTGGCCCGAAGGAGCGGAGGCCGTATAATGACGGCCTCCCGGCATTTAAGAACCACTTTGCGGCCGTCATTAGTCGTATGACGGGCACGAAGTGGTTAAAATAATGACATTTTGTTGCTTTGGGTCATTGTCATGTTTACCTTCCAACATGACAATGACCCAAAGCACACAGCAACAATGACCACTCAGTGATCGAAGGAGAAAAGGGAGATGAATGTCCTTCCATGGCCTAGTCAGAGCCCAAAATCTGTGGATTGACTTGAAGACTGCAGTCCACAAATGGTCATCACATTTAACTGAACTTAAACAGTGGGCAAATATTGCTAGTCTAGATGTGCAAAGTTAGAAGAGACATATCCCAACAGACTAAAGGCTGTAATGAAAGCAAAAGGTGGTTTAACAAAAAACAGACACAATGGGGCGATCCTTTTTTCCAACAGTAATTCTGTTTTTGAATTTTTACTTTTTTTTCTGACATGTTGGTGTTATAGCTTTCACTTGGATGTTATAAGTTGCACTGAGTAAATACAGCTGGATAAAACAAAAACTGCGTCTGTCTTTATTTCAGGCTGCAAAGCAACAAAATTTGATTATTTTAAGGGGGGGGGACGATTCTTTTTTATACCCACTCTATCTCATATAAATACATTTAAAACACACATTGAATAAAGTGCACATATCAGCATACACAGTGATCGTCAGCATACACAGTGCACTCACGCAGTACATGCATAATGGGTACAATATCTGCATACACTAAAATGTACAGTGCCACAAAATAAAAAAAAGTCCAAAGTGCGAAAAAATCTCTACACCTGAATTCAAAAACAAGTGGCAATCACAGTAAAATGCTTAAATGAGATGTATGGGGTTAATAATAAAACAAACATACATACTCACCTTAAAGGGGAAATGCAGCCTAAGCTCGTTTGACTGGGCTTCTCCTATGGGTCACAGGAGAGCAATTAGTTTTGCACTCCTATGACCCATTTTCAGCAGAGAGTGGTCTGAAGTCCACTCTCTGCTAACGTCACAGGAATCAGTCCAGGCACTGCGTCATTGCGACAATGGAAGTTGCTATCCGCCAGGTGCCTGGACTGACACCCGTCTCAGCCTCTCAGCGAGCCGCTGAGAGCCTGAAACGGCCGCTCCCCACCCCTCCATAGCTCAGTGCTCTAGTGAGTGAGGAGGGAAAAGAGCGGAGAGATGCTGATTGACAGTCAGCAGCTCTCTGCTCAGGGAGCTGAGAGAACCAAGCCACCAGCGATGTTCGATTGCTCAGTTCTCAGTGTAGGACT
Source organism: Rana muscosa (assembly GCA_029206835.1). NCBI lineage: Eukaryota > Metazoa > Chordata > Amphibia > Anura > Ranidae > Rana > Rana muscosa. The sequence goes on from CM055117.1 coordinate 707,789,729, forward strand.
GATGCTGCATCCACCTAGGTAAGTATGATGGGGGAAAATAACCCCAAACCCATACTTCTCTTTAAGCTCAGGTTCACACTGGACTGCGAGAGTGAAGCCGTGCGAGTTCAGCTGAACTCACACGATTTCACTCCCGCTGGTCAGTCCCGATTTTGGCCGCAATTACAGAGACATCTGTGCAGGTTTCTGCACAGATGTCAATGTAAATCGCGGGTCAAAATCGCAAGTACAGAAACTACTTTTTGAAATCGGTGCAGCGCCGCAGATGCGGACGGTGCCATTGCCGGCAATTTGCGGCAAATACCGCAGTTTTGACATGCGATTTGACATGCCAAATCGCATGTCAAAACGCACCAGTGTGAACCAGGGTTTAAGGCTACAGCATCGGTGTGATGCAGCAGCTATCCCATGATGGCTTTAAGGCTTTAAAGCTGAGAACGGAGCAATCACATGAACACTGATCACTCAGCTCTTGGTCTTCTCAGAGAGGACTATTGGACTATTTTTTGTAGCAAGTAACCAAGGAGGGCCTTTCATGTGGATATTTCATTTAGACAAACATTTTTAATGAAAAAGGCCTATTTTTATGAATAAAGAAAATGATCTGCCTATTTCCCTCATATTCCCTGAACAATGTGGGGTATTTTATCTCCTTTCCATACTTGTAAACCTGCAGGAAGGAGGTAGACATATGGCCTTTCCTGTCTTTACCATCCCGCATTTGGCACTAGCCTGTGGAGTTGAACATCACACATCTCAAAGCTGTGATGTGTTGTGGCTTATGACCATGCAATGACATTTCTAATCCCAGCATGCATCTGTGCTTCTGAGGTACTGGGACGGTGGTGATGTCAGTCTTTGACAGTAGGCATTCATGTGCAGGATGATTATGTCCACCAACTGCTAAGAGAATTATGCATGCTGGCATCATCTTCTGCAGGCTAGAGGACTGTAAGTGACATGACTACCAGGGCACCTAGGAAGCAGTTGGATGATGTCGAATACCATTTAAAAGGAAAAAGTAGTTGCACCATGTAATTCCAAAGCATAGTTTTTGGAACATGGCCAGCAAAGATAATGAGACTTGCAGACTGTTATACTATTAGAAAACTGTAAAAAATATGTTTACTTCGTTTTTTTCTCCAATATACAAATTTAGTTCCCCTACTCAAAATTTGCTAGCAAAATTGCCATTTTAAGACACAAACTTTTTCTAACTTTAACCTGACATGACTGTTCCATGAAGATTAATAGCACAAGGCATCCCCTTATGCCATTGTGTCAGATGTTATCCTGGACACTGACTTTCAAAGAGCATGTTACCCCAAATTTTCATATTCCTGATGATTCTGTTGTACCATGTCCTTGGGTTAAAAAGTATCCTGTTCTTTTATTTTTCTATTTTTGTGCAAAATACCTGCCAGTCCCTCTGGTTTCCTATTTCAAGTTGACCACGCTAGGCATGAGAGCACATCCATTTCAGTGTGATCACTGATGGACACTGATGAGGAAGTACTGATGGGCACTGACAGGCTTGCCGGTTAACAGCTCTCCTTTCCTCCCACAGGCACAGAGTGGGAGGACAAGACTGCTTATAACCGGTAAGTCTACATGTGATCAGCTGTGATTGAACACAGCTGATCACATGGTAAAGAGTTGCTGTGATTGGCCCTTTACCCTGATCTGTAAACAGCTGAGTCTGAAGGACACAACAGTCACAGAGTGCGCCTGATGTGCACAGCAAAGGGGGTTCAGGAGGCGGGGTTCTGAGAAGATGTCTATGGACACCTTCCCAGAACTGGAAAACTATGCTGTAGCTGTCTTTTGACTATAGCGCAGTCGGGAAGTGGTTAATAGTTCCATTGTCCATCATCCAAACGGCAACATTCTGACTTTAACTCCATTTTATTTGTCAGTGCAGGGATATTGTTTTAGGGAATGAAGGAGGCCATACATGAGCCAAAATATCCTTGAGAATGACAGAAAGGGAGATATCTGTTGAATCTTAAAAAAGTCACTAGGGCAATACTTACCCCAACACAGACAGTGATGTAGGCAGCATAGTTTGAACAAGAACCCCCCCCCCCCCAGTTGAACTGGCAAAGAAAGAGAAACAGAATACCACAAAGTTCACCACTTTTCTCAAAAAGTATCTTTATGCCTCATACACACGACCGGTTTTCCTGGCAGGAAAACTGCCATGAGAGCTTTTGGCCGGGAATCCCGGCTATGTGTATGCTCCATCGCAGTTTTCCCGACAGGAAAACTGCAGGGAAAAAAAAGAGAACATGTTCTCTTTTTTCCCGCCGGAATTCCCAGCGGCCTTTTTCCCGGCAGTTTTCCTATGGGAAAAACTGCGATGGAGCATACACACGGCCGGGATTCCCGGCCAAAGCTCTCACCACGGTTTTCCAGACGGGAAAACCTCTCGTGTGTACAGGGGGAAAGTTACCGAGCAGGCTCTAGGTTTTCCCCTCTGGATTCCCGGCGGACTTTTTACCGCCGGGAAGCCCGGTCGAGTGTATGAGGCATTACAGTTTTATTTGACAGCACTGTACCAAACAATATATTGGTTGAGCTGTTCTGCTGTACAGGGATTATAGGAATCTCAGAAAATACAGAATTTAGGTATCTGTGCAAGCTTTATTTAAGTGTAAATGTAATGATTTACTAATAACACTTACGGTAAGTGGATTAAACAGTGTTTGTTTCACTCTACAAATCGCTGCATATTTGGCAAGCTTTAAAAGTTGTGCTTAATCAAGTTTTATGTACTTGGCATGCTCAGGTTGATTTACTAAAGTAGTTTAGAATATTCCCTCAAAAAATTGTGTGAAGATTCACTTTATTTATCTGGCCAGGAAAAAAAGCAAATTCGTGTTTATTCATTTTTCCTGCATATTATTGGATTACTTTTATTGTATGAAGATTCTCAACCCTTTAGTAAATTAGCCTATATGTTTGAAGTCATGTATTGCAGTACAGAATAAGCTTTCAGTTCATCTCAGTTTATAAGAGAGCATAAGAAATGGACGTGAGTGATTTACACAAGTGTACACGTTTTCTTTATAGGGGTGGTGTAAATATTTCCTTCATCACCTCTACTTCTTTGCAGCTGTGTTACATAGAAAACATTTTTTAGAAACAGCTGTGCGGGAACCAAAGGCCCATTTAAAATGATAACTGACAAACTTAACATAATCTTCCCAAGCCTTTAAAGAGCATTTTCATTCAAGTCATTTCTATATTTTCCACAATAAAACAACCACAAAAGCAATAATCTTATAGAATGTTGGAAGACCAACATATATCAATGAAACATCACTAAGGGAACGTTAATTTAAATTCATTCTTTTGTAACTCAACCAGGCCTTGTATTAAAAACCAGTATAATTTCTGATTGATCACTCTCGGCTGTGTAGCTTACCACAGATGGGAGTGCAACGTCTTGTTTTAAAATGTATTTCATGTGAAAATTCAATCTAAAAAATACAATTTGGCAGATGAGGTAATAATTCACATAAAGTGCAGTGTCAGAGAGGTACTTTTTATCAGCAAATTTTCTGCTAAATAATTATTTGTTTGAAGTTGTGTGAGTTGATGTTAAGCCAATATTTATGGACTTAAAGTAGTAGTCTTAATTCAATCAATAAAATCATTTATAAGCTTTAGAAAATTAATGTAGCTTTAAACATGTCAAATCTGCAGCTTTTTGGTACCAAAGAAACTCTATTGAGACAATGGGGGTCATTACGAAAGGCAAATCCACTTTTCACTACAAGTGCAAACTACAAGTGCAAAGTGCACTTGAAATTGCACTGAAAGTGCACTTGGAAATGCAGTCACTGTAGATCCGAGGGGGACATGCAAGGAAAATAAAAAACAGTATTTTAGCTTGCACATGATTGGATGATAAAATCAGCAGAGCTTCCCCTCATTTCAGATTTACCCCTCAGATTTACAGCGACTGCACTTCCAAGTGCACTTTCAGTGCAATTTCAAGTGCACTTTGCACTTGTAGTTTGCACTTGTAGTGCAAAGTGGATTTTTCGTAAATAACCCCCAATAAGTCACATACAGTACATAAGCAAGTGTTAATGTGTACAAAGTCCAGCAAGTTAGGAGATCACAGCATACCTGTGCAGGGGTTGCACAAGTGGTCTTAGTGCAAGAAAACACACTGCAATGATTTGAACACAGTCAGAAGAGAAAATGGCATGGAAATATACATCCAAGTTCAGAATGTCACATAATTTTGTCCTGTGAATTAAAGTAATAGATCGCCTAAAACATTGGAAAGCCAATGGATTAGTCTTATGCCCTGTACACATGATAGGATTTTATGTCAAAAAAAGTTGGATGTGAGCTTTTGGTCGCATATTCCGACCGTGTGTATGCTCCATCGAACATTGTCTGTCAGAATTTCCGCCAGCAAAAGATTGAGAGCAGGTTCGCTATTTTTCCGACGGAAAAAGTTCTTGTCGGAAATTCCGCTCATCTGTATGCAATTCCGACGTGCAAAAAAACACACATGCTCGGAATCAAGCAGAAGAGCCACACTGCCTATTGAACTTAATTTTTCTCGGCTCCTCATACGTGTTGTACGTCACCGCGTTCTTGACAGTCGGAATTTCAGACAGCATTTGTGTGACCGTGTGTATGCAACACAAGTTTAAGTGAACATTCTGTCAGAAAAAATCCACGGTTTTCTTGTCGGAATTTCCGATCGTGTGTACGGGGCATTATATTCAAATGGATTTGGATGGCAATGGATTTCACTGGAGCAAATAAATGGGACAGGTAGAAGGCACTCGGATCAGAGTTAGACTAGTCTAGAGGTGGATCGAAAAATTGGTTGGTAATCCAACCAAGGTTGCCATTTTGAGAGGATCTTATCATGCTTATGTTCCAGGACTGCCGTCAGTTTTTCATTAATAAAAGTGCCCTGAATCTTTGATTTGACTTTCTCAAAACTAAGAGCTGGTGATCTCCGTGCACATGCTATTGTTTGTTTTGTTGCCATAACAATAAAATACATCAGATTATGAGACCATTAATTAGAGATTAATTTGTGTGACTGATATTATCATAGTGTAGACCAGGGGTTGGCAACCTCGGCCCTCCAGCTGTGGTGAAACTACAAGTCCCATGAGATATTGCATACAGCTTAGCGGACACGAGGAGTATCTTTCCGGTGGCTCACCGGGCTGTTCTTCACCAGTGTGCAATGCTAGCGTGACGTTGGAGGACAACCCACGGCCGTTTCAGGTTCACGCTCCGGTCCCCATCTTCTGCCAGCCCACCGTCAGGACAGCACACCTATTTACATTCAGACCAGTGCTTTGCCAGCCTGGCTTCTTTCATTCACTTCTTGCTACGTCCTATTTCTTTCTTTCACCTTAACAATCTTTTTTGCACCAAATTCTCCTCACCCCCTCTTTCGCTTTCCTCCTTTTCCTTTTCCTCCTTTTCTTTTTTATCACATTTCCATGCTTCCTTTCGAGCTGGCTGTTTCTTCATCTCTTATAACCTTGACCAGGTGGTTCACACTATTCTTATACTGCGGTTATGGGCACTACCTCACCCTTCATATCTTTTCACATTTGATGATTACACATCACTTATACAATCATTTTAATCATTTTTACTTCATAGAACCTCTTCCCAACTGCAACACCAAGACCCTCCACCTAGGTCACTATGGGGGCCTGGGCTTTTGGTCCCGACTCTTCCTGGGTTCCCCTCCCCAGTTCCCGGGTGAGACCTTCATGGCCGTCCCTTTGGGCATATGGCTTCACATGGTTTCTTTTTTGATCATACGTGAGTACTAAGTGGGCATAGACAGTAATCATCGTTATTATTTTTTCTTATTTTCCCCATGGGTAATTGCAGTGCATCATTGGTCTTTTTTATCCCCTTCTCTTTCAGAATTTGATGCATCGTGCTCCGGATGAGTGGGTCTAATCCCACAAAACGCGTCAAACTTATTTCCGATGCATCCACAAAACATATATTTTAACAATTATAGATGGTTTTACCATTTTATGCTGTGACCTGTTTTATCCACTACATGGGGAACTATGTATGTAAAATCCTTTTACCATGTGCTGTATTGCCATAATGTTATTGGTTAATGAATTGTCAAAGTTCTTATACAAATCCCATTGTGCTATGAAACATAAATTTTTTGGTGTATCAATAAATTACATTTATTTACATCCACATGATCAAGTTTTGGTTCCACCACATACACCTCATTCAAAGTCCCAACCCTTCCCCCCTTATACCTATGAGATATTGCAAGACCCTGACAACCACAGGCATGACTCCTAGAGGCAGAGACATGATGGGATTTCTAGTTTCACCACAGCTGGAGTGCCGAAGTTGCCTACCCCTGGGGTAGACTCTTATCCATAAACAACAAATTTTGGGCAAGACCACCATATATGGAACATGTCGCCCTCGACCCACATCCTCGGAAGCATGAGGATGAATAGGTAGGGACGCCTTTGGCAATAAGCGCCGGAGTGAAATACCACAGAGAACAAACTTTATATGAGTTTTCTAAGGCTTCTATGTTACGTGAACATTTACAAGTAGCCTGCCACAAATCTGCAGTGACACCAATCCATCTTGTTATGTATTGCGTCAAATTGTGCCATTTTTGATTCTGACAGCATCTCATATACCAAGTTCAGGTAGCTCTAAAATGCTCCACTTTTGCATTGTGGCACAATGAATGCTCCAAATTCTAAATAAAATACTGGCAGTTGATATCTTATGATGGAGCCAATTAAGACCAATTCTCTTTTGTTGTACAGAGAGGAAATACCGGCTCTGACAGAATTTGCAAAAGTGTTTCACATGCATTCTAAAAGTGGTGCTAGATGCGTCAAATTTAAGAACAAGTTCTAAAGAACTACATGATGTTGGTGCATTCTGCACCACTTTTAGAATGCATGAGAGACACTTTCTGTCTATGCCAGTCTTTATGAATTCCTGGGATTGTGCAGACATTATGTAACAGTGTCATTATCAAGATGACAGTCCTTAGGAATGGTTTGCAGCCACTGACTGACAGCCACTGGAGCCACACACTGGAATAAAAAGCACATAGACAGGAAATAGTGAAAAAAGGTTAGAGACCATCAGCAGCACATGGAGGTAAAAAATTAGTTTTTATGAAGAGAAAAAATAAAATTTGGTAATTTTTAAAGCACACTACTACACACTAACAAACAACATTGTATCTATCTGTATACTTTTTTCCAGTCATGGTTTAGATCTACTAAACCAGTAAAACAGAAACCAATTAATGTTCACTGTATTGAAGAAAGCCTAATACCAAAATGCCAGTTGATTCTGCTTGGTTGCTATAGTGATTGTTATGTGCACCCTACTTCTTTTAAGAAATAAGCCTAATTGGTAGAAATCAGAATTTCTCCAACTGCAAAAGAAGTAAGACATTAAAAACTGTATATGCAAACCCAAGGTAGTTACAAGAACTTGGATATATGGTTAATTTTAATAGTATAAGAATAAAATGTAGCTCAATCCAAAAAAAAAAAACATTTTTTGAATAGAGTGGAGCAGGCTTAGGATGCTTTCCAGATATTTTTTTATTGCTGTGTTCTGGCTAAAAATATTTCCACTTCCTTTTTGTCATATTGACATACTGGGTGTCACCAAAACAGGAAGTGAAGATATATCTTTTAAATGGTAACACAGACAGCACTATAAACATAACAGGGGTTCTAATTCTTCCATACGTCCCTAAAAATATGTTGTATAGATGCTTATGGCATGGTCAAATGGCGAGCTATATTGTCCATCAAACGCTTTTATGGTCGTCTATATTTTTAACAAAACCTGGCCTTTGCAATAATGTTTAGCACATATGATAAATCAGCAAATGGACCATAATATATTGCTTTGATCTTTTTTTTTTTTAGTGTAGTAGAAAGTCACAGACCCAAGTGATCTTTAGTTCATTAGCAATCCTTTAGTGGATTCCAACAATTACAGCTTGCAGGCAGGCTTGTTCCATTTGGTACCAGTGCGACTTGGGAAAAAAAATCTCTGACTAATGGCTTGTTAGAAAGAGTTGACAGTATGTTGCAATTTGTTATAATTGAATCTCAACCTCATCAACTGTTTGAAGGCATGAAATGTTTTCAAACACTACACTGATTTAAATTAATGGCACAAAAAAATTCAGAAGCGACGTCTGTCAGACTAGGAGCTAATAAATGTGTTCACTCTGATTTGAAAATGACATTTCATCATGGTTATAAAAGCAATCCAAGACTCTTGAAGACATTTTCTTTTCTTTAATGGGGAATTTCTTACACAAGGTTTTAACTCTGCCATTTCAGAAATATTAATGGTAGTGGAAAAATTGTTTGTTTACACATGTAGAAGAACTAGCAAAACATTATCTTGGAAAAAAAAAGATTACTGTTAAAATTATCAGTAGTGGTAGCAGTAGTAATATTTTATATGTAGTAGTATTTAGTTTTATAGATTATATACTTTTAAAAGATGTGTCATACAAATAGGTTAATAAAAAATAAATTTTATCCCATCTCATCAACTAATTATATATTTAATTGATTAAATAACTTTTTTTCATCCTTTTTTGTATCTCATTGCTTCTGATCTCTTCAAGTCTTTTTTAAGTCTATATACATTTACTCAATTTTTTACAGCGATTGCTAGTTAGGGTAGAGTGACCTTAATCCATTTAAAAGGGCCTTGCAGCCCTTGCAGGGCCTTGCAGTGAGCAGCAACTAAGGGCTATATACTGTAGTAGCTACAGATCCTAAAATGCTGGGGGTAATAATAAAAAAATGTCCAAAAAGAGGAAATAATGCTGACCTTATACTTTCCATACGCTTCACTTAGGTGTTGTTGGCCTCACTTAGCCTTAAAGCGGAGTTCCACCCAAAAGTGGAACTTCCGCTTAAACCACTCTTCGCCCCCTTACATGCCACATTTGGCATGTAATTTTTTTGGGGGGGAGTGGGGGCTTCAGTAGGAGTGGAACTTCCTGTCCCACTTCCTCCTTCCACCCAGGGACCGCTTAGGCGACTCGTCATATCGCCTTTTGGCGGCCCCTCCCCGGGACAGGTCCCAGGCGATAGCCTGTCCACTCAGATTGTGCAGCGCTGCTCGCGAATGCGCAGTGAGTGCCCGGCAGTGAAGCCAAAAGCTGTCACGGCCGGGTGCCCACAGTTAGAATGGAGGTGCTGGCAGAGAGGTGGGGAGAGGAGCGAAGCTCCGTTTGGCCACATCGCTGGACAGTGGAACAGGTAAGATTTTTGTAGCTGCTGACTTTTAATAAACATAAAAAAAGTCTGGAACTCCCCTTTAATATGGGACTGTGGGATAGGGTGTTTCATTTTTCCAAAGATGTGATTTTCATATGACTTTGCTTACGCCCCCAGTCTCAGTGATGTAAAAGATATATATGCCAAATTTCAAGAAGATTGGATAATATTTAGAGGTTGCATACATTGATCACAAACTAGTGAAATTTCTAACATTGAATTAAGTGTACAAAAGAAGAAAAAAAAGATTCATATAAGAATATATATTACAAAGCTATCGCTGAAATCAATAAGACAGTAATACTGGAAGATTCATCTCCATCATTACAAGCACCTAGTGATGAAGAGGCTAAGTTTTCGCCTCCAGCAACGAAAAAATTAAGTCCTAGATTAAAACCTCTTGATCAGACACATACGTCTACTTCGGATCGAGAACAGCTATCTATTCGACAAGCAAGTACTTAATTTATAGCAACTGCAAACGGTCTTGGCCACGATGTTTCAAAAATTTCTATATCTCCAGCTACCGTTTACCGAGGTCGGGCCATCAATAGAAGTAAAATGGCAAAGAAAATCGAAGAGTCACTCTTTGAAAATCCTCCTCATTTGGTCTTGCATTGGGATAGTAAACTGTTGCCCTCAGTTGCCCATAGGAATGTCAAAACTTTGGAAGATAGAGTTGCAGTTCTAGTGACTGGCAAAGATTTTGAGCATTTACTTGGCGTACCTGTTGCCCTGAAAGGCACTGGTGAGCAGATGGCTGAAGTAGTTATTCGGGAAGTGGATCGATTTGGGCTATGTGTCAATATAATTGGTATATCTTTTGATACTACAGCATCTAATACAGGACTGATCCAAGGGGCATGTACCAGAATTGAAAGGGAAATCAGACCAACATTGTTGTGGTTGGCTTGCCGTCATCACATCCATGAACTAATATTGAAAGGAGTGTTTGAGGATTGTTGTGGCATACCATCAAGTGGTCCTGACATCCAGAAAAAGGAAGTGAAACGATTAGAGGGTAAAAACATGTTTTTTGAAGGAAAAGACCTGAGCCATTTTGTTACTAATAAAACAAAGACGTTCTTTGAATTGTTTGGGATCCACGACGTGACAGAATACTGCAGTGATTCTCTAAGAAGCCATGTGAACGCTCTTAAAATTGCCAATGATACCGCAGAAAGAGGAATTGCTCTGATAAAAAAGTATAAGGAATCAGTCAGGGATGAACAACAAAAACAATTCTTGTTGAGGGTAGTCGAGCATCACAGAAAAGTCATCACCAAGCGAACAAAACAAGGGATTGCATCGTTCAAAGTTGATTAATATAACACATGTTTTGCCTATCATATTACCTATTAATCTTAGTGTATAGTTTTAATAGTATTTTAAGTTGTGATTTCTAGTTTTCCCAATAAAAGTAATTAACATTGAAAAATCTTATTTTTTGCCTACTTTTACAAAACAGATCAAAGTGTGCAACCTCTAAATATTATTCAATCTTCTTGAAATTTAGCATATATATCTTTTACATCACTGAGACTCAGGGCGTAAGCAAAGTCTGCAAAAATGTTACAGTTTATTTTTTGCCTTAGAAAATGAAACACCCTACTGTGGAAATTCAAAATTTCTAATCCTTATTGATTTCTAATTGGGGAAGGGGAGGGGGTGGGAGGCTACTACAGCATATAGAATTTAGTTGTTGCAGACTGCAAAGTCCACTTTAACAAATACAGCAAGCCCCTTTATGAATTTGCTTGCTTGCCAATAATGATGGCAGTGCCATTTTGATATATACTGTATAAGAATTTGCATAGGGAAGTGCTGTGTAACATATCAGATGGATCTAACGTTCATTTTACCACACTGTGGCTAATCTAGTTGGAGAAAAAGAAGAATATAGTGATTCTTCTTTCCAGATAAAACAGAGGTAGGTTATTGTTGTATTCAATAACAGAATAATAGAAAATTAGGCTGAAATGGAGAGAGCTTCAGCTAATGAGGAACCTATGAGCTGCCTAATAGTGAACCCCACCAGTAAATAAATCAAAGAAAATAATTGATTAAGGCAGAAGTATGGCCAAAGCTTTTTGACCATACTTCTCCTTTGGGTCACAGGAGTGAAGTTTGTTTTGGCTAAAGCCCGCTGTCAGCTGACGTCACAGACCTAGTCCAGGCTGTGAAAAGAACCCGATCATGTGGTCGGGATCCACCCAGAAGCCTGGACAGGCAGCTGGCTCTGTCTCTCAGTGAGCCATTGAGAGCTTGAGCCAGCTGCTTCTGCCCCCTTTACAGCCCAGTGCTCCAGCGAGAGTTGGAAGGGCAGGGCAAAGAGCTTTCTGCAAGCTGAGGTGATTGATCGCTCAGTTCTCGGTCTTAGAGGCAGCGGGGATCAATGCTGCAGCTGGGATCAGTGCTGCAGCCATCTAGGTGAGTATGATTTTTTTTTCTTTGGAAATCATATACTTCTCTTTTAAGGAGAGTAAAAATAAGCAATTATATGTTCTTGAAGAGTAGTGTACATATCATTATTTTTTTTAAACAATTACTCTATGATGATTAATATGTCTTTGCCCCTATTGATTTAAATACACTTCATGCTAATATTTGCAAGCCACATGCATGCAGAGAAATGGGCATTTGAAAGTAAATCAGGATTAGAAGATGAAGGAATGTTTTGCTGCAAAAATTTACTATGGCTAGATTATTTTTTTTTGGTATAAAGGTTACCATTATTAACAAACCAAATGAGGGCTAAGTATGCCCCAGTGTGGCCAATTTATTCCTGTCAAAGTAGGAGGCGGAAGCAATTTTTAATGGGACTCGGCCTAATCTAGTTTTCTTAAAATGTTCTATTGATGACATCTAGAACATTTGTACATACAGTATATTCCCACTACAAGATATCGTCATTCCAGACGAAACACAGTATACTGAAAAAGAGAACAATGAGGATAAGGCAGAACTTTGACCAGAAGATTTTAGGGAGCAGGCCAGTGTAGTTATTGATAGATTCAAGAAAAAAAAGATTGTGCTAGAAAGTCTTTAGAAACTACTTGTCAGGAAATATCTGAAACAGATAGATATGTCCTTTAATTGAATCAGTTTGAGAAGGATAAGAAACAGGTATGATTATTTCTTCATTATCGATTATAGCATACAGTATAAAGGTCAAGAGACTAGGACTAGGACTCCCAATATAATATATAGGCAGGCCTCACCACTTAGGCTAAACTCATTCATGATGTTGCTGATCCTCCTGTACCCGCTATTCATTTCAATTGGCGATATAGCTATATAATCTTTCTGGGACACTAAGCTCAGTTTAAACCCTTTGAAAAAGTCACATGAGTTTGACAAAATGCATCAGGGAGGGGCCAACTTACATCTGCACGATCCCCAGGAAGTGAGGCTAAATCCATGCTGGTTTATGTGAGCTGGGAGTCTGAGCCTTAAGAGGGCACAGCACTGATATCTGAAAAACATGTTTTTAAGGTAGTGCACTTCCCTCTGAGTGCACTATACTTATGAGTGTGATATATTCTTTTGTAGGGATGACCTGAACACCCCCGGGTTCGGTTCGCACCAGAACCCGCGAACGGACCGAAAGTTCGCACGAACGTTAGAACCCTATAAAATACAATGGATGCGAACGTTCGAAATCTAAAGTGCTAATTATAACGACTAATATGCATGTTATTGTCCTAAAACGGGTTTGGGAACTCGGGTTCTCCCCCAAGGGACATGTATCAATGCAAAAAGAAGTTTTAAAAACTGCCGTTTTTCGGGAGCAGTCATTTTAATGATGCATAAAGTGAAAAAAAAAAAAGTCAAATATTCCTTTAAATATCGTACCTGGAGGGTGTCTAAAGTATGCCTGTGAAGTGCCACGTGTTTCCCGTGTTTAGAACTGTCCCTGCACAAAATGACATTTCTAAAGGAAAAAAAAGCCATTTAAAACTGCTTGCGCTTTAATGTAATGTCTGGTCCCGGTAATATGGATGAAAATCTTTGAGAAAAATGGCATAGCTACCCCATCACCCCCCCCCCCCCTACCCCAGCCCATTACCAGCCCCTTTGGGTCTTGTATGGATATTAAGGATATTAAGGGGAACCCCGCACACAAAATAAAAATATATATACTCTGAACAGCCGTATACAGGCGGTGCATACAAGACAGGGACTGTAGGTTTGTTCTTATGTAGAATCTGTTTGTAATTTTGAACAGGTACATTGTTTAAGTGTAGCTCCAGCCAAAAAATCTATTTTTAAGCTTTTTGGAAAACATAGGGAAGGGTTATCACCCCTGTAACATTTGTTTTGCTGTCTGTGTCCCTGTTTAGAACATTTCACCTCACTTTCCGTCCCAATGACAAATGTTTTTGAAAAGTGGGGTTTTTATTGAAACAAGGATTGGTGATAAAGCATCAGTAGAGAGGAGACACCTTTTTCCAATATTAACTCTTACAGGAGAGAATTTCCCTTCCTAGGGGTAGATTTCCTCTCACTTCCTGTTGTCTACTTTCGTTTGCAAGTAGGAGTCGTTTGTAAGTTGGATGTTTGAAAGTAGGGGCCTGCCGTATATACTCTGCTGAAATTTGCCCCTTACATGTTGGTGTTGCCACAACACTGTAAGCCCTCACAGTTACTCTTGGTGGGCGCATGAATGGGCCCTGCTGTGAATTATTAGATCAAGAATTGTAATTGCATGCCCCTGTTGAATAGGGGCTGAAAAATTAGGCCTTTGGTGGTGGTGGTGTTGACACCACACTGTAAGGCCTCACAGTTACTCTTGGTGGGTGCAGGAATGGGCCCTGCTGTGAATTATTAGACCAAGAATTGTAATTACATGCCCCTGTTAAACAGGGGCAGAAAAATTGGGCCTTAGGCACTGGTGCCACAACACTGCAACCCCTCACAGATACTGTACTTGGAGCACAGCAATGAGCCCTGTTGCAAAGTATTGCATCTAAAATTGTAATTACACGCCCCTGTTAAACAGGGGCTGAAAAATTGGGCCTTAGGCACTGGTGCTGGTGCCATGACACTGCAACCTCTCCCAGATACTCTAGTTGGAGTGCAGGAATGAGCCCTGCTGCAAAGCATTGCATAAAAAATTGTAATTACATGCCCCTGTTAAACAGGGGCTGAAAAATTGGGCCTTAGCCACTGGTGGCGGCACCCAGAAACAAAAATGTTCTTCCAAGCTATCATCATCAATCGGATCATTGAGGAGGAGGAGGATAGTCAGTCAACATAACAGGACAGTCACTCAGCATCAGCATCAGTCTTGAAAGGATGTGACATTTGAAAATAAATTAATCTGTTATATCAGCTTCAGGTGTTTGGTAGCTGGTGGTGATCCAAGACTGGTTCATCTTTATGAAGGTCAGTCGATCAACCGAGTCAGTGGACAGGCGCACCCTGTGATCCGTGACAAATCCTCCAGCAGCACTGAATGTGCGTTCTGAAAGAACGCTGGATGCAGGACAGGCCAGTAGCTCAATTGCATACTGTGCAAGCTCTGGCCAGTGATCCATCCTCAAGACCCAGTAAGCCAGAGGATTTTTGGTGGGGAAGGTGTCCAAGTCTGACCTTGCCCCTAGGTATTCCTGCACCATGTATATCAGACGCTGGCGATGGTTGCTGGAACCGATCATACCTTGGGGCTGCGGACTAAAGAATTGTCTGAACGCATCGGTCAGACGGCCACCTTCCCCACCGCTCCTTCTTTGACTGACCTGAAGCCTCAGCAACTCGTTGTCCAGGACCAGGAGTTTTTAACCTCCCAGTCTCTGGGAACGCGTTGCACAGACCTTTCTGCAAGGCCTCCCGGAGTTGTCTCATCCTCTGCTCCCTCTGCGACGGTAAGATAAGGTCCGCAACCTTACCCTTGTACCGTAGATCAAGGAGAGTGGCCAGCCAGTAATGGTCCCTCTCCTTGATCCGAAGAACACGAGGATCCTTCCGCAGACTTTGCAGGATCAGGGAGGCCATGCAGCGTAGGTTAGCTGAGGCATTCGGTCCGGAGTCCTCTGGGTCACTAAGGACGACATGATCCGCAGCCACCTCCTCCCAGCCACGTACAAGTTCACGGGTTTCTTGGGACTGTAAATCATCCCTAAAAGACTGCTGCTGATGATGCTGAGTGCCAGGCTCCACCTCCATGCTGACACAATCCTCCTCCTCCTCCTCCTCTTCCTGTGCGATGGGTGGGACAGAAGGAACACTGTCTGGGTAAAGGGGGCCTTGAGAGGCAAGGAAGTCCTCCTCTTCCTGCCTCTGTTCTGCCTCAAGTGCCCTGTCCATTATTCCACGCAGCATATGTTCCAACAGGTGGACAAGAGGTACAGTGTCACTGATGCATGCACTGTCACTGCTCACCATCCTTGTGGCCTCCTCAAATGGTGCCAGGACAGTGCATGCATGAGCTCCCCTGACCCTGTCCTGGTGCCATAGTCGCACAGGTACTCATTGATGGCCCACTGCTGCGTGTGCAGCCGCTGCAGCATGGCCAACGTTGAGTTCCACCTGGTGGGCATGTCACATATAAGGCGGTTCTTGGGCAGGTTCAACTCCTTTTGCAGCTCAGCCAGGCGAGCACTGGCATTATAAGATCTGCGGAAATGCACACAGACTTTCCTGGCCTGCCTCAGGACATCCTGTAAGCCCGGGTACCTGCCCAAGAACCGCTGCACCACCAGGTTAAGGACGTGAGCCACACAGGGCACATGGGTCAGTTGTCCCTGTTGGAGGGCGGAGAGGAGGCTGGTGCCATTGTCGCAAACCACCATTCCTGGCTTAAGCTGGCGTGGCGTCAACCACCTCTCGGCCTGCCCCTGCAGAGCAGACAGAACCTCTGCCCCAGTGTGGCTCCTGTCCCTCAAACACACCAGCACAAGCACGGCATGGCATCTTTTTGCCTGCGTACTTGCGTAGCCCCTTGAACGCTTACGGAGCATCACTGGTTCCGAGGACAAAGCACAGGAAGAGGCCATGGAGGAAGAAGAAGAGGAGGGGGTGGAGGAGAGAGGTGTGTCACAACCAGTAGTAGCATTTTGGAGGCGTGGCGGCGGAACAACCTCCAAAACTACTGCACCTTGTCCTGCATCCTTCCCAGCTGCCAAAAGAGTGACCCAATGGGCCGTGAAAGAAAGGTAACGTCCCTGTCCATGCCTGCTGGACCATGAGTCAGCGGTAATATGCACCTTACCGCTGACCGCCCTGTCCAGCGAGGCCAAGACATTGCCTTCCACATGCCGGTAGAGAGCCGGAATCGCCTTCTGTGAGAAAAAGTGGCATTTGGGAACCTGCCACTGAGGAACCGCACATTGCACAGGTGTATAATGTGCAGGAGGCACACTCCGCCTGCTGTAAGTGGTGCAAATGCCTGTTAGTATAACACACCAGGAAAACACAGCAATACGGGCTAGCTTCAGGTGTATATTTAGCAGGAAGCACACTCCGCCCGCTGTAAGTGCTGCAAATGCCTGTTAGTGTAACACACCAGGAAAACACAGCAATACGGGCTAGCTTCAGGTGTATATTTAGCAGGAAGCACACTCCGCCCGCTGTAAGTGCTGCAAATGCCTGTTAGTGTAACACACCAGGAAAACACAGCAATACGGGCTAGCTTCAGGTGTATAATGTGCAGGAGGCACACTCCACCCGCTGTAAGTGCTGCAAATGCCTGTTAGTGTAACACACCAGGAAAACACAGCAATACAGGCTAGTTTCAGGTGTATATTTAGCAGGAAGCACACTCCGCCCGCTGTAAGTTCTGCAAATGCCTGTTAGTGTAACACACTAGGAAAACACAGCAATACGGGCTAACTTCAGGTGTATAATGTGCAGGAGGCACACTCCGCCCGCTGTAAGTGCTGCAAATGCCTGTTAGTGTAACACACCAGGAAAACACAGCAATACGGGCTAGCTTCAGGTGTATATTTAGCAGGAAGCACACTCCGCCCGCTGAAAGTGCTGCAAATGCCTGTTAGTGTAACACACCAGGAAAACACAGCAATACGGGCTAGCTTCAGGTCTATATTTAGCAGGAAGCACACTCCGCCCGCTGTAAGTGCTGCAAATGCCTGTTAGTGTAACACACCAGGAAAACACAGCAATACGGGCTAGCTTCAGGTGTATACTGTGCAGGAGGCTTAGCAACAATGAAACTGACACTGTCCCCTGCCTATCCTTCTCTCTTCCTGCACATAAGGTTTATCAAAGAATATGACAGTGACACTCTCCCTGCCTATCCTTCTCTCTCCCTGCACACAAGGTTTAGCAAAGAATATGACACTGACACTCTCCCTGCCTATCCTTCTCTCTCCCTGCACACAAGGTTTAGCAAAGAATGTGACACTGACCCTGTCCCCTGCCTATCCTTCTCTCTTCCTGCACACAAGGTTTAGCAAAGAATATGACACTGACACTCTCCCTGCCTATCATTCTCTCTCCCTACACACAAGAATAGCACAAAGAATAGCACAATGACACTGTCCCTGCCTATCCTTCTCTTTCCCTGCGCCGGAACACACTACACAAGGCCGCCGCGCTTGCGGCCTTTTATAGTGTGGGGCGTGTGCTAAACCCCCTGAGCTATAATTGGCCACAGGCAACCTGCCTGTGGCCAATTATGGCTCTCCTAGCTACCTGCGCTGTGATTGGCCAAGCATGCGGGGTCACAGTGCATGCTTGGCCAATCACAGCGCCGGGATTGCACTGCGATGGCGCAGTGTATTGTGGGCCGTTCGCGTCACTCGAATTTGGCGCGAACGGCCCAAATAGTTCGATCTCCGTATGTTCGACTCGAACACCGAGCTCATCCCTATTCTTTTGCTTGTAATACAGTTTATAATAGTGTTTTTACAGTATTACACTATCCAAGCCTTTCTTTTTTGAGTGGAGGAGTCCTGAAGGTTGATGTGGAGTTGGAAAGTTCTTATCTAAGAAACATTGAGGAGGACCGTGGGAGAGCAGTGGTGCCTTGGAGTAGGGATTGCGCAGAGTATGCCCTTTGACTATTAATAAAAGGTATATATTATAATATAACAAAACTCATATTTTTGGTGATGTGACTCACATCACTTATATACTGGAGTACCCTTGTAGACTCCAGTATGTGGCTAGGACCACTTGAAAATTGACAATGAGAATAGCTGAACATGTTAACAATTTCAAGAAAGGTTTTAAAAAACATAGCATTTATAGACATTTTATATAGTCCCCAATAAAGATCCAACATGTCTCATATTTTATGAGATAGATTGGGTATTTAATTATTTTGAAAATGTCAAATATGAGAAATATCCAAAAATAAGGTGAGATGGATTTACAAGCGTAATATTTTGTATCTAAGGGTCTTCAATATAGATATTGATTTAAATTTTTTATCTCTAATTCTTACTGTAGATATATGTATGTGTATTTACTTTTTTAAAGAACTATTTATTTATTATCATGGCTTTTGAAATGTATTAATGAAGGGGCCATTGGGTTTATTTATTCAGGAAAAATTGATTGACTGGGATTTGTTATGTTTATGGTGTTAATGTTTGTTTGGGGATAATGCAGTGCAGCATTTGGGACACTAGTTGGTCTTTTTTAGGTGTGTTATACTTCTCAGAAATGTGTTTTGATTGTAGTAGTGGAATGCAGAAATATGAACCCTAGATGGACCAAAGAGTTGTTTAGGGTAGTTGTTTACAGAGTTGAAAGTATTAAGAAGAGTTTATCTCTTGTCATGATAACACAACACTTTGACAGCTCCTGAAAATGATGAAACGCATTGAATTGGGCTATGCATTGTGACATAACTACGCACCAAGGTGTGGCCACATTCACTGACTTCAGGAATTGTGGATGGAGAAGCATTCTGGAGAATTGTACAATTCCTAGTGCTGGGTTGAGCATTTTACTTATAAGTGCATTTTAATTGCTTTTTAACTACTTTTAATAAATTATATTTTATGCTATGAGATTTTCCTCTTTTCTGTGCCTCTCTATGGTGGGATCTATTGGGTGCAACCAAGGAGGGAAAACATCCATACTATTACTGTGTATAGTTATCCAGTGCTATTAGCCTTTTTTTTATTAAGAGCTTGTTTATATTTGGTGAGTGTATTTGGCCACTGGTTTATCCTGGAAACTTTGGATAAAATACTTTTATCACAACAATTTGGAATTGCCACATGGAGCAACATTTCACTAGTCCTGAAATTGTCCTGCGGGGTTCTGCATGCCTCAAACCACAGTCAGGAGCACAATCTAACTCACGAACTGCCTTTCATAAATTGTAACAAGTACAATGTTGATTGGGTTAGATAAAATTTTGATCATTTATACAAATACTTCAAAGCTAGAGATGACTGTGTCATGAGAATTTGTAGTTCCCAGCTAACGAGCTGGAGGATAAGATAACAAAGTTGAATTTACATCACTGTGTATAACATACATTTAAAGAGTAACTCCATTTTGTTGGGAAAAAATATTTCCCCCTAGAGGATTTACTGTATCTACATTTCAATGATTTTAACCAACTTTGTTGCAGATTCCTACCTTTTGTTATTCTGAAGAAATAGCTGTTTTTCTGTGTGCAAATTGAAAGTAAATTGGAGTGATTTTATAATTATCAATCAGTTGCTGCATTTGCAGGGTCCTAATTGGGAAAGTGGCAGGGTCTGCACCCCTTTAGACATGATTTCCCTTTGGAAGTATCTCACCAAAATTAAAAAATATATTGCAGGTGATGTCCAAATCTGACTTGTATCTTAGCGCAAACTTCTGAGAAAATCAGCAAGCCAATCACACAAGCAGGAAATTACATTTCTGAGGGGGCGTTCTGTACACCATCTGTGTACAGAACGCCTCCAGTTGCCATATTGCATTGTGTTTTACAGAAAAATAGAGTGCCGTAGATTGAAAAGGAAAGGTCATTTTTAATAAAATTCAATTAGAGTATGAATCATGTAGCAATTGTATATGCTATATTATTTTTTTTATTTCCCATTTGTTTCCAATGAAAGTGTAGTTACCCTTTAACAATATAGTTTCCCTTTATGTAATACTTTTATTTCAAAATTAAGTCAGACAACACTTGTCACTATCCAAGATTTGAGTAAGGCTCTGTTCACACCTAGGCATTTTTGGGCGTTTTTCTGCTGTAAGCCTTAGCTCTAAAAGGGTCCAACAAGACAAATCCCATTCATTTAAATAGCCCCGTTCACATCTGAGCGTTTTGTCATCTGAAGCAAAATGCCTGAAGCTCACAAAAGTACAAGAGCTTCTTTTTGGGCAGATTACAGGCGTTTTCTGCTTTATACATTGGTGACCTGTTGACCTGTAGAAAATCATGGAAAAAATCGCAGCAAAAATTGATGCAAAATCGCTGTAAAAAACGTGCGACTTTCTTCCTGAAAACAAAATGCCTAGGTGTGAACAGAGCCTTTAATGTAATAAAAGTGTTTTTCCAATTTTTCCCCTGTTGGTTGCACTGTCCTCTGGAATCTGTCAGCATGTGTTCCTCCGCTTTGGCTCAGTTTGCTTGAGTTTGTATGTCTTTCTATCCTACTCGCATCAGTATGAGGGGCAAGGGATATGCAGCACAGAATGCCTACAATAGTGGAGAATGTTATAAAAAAAAGTCAAATTAAGATCACAATATTCTGGATAATTACAAGTCAAAGAGAACACTGCCAACACATTTAATTTTGTATAGATTTTGTCAGAGGCACAAGAAAGGATGCCGCCTATTTTTAACATCTCTCTCTCTTGTGTTTTTTTTTTTTCCTGGTGATCTCTGTGCGCTGCTTCCCATTCCTGTAATGTATCTATACTCACGTCTTGCCCACAGTGGTACACTGGTTCATATTTTACTGTTTTGTATGGGGCTTTGCTTATAATGAGACAACCCAAGACTTTTGCCTCAGGAAATGTCTCATTCAATGACATGGTACAGCACCCTTAGAGCCATGTTGGTAGAACTTTGTGCCTGCCTGCTGCCCCCTTTATTAGTGCAACCCAGACAAACAACTCATGCCCCACTCATTGGTACTAAAGCACAGCAGCCTGACGCCTGACTAGTACTAGCAGGCAGTGTATGTATGTTCGTCCTACAGCCCACCCCCACTGTTTAAGGCCCCGAACCTCTAAGGCATTCACTCACAGACTGACTATTTTCAGAAGGGGGTGAGCAGAAAGTTCTGTCCTGCCATCTGGACTTCTGAACACTGACATTTACCACCCTGCTGGAGGTGCTGAGTGGCTGAGCCAAAAGACATGGTGGTGGCTGATGGATGCACAGGAAGTACCAGAGGTGTTGGTAAGTCAGATAGTGAGTCACCTTCTTACAAACACCCACAGACTAGACAGACAGACTTGTACCAGTCCAAACTGTATTTAAGGGCATGCCAGACCATCTTTATTAAATTAAGCACAAAGTTTGCATAGACATTCGTTGTCCACACAAGGTTTCTTCCTCATCAATATCAACAAATGAAAATACCAAGCCACCTGGCTCCCTTGTTGGCAGCACCACTACTCTTCCTAGTAGCCCCTCTGACTGTATTGTCCAGCTTTACTGGTTCACTTGGCTCTTTTAGCCTTTAGTAACATCGCCCTGCTGCATCCTGGCTCCTGGATAGGGGTTCTCCTGACACCCCAATTTTTATCCCACCTGACTCCTGGATTAAGACTTCCTGTTTCCTGGCTGGGGCACCTCTGACCCCTGGGTGAGACCTCCTGTCTCTTGGCTCCTGGCTGGGGCACCTATGACCCCTGGGTGAGGCCTTCTGTCTCCCTCAATGGGAGCTGTCTCCAAACTGGGAGCTCTGGGCTATCCTCAGACTTGAATATATAATGACCCTGCACACCTGTGTATCAGACAGGTTGCAGGCACCTGGTAAAATTCAGACACAGGATTTAAATTTTCAGACCCAGAACTACAGAATCCAGGGAACACCAAAAACACAGCTTTCTCCACTCAGAAGCGATAATCCGGAACCTTGCATTAACCAGGTCTCACTCTGTTACACGTTTTTATGATTTATACTTTTTAGAAAATGTTCAGGTTTACATAAGAAGAATGACTGTGGGCAGCACTACTGTACCCCTCTGCCAGCCCCGACCTCCACTGTGCCCCTTTGATCCCCTCTGACCTCCACTTAACCACTCTGGCTTCCACTGACCTCCAATGAACCCCTCTGTCCCCCACTGACATCTATTGTACCCCCCTGGCCCCACTAGCCACCATACTACCCCGTCAGCCCTGCTGACCTTCAATAATCCCCTCTAGCTATCACTGACATCTTCTTTTTCTCCCCCGCTGCCACCAGATTTTTTTTTTTTTTTTTCTCACAATGGCCTCCCCTGACCACCAACATTAGGGCATTCCTCCTTCCACAGACCACCCACATTAGGCATCTATTATTTTCATATGGACCACTGACTCCAGACCATTTTGTTCTCTCCATTGACAACTGACCTCTGGTTCACACACACGCACACTCTGGCACCAGGCATTTTTCCTCCCAATGACTGTAAGGGACCCTATTATGTTACATATTCCTGACCAGTTGCAGAACTACCAGGGTCACAGTAGTCGCACTTGCGACCGGGCCCTGGAGTTTCACCACTGTGGCAAGTCCCAAGCAGTGTTGCCAGCCTCCCTTATAGTTACAGTTTGAAGAAATCAGCCTATAAATCTAGAGACTGGTGGCTGCACCTGAGCAGACACTCTTCTCACACAGCCCAGCGAGCACACTCCCCCAGGAATTGTGGGTATGAACTATGAAAAACAGCGGATACAGATTACTAGCTGTGTGAAATATGCTGCTGCCGGAGCCACCAGCTACCAGCCTGGGTCCTAGGGGAAGTGAGCTCTGCAGTACACTGTGATCGCTGAACTGTCCCTATCTCCCTCCCTTCTCTCCCCTAGCTCTCTCCCTGCCCCCCTGTTTTTCCAAGACCTTCACAAACTTTCATTTGCAGTTAGCACTTAGGCAGCCCATACATTGATTACTTTATTTCTTCCTTCAACCATTAGGTTGAAGGAAAAAATAAATATGATCCAATTCCCCCATCTTCACATTTCAGGTGGATGGGGGAATCCTCCCACTGTGGACCAGTGATGGAACTATCAGGGTCACCAGTGGTGAACAACCAGGGTTGCTGTCCTGCCCCTGCTATTGACAGTGCTGGTCTCCGACTCCATGGAAGCGGCAGCGGCAGCATTAGGACCCAGCGCTGGTTACTTTATGGGGCTAATGGGCAATTGGTTGTAGACAGCTGACCTCCCTGCAGGTCCCTGCAGGTCGCTTAGCAATAGTGGCACTGCATAGCCTTCTCTTACATGCTGATCAGGATGCGATCCAGGTGATGCCCTCAGTCAGATATAATATTAAATATGATAGTGGTTTTATTGATCAGAGACCCCACCTTACTGGCATGGAACCCACATGGGTGTTGAACATATGGTTGATATATATGTGATTGTACTCTTGATGCTAATAAATAGTGTATTTATTCGATCTGATTCGAAGCATCATACCTGTATACATCCCGATCAGCATGTCAACAGCGAAGGCTCAGTGACCATCGGGGTGCTCAGCTGTCTACAACCAATAGTGCCAGCTATCCCCCACATTCACCCATCAGCCCCATAATGTAACTGGCACTGGGACCTAAGAGACTGCCTCCGCTGCCATAGGGACAGAGATGCCAGACCAGCACTGTCAATAGCAGGGGCAGGACATCAAGAGGAGGTTGAAGATGCCCACATGGTGGAATGCCAGGGCCTGTTTGCAAATATGACCTTTGCAACCCTGGTAGTTCTGCCACTGCTTTGGACCCTTATATGGAGTTCCCTGGTGTGCTGGTGACATATCTAATGCTTTTTGCTGCCGTGGGAGGGCCCCAAGATGGTAGAAAGGGGGCCCACCGCCAAACACGCTCCAGTGTGAAAGCCCTCGGGCTTTCACATTGGATACTATTGAGCGGCTTTTTTGGGGCGCATTGCAGGCGCTATTTTTAGCGCAATAGCGCCTGCAAAGCGCCTCAGTGTGAAAGGGGCCTTAGACTTTGAAACTTGTGAAAGTACCTTGGTGCAAAGAAGATATGTAGAATGGGTATGGCTATCTTGTGCTCAATATTGGACATGGGTAAAAAGAGTATATACTGTACCTATCATCAGTACTCACTGAAAATAATCCACAGTCTGTGTACTCACAAAATACCCCTTAATCACTGTGCTGTGAGTGACAGACTCATGCATATAAACTTAAAGAATTATTAAAATATAAAGCAGAAAAGTGACAGATAGCTAACACTTTGTCATTAAAATGGTGAAAACTGTATTGATAAACTGTTAAGAAGAAAAAACACAGCGTCTCGACTATGTAATGCACAACACAGCATACAGTGTTTAAGAGCTAGGTCTACTTGATATACCACACAGCATATAGAAGTGATGCAGTCAGGACCAGAGGCGTAACCAGAACCTTCGGGGCCCTGGTCCAAGAAACCTTGAAGGGCCCCCTTTTATCGGTCCTGGGGCACCTTTCTCTGGTCCTGCGGCCCTCTCCAGTTATCCCGGGGCCCTTTACTCCTGTTGTGGAACCCTTCATTACGGTCCCACAGCGGGACCCTTTCACATGTTTGGCGGTGGGCCCCCTTTCTACCATCTTGGGGCCCTCCCACGGCAGCAAAAAGCATTAGATATGTCACCAGCACACCATGTGGGTTCCATGCCAGTAAGGTGGGGTCTCTGATCAATAAAACCACTATCATATTTAATATTATATCTGACTGAGGGCATCACCTGGATCGCATCCTGATCAGCATGTAAGAGAAGGCTATGCAGTGCCACTATTGCTAAGCGACCTGCAGGGACCTGCAGGGAGGTCAAAAAACTCCTGCAAGCCACATCTTTGAGGCGCAATAGGAGCGCTAAAAATAGCGCTCCTATAGCGCCCCTGCCCATTGAAATCAATGGGGTAGCACCTCCAAAACGCCTGCAAAACGCCACAAAGAGGCGTTATTGCAGGCGTTTTTAACCCTTTTTCGGCCGCTAGCGGGGGTTAAAATACCCCCGCTAGCGCCCGCAAATCGCGGAAAAAAAATGGTATAGCGGCGCTAAAAAAATTTAGCGCCGCTATACCACCAGCGCATCCAGTGCCTCAGTGTGAAAGTAGCCTAAGTGCTTTATCCTAGGTGAAGCACACAAGGCAGTGCAAAAGTTACTTTAACTCATGATGGCACATGGCAGTATTTTCTCTGAATCCCAGAGCTGAGATGCCAGTTATGAGCCTTTTAACCATAGAGACACTCTCTGCATCTATGTGAACTCATATGGCTATAGTTACACTTTTTGATGCTAGCTTATGGGCATAAAAGATTTGTGGAGATTTTGGGATGTGTGTCTTATATAAAGAACATAATAATAAAACCTACAGTAACTATGTTGTAGAACTGCCCCAGGTTATGGTAAAGCTCCATAAATCAGTTCTAGCATCCACATTTTTTGAACTTTCTGCTGTAATGCGGCGTACACACGATCATTATTCACGGCGGTTAAAAAACTGCCGTGAATAATGTCATTTAAAACGGGGGAACAGCTTGTTCCCCACACACGGTCGTTTTTCACGTTGTTTTTTCTCTTGTCGAGAAAAACGACCGTCTGTGGGCTCCGTGGCAGTGTTTCAAACACTGCCGCGGAAAAAATGTAGGAAAAAACGACGAGAAAAATTAGAACATGTTCTAATTTTTCTCGTCGTTTTTAATGCCGTTTTTCTCGTCGAGAAAAATGACAAAATGCCCACAGACGATAATTTTTCTCGTCAAATGGGAAAAAAAGGGATTTTTATAACAGCTTACCTGTAAAATCCTTTTCTTGGAGTACATCACGGGACACAGAGCGACTTAGTCATTACTAATGGGTTATATAGATTACCTTCAGGTGTTGGCACTGGCCAATTCCAAACCGGAAGTACCCTCCCCTATATAAGCCCCTCCCACCCGGGAGCACCTCAGTTTTGTAGCCAAGCAATAAGTGTCCCAAAAAGAGGGGTGGGAGCTCTGTGTCCCGTGATGTACTCCAAGAAAAGGATTTTACAGGTAAGCTGTTATAAAAATCCCTTTTTCTTTTTCGTACATCACGGGACACAGAGCGACTTAGTCATTACTAATGGGACGTCCCAAAGCAATGCCAAATGAGGGGAGGGATACATAAGCTGGGCGCCATCAGGCATGAGGATCTTTTGCGGCCTGCAACACACTGCGCCCAAAGGCGACATCCTCCTGACTTCTAACGTCTACCTGGTAGAACCTAGTAAACGTGTGTACCGAAGACCATGTTGCGGCCTTACATACTTGAGCCAGGGAGGCCTGGTGATGCACTGCCCATGAAGTTCCAACTGCTCTTGTGGAGTGCGCCCTAACTTTGAACGGAGGCGGTCTCTTTCTCAAGCCATAGGCTTGTATTATGACCTGTCGAATCCACTTGGCTAAAGTAGATTTTGATGCTGCCTGACCCTTTCTGGGGCCTTCCGGCAGAACAAATAAAGAATCCGTTCTGCGAATCTGAGCAGTGGCTTTTAGATAAGCTTTAACTGCTCTTACTACATCCAAAGAATGTAATAACTTTTCCTCTACCGAGCTAGGTTTGGGGAAAAAAGAAGGAAGAACCACATCTTGGTTCAAATGAAACCTCGATACCACCTTAGGAAGAAAGGCTGGATGAGGACGTAATACTACTCTGTCCTTATGGACAACCAGATATGGCTCCTTACAGGACAAGGCGGCTAATTCCGATACTCTTTTAGCCGAACAAACGGCTACTAAGAAAATCAATTTCCTGGTGAGAAGAACCAAGGAAATGTGTTGTAATGGTTCAAACGGTTGTTTCTGTAGAACCGACAGAACCAGGTTTAAGTCCCAAGGACATATGGGAATACTAACCGGAGGGCTAATACGCATCACTGCTTGTATAAAGGCTTTGACTAGTGAATGCGAAGCCAAGGGCCTTTGAAAAAATATTGACAAGGCCGAAATCTGACCCTTGATAGTACTCAAGGCAAGCTTCCTATCTACAGCCCACTGTAGGAAGTCCAAAATCCTCCCTATCACGTACTTACGTGGATGCCATTTCCTGGCCTCACACCACGTAATGTACGCTTTCCAGATCCTATAATAGATCTGCCTGGATACCGGTTTCCTGGCATTGATCATGGTAGATACCACAGAATTAGAGAGCCCTCTCTTTTTCAGAATGTGGGCTTCAATAGCCAGGCCGTCAAACCTAGGGCTGGTAAGGAAGGGTGGTATATCGGTCCCTGCGACAGCAGGTCCGGACGATGTGGGAGGGTCCAAGGACTCCTCACTGACATTTTTACAATCTCCGCGTACCATGCCCTTCGGGGCCACGCTGGAGCCACCAGAATCACTGGTTTCTTTTCTACCCTGATTCTGCGGAGTAATCGCGGTAACAATTGTGGCGGTGGGAATGCATATATCAGCTCGAACTGATCCCAAGGGAACACTAGGGCATCCGAGCCGCAAGCTAGGGGATCCCTTGTGCGAGACACAAATCTGTCCACTTTTGCATTGAATCTGGATGCTAGCAGATCTACATCCGGTGTTCCCCACCGCTGGCATATTGCCTGGAAAACCTCGGGGTGAAGAGACCATTCCCCCGGGCATAATTGTTGGCGACTTAGAAAGTCCGCTCTCCAATTTTCCACTCCTGGGATGAAAACCGCGGATATGGCTGGGACATATTTTTCTGCCCACTCCAGGATGCAATTTGCTTCCCTCTGGGCTGCACGACTCTTGGTGCCACCCTGGTGATTGATATATGCCATTGCCGTGGCATTGTCTGATTGAATTCTGACAGGGGACCCTTGGAGTTTGGATGTCCATGCTACTAGGGCATACCGGGCTGCTCGTATCTCTAAGAGATTGATGGGCAGGGCCTTTTCTGCTTCTGACCACTTGCCCTGGAGAGACCATTGCTCCAGTACTGCCCCCCAGCCTATGAGGCTGGCATCTGTAGTGACCACCTTCCAAGAAACCGGACTGAAGGGTTTCCCTCTTTCCAGATTCTGGGGCACCAACCACCAATGGAGGCTCTTGCGAACGGAAGGGGACAGGGACATTGGTAAGTCTAAAGCCTGAACTTTTTTGTTCCAGGCTGACAGTATGGCCCTTTGCAAATTCCTTGAATGGAATTGACCGTCGGGTACCGCTTCGAATGAAGCCACCATCTTTCCCAGCAGCCTCATGCAGAGGCGTATGGATGGTTTTCTTTTTGTACCCACTAAGTGGGTCAAATCTTTTAAAGACGACACCTTCTCTGGAGGTAAGAAAATCTTTCTCTGATTTGAATCCAGCCTTAGCCCTAAGTATTCCAGACTTTTGACTGGTCTTAGAGCTGACTTGTCCCGGTTGATAATCCAACCGTGATATTCCAGATACTCGATTGTCTTGTGAATAGCTACTTCCAGCTTTTCCACTGAGTGGTCTATTAGTAGCAGGTCGTCTAGATATGCCATTATCGTTACACCCTGTGTTCTTAGATTGGCCAATAATGGGGCCAGAATTTTTGTGAACACTCGTGGTGCTGTGGCCAGACCGAAAGGTAAGGCTCTGAACTGAAAATGGCGCCCTTCTACTGCAAAGCGTAGAAATTTCTGGTGGGCCGGAAAGATGGGAATATGCAGATAAGCATCCTTTATGTCGATCGAGGCTAGCCATTCCTGCCCTTGTAGGGCGGTGGCCACCGATCGGATCGACTCCATCCGAAAAGTCCTGATATTTAGGAACTTGTTTAGCCCTTTTAGATTTAATATGGGCCTCACGTCCCCATTTGGTTTGGGGACTGTGAAAAGGTTCGAGTAAAACCCGAATCCGCTTTCTTCCAGGGGAACCTTCATGATTACACCTTGGAGCAATAGTTGTTCTAGTGCCAGAAGGAGGGATCCTCTCTTTTGGGGATCTCTTGGCACGTTTGACCTCATAAATTGGGCAGGAGGAGTGCCTTTTAACTCCAGCTTGTATCCCAGACTTACTGCGGAGAGCACCCATCTGTCTCTGATGGTGTCCCGCCAGGTCTCTGTGAACAACTGAAGTCTTCCCCCCACCCGATTGAGTGGGGGCAACGCTTAATGCCTTGGGGGGAGGTTTTGTACCTCTCTTGATCCAGGGCTTCTTGTTACCCTGTGATTGTCCCTGATTTCTGCCCCCTGAATTTGACCGCGGAGGCCGTCGGAACTGCTTCACAGCCGATGTGCCCGGGACTGGAGAAGTAGGCCTCTTAAAAGAAGGACTTCTACCCTTGTTCTTAACCGGTAAGAGTGAACTTTTACCGGCAGAAATTTTCTGGATATATTTGTCCAGATCTTCTCCAAATAAGCGTTCTCCATGAAATGGGAAGCTAACCAGCAGTTTTTTACAGGGAGCTTCAGCAGACCAGTTTTTGAGCCACAGAAGCCTACGCATATGTACTATAGACAGCGTAAAGCGGGAGGCCTGTTGGATTGTATCCTTTATGGCGTCCACCGCAAAACACAAGGCTCTAGGCAGGTCAGCTAGGGCAAGAGCCTGCTGATCTGGTAAGTCCCTTAGGACTTGTTTCAACTGATCTTTCACTGCTTGGCAGACTCCAATCGCTGCTACTGCAGGTTGTGTCACCAGAGAAAGCAGATTTTAGTAAAGACTCCAATTTTTTATCTATTGGGTCTTTGAACATTGGAACATTATCTACTGGACATGTCAGTGATTTGTTAACAGAAGAGATGGCTGCGTCCACTGTAGGGACCCTCCATTTTCTTATGAACTTATCCTCCATGGGATAGATCACCGGAAATCTCTTGGGGGGAGCAAATATTTTATCAGGATGCTCCCAATCCTGGTAAATAAGCCCTTCTAATAAAGGGTGGATTGGGAAGGAACAGACAGCCTGGGGAGCTTTTAGCGACCCCAGCGAGGAAACCGTAGTGGATGGTGGTTCCGCCAGAGGCATTTTAAATGCTGATCGGACCATATTAGTCAGAGACTGAACCCATAATCTTTCAGCCTGAGAAGCTGAGAAAGGTTCTTCCACTGTTGATTCCTCCATAACTGAATCAACCTCATCCTGATCCCCTTCAGGTAGGTCGATCTCTGTGTGGGGCTGTTCCTCCAGTAACAGGCACTCTGAAGGAGGAGACGGAGACCGGACGCGCTTTTCCTGAGACAGGGAAGCAGCGATCAATGCTGTTAATCTCTCTTCCAATCCTCCCAGAGTTGAGGATAAAACCTCCTCTGTTATATATACAGGAGCAGGTGGACTGGGGACAGCCGCAGCACCAGGCATTCCTGCGGGGTTTCTACGGCTACTGACCTCTGAATTCTCAGGGGAGATTGGTGCAGTACAAGCATGCCCAATATCCTCAGAGCCCGATGGAGACCCCTTTGGCTTCCTGGAAGATCTATTTCCGGAGCGTCTGGACGACATATCCTTTAAGCACAAAGCTGAGGTATTCCCGTCGTCATACACCAATTTTGCTGGTAATAGTCTAACACAGGTGCTGCTATATACCAGCTGGTGTCCACTAAAGTGCCTTTCTATGGGGATGCCTGCATCAACCGCCTCTGTGTGCCACTGTTTGTTGCTAGCTCTGTTTGCATGCAGCTGACACTTGTACTGTGTCTTTTAACCATGCTGGGACGCCCGCACATGCGCAGAAGCGCCGCGGCGCGCATCGAGCATCATCCACCCGCCCCGCCCCTTTTTTTCATAGGAGGCGCGTGCACGCGCCCGCGCGTGCGCCCGTGCGCCATTGGCGCCCTTTTCGAAATCAAACAGGGGACTAGGAGCCAGGGCCCTTTTTGCCGGAGGGCCTGTGCGGTGGATGAGCGCAGCAACAGGGCAGAGGAAGTGGATTCCCACAGAGAAACTTACCAGCTGCCTGGATCTTTTGACTTGAGAAAACCAAAGATCCACATGACAAGAAAAATGGACTACAGCGGCCTCTAGTGGTTTAACACAGGTACCGCGGTCCCTGTTTTTTTTTTTTTTTCTTGACTACTATTAAAATTTTACATTTTCAGTAGTTATAGGCAAACACAGATATTTAGCGGGAATACCGTTAGGTAACAGACAGAAAGACAAATTAGGCTTGGGGGTCCCCCAATAGAACCAAGTTCCTGGGGGCCCCCACTTACCTGATCCCCGCCGCAGGACTTTGTTTGGTCCACAGAAGTCCAAACTTCACCTATCACGGCAGGCATTGTAATTAAACCTTCAGGGACCGGGTTCCCAAGAATTCCACTCCCCTGGACCTGTATAGCACCCTGCACAGACAACATCTTGGTCGTGGGTATGACCAGAGCTCTGGATCCCAGGGTCCAGCCCTCCTAAGAGAAGCATTACAGGCAAAACCTTGCTCTTCTGCTGCAAGGCCCGGGTACCGACCGTTTAGCTATGAAGCTTTTTTGGTGGGATCCGGAACAGCTTACTAAGGCCCAAAAGAACCTGTACGCAAGCCCAGTGAAAACACATGTTACTCTTTGGCCAACACCTTAGACACTGGCAAAAAACTGAGGTGCTCCCGGGTGGGAGGGGCTTATATAGGGGAGGGTACTTCCGGTTTGGAATTGGCCAGTGCCAACACCTGAAGGTAATCTATATAACCCATTAGTAATGACTAAGTCGCTCTGTGTCCCGTGATGTACGAAAAAGAAATGTAGTTTTTCCCGACGAGAAAAACGGCCGTGTGTACGCGGCATAAGATAGATTCACAAAGGAC
This sequence comes from Rana muscosa, assembly GCA_029206835.1. Taxonomy (NCBI): domain Eukaryota; kingdom Metazoa; phylum Chordata; class Amphibia; order Anura; family Ranidae; genus Rana; species Rana muscosa. The sequence goes on from CM055117.1 coordinate 707,821,842, forward strand.
ATTGGATTCTCAGGTAAACATGAATAAATAACTATTTCTGCACAATTTTTTGACTAAGAAATGCCAAACAAAGCTATATGTAGACTTTACGGTACATGTTTTCCAACTCTGGCACTGACAACTATTTGATCCCTCGCTTGTAAAAAGCCTATTTGCCATAATTCTAACTCAATTTTTTTAATTGAAGCATATCTAAACCTAAAACCAATAATGTCTTATATTGCAGCTTACCAGTAAGAATGTGGGATCTGAGCAAAGTTTGGTTTTTATAACATTCACCAAAACCAGCAGGAAATCTACTAACCACAAGCATAGCTCTCAAGCCCCACTGAACTCTATAGGATCCGAATCTTGCTTTTTTTGCAAAGTTTTATTAAGGACAATTTGCATGCTTTTTGTAAACAAAGGGCATATGTACCAATGCAAAGAATGTTTTAAAAATATATATATTGGGGGGGTGTGGCCTGGTACAACATGCTGTGGGTAACACATTTTGGGTGCTCCAATGTGCTTCTAAATTGTATGGTATCCTGATACATTTGTGAGGAAAAAAAACTTTGTTCCCACAAACCAGGAGCTTTACCCCCACACAACAAGCCCAATGTTGCCCCTGACTCTGTATATAAGCTGAAAAAGTTCAGGCCCAATAACAAAGATGGTGACGGCTTAAGGAAGATGTCAGAAATCCAATACCACCAGAGTGATGCAGGCTCACAATGACAGAACAAATATGCTCAATGCCATTTCGCTACAAAGATTAAAGTTATCAGAATAGATATTTGGCCTATCTGAAATAACTTTCAATGGCTTCAGAATCATGTGATGGCAGTGGAAATGCAGATTAGTGACCTGGAAGATCAACTTCCCCTGCTTCAACACAGCACTGAGCAACATCAGCTCCATCTATATGCCATACTTCAGTGACAAAAAGACCTGCAAAAAAACTGACTAATTTCTGTTTTGAGGGGGTGCCAAAGAGAGCAAAAGGCTCTAATTCCACTCTTTACTTGGAGAAGTTTTGGATTGATAATTTTAGTCAAAATGCTGAACTTTAGGAACAGGGATACTAGCCTTAGGCTCAACATTGAGATGGGGTATATTCCATTTGACAACACCTCATAGCAGTGTAACCTGTAACCCTGTTCTCCACTGAGATGCAAAATCAATGGGTCAAACCTTCTATGCTTTACCCTGCCCATTTGGGGTTAACTGTGGCTCTTATTTTTTTACCCACCCAGAGGATGCAATGCAATGGCTTGAACAGTGGAACCATCTCCCTAACATCCTAGACTGAGTCATGGATTTTTGTACTGGTCTCCCTTTACACCAGGGGTAGGCAACCTCTGCCCTCCAGCTGTTTTGAAACTACAAGTCCCATGAGACATTACAAGACCCTGACAATCACAGGCATGACTCCTAGAGGCAGAGGCATGATGGGATTTGTAGTTTCACCACAACTGGAGTGCAGAGGTTGCCTACCCCTGCTCTACACCCTTGTAGAGCTATATGACTCTCATTATAATTGACTTTAGTTAGATGATATCCATTGTTACCCCTCTACACTTGCCTGCACCTGTATTTTTTTTTTACATATGGGAGGACCCAAGAAAACAGTTCATCCAGTATAGGGATGAGCTTCGTGTTCGAGTCGAACATACGTTCGACTCGAACATCGGCTGTTCGATCGTTCGACGAAGATCGAACGATTTGGGCCGTTCGCGCCAAATTCGAGTGACGCGAACGGCCCACAATGCACTACGCCATCGCAGTGTCATCCAGGCGCTGTGATTGGCCAAGCATGCACTGTGACCCCGCATGCTTGGCCAATCACAGCGCCGGCAGCGAGGAGAGCAATGATTGGCCACAGGCAGGATGCCTGTGGCCAATTATTGCTGATGGGGTTTAGTACACGCCCCACACTATAAAAGGCCGCCAGCGCGGCGGCCTTGTGTAGTGTGTTCCGGAGCAGGAAAAGAGAAGCATAGGCAGGGACAGTGTCATTTTTTTTCCTTTACTAATCCTGGATTCCTTGTGTTTAGGGACAAATAAGGATAGGTAGGGAGAGTGTCAGTGACAGTGTGCTATTCTGTGCTAATCCTTGTTTGTAGGGACAGAGAGGTACAGTGAGGGAAACTGACAGTGTGCTATTCTGTTCTAAAACTATTTTGCTGAACCATATTTTCAATCCTTGAGTTGAGGGACAGAGAGCTACAGTGAGGGAAAGTGTCAGTGTGCTATTGTGTTCTAAAACTATTTTGCTGAACCATATTTTCAATCCTTGAGTTGAGGGACAGAGAGCTACAGTGAGGGAAAGTGTCAGTGTGCTATTGTGTTCTAAAACTATTTTGCTGAACCATATTTTCAATCCTTGAGTTGAGGGACAGAGAGCTACAGTGAGGGAAAGTGTCAGTGTGCTATTGTGTTCTAAAACTATTTTGCTGAACCATATTTTCAATCCTTGAGTTGAGGGACAGAGAGCTACAGTGAGGGAAAGTGTCAGTGTGCTATTGTGTTCTAAAACTATTTTGCTGAACCATATTTTCAATCCTTGAGTTGAGGGACAGAGAGGTACAGTGAGTGAAACTGACAGTGTGCTATTCTGTTCTAAATCAATTTTGCTGTTCCATATTTTCAATCCTTGAGTTGAGGGACAGAGAGCTACAGTGAGGGAAAGTGTCAGTGTGCTATTGTGTTCTAAAACTATTTTGCTGAACCATATTTTCAATCCTTGAGTTGAGGGACAGAGAGCTACAGTGAGGGAAAGTGTCAGTGTGCTATTGTGTTCTAAAACTATTTTGCTGAACCATATTTTCATTCCTTGAGTTGAGGGACAGAGAGGTACAGTGAGTGAAACTGACAGTGTGCTATTCTGTTCTAAATCAATTTTGCTGTTCCATATTTTCAATCCTTGAGTTGAGGGACAGAGAGGTACAGTGAGTGAAACTGACAGTGTGCTATTCTGTTCTAAAACTATTTTGCTGTTCCATATCTTCAATCCTTGAGTTGAGGGACAGAGAGCTACAGTGAGGGAAAGTGTCAGTGTGCTATTGTGTTCTAAAACTATTTTGCTGAACCATATTTTCAATCCTTGAGTTGAGGGACAGAGAGGTACAGTGAGTGAAACTGACAGTGTGCTATTCTGTTCTAAATCAATTTTGCTGTTCCATATTTTCAATCCTTGAGTTGAGGGACAGAGAGGTACAGTGAGGGAAACTGACAGTGTGCAATTCTGTTCTAAAACTATTTTGCTGAACCATATTTTCAATCCTTGAGTTGAGGGACAGAGAGGTACCGTGAGTGAAACTGACAGTGTGCTATTCTGTTCTAAAACTATTTTGCTGAACCATATTTTCAATCCTTGAGTTGAGGGACAGAGAGGTACAGTGAGTGAAACTGACAGTGAGCTATTCTGTTCTAAAACTATTTTGCTGTTCCATATTTTCAATCCTTGAGTTGAGGGACAGAGAGGTACAGTGAGTGAAACTGACAGTGTGCTATTCTGTTCTAAAACTATTTTGCTGTTCCATATTTTCAATCCTTGAGTTGAGGGACAGAGAGCTACAGTGAGGGAAAGTGTCAGTGTGCTATTGTGTTCTAAAACTATTTTGCTGAACCATATTTTCAATCCTTGAGTTGAGGGACAGAGAGCTACAGTGAGGGAAAGTGTCAGTGTGCTATTGTGTTCTAAAACTATTTTGCTGAACCATATTTTCAATCCTTGAGTTGAGGGACAGAGAGCTACAGTGAGGGAAAGTGTCAGTGTGCTATTGTGTTCTAAAACTATTTTGCTGAACCATATTTTCAATCCTTGAGTTGAGGGACAGAGAGGTACAGTGAGTGAAACTGACAGTGTGCTATTCTGTTCTAAATCAATTTTGCTGTTCCATATTTTCAATCCTTGAGTTGAGGGACAGAGAGCTACAGTGAGGGAAAGTGTCAGTGTACTATTGTGTTCTAAAACTATTTTGCTGAACCATATTTTCAATCCTTGAGTTGAGGGACAGAGAGCTACAGTGAGGGAAAGTGTCAGTGTGCTATTGTGTTCTAAAACTATTTTGCTGAACCATATTTTCAATCCTTGAGTTGAGGGACAGAGAGGTACAGTGAGTGAAACTGACAGTGTGCTATTCTGTTCTAAATCAATTTTGCTGTTCCATATTTTCAATCCTTGAGTTGAGGGACAGAGAGGTACAGTGAGTGAAACTGACAGTGTGCTATTCTGTTCTAAAACTATTTTGCTGTTCCATATTTTCAATCCTTGAGTTGAGGGACAGAGAGCTACAGTGAGGGAAAGTGTCAGTGTGCTATTGTGTTCTAAAACTATTTTGCTGAACCATATTTTCAATCCTTGAGTTGAGGGACAGAGAGCTACAGTGAGGGAAAGTGTCAGTGTGCTATTGTGTTCTAAAACTATTTTGCTGTTCCATATTTTCAATCCTTGAGTTGAGGGACAGAGAGGTACAGTGAGTGAAACTGACAGTGTGCTATTCTGTTCTAAATCAATTTTGCTGTTCCATATTTTCAATCCTTGAGTTGAGGGACAGAGAGGTACAGTGAGGGAAACTGACAGTGTGCTATTCTGTTCTAAAACTATTTTGCTGAACCATATTTTCAATCCTTGAGTTGAGGGACAGAGAGGTACAGTGAGTGAAACTGACAGTGTGTTATTCTGTTCTAAAACTATTTTGCTGAACCATATTTTCAATCCTTGAGTTGAGGGACAGAGAGGTGCAGTGAGTGAAACTGACAGTGTGCTATTCTGTTCTAAAACTATTTTGCTGTTCCATATTTTCAATCCTTGAGTTGAGGGACAGAGAGGTACAGTGAGTGAAACTGACAGTGTGCTATTCTGTTCTAAAACTATTTTGCTGTTCCATATTTTCAATCCTTGAGTTGAGGGACAGAGAGCTACAGTGAGGGAAAGTGTCAGTGTGCTATTGTGTTCTAAAACTATTTTGCTGAACCATATTTTCAATCCTTGAGTTGAGGGACAGAGAGCTACAGTGAGGGAAAGTGTCAGTGTGCTATTGTGTTCTAAAACTATTTTGCTGAACCATATTTTCAATCCTTGAGTTGAGGGACAGAGAGGTACAGTGAGTGAAACTGACAGTGTGCTATTCTGTTCTAAATCAATTTTGCTGTTCCATATTTTCAATCCTTGAGTTGAGGGTCAGAGAGGTACAGTGAGGGAAACTGACAGTGTGCTATTCTGTTCTAAAACTATTTTGCTGAACCATATTTTCAATCCTTGAGTTGAGGGACAGAGAGGTACAGTGAGTGAAACTGACAGTGTGCTATTCTGTTCTAAAACTATTTTGCTGAACCATATTTTCAATCCTTGAGTTGAGGGACAGAGAGGTACAGTGAGTGAAACTGACAGTGTGCTATTCTGTTCTAAAACTATTTTGCTGTTCCATATTTTCAATCCTTGAGTTGAGGGACAGAGAGCTACAGTGAGGGAAAGTGTCAGTGTGCTATTGTGTTCTAAAACTATTTTGCTGAACCATATTTTCAATCCTTGAGTTGAGGGACAGAGAGCTACAGTGAGGGAAAGTGTCAGTGTGCTATTGTGTTCTAAAACTATTTTGCTGAACCATATTTTCAATCCTTGAGTTGAGGGACAGAGAGGTACAGTGAGTGAAACTGACAGTGTGCTATTCTGTTCTAAATCAATTTTGCTGTTCCATATTTTCAATCCTTGAGTTGAGGGACAGAGAGCTACAGTGAGGGAAAGTGTCAGTGTGCTATTGTGTTCTAAAACTATTTTGCTGAACCATATTTTCAATCCTTGAGTTGAGGGACAGAGAGGTACAGTGAGTGAAACTGACAGTGTGCTATTCTGTTCTAAAACTATTTTGCTGTTCCATATTTTCAATCCTTGAGTTGAGGGACAGAGAGGTACAGTGAGGGAAACTGACAGTGTGCTATTCTGTTCTAAAACTATTTTGCTGTTCCATATTTTCAATCCCTGAGTTGAGGGACAGAGAAGGACACTCGTAGAAATTATCAGTGTGCTATTCTGTGCTAAATCTTGTTTGTAGGGAGGGACAGAGTAGGACAGTGAGGGAAAGTGTCAGTGTGCTATTCTGTTCTAAAACTTTTTTGCTGAACCATATTTTCAATCCTTGTGTTTAGGGACAGAGAAGGATAGGCAGGGGATAGTGTCAGTGTCATTGTTGCTAAGCCTCCTGCACAATATACACCTGAAGGTAGCCCTTATTGCTGTTTTTCCCATCTCCCTGCAGGCCATCCATTAAAATGTCTGGAAGGCAACCAAGGAGAGGCAGACAGTCAGGAGGCAAAAAAAGAGGGCAAGCAGGCTCTGTGTCTGGGAGCAACAGTGCTGGTCGTGTACGCGGTGCATTGTCATCAGCACATGGCCATGGGACACGCTTGTCCTTGTTTTCGGCAGCTGGACATGTTGAGCCACATCATGCCGAAGACTTGGTAGAGTGGATGACCAAGCCCACCTCATCCTCCTCATCCTCTCTCACCCAGGCTCAGGGTAGTGGCAAAGCAGCTGCCAAAGCGTCCTCTTCTCTGGTATCATTATCTTCATTAGTCAATCCTTCCCTAGACCCACGATGCCCTCCTCCTGAGGAGTCCCCCGAACTGTTTGAGCACAGTGTTGGGTACATGCTCCAGGAGGATGCCCAGCGTTTGGAAGGATCTGATGATGATACCCAGCTAGAGGAAGGCAGCAGCGTGAGAGCAGAGAGAGGGGATGCTCAAGAAGGACACCAATCTGGCAGTCATGTTCCAGCAGCTGCAGCATACTGCCAGATTGGCTCCAGTGATGAGGAGGGAGGGGATGATGAGGTCACTGACTCCACGTGGGTGCCTAATAGGAGAGAGGAGGAGGAGGAGGATGAGGAGGAGGCACATCTCCAACGAGGCAGGATGCCCTTGAGTGGCCAGCGTATGGGCAGCACACCGACGGAATCACACCGCAGAGCTCCGCCTGTGCAGGGCGCTGCCTCTGCCCGTCATTCAAAAAGTTCTTTGGTGTGGGCCATTTTTGAGGCGAGTGCATCAGATCGCACAGCTGCTGTTTGCAACATATGTCTCAAGCGTATATCGCGTGGCCAAAACATCAGCCGCTTGGGCACCACATGCTTGATCAGACATATGTTGACCTGCCATGCAGCTCGTTGGCAAGCCTACCTTAAAGACCCACACCAAAGAACAAAGCTGACCTCTTCTTGCACCGCATCAGCTGGGATCTCCAACCCCACTATACCTTCACTCCTCTCTGAAACCTGCTCTGAGAGGAATGAAGGTGTAGAATTAGGTGTGTCACAGGCAAGTACTTGTGGGCACTCTGCTAGCAGTACACCAACGTCCGATTCTAGCAGGCAAATTTCCCTGCCCCTGCTGCTGGACCGTCAAAAGAAGTTCACTCCCAGCCATCCACATGCCCAGCGGTTGAATGCTAGCTTGGCTAAATTGCTAGCGCTTCAACTGCTGCCTTTTCAGTTGGTAGACTCGGCCCCCTTCCGTGAGTTTGTGCAATGTGCGGTTCCTCAGTGGCAGGTTCCCAAACGACACTTTTTCGCACGGAAGGATATTCCGGCTCTCTACAGGCATGTGGAAGGCAATGTCTTGGCCTCGCTGGACAGGGCGGTCAGCGGTAAGGTGCATATTACCGCTGACTCATGGTCCAGCAGGCATGGACAGGGACGTTACCTTTCTTTCACGGCCCATTGGGTCACTCTTTTGGCAGCTGGGAAGGATGCAGGACAAGGTGCAGTAGTGTTGGAGGTTGTTCCACCCCCACGCCTCCAAAATGCTACTACTGGTTGTGACACACCTCTCTCCTCCACCCCCTCCTCTTCTTCTTCCTCCATGGCCTCTTCCTGTGGTTTGTCCTCGGAACCAGCGGTGCTCCGTAGGCGTTCAAGGGGCTACGCAAGTACGCAGGCAAAAAGATGCCATGCCGTGCTTGCGCTGGTGTGTTTGGGGGACAGGAGCCACACTGGGGCAGAGGTCCTGTCTGCTCTGCAGGGGCAGGCCGAGAGGTGGTTGACGCCACGCCAGCTTAAGCCAGGAATGGTGGTTTGCGACAATGGCACCAACCTCCTCTCCGCCCTCCGACAGGGACAACTGACCCATGTGCCCTGTATGGCTCACGTCCTTAACCTGGTGGTGCAGCGGTTCTTGGGCAGGTACCCGGGCTTACAGGATGTCCTGAGGCAGGCCAGGAAAGTCTGTGTGCATTTCCGCAGATCTTATAATGCCAGTGCTCGCCTGGCTGAGCTTCAAAAGGAGTTGAACCTGCCCAAGAACCGCCTTATATGTGACATGCCCACCAGGTGGAACTCAACGTTGGCCATGCTGCAGCGGCTGCACACGCAGCAGAGGGCCATCAATGAGTACCTGTGCGACTACGGCACCAGGACAGGGTCAGGGGAGCTCGGTTTTTTTTCACCACGCCAGTGGGGCATGATCAGGGATGCATGCACTGTCCTGGCACCATTTGAGGAGGCCACGAGGATGGTGAGCAGTGACAGTGCATGCATCAGTGACACTGTACCTCTTGTCCACCTGTTGGAGCACACGCTGCGTGGAATAATGGACAGGGCACTTGAGGCAGAACAGAGGCAGGAAGAGGAGGACTTCCTTGCCTCTCAAGGCCCCCTTTACCCAGACAGTGTTCCTTCTGTCCCACCCATCGCACAGGAAGAGGAGGAGGAGGAGGAGGAGGAGGAGGATTGTGTCAGCATGGAGGTGGAGGCTGGCACTCAGCATCATCAGCAGCAGTCTTTTAGGGATGATTTACAGTCCCAAGAAACCAGTGGACTTGTACGTGGCTGGGAGGAGGTGGCTGCGGATCATGTCGTCCTTAGTGACCCAGAGGACTCCGGACTGAATGCCTCAGCTAACCTACGCTGCATGGCCTCCCTGATCCTGCAAAGTCTGCGGAAGGATCCTCGTATTCTTCGGATCAAGGAGAGGGACCATTACTGGCTGGCCACTCTCCTTGATCCACGGTACAAGGGTAAGGTTGCGGACCTTATCGTACCGTCGCAGAGGGAGCAGAGGATGAGACAACTCCGGGAGGCCTTGCAGAAAGGTCTGTGCAACGCGTTCCCAGAGACTGGGAGGTTACAAACTCCTGGTCCTGGACAACGAGTTGCTGAGGCTTCGGGCAGTCAAAGAAGGAGCGGTGGGGAAGGTGGCCGTCTGACCGATGCGTTTAGACAATTCTTTAGTCCGCAGCCCCAAAGTATGATCCGTTCCAGCAACCATCGCCAGCGTCTGATATACATGGTGCAGGAATACCTAGGGGCAAGGTCAGACTTGGACACCTTCCCCACCGAAAATCCTCTGGCTTACTGGGTCTTGAGGATGGATCACTGGCCAGAGCTTGCACAGTATGCAATTGAGCTACTGGCCTGTCCTGCATCCAGCGTTCTTTCAGAACGCACATTCAGTGCTGCTGGAGGATTTGTCACGGATCACAGGGTGCGCCTGTCCACCGACTCGGTTGATCGACTGACTTTCATCAAGATGAACCAGTCTTGGATCACCACCAGCTACCACACACCAGATGCTGATATAACAGACTAATTGATTTTAAAATGTCACATCCCTTCAAGACTGATGCTGATGCTGAGTGCCTGTGCTGTTATGTTGTCTGGCTATCCTCCTCCTCCTCCTCAATGATACGATTAACGATGATAGCTTGGAAGATCATTTTGGTTTATGGGTGACGCCACCAGTGGCTAAGGCCCAATTTTTCAGCCCCTGTTTAACAGGGGCGTGTAATTAAAATTTTTGATGCAATACTTTGCAACAGGCCTCATTGCTGTGCTCCAAGTACAGTATCTGTGAGGGGTTGCAGTGTTGTGCCACCAGTGCCTAAGGCCCAATTTTTCAGCCCCTGTTCAACAGGGGCATGCAATTATAATTATTGATCTAATAATTCACAGCAGGGCCCATTGCTGCGCCCACCAATAGTAACTGTCAGGCCTTACAGTGTTGTGGCACCAGCAACACCATCACCACCACCACCACCACCAAAGGCCCAATTTTTCAGCCCCTGTTCAACAGGGGCATGCAATTATAATTATTGATCTAATAATTCACAGCAGGGCCCATTGCTGCGCCCACCAAGAGTAACTGTCAGGCCTTACAGTGTTGTGGCACCAGCACCACCATCACCACCACCAAAGGCCCAATTTTTCAGCCCCTGTTCAACAGGGGGATGCAATTATAATTATTGATCTAATAATTCACAGCAGGGACCATTGCTGCGCCCACCAAGAGTAACTGTCAGGCCTTACAGTGTTGTGGCACCAGCACCACCATCAAAGGCCCAATTTTTACTACCACTGATCAACAATTATATGTTATTACAATTCCTGATATTATACTTGACAGCAGGGCGTTCCAGCACCCACCAAGAATAACTGTGAGTGCTTTCAGTGTTGTGCCAACACCAACACCTAAGGGGCCAATTTCTGCAGAGTATATACGGAAGGTCCCTACTTTCAAACATCCAACTTACAAACTACTACTACTTGCAAACGGAAGAAGACAACAGGAAGTGAGAGGAAATCTACCCCTTGGAAGGAAAATTCTCTCCTGTAAGAATTAATATGGGAGAAAGGTGTCTCCTCTCTACTGATGCTTTATCACCAATCCTTGTTTCAATACAAACACCACATTTCAAAAACAGTTGTCATTGGGACGCAAAGTGAGGTGAAATGTTCTGAACAGGGGCACAGACAGCAAAAAAAATGTGACAGGGGTGATAACCGTTCCCTATGTTTTCCAAAAAGCTAAAAAAAAGGAATTTGGCATGGAGCTACACTTAAACAATGCAGCTGCTCAAAATTACAAACAGATTCTACATAAGAACAAACCTACAGTCCCTGTCTTGTATGCACCGCCTGTATACGGCTGTTCAGAGTATATAGGGGCTTTTTTATTTTGTGTGCGGGGTTCCCCTTAATATCCATACAAGACCCAAAGGGGCTGGTAATGGGCTGGGGTAGGGGGGGGTTGATGGGGTAGCTATGCCATTTTTCCTAAAGATTTTCATCCATATTACCGGGACCAGACATTGCATTAAAGCCGCAAGCAGTTTTAAATGGCTTTTTTTCCTTTAGAAATGTTATTTTGTGCAAGGACAGTTCTAAACACGGGAAACACGTGACACTTCACAGGCATACTTTAGACACCCCCCAGGTACAATATTTAAAGGAATATTTGACTTTTTTTTTTTCACTTTATGCATCATTAAAATGACTGCTCCCGGAAAACGTCCGTTTTTAAAACTTCTTTTTGCATTGATACATGTCCCCTGGTGCAGAACCCGGGTTCCCAAACTCTGTTTCGGACAATAACATGGATAATAGTCGTTATAATTAGCACTTTAGAATCCGAACGTTCGCATCCATTGTATTTAATAGGGTTCTAATGTTCGCGCGAACTTTCGGTCCGTTCGCGGGTTCTGGTGCGAACCGAACCCGGGGGTGTTCGGCTCATCACTAATCCAGTATAATAAAGCAACACTTCGCTGTGACCTTTAGGTGTGTGTTGGGTTTATTACCAATCTTGAATACGTCTAATACTGATGCTGTAAAAAAAGTAGTAGTGCCCTTCCATCTAGTGATAACAATATATAAAAAATACACAGCTGCTGCAATCACCAAATGTGTTCCCACATCCACAGTGAATCAATAGTAAATTATGTGATCGCGCTGTCTCAATACTAAGGTAGAGTGGTAATTAAAAAGTGACAATAAATTACTATAAACGAACGTCCAAATAAAAGGGTTACCCGAAACATTTCAAACACCCGAACTAGCCTCAGTAGTCTAAAAAGTATTTAGTCAGATTATGGGGGCCGTAAAGTGCAGTAAAGGAAACCATTATGAAAATGGCCCGCAGTAGTCCTGAAATCTCCCTTGATGGTATGAATCTATCACTGTACCCAGATTTAACACGCAGGACCCTGTACCAACGCCAAGCAGTTCGGCCCCTGTTGGAAACCCTGTGTTCAAAGAGGTTTCCATTTAGCCTGATGGCCTCTAGGAATGGCAGAACAGCAACTTTACGGACTAAAGACGATCTGCAGTTTTTTGTTGAAACATTGGACCTCCCATTAGTAGACTTTACAGACTGGAGGACACATAAAGTACAGCGGGCTAAACAGTGGCAAGTTTTCCCTAGGGGACAACGCAGAAATCGTCAAGGGAGGCATAGATCCGCATTAAAAGATTAGACGGCCTAACAGATGATTTACTGAATGATGAGGAAGAGGAGTTCCTAAGAATGGGTGTGGGGTTGTTTTTTTTTCTGCTTTTTTTTTGGGATGATGGGGTAAAATGTATATATGGCAATAAGATTTAAATTTTTCCTGTCTTTTTTTTTCCTCCCTCCCTTACCAAAGCTAATTACATTTATGTATGGTTAAAAGGGTGTTTTTTCTGTCTTTGGTGGGGGGGGGGGGGTACGGGATTAAAACCCATGTGAACAGATATCAGGGGCGATATGGGCCACGCCATCTGGTATATGTTATATGTGCTATATATGTAAATATGTGCATGTGGAAGAAATTATTTGCTGCTGAGGGGGGAAATATGTATTTATGCCATTATAAGTTATAGCATGGGGGGAGGATATAGGGGGCACTTCAATATTAAAAAGAGTTTCTGGATGTTACAGCTAGAAGACTTAGATACTGGGAGAATATAAGAGAATAGCGTCTGGGGAGGAGGGAATTAGACTGGGGTACTCAAGGTTATCCTGTTTTTTTAGGACGGTCCCGATATAATGGGATTGGTTGAACTGGTATCAGTGAGGGGGTGGAGAGGTCTGGGTACAGGGCGTGTACGCGGACCCCTCTACCAGTTAGTTGGGATGCTCCGAGGGGGGGATATACTTGGAGTATCTTCGGGGGGTAGGGGAGGGAGGGGGTGCCATAGAGTTTTTCTTGTTTTTTTTTTTTTTCGTTTTTTTTTTTCTCTTCTGGTCAAGGGCAAAGAGTATAAGATATGGTTGGTATTTTGAGATATGACTACACAATTAAAAATTGTATCGTACAATGTGTGTTCACAGCATAAAAGGGGCCACCTCTGACATGAACTGCACCATTATGCTGCAGACATTTTTACAAGAAACGCATTTCATGGATGGGTCTATACCTGTTATGCCTGGACACATGTTCAATCATTGGTACCATGCAACATCGCCTATTGCTAGAGCAAGGGGGGTTACAATTGCTTTCAAGAAAACTTGCCCATGGGTATTGACGTCTGTACAAGCTGACAGAGAAGGTTGCTTCCTATTTGTTAAAGGTACAATACACAGCCAGCGATATACGTTTGCTGCAATTTATGCACTAAATATAGGGACAATTAATTTTCTTGCTAAAATGTTGAAGATGCTGGAGAAATTTAGGGAAGGTTGTTTGATCTTGGGCAGAGATTTCAATATTGTGCTGGACCCAAGTTTGGACACAACATCAGGGAAAACATCTCTATCCTTTAGAGCTCTGAAGCATTTAAAACAACTGTTATGCACCCAACACTTGGTTGATAGCTGGAGTAAAGGACTACAGTTATTACTCTAAAACACATAAAATGTACTCGCATATTGATTTATTTATGGTAGATCAATTTTATTTAGAAAAGGTCCAAAATTGCACCATCAAGTCCATAACCATCTCAGATCATGCCCCAATAACGTTGACACTCTCTCTGATTAAGGTAGGTTACATAGAACAGACTTGGCGACTGAACAAATCAATATTAGATAATAAAAAGATAGCCGAGGAACTGTCAGCTAAAATAAGGGATTGTAAAACACTATCAGATGACTTTCCCACAGGAAATTACGCCTTCTGAAGACGTGGACCAATCACGAAACGCGTCAGGGTCGTGGTCACGTGACTTATCCGTCCATACAGAGGATCATCTTCCCGGGACTCACTACAGTGAACCTATGACAATTAACATTGGAGTTACAAGTGAGCTAGATGAATTTGTTGTATGAGACATGCCTTATAACACTTTTAATCTTGTAAGCAGTTTTATATGAGGGGGATTTGTTCCTTAATAAAGGGTTTTACACTATATCCAGCCTCCCCTTATATTTTACATGCTCGCATTGCTGCACACTGCTAAAACACTGATCCACCTGACAACTTATCCCAAGAAGAGCTGTCTGCCATCTGCACAGAGGAGATCTTAAGGCTCATATATATCGGGGGTCTGGTGAGTAGAATCCCAAAGGGAGCTAGCTGTATTGTCTCTTAATCAGGAAAAACCTAAGGATTCTGATGTGCATCTGAGTTACAGCTGATGGATTTTTAAGTGTCTCTTTTAACTGACACCAGCAATGAATGAACTGCAGAGGTCATACTGACTGTCAGTGTGTTAATTTTAAGGAGCCAGTGCTATTGTATGATTTTATAAGGACTCAGTGCAAAAAATTGAGAAGGGTTTTCTTTCTTTTTCTTTTTGTTTCTTTTCTGTTTTTCCCTTGTGAAATATTTTAGCACCCTTCCAGTGAAGTGTGCTCCTTGCATGCAATTTTTTTCACTGTCGTTTATTGCAGAATATTTGGATATATTAACTCAGGACTGGGTCCTGGAAGCGCTGTTAATGTTTGATACATGAATTTATTTATTGTTTGAGCATATGGTTTATAAAATAAGGGATTATTTTGAGAGGAATATATCAGGTGAGGCGTCAGACCAGGCAGTGTGGGAGGCCCATAAAACGGTCATAAGAGGAGAACTAATAGCTTATGGTTCCCACATCAAGAAAGAAGGAAAGAAGGAAGTGACAGAGTTATTAGAGAAAATGAATGTACTGGAGACTAAACATAAAAAAAATCTCGACCCCCTTAGATGTCCAACAACTAGGGAACCTTCAAGTAGAACTCACACACTGTCTAGATCGAAAAATTTATAATAAATGTAGATACTTTGCTCATAGGTTCTATGAGCAAGGGAACAAATGCGGGTGGCTACTGGCTAAACAACTTAAAAAGCAACAAGAATCCAGACAGGTCCATAACCTATTAATACGAAACAAAAAGATAGTGGAAACCCAGGCCATAGCAAAAGAATTTCACAGATTCTCTGAAACCCTATATAATATCCAGACACCCGAGACTTCACAAATAGAAGATAGGGAGGACCAAAGAAGGGAAGAGATACTAGATTATATCAGGGAATCATCAATGCCCACCCTATCGGAGACAATTACAGTAGAAGAGTTGAGCAGAGCAATAGCAGCCTTACCGACAGGAAAAAATCCTGATCCAGATGGCTTGACAATTACTTATGTAGCACTACCCCCGTAGGAGCTGCTGGTTTAGATTTGGAGCTGCACTCTGCCTGTCAACCCCTAGAATTTAAATAAAATATAATGCAGCGCTAATAAACATGAAACTAAACACTAATAACAAACATGCAAAGAGTTCCGTGAAATAGAAAGTCCAGAAAATGGCTAACAGGGCAGAAAATGAAAATACATATAAATGCACCAAAGGAACGTCCTCAAAAAGTGATCAGGATGGTACTAGACTTCAGTGTGTCCTTAAAGTGCTTCCTTCACCAGATAGATAGGCCGCTCACCTCAATACGTGGGTCTCTGACCTAACAGAAGACCAAATGCACAGTTCCCCACCGGGATAAAATCGATGTGTAACGTTGTCTCCAAAACATCAATGGTACTTGCATCAGGAAACTTCTTATTGGTGGTGGTGAGTGTATCCCATACACTTATCAATCAGTGGTTAACATGAAAAAGCCAATAGGACAAGACATAGTGCTCTCTGTATCACAATTTATGTCACATTTATTAAAATACAAAAATTCCACTCACATAAAAAGCACTTTGCCCAGTGCTAGGGGTAAAAGACCTCTGATAAACATAAATACGGCAGCGTCTCTCTTTACATTCCAGACAGATATAAACGAATGACGTCACACGGTGGTCCCATCCACACGCCCATGTATCGTCCCAAGGGCAGGACTTCCTCAGCGTATAAGGGATACCCAGTGTGTGTCTTTTTTATATATCCCCCCTACCTTAATCAATGATGCCAAATCAAATTCACCTCTGCGTGGCCGTGCGGTATAGGCATATCAGCAGATGATCACCTTCAATTCATGGATGCAGCCCCATATCGTAAGGGAACAGCGGCGTGTACCGCACTTCCGCATACCATACATGGTGGATCAGCGATGCGTCATCACGTGATGCATCCTGACCAATCAAAAGTTAGAAACTGCCGTTATGGAAACGGCTGGAGCGCAAGCTAGGCTAATTAGAGCCGCCTGCGATTGGTCACAGCAGCATGTGCACCGCTGTGTCATGTCGACACAGCGGTCACATGCTGCCTGATCACATGGCCTACATCAGCCAATAGCTGACATTCTAAGGGGACTCAGATGATATTATTGCATTCAAGCCAGATACGATCAGAGCACAAAGGCTACTGATCTATAATGATGCACCCTATCATCAAGTTAATTAGAAAACCATAGTGGGACAACTACACTAATGGTTAAACACTCATAATGAACCCTATAAGCGCTGATCTTATCAAAATATAAGCTGACTAAAACTGAGCACTATGCACAAGCTAATTAAATGTTTAAGCAATCATGTCTATGCACATATCATTCACGCAAGGAATACACCCAATAATGGACATATAGGTGTTATGCCAATGCGAAACTTATATGCAATATAAAATAATAAAATAATAAAAAGTATTGTATCCTATGGTCCCTGGAGAAAAGTAAGGGTGGATAAACCCCCCAATATTCCTATCACCTCTCCTGTGGGACACCAATTAAGGTACAAAAAATCAATTAAGACGTAATATGCCCAATCGTCGGGAATGCAAAGAAGACTTACATAAAAAATACATAATAAAATAAATTAAATATAAATCAACGATCAGAAATAAAACAATTCAAATCAAATTTGACGTTGAGTCCTAAGGGGACCCCACCTTGGTCTCATAGACCCAAAATGACTCCCGTCTACTTAATTACTTAATAAAATTTCCTCCCCTCCAATGATTAGTGACTTTTTCTATCCCCCAAAATTGAAGTTTAGCTGGATTACGTTTGTGGAACAACCTGAAATGTTTAGAGACATTGTGGGTAACCAGACCCTTCTTGATGTTATTAACATGTTCCCCTATTCTCACATGTAGGGGCCTGGATGTTCTTCCTACATATTGCAACCCACAGCTGCATTCCATCATGTACACCACCCCCTCGGTATTACATGTAATAAGTTGTTTAATTTGGTATATTCTGTTAGTAGCAGAGGCTGTTTACGTTTTTTAATGTTGCCTTTTGCCTGCTTGCACGCCGGACATTTACCGCAGGCAAAAAAAACTGTCAGAAAATTGAAGATTTTATTTTCAAAATTCACAGGTGGATCAACCACCCTGGGCGCCAATTTGTCTCTCAACGACGGAGCCTTTTTGTAGATAAATTGTGGGCGCTCAGGCAACAAGGAACCTAAAACTCTGACTTGCTTGAGGATCGGCCAATATTTCTGCACTATCTTTTCAAATTTCTTATGTTGCACATTAAAATCTAAGCACATCCTCATATTGCAACTGTTATTTCTGTCCTATTTAGGGATATTGGCCACTAAATTACTCCTATCCAGCTTACGAACATTTTCCATTTCATCATTCAGTCGGATGTTATCATATCCCTTCTGTGAGAAGCGAGCAGTCAGGATACGAGACTGTATGATGTAATCCTCCTCTTGAGTACAATTACGCCTTAGGTGAATAAATTGGCCCTTGGGGATATTGCAAAGCCATTTACTATGATGACAACTTTCCATGGGGATAAACGCGTTTCTATCTGTGGCTTTAAAATGATTGGTCATTTTAATCTGATTGCCAACTTTAGATATATTCAAATCTAAGAAGGCGATGTGTTCAGTGCTAATATTCCACGTAAGAACTATATTTCTATTATTCTCGTCCAATTTCCCCATGAAGTCATCAAGACCAGATCTTCCTCCCTCCCAAACCATTATTACGTCATCTATATAGCGTTGGTAGCATACCAGCTCAGGGGGCCTATGTTTGAAAACAGCTTCTTCCTCCCAGTGTGCCATAAATAAATTGGCAACACTGGGAGCGAACTTGACACCCATAGCAACCACCCTGTCACGTACCTGGTAGACGAGCCCAATGTGCAGGGAGCGGCTTCTCGTAGCCTCTGATTCACGAGGCCCTGGTAGTGGGAACAGGGGCTCGCGAGGGCAGAGGGCACAAGTGCCTGACTGGTAAGCTGAGTAGGGGCCTTGAGCAGAAGCTGTAGTCCACGGCAGGGTGCAGTAGTGGAACACTCGTGGGAGAGCAGCAGAGCAGGTGAGGACAGACCGGGTCAAACACTGGCAGGCTGGTTCAGGTACAAAAGCGGGATCCAAAACGGGAGTCAGAGTCCAGGCCGGGTCAGTTCGTTGGGCAGGCAGAAATCAGGTTAGAGGGATAAGCAAAAGAGTCGTCAAGGCAAGCCGGGATCAGAAGGGCAGGCAGCAAACAGGATACACAGAGGGAAGCCGGATCAGGTAGGAAGTTCAGCAGCGGGGTATCAATCAGCAGGGGTCTCAGGAAACGCTGTAGACCAGACAGCACTGGGCAGCATGACAGGGGAGTTTAAATACCCGATTCTGGCGCCAAGCGCCGTCACCGTGCGTGCGTGCGCGCTCCCGCGGGCGCGCGCACGTGCGCGCGCACCCATTGCGCTATCGCGCACGCGCATGCGCCGAACAGTTCCTCCAAAAGCAGGCATTCTTTTGATGCTGCTGTTGCCGGGCAGATTATGTAAATGCCTTTCCTGACATTGCCCCCCTCCAACGGGCAGCCTCTGGATGCCCAACTGGGCCATCTTAACTGGGTGGGATCTTTTGAAGGCCAGAATTAGTCTCTCTGCGTGGATGTTAGTCTCTGGTTCCCAGGAATTTTCTTCTGGGCCATAGCCCTTCCATTTTACCAAGTACTGGGTTTGGTTGCGCCTCCTCCTGCAGTCTAGGATGGATTCGACCTCGAACTCCTCTTCCCCATTGATTAGTACTGGTTCTGGGGGGCCTATACCCCGATCGGAGAATGGATCTGGAACTGCAGGTTTGAGTAGGGCCACATGGAACACCGGGTGTATTCGGAAGGATTCCGGCAGTTTCAACTCATAAGCCACATCGTTAATCCGTCTTAAAACAGGGAAGGGGCCCACAAATTTGGGGCCCAATTTCTTGGAAGGGCATGCTAATTTCAAGTTCACCGTGGACAGCCAGACTTTGTCTCCGGGCACTAGGTTAAGCTCCCCCCTCCTCCTCCTGTCGAATATCTCTTTGTTATATTTCTGGGTCCTTGCCATTGTTTCTTGTAGTAGTTTGTTGTTATCGTTAAAGAAGTTCAGAGTCTCTTGGGTGGCTGGAACTGCACATTCCGGTATATTATTGGATAGGAACAAGGGGTGGAAACCGTAGTTTGCGAAAAAGGGGGACTGTTTGGTAGCTGAGTGGACAGAGTTGTTGTACGCAAACTCGGCAAGAGGTAGTAAGGGTACCCAATCGTCCTGAGAAAAGCCTGAGAAACAGCGTAGATATTGTTCGAGCGTCTGATTGGTTCGTTCAGTCTGCCCATTGGTCTGCGGGTGATAAGCCGAAGAAAGGCACAGGTCAATTTTTAAGGATCCACAAAGTGCTCTCCAAAATCTGGACGTAAACTGCACTCCTCGATCGGATACGATGTTTGAAGGGATACCGTGCAGCCTTACTATTTCCTTGATGAACAGTTTTGCGGTTTCAGGAGCGGAAGGTGTGCCTCTCATAGGCAAAAAATGGGCCATTTTGGATAGTCTGTCTACTACCACAAAAATGGTAGTGCAGTCTTCGAATGGAGGTAACTCAACAATAAAATCCATGGAAATCATTCTCCAGGGTCTTTCTGGAATGGGTAGGGGTTTTAATAGTCCCCATGCTTTGGCCTTGCTGCCCTTGTTTTGGGTGCAAACGGCGCATGAATCCACGTAGTCTCTACAGTCCTTCAATAGGCGAGGCCACCAAAACATGCGCTGAAGAAGTTCAGATGTCTTGCGGATACCGAAATGGCCAGCCAGTTCATGGTCGTGGCAAGACTTAAGGACCCTGACTCGTGCTTGTTGAGGTACGAAAATCCTGTCCTGGAACCACAGCAGGTCATTTCTCCGCTGTAAGGTAACGTCCGGTAGGTGTAATTCACTTGTGTAAGCTCGTTTGATCTGAGATAGTACGTCTTCTTGTAATAAAAGAAAGTTTCCAGGCATCAGGATGGTGTCCGGGAGTGACAAGGTTTGAGGTTCACTGAACATCCGGGAAAGTGCATCAGGTTTTGTGTTCTTTGACCCGGGCCTGTAAGTAATGTGAAATGAGAACCTGGTAAAAAAAAGTGCCCACCTAGCCTGACGTGGTCTCAGTCTCTTGGCGGTTTTCAAGTACTCCAGGTTCTTGTGGTCTGTGTAGACCAAAATGGGGTGTGCTGCCCCCTCCAGCAAGTAGCGCCATTCCTCCAGTGCTGCCTTAATTGCGAGTAATTCTCTGTCCCCGACATCGTAGTTTCTTTCTGCTTCGGACAACTTACGAGAAAAGAAAGCTACAGGGTGTAACAGAGCCTTGGGACCCTGCCTCTGGGAGAGTACTGCTCCCACGGCAATCTCTGAGGCATCTACTTCTAGGGTATAGGGCAGGGCTGGGTCTGGGTGTCTTAGGACAGCGGCTGAGATGAACTGACCCTTGAGGGTAGAAAAGGCAGCCTGGGCCTCAGGGGTCCAGTTGAAGCGCGTGCCTTGTTTTGTCAGGCTGGTGATGGGGGCGATGATGGTGGAAAAACCCCGGATAAATTTGCGATAGAAATTCGCGAACCCCACAAACCGCTGGATCCCTTTCTTGTCCGTAGGGGCTGGCCAATCCAGGATGGCGGAGACCTTTTGTGGGTCCATCTTGATGCCTTCCACGGAGATAATCAGCCCTAAGAATTGGATGCTTTGCTGCTCGCAAACACATTTTTCAGGCTTCGCATACAGACCGTGTTGACGGAGTCGGGTTAGTACCTTCCCAACATGTTCCCGATGGATGGACAGAGAGGGAGAGAAAATTAGGATGTCGTCTAGATAGACGATAACGAACAGGTCAAGATAGTCTCTGAAGGCCTCATTCACAAAATGTTGAAATGTAGCTGGGGCGTTGCATAGACCGAAGGGCATCACACGGTATTCAAAATGCCCGAATCGGGTACGGAAGGCGGTCTTCCATTCATCCCCGCTTCGAATCCGGACTAGGTTGTAGGCCCCACGTAGGTCTAATTTGGTGAATATAGAAGCGGTTCCGAGTCTCTGGAAGAGTTCAGGCACCAGAGGAAGGGGGTAACGATTTTTGATCGTAATCTTGTTAAGCTCACGGTAGTCTACGCAAGGGCGTAGTGAGTGGTCCTTCTTCTCGACAAAGAATATCCCCGCTCCTGCCGGTGAGGTGGAAGGGCGGATGAACCCTTTTTTCAGATTATCATCAATGTAAGTTTTGAGAGTCCCCAGCTCTAATTCGGTCAGAGGGAAGATCCTCCCGAACGGTACCTCTGCCCCAGGGAGGAGTTCAATCGGGCAGTCGTAAGGCCTGTGTGGGGGTAATGTCTCTGCACCTTTCTTGCTGAATACATCCAGAAAGGTGTGGTATGCTTTGGGGACGGATTGGCGGGTCTCGGTATCAGCATCGAGACACAGTAGCGAAGAAGGCGTATCAGTGTTTTTCGATAGGCAATGCTGGCGGCAATAAGGAGAGCGGAAGCAGATCTTTCCAGTAGTCCAGTCAATCTTGGGGTTGTGAGCCCTCAGCCATGGCATACCCAGTATAATGGGAAACAAGGGGGACTCAATAATGTCCAGGCAAAGCCATTCCCGGTGGCAATTGGAGATGATTGTGTCCAGAGGGGCCGTCTCCTGGGTAACAGGCCCGGATTTGATGGCCGATCCGTCGGCCAGGTGGATGGATAGGCCCTTAGCTCTGGGTTGTAGGGGGATTCGGAACTTGCTGGCGAAAGATGCATCCATAAAGCCGCTACACGCTCCGGAGTCAATTAGGGCGGTAGCTTGGATATTCCCTCCTGGAAGCTGTAGGGAAATTGAAACAGCCAGATGAGTTGCGTTATCAAATGAAACAGGTGAGCAGGTAGAACAAACAGAGGAAGACTTACGGGACTTGGCGGGACAGGACCTCACGTAGTGTCCCGGTTCGCCACAGTACAGGCAGAGGTTGTTGTTCCGCCGGCGTTGACGCTCCTCGGGAGTAAGCGAGGGTCGAAGCAAACCAAGCTGCATGGGTTCTGGAACGTCGGTGGGCGTATGAGCGAACGCCGGAGGAGCGGAGTGAGGAAGGTTTGGGTTAAACACACGGGGAAGCATCCAGACAGGGCGAGAAGGACCCGTGGTGCGTTCTGCCCTTCGTTCCCTTAGCCGTCTGTCGATTTGGGTAGCCTGCAGAATCAGAGCGTCAAGCGTTGCGGGGATGCCCACCCGGGCCAGTTCATCCTTAAGAGGTTCCGAGAGGCCTAGGCGGAACTGGTGACGCAGGGCAGCGTCATTCCAGTTAGTATCCGCGCTCCAACGCCGGAATTCGGACACGTAATCTTCCACGGCCCTGCGGCCTTGTTGTAGGGAGCATAATGCGGCTTCTGCAGTGGCCGCCTGAAGGGGGTCCTCATAGAGGAGGTCCATTGCTTGAAGGAAGGAACTTAGCAGGTCCAGGCAGACGTCCTTGTGTTCCAAGAGACGATGGGCCCATGTCTGGGGTTCTCCTGAAAGTAGGGAAATGACAAAACCCACCTTGGTGGATTCAAGCGAGAATGTCCGGGGCTGTAACGCAAAGAACAGTTCGCAGGCGTTACAGAAGGCCCTGTATTTGCTGCGGTCCCCCAAGAATCTTTCCAGAGTGGGGACCCTAGGTTCTGGTGGCAGCATTACCACAGATGGCGCAGGAGAAGTTCCAGAGGCCGGGGTGGATAAGGTCCGGACTTGTTCCTCCAGACGGGTGTACCCCTCTTGCAAACTTCTGACGGCCGAGGTAAGTCCGTCCAGGTGGCGGCACAAGTCCCCCATTGGAGAGGCTCCCTGCGTGGGCTCGGACATGGCTGTCTGGTACTGTCACGTACCTGGTAGACGAGCCCAATGTGCAGGGAGCGGCTTCTCGTAGCCTCTGATTCACGAGGCCCTGGTAGTGGGAACAGGGGCTCGCGAGGGCAGAGGGCACAAGTGCCTGACTGGTAAGCTGAGTAGGGGCCTTGAGCAGAAGCTGTAGTCCACGGCAGGGTGCAGTAGTGGAACACTCGTGGGAGAGCAGCAGAGCAGGTGAGGACAGACCGGGTCAAACACTGGCAGGCTGGTTCAGGTACAAAAGCGGGATCCAAAACGGGAGTCAGAGTCCAGGCCGGGTCAGTTCGTTGGGCAGGCAGAAATCAGGTTAGAGGGATAAGCAAAAGAGTCGTCAAGGCAAGCCGGGATCAGAAGGGCAGGCAGCAAACAGGATACACAGAGGGAAGCCGGATCAGGTAGGAAGTTCAGCAGGGTATCAATCAGCAGGGGTCTCAGGAAACGCTGTAGACCAGACAGCACTGGGCAGCATGACAGGGGAGTTTAAATACCCGATTCTGGCGCCAAGCGCTGTCACCGTGCGTGCGTGCGCGCTCCCGCGGGCGCGCGCGCGTGCGCGCGCACCCGTTGCGCTATCGCGCACGCGCATGCGCCGAACAGTTCCTCCAAAAGCAGGCATTCTTTTGATGCTGCTGTTGCCGGGCAGATTATGTAAATGCCTTTCCTGACACACCCTAGTTTGTATGTAGAACTGTTTGTTAAACCAAAAATAATTCTTGGCCAAACAGAACCTCAAGCTATCTATCAGAAAGTTATTATGTCTTCTGTATAGGCTAGATGATTTCAATGCCCAACCTACCGAGATGAGTGCATATTCATGACTGATAATAGTATAAAGGGAACTGACATCCACAGTGATAAGAAAAGTAGAAGAGGACACAGTGAGGCATTCCAGAATTTGAATGATATGTTTTGTGTCCTTCAAGTATGTGTCAGTGGCTCTGACCAGTGGTTGAAGGAACACGTCAATGTATTGACCCAGCCTTGAAGAGACTGAGTCGATGCCATTCACGATCGGTCTGCCTGGAGGATTAACACTATCCTTATGGATCTTAGACAAAAAGTAAATAATAGGGGTTCGACAAAAAAGGGGGTCTAAAAATAATGCTTCTTTAGAATTAAGAACACCTATATGTTTCCCTCTTTCAATGTGGAAATGCAATTCAATTTTATATTCCAACATAGGGTCTTTAGTCATAGTGCTATAGGTATTGAGATCACCAAGCAGATTCTCCATTTCATTATAATAATAAGCCTTGCTGAGTACCACTAGACCACCTCCTTTATCCGCTGGTCGGATTATTAAATCTTTCCTATCCAATAATGAATCAACACCCCTCTTAATGTATTCTGGATCATTGACCTTTCGAACTTTAAGGAGTTCCAGATCTTTGGTGATCATATTTTTAAACACATCTAGATGTTTGGTATCTACATTAGGCGGATTGAAAACCGATTTATTGCAAAGGTTAGAGTGATGGCTAGTGGAGACTCTATCAATGGGAATGCTATTCTTAATGACTGGATTAGACAAAAAATATTTCTTAATACTTAAACTTCGCACATACTTCTGAAGACTCACATAGGTTTGGAATTTGTTAAGATTCCTAGTAGGAGCATATTTCAAACCTCTGTCAAGTGTCTTGATCTCATCATCATTAAGGGGTTTACCACTTAAATTGTAGATCCCTGTCCCAATAGGGATTTTCCTCTTTCGAATTCTCCTTCCTCCTCTTCTTCCTCTCTTGTTTTTCTTTTTCTGAGATGTCCTTCCCCATGATTTACAGGTTGGGACCCTGGGATCTGCCAGCCCCCTGGATTGGGTGGAATGGAGGGGGCTCCCCTCCCTGTTCCTCTTGGGGCTCTGTGAAAATCCCCCCCCTCCACGGGGACCTTGATTGACCAATGGTGAGAATCTGTTAGACATGGATATTTGATTCCCATATTGTAGTGGGAACCCTCCCCTATTAGGATATGGACCATAACCTGGGGTCTGACGAAAATCATTCTGATAATATCCATAATCATTACCTCTGTTGTCATAAGGCCTATTCTCATCATATTTATGTTGTTGATTATATATTTGATTATAGCCATTATGCTGACTCCCAAATGCATTAGGTGCATCATGGCTATAATTTCTGTCTGGAGATTGATGTGAAGCACATCTTTTGCCCCTCCCTCTCTTATTTTTCCCTCTTTTGGGCTGAACTAATTGGTACGGAGTGTCCTGTGGTGTATCTGCACATGTGTATACAGAATTATCATACACATATACATTATTACCACTGGTGGTGGGTATAGGGGTGGCAATTCTATCTATATTGGGATTCCCCTGTATTGTCTGGGATAAAGCAATATCCCCAGAACTAGATTGCCATTTGAATACATTCCCTTTACCAAAGTCCTCAGAGTCCCTTATGAATTTCTTCTTTTTCTTACTCTGTGTTTCAGAGTCCCATTTAATGAGTCTGTTCTTAAGCTCTGTAGATAACCTCAAGAACTCATCAGAATCTTTATGGCGTTCAAGAAGATTCCTAAGGTCTCTGATTTGTACCTCTAAAGCTTTCATTTTCCTTTGCTTTCTCCTTAATAAAAGCTCCAGAAGTTCCAAACCTTTATATATGAAAAAGTCACCCCATTCCTTCATGGCCTCATCATCCACAAGGCCGTCATTGGGTGGGACATCCCACCTTAAACGTCTCAGGATTAATTTAGCAGATATATAATGCTCAAAGGAAACAATGTCCCACCAAGTTTTCACCTTCTTTTCAAAAACATGCCCTAGTTTTCTAAAGGTAGGAGCTTTATTGTTGTTTTCCCCCTAGAGGGATTTAGTGAGAATACATCCCCTATAATGACTTCTCTTTTTTCCAGATATTGAAAAACCTCCTTGATTCTTGCTGCTAGACTGTGGTATATTGAAAAATCACAGTAAATAACAGGGTTCAGTCAGCACAAAAATATCAATAAATCCCAAACATAAAACTAAAGCAGCTGGACACTTAGGATCAATATAACAACCTCCTAATGTGAACTCAAATAAAATATAGTGCAGCGCTAATAAACATGAAATTAAACACTAATAACAAACATGCAAAGAGTTCAGTGAAATAGAAAGTCCAGAAAATGTCTAACAGGGCCGGAAAGGAAAATACATATAAATGCACCAAAGGAAAGTCCTCAAAAAGTGATCAGGATGGTACTAGACTTCAGTGTGTCCTTAAAGTGCTTCCTTCACTAGATAGATAGGCCGCTCACCTCAATACGTGGGTCTCTGACCTAACAGAAGACCAAATGCACAGTTCCCCACCGGGATAAAATCGATGTGTAACGTTGTCTCCAAAACATCAATGGTACTTGCATCAGGAAACTTCTTATTGGTGGCGGTGAGTGTATCCCATACACTTATCAATCAGTGGTTAACATGAAAAAGCCAATAGGACAAGACATAGTGCTCTCTGTATCACAATTTATGTCACATTTATTAAAATAGAAAAATTCCACTCACATAAAAAGCACTTTGCCCAGTGCTAGGGGTAAAAGACCTCTGATAAACATAAATACGGCAGCGTCTCTCTTTACATTCCAGACAGATATAAACGAATGATGTCACACGGTGGTCTCATCCACACGCACATGTATCGTCCCAAGGGCAGGACTTCCTCAGGGTATAAGGGATACCCAGTGTGCGTCTTTTTTATATATCCCCCCCTACCTTAATCAATGATGCCAAATCAAATTCACCTGTGCGTGGCGGTGCAGTATAGGCATATCAGCAGATGATCACCAAGTCTCACATAAACAGCAGAAATCACAAAGTGATGCAGACAGATATATCAATCACATAAATTCACAACTGTAGGACTCCCCCTGGTGGAAAGCTCAACTGATGCTTGTCCTATAGTTACAAGGTGTGAGGGTAAGGAAATGGATGACTGTTCCTTTAAGAGTCAGTTAATCTTCAGCTAGCCAGGTTGGTGCACTTATTCATTTGTATTCCAACAGGCAGGTTGAAAAAGGAACAAGACAGCCAATCAAGGTGCACTGTGTAGCGGTACAGTGAATGCTAATTTCCCCAAGTCTTTGTATCGCTCTATAGAGGCGATGTGTCCCTACTTGCTGTGCTGCAGACGCCAGCAAGTACAAATAAAGTTGAAGAAAATCACACTCCTGCGAGTCAGTTAACTATGCTGATGGGCAAGTGCCCGCTCACCAAATGAGGCCTTGCTTCACTGATCTTCCTCAGTCCGGGACCTTCTCTCAGTGGTCCATCTCTCAGTAGCACGAGGTCCCTGGTCCTCCACACGGCTGCTATCTGGGTACCGGTGGATAGGTGACTCCGGTTGCTGTGAGTTGCAGACTGATCCCTCCTCGGCTTGATCAGTGATCTGTCCGCAAGGATCCCTCTCCGGTTAGGCGATCCGCTCTCTCTAACTTTAGGCCCAGGCTTCTCAGGCCTAGGCACACTTACAGCAGGCCTCAATGCAGGCCTCCTGTCGGCTGGAAGATGGCGTCCCAAGAGAGCGGGCAGAGACCGCCCCTCTCTTAAATAAGCTCTCCCATCAGGCTGTGCGCAGTGCCTTGCACTGTTGGTAGTATAGTGGTCTTGTGGGTAATGTGGTCTCAATTCTATCCACACCAATAGAGTCTTTGTCTCTGATGCCACAATACCCATAATGCTTTATCCAATAACTGAACCAAACAACTTTAGTAGTGTAGCATAAAATGGACACCAGAGGGAGCCAAAATTCATATCTATACATAAATCATAGTCTGTTAAGATGCTTGCAATGGTGACACCTTGCTACACTTACTATAAAAAAGTTTCCTCTGAGTTGACAAGACCGCTATGAAATTACTTTAATACAATTAATGCAACTAATCTGTTGCCTCCAGAAGCCCTGTTGGCGTACATTACTGTACTCCCAAAGGAAGGGAAAGACCCTCAGTATTACAGGCCTATTTCTCTGCTCAACTCGGATACTAAACTGCTGGCCAAAATCCTAGCTCTGCGATTGCAAGGACATATCGGGGATTTAGTGCACCCAGACCAGACAGGTTTCGTGAAAGTACGTGAGGCAAGGGATAAAACCATCCGGGCACTTCACCTTCTTCATTGAATGCAATACGGCCCAGAGAAAGCCCCAAAGATTGTACTATCAATGGATGCTGAAAAAGCCTTCGATAGGGTGAATTGGGGCTTTATGAGTGAAGTCTTGAGGGGGGTGGGCCTGGGTGACCGCATGATGGGATGGGTAATGGTCCCTTATGCAGACTCAAGAAAGGGTTAAAGTAAATGGTACAGTATCAGACTATCTTAATATACGAAATGGAACAAGACAGGGGTGCCCACTTTCACCATTAATATTTGCTATAATATTAGAGCCATTTCTTTGTAAGATCAGAAACAATGGAGAGATATCAGTGACATGCATTGGGGCTGTGGAACACAAAGTATCGGCTTACGCTGACGATTTATTATTCTATCTGCCGACACCACAGACATCTTTAACAGCTCTTATGCAGGAAGTGGATAGATATGGGAATCTATCTAACTTTAAAATTTATTTAGAAAAATCAATACTTTTTCCCAGCCATCTCCCTCAAGAGATGGTGAGGATGCTCAGGAGGGCGTACCCCTTTGTATGCGGGAAGAACTCATTGTTCTATTTGTGGGTACATATCACCTCAGATCAAAAGAATTTATATGACCTCAATTATGCCTCCCTAATGGCAGGGATAATGGGGGATTTGAAGAAATGGACAGGACAATACCTAACATGGTTTGGAAGAGTGAGTGCATTAAATTGTGCATACTAGCTAGAATTATTTATATATTACATACAGTCCCGATTAAACTACCAGAAACCTTCTTTAAACAGATACAGAAGGCTTTTGTAGCATTCGTGTGGAATGACAAACGACCAAGGTTGGCCTACGACATCCTGCGCAGAAGCAAGACAGAGGGAGGAATGGGGCTGCCAGACATATCAGTGTATTACAAGGCAATGTCGCTGGTTCGAATTTTGAACTGGTGCCATGACTCCTCTAGTAAAATGTGGGTCCCACTAGAAAAAACAATAGCGGGGAGGAACCTTGCAGGGGCCCCTTAGATCCCGAGTATGTCAAGAGGACTCTCGAAATGGACATCTCCCCTGAGTTTTAACTCTTTGTTAATATGGGATAAGTTGAATAAAACAGGAGAGTACTCCCCCCAGGTGTCCCCCTTAGCTCCGCAGGAGGGATTCCCATGGTTCCCACTGGGGGAGGGAGGGGGATTCCTGGGGACATGGGGGTAAATTCGCCCCGCGGGGGACCCTAGCAACCTACTCTGAGCTGGTTACAGCTCTAGGGAATATACCCACATCAGGATGGAGATACTATCAAATGATAAGCTTTAATAAGATGAAACCCCTACCGAGATCAGTAAACTCAATTACGGTGTTTGAGGGCCAGTGTGTGCATTTGAGGGACGCTAGACACCTGTTGTCTCAGATGTACAGAATGATACTCAGTGCCCAAAAGAGTACAGTCCCATACTTTATCAGGGAATGGGAAAGAGAATTAAATAAGGAATTGTCAGACGAACAAATTAAAGAAATTATTAAATCAACTTATTCTACATCTATAAGTTCGTATGTTCAGAAAATGGCTTATAAATTCATGACAAGGTGGTACAGGACACCAGTAAGGTTAACTCAGATGTATGCAGCGGCAGATGCCCGGTGTTGGAGAGGGTGTGAGCAGAGGGGTACATTTCTCCACTTGTGGTGGCAATGCCCCATGATTAAAGCATTCTGGGTAGCAATTGCACCATGGATTGGGAGGTTGAACCCTAGACCTATGGAGTTTACGCCCCTATGTTTCCTATTCCATGGAACGTCTGGCTCTATTAAAGCCTACAGGAAGAGTATCACACCACACCTATTGAATGCAGCTAAATTATTAATCCCCAGATTCTGGAAACAGATCGCCTGCCCAACCCTAGCGGACTGGAAAAAGGAGGTCAACCGGATAATGGAAGCCAAATGGTGGACTTAAGTAGTGAAGGACCAAAAAGGGAAATTTGAGAAGACGTGGGCAGGCTGGATACAGTGTGCACCTAAGATAGGCTGAAGGAGAAGAGACATGGAGTGGGAAAACAGAGGGTGTAGTAGATCCACAAGGACCCTAGTATAGGTGCTTATGGTTTTAGCCATAGAGGAATAAAGAGCTGAATTATGAACCTTGACCAGGATTGATCTATCTATGTTTTTTTTTCTTCTTTTTCCCTCTCTTTGGCCCCCCTCCCAATTTTTTGCTGCCTTGATAGTGGGGAGCAAGATGTCTGCCCCTGATGACGAGAGAGAGAGTGAGTAAAGTCACGTTGAAGCAGTGAGGGGAGTGAGGGGAGGGATGGGAGGGAGGTCTAAGGGGGTGGAGGATAAGGAGTAGGGCGCTCACAGGAGAGGAGGGACTTAAAGTAGAATTAGGATAGAAACTACACACGAGGACATTGCGATTTGTTTTTTCTTTCTTTCTTTTTTTATTTTTTTTGGAATTACGGGCGTGTCACTTAAAGTTGGGGTAAGAGTTGGTCAGGAGGGATGCCTATATGCTAACACGGTTGATAATATTTTATCACAAGGTATAATTATTTTATATTCAACACCATAGCCATTAGTGACCACTTATACAAGGTCTTGGTAGAGGGGGAATCAACAAACACGTGAAACCCCCTTTCTTTTTCTTTTTTTTTTACTTTTTTTTTTCTACTTGCGTTGGGGAATTAGGCCATGAGGGCCGCTACATGCTATTATGGATAATTAATATTTAACCACGTGGTATAACCTTTTTTTTTTCACATGAAAAGAATAGACACCATGGCCATTAGTGGCCTCTTTGGAAGTGGGAGGGGGTTGTTCCACCTTTTTGACACAGAAGGGCACAGTAGGAGAACACATGACTCAAGGAATGGAATGGGAAGGGACAGAGCAGAATTGCACCACCACATCTAGGGATGGCGTGGAGGGGGGGGGGTGAGGAGGGAACTATCTATCAACCCTCTTTTTTTTTGTGTGTTTTCCTTTTTTCTCTTGGGGGGGTAGAATAACTGGTAAACTTTCGGTAAGACAGTTTTGTACTCAGTTTTTTCTTGTAATGTTTATTTTTGTGCTTTTAATGTAAACTATGGAAATATGGAATGTATATTATTGAATGGATATAATAAAATTAAAATTTGATTATAAAAACAATAATACTGATGCTGTAAAAAGAGTAAAAACAATATATAGAAAATACACAGCTGCTGCAATCACCAAATGTGTTCCCACATCCACAGTGAATCAATAGTAAATTATGTGATCGCGCTGTCTCAATACTAAGGTAGAGTGGTAATTAAAAAGTGACAATAAATGACTATAAACGTAAGAATATCATAAGGTTAGAGAGTCAATGCAAAATAAATCCCTGAACACATAAACAAGTAGGAAATGCAAAAAAGTCCAATAAAGTGAAATATGAATAAAAAAAACTTCTTAAATAGTGCAATACAGAAAGTCTCTATTTCATAAGGTGATTCATAGAGATGACACCTTGGTGTTTCAACAATTTTCAACTTGTGCTTCTTTCACCAGGTGAAGTGCAAGCTCACCTTTATAATGGACCCCGAAGGGGTCAGAAAAGCATAAAAGCAGATTAATCAGTCTGACCTAACTCTGATGTTCAGGTTCCCTAGAGACCAATGGGATTCCTTCTCCAAAATGGCTCCACACAGCTCAAAAGTAAGTCATAGGCAATAAACAGAAAAAATGGCCTCCAATAGTGCAATATCCAGGTTAGTAAGCGCAACAAATCGCAGAGAACTCAGTTCGTAAAATGCACTCACATGTGTTTCATAAAAAACAAGCAAGTAATAAAATCCAGCATCTCATGTTATCCAGTCAATAATCCCACCGTCAGGCTCAACCTCTACACGTTACGCCATCAACGCACGTGGCTTCATCTGGAGGGAAGCCAAGCGGCAATGGCGGGGTGTATTTATATGTATATGTGATAGGTGATAGCAATAGCATAAATTCCGGTACGCGCTTACAAATTTGCAAATGCGCCCGAAAATTTGCGGACGTCCACGGCACACTGAAATTCGCATGCTGCGGGATTTGCGCTTGCTCACAGATAAAAACATTATTTAATAAAAATCTATTGCTAAAAATGGCGCTCGAGAGTGCATGAACACGCAATGTATTAAGTTAATTTGCGCATGCGCGAGTGCTAAGAAAATAAACATGGATTCAAAGAAGAAAAAGGCTACAGGAAATTGGCTAAAAAATGGGGACACTTGGTAACTAAATGGATAGAGGTTGAACCCTGAGAGACAACATCTACAATCTATAAACATAAATAATGCAAATGTGGGTAAAATAAAAGGCAAAAAATATGAATCATGAGAGCATAGTGAGGACTAATGTAATAACACTAAATAAAATAAACATAAATATAAACATAAAAATAAATCATGTATAAAAATTATAAGCAGATATAAATATGGACCTCTTTAGGGTCCATTATGAAGATGAGCTTGCAGTTCACCTGGTGAAACGAGCACAAGTTAGAAATAGTTGAAACACTGTGGTGTCATCTCTTTGAAGCACCTTATGAAATAGAGACTTTCTGTATTGCACTATTCAAGAAGTTTTACTATTCATATTTCACTTTATTGGACTTTTTTGCATTACTTACTTGCATTACTTGCATTACTTACGTTTATTTGTTCATGGATTTATTTTGAATTGACACTTTATCTTAATGATATGTTTACATTTATAGTAATTTATTGACACTTTTTAATTATCACTTTACCTTAGTATTGAGGCAGCACGATCACATAATTTTCTATTAATCCGGATGCTGGTTGTCCCTTCAATTGTAAAATAAGATGGAAACAATTGGGATAAAAAGGACGTTGCTGATAAATTCATTATTCCACTTGTTGTACTTTGCACTCAACAGTGTAAATCTGAGTGATAAAGATTCATTAGGTTAGGGGTACTGAATTAAAATTTACGGAGGTCCAGTCCAGAAAGTTTTCTTACAGCAGATGTGAGGATCTGTTTTACTGCATATTTGTGTAAAGACTCAGATTCAGATCCTTCCCATCACTGCCCCCTCCCCTTTTATCACAATTCCATTCTTACATCAGTATCCGAAGTCCCCTCTTTACATCACAGTCACCTACAGTACTTCACATCACAGTTCCCGTCACAGCAGTGTCCTCAGCCCACTTTACAGCAGTGTCCTCATCCCCCCCTTTACATTAGTATTTTCAGACCCCCTTCACATCATCCCCCGCCACCACCTTTCACAACAACACTGCCCCTATAGTAGTATCCTCTGCGCCCCCCCCCCCCACACACACACACAGCAGTGTCCTCTGCCCCTTCACATCACCCCCACCACAATATTGTCCTCCTTTGCCCCCTCATACCCCCCCACAGTAGTGTCCTCTTTTGTCCCACCACACAACCCCACTAAAGTGTCCTCCTTTGCCCCCTCACACGCACCCCCACAGTAGTGTCCTCCTTTGCCTCCTCACACCCCCCCCTGCCTCCCAGCCTTCACACCCATGTTTTTGCCCCGTTCACTCTCCTACCTTACAGTAGTACACAGCGAAACAGTAAACAGGAGGCACAACAGCACTGGATGGAGGGTGAGAGCAGGAGCTGCTGCAGTTAACTTTCCATGTTTAACAACCTGGTGCTTGGCTACTAGTACCAACCTACATCCTAGCAACAAATCATCTGCCAGTTAAGTTGAAAGATTAACTCAAGCAACTCCCACTCCCACCCTCTATCCAGCGCTGCTGTGTCTCCTGTTCTCTGCTCTGCTGTGAGAATGACAGTGGTAGGTGCTGGGGGAAAGAGATGGCCCCTAAATGGCGCCACTGTGGTGGTCCTGAAGGGAAAGTGACTCCAGACCTTGGTCTGCCATTTAGTGATGCCTGTTATAGTATCTTGTCTTGCTGCTCAATCTTTAAAGAGTAACTCCACTTTTATGAGAAAAAAAAAACATAACTACCCCCTCTGGGTGATCAGTATACATTGCAGGGATTTTAACAAACTTTGTTGTAGTTTCCTGCTTAATTCTGCTCTAAAGCAATACCTTTATTTGATTGTATCAATGTGCACAGTGAATTAGAATGGGAGTGACTTTTTCATTATTAATCAGCTGGTGCACTTGCAGTGAGGAAATTTGCAGTGATCCCTTTAGAAGTTATTAACCCTTTGGTAGTATCTCAAAAAAATGAAAGCTTTCGTACAGCGGATGCCTAAAATTTATCAGTGCAGACTTCTGGGAAAATCAATAAGCCAATCATAAAAACAGGAAATTATATTTCCGGGGAAGTTCTGTACACCAACTGTGTACAGAAGGCCTGAAAGTTGCTATATTGCATATATTATAATTTTTTTATATGCTATAGCCCCTGAAAGTGGAGTTAACCTTTAAAGCATAGAATATTGCCATGCACCTTATTTTACTTAGATTGTTGTGGAGGAGATGGAATGTCCCTACAAGTCCAACAGTGCGTATGATCACAGGAAATGGCATCACTTAAATTAATTACCTGGAATATCAGGGGTGGTCGGCACCCTCACAAACCGTATGAAGCAGAAAGCAGATGTGAAAGTCCTGCTGGAAACCCATTTGCTTGGTCAACAGCAAGTTTTTTTTACAACTGTGGCTAGGGTGGATGTGTCATGCTGTCCATTCCACTTCTCACAGAGGAGTTGCTATAAGCAGTTCAGTTTCATTTGCATGCAATAAAGTTAGACAGCCAGGGACAATATATTTTCCTATATGAACAATTTTCCTCCAGACCTCTTCTTGTACTGGCATTGGAAAGGGTGAATCTGATAAAAAAAAATGGCCTGTTACCTAAACGTCTCTGCTATCAAACTCTCCATTTTATTTGTATGTGAAGCAAAACCCAAATGGCTGTTGTGACTTTAGGCAACTGCCTTTAACCACTTAATGACCGCTCACTGTATATATATACGTCGGCAGAATGGCACCGACAGGCACAATCACGTAGAGTGTACGTGATCGCCTTTGTACAGTTGGGGGGTCCGATCGGACCCCCCTCCTATACAGTGAGCGGCCGTTTATCGTTGGGGAGCGATCAGAGATGAGGGGGTGACCATTCGATTTCGGCCACCCCCTCGCGATCGCTCCCGGCGAATGAAAATGCTTCCTCCGCCATGTGATGTAAACACAGGCAGGAGGAAGTGATGTCATCTCCCTCGCGGCGGTCTTTTCGATTCCGGCGCCGAGGAGAGAGGAAGCAGGTTAGTGCACCAACAGTCCACTGACACTTAGGTACACATAGGCACACATTTCACCCCCCAGTCACCCCCAGATCACCCCCCAGCCCCCAATCACAGTGTCACTGATTGCAGTGATCATTTATTTTACTGATCACTGCATTTAGTGTCTTCTGTGATAGTAAAAAGTTGCAGGGCAGTTAGTATTAGGCCCCTTTAGGTCCAGGGTAGCCCCCTAACCCCCCCTAATAAAGGTTAAACCTTTAGATCGCCCCCCAGGCAACCCTTTCACCCCCTAACGCCAGCGTCACTAAGCGATCGTATTTTCGATCGCTGTATTTAGTGCCGGTGGTGCCCTAGATAGCCAGTTATTTATTTTTAGTTTCGCCGCAGGTTTTTAGAGCATCAGGTACCCCCATATATTATTTTAACCCCCTGATTGCCCCTAGAGTTAACCCTTTCACCAGTGATCACCGTATAAGCGTCACTGGTGACACTGGTTACCCAGTTAGTTATTTAGTTATTTAGGTAACCCGTCAGGTTTTTATATAGCATCGGGTACCCCCATATTTAACCTAATAATAGTTTTAACCCCCTGATTGCCCCTAGTTAACCCTTTCACCAGTGATCACCATATAAAGGTTACGGGTGACACTGGTTGGTTAGTTTGCTTTTTATAGCATCAGGGCACCCGCCGTATATAACCCAATAAAGGTTTAACCCCCTGATTGCCCGGCGGGTGAGATCAATTAGGTTTTAGCGCCAGAGAGGGTCTGCGTCGCCCCAGGCAGCGTTAGGTTAGTGCCAGTAACGCTAACACCCACGCGCAAAGCATACACCTCCCTTAGTGGTATAGTATCTGATCAGATCTATACTAGCGTCCCCAGCGGTTTAGGGTTCCCAAAAACGCAGTGTTGGCGGGATCAGCCCAGATACCTGCTAGCACCTGCGTTTAGCCCCTCCGCCCAGCCCAGCCCACCTAAGTGCAGTATCGATCGATCACTGTCACTTACCAAACACAAAACACATAACTGCAGCGTTCGCAGAGACAGTCCTGATCCCTGCGACCGCTAACAGTTTTTTTTGTAGCGTTTGATATATTTGCTGACGACAGTCGGGTGCTTTTTTTCCTGTGAATCTTACTAGTGTACCCCTAAATTTAGAGCCCAAAATGGCAAGTCGAAGGTACACTAGTAAAGAGGCCTACGAGATTCTGAGCATGACAGATAGTGAAGAGGAGGTCACGTATCTGTCAGATTCAGGCTCAGAATATCTTCCTGTAGAAGACAGTGACGTCAGCGGCCCCACGCCAGATAGCTCTGACGACGAAGTTGAGGTCCCTGCTAAGGTCAGGCGTACCCGATCCCGATCTTCTGAGGTTGTTGAGGAGCAAGAACCGCAGGGCTCTCGTATCATGGAGCAGAGTAGTACTAGCGCCGCTATTCCTTCTGGTGAATTGGCAAGCACCAGCGGCCTAGTACAGCCTGGGCGTACATCCAGCACTGCAGTATCACTTGGTGACGTGGCGAGTCCCATAAGTGCAGTTCAAGCTGGCGAGGTGGCAAGCACAAGTAGTGTCCCGCTGCCACCAATAAGAAGACTAAGGCAGGCCCATCGTACCCATAGTGCTCTTCCTGCAGAATTCGCCTATCCTGATTGGGTCCCCACCACTTCTGCAGAACCTGTACTTCCCCCATTCACTGCCCAACCCGGTATTCAGGTGGAAACAGCTGATTTTATGCCAATTGATTATTATTCGCTGTTTTTCACAGAAGATCTCTATAGATCTATTGTGGACCAGAGTAATTTATATGCTGGTCAATTCATCGCCGCTAATCCCCAGTTGCCTTCAATTGCCAAAGATTGGAAACCAATTACGGTTTCCGAATTTAAGACCTTTCTGGGCCTGTCCCTCAACATGGGCACACATAAATTCCCGTCATTGCGTGCTTATTGGTCCACGCACCCAATTGACCACATGCCCGTGTTCTCTGCCTCCATGCCCAGGAAACGATACGAGCAGATTTTGCGGTTCATGCACTTCAACGACAATGAACTTTGTCGTCCACGTGGGGACCCTGAATACGACCGGCTCTATAAAATTCGGCCCCTCATAAACCACTTCAACGAACGTTTTGCAGCCTTGTTTATTCCCGATCAAGCTGTCTGCATTGATGAGTCCCTGATTAAATTTTCTGCCCGCTTGGCTTTCAAGCAGTACCTTCCCAGCAAGCGTGCCAGATACGGGGTCAAGCTCTATAAGTGCTGTGACAGGGCAACAGGCTATGTATGGAGCTTTATGGTTTATGAGGGAAAAGATAGTCAGGTTGAGCCGGTCAACTGCCCAGGATTACATAGGGAGCGCTGGCAAGATAGTGTGGAACTTGGTGTCACCCTTATTCGGAAAGGGGTACCACTTGTATGTGGACAATTATTACACGAGCGTGCCACTGTTTAGTCACTTGTTTGATCATCAGATTGGAGCATATGGCACCGTGTGACCTAATCGCTGGGGCTTTCCCCAGCGGCTTGTAGATGCCCGTCTTAGGCTGGGGGAGAGAGCCTGCGTAAAGTGTAATAACTTGCTCGCTATGAAGTGGAGGGACAATAAGAATGTTTTCCTTCTTACCTCCCTTCATGCAGACACGACAGTCCAAATTCGTACGGCGACTGGTGTTGTGAAGAAACCCCTCTGTGTCCACGAATATAACAAAAATATGGGAGGGGTGGACCTCAACGACCAGTTGATGGCGCTGTATCTAATTGACCGTAAGGCGAGACGCTGGTACAAAAAAGTGTCTCTATCCTTATTCCAATTGGCTTTGCTGAACGCTCATGTGCTATACAGAGCTTCAGGCGGGACTTTATCTCTTCTAAAATTCCAGAATGAGATAGTCACAGAACTCCTGTATCCAGGCGGTTCTGCACCTCACCATCCCCTACCAAATGCAGTAAGCCGGCTGCATGAGAGGCATTATACGCATCTCCTCCCGAGTACCCCTACCCAACGAGCCCCCCAAAAAAGATGTTGTGTCTGTAGCAAGCGCGGATTTAGGCGTGACACCCGTTATTATTGTCCACTCTGTCCTGACAAACCTGGTCTTTGCCTTGGTGAATGTTTTGAACGCTACCACTCAAAAGTGAAGTTTTAGCGTAGGGTACAGCATTTCACAGACTAGGACACACTTACACAGGGTCTCCCAAGATGCCATTACATTTTGAGAGACCCGAACCATTACAGTTGTTAAAGTTTAAAAAAAAAAGTGTAAAAAAGAAAAAAAAACGTAAAAAACAAAAACACAAAAAAAATATAAAATAAAAAAACCAAAAATAGTTGTCGTTTTATTGTTCTCTCTCTCTCTATTTTCTCTCTATTGTTCTGCTCTTTTTTACTGTATTCTATTCTGCAATGTTTTATCATGCTTGCTTTTCAGGTATGTAATTTTTTGTTTTCAGGTGCGCCATTCAACTGCAGCGCGGAATTATTTATCTTGACAGCAACAGCGTTTGCTCCCACGATACATAAAGCCGTGACTCCAGTGCTGTAGGAGGTGATTTCACCACCACAGTTAAAAAAAAAGAGCATATATGCCGAAGCATGGGGGCAGCAGGGGCGGAGGAGCGATTTTGCTCCTAATGCCGCGTATATACGGTCGAAATTCCGACGGAGGCTTGCCCGTGGAAAAGTTTGACTGTGTGTACGCGGCATAACCTTTTATGCCGCGTACATACGGTCGAAATTTTGACAAAGGCTTGCCCGTGGAAAAGTCCGACCGTGTGTACGCGGCATAACTTTTTTGCGGGAGGATGCCCCCATGCTTTGGCATATATATATTTTAGGCACAGGTTGCGTTAAAAAAATGTTTTATTTTTTACTAGGTTTTGTTTTGGTATTTGCTTTGCAGGTATGGTATGGTAAGGTCTTACTGTTGTACTGTAATGTTACTTTGTTTTAATGTTAACCATCATTTGCTTAGCAGGTACGCCATTCAGTTGCATCGCGGATTTATTTATCTTGACAGCAACAGCGTTTGCTCCCACGATACATAAAGCCGTGACTCCAACGCTGTAGGAGATGATTTCACCACCACAGTTAAAAAAAGAGCATATATGCCGAAGCATGGGGGCAGCAGGGGCGGAGGAGCGATTTTGCTCCTAATGCCGCGTATATACGGTCGAAATTCCGACGGAGGCTTGCCCGTGGAAAAGTTCGACCGTGTGTACGCGGCATAACCTTTTATGCCGCGTACATACGGTCGAAATTCCGACAAAGGCTTGCCCGTGGAAAAGTCCGACCGTGTGTACGCGGCATAACTTTTTTGCGGGAGGATGCCCCCATGCTTCGGCATATATGCCCATCATTAGAAGTGGGTGGATGAAGGGTGGTATTCTAATGGTGGGCATACCCACCGATCAATCTCTTTTTTTCGTTCAGCCAACAGGCTGCATGGAAAAAAAGATTACAATACACGTCCAACAAGGACCAGCAACGTACTGGTATGTTGCTGGACTTTGAATGTTTATACCAGAATGATGCCTGCAGGTTTAGGTATCATCTTGGTATCATTCTTTTCAGCCAGTGGCCGGCTTTCATTTAAAAGCAATTCTAGCAGATAATTAGCCTCTAGACTGCTTTTACATATATAAACAGCGCCATTGGGAAATTGGGAAATTGGGAAAGCATTTTATCACACCGATCTTGGTGTGGTCAGATGCTTTGAGGACAGAGGAAAGATCTAGGGTCTAACCCCCCATTTCTTTTCAAAAAAAGAGTACCTGTCACTACTTATTGCTATCATAGGAGATATTTACATTCCCTGAGATAACAATAAAAATGATAAAAAAAAAATATGGAAGGAACAGTTTAAAAATAAAATAAAAAAGCAAAATAAATAATAAAAAAACAAAAAAAAAACACCGCTGTCCCCCCCTGCTCTTGCGCAAAGGCGAACGCAAGCGTCGGTCTAGCGTCATATGTAAACAGCAATTGCATCATGCATGTGAGGTATCACCGCGAAGGTCAGATCGAGGGCAGTAATTTTAGCAGTAGACCTCCTCTGTAAATCTAACGTGGTAACCTGTAAAAGCTTTTAAATGCTTTTAAAAATGAATGTAGTTTCTCGCCGCTGCGCGTTTGTGCGCAATTTTAAAGCATGTCGTGTTTGGTATCCATGTACTCGGCCTAAGATCATCTTTTTTATTTCATCAAACATTTGGGCAATATAGTGTTTTTTAGTGCATTAAAAATAAAAAAAAGTGTGTTTTTCCCCCAAAAAATGCGTTTGAAAAATCGCTGCGCAAATACTGTGTGGAAAAAAAAATGCAACACCCACTATTTTAATCTGTAGGGCCTTTGCTTTAAAAATATATATAATGTTTGGGGGTTCAACATAATTTTCTTGCAAAAAAAAAATGTTTTCATGTAAACAAAAAGTGTCAGAAAGGGCTTTGTCTTCAAGTGGTTAGAAGAGTGGATGATGTGTGACATAAGCTTCCTAATGTTGTGCATAAAATGCCAGGACAGTTCAACCCCCCCCAAATGACCCCATTTTGGAAAGTAGACACCTCAAGCTATTTGCTGAGAGGCATGTTGAGCCCATTGAATATTTTATTTATTTTTTTGTCCCAAGTGATTGAATAATGACAAAAAAAAAAATGTACAAAAAGTTGTCACTAAATTATATATTGCTCAAACATGCCATGGTTATATGTGGAATTGCACCCCAAAATACATTCTGTTGCTTCTCCTGAGTACGGGGATACCACATGTGTGAGACATTTTGGGAGCCTAGCCGCGTACAGGACCCTGAAAACCAAGCACCGCCTTCAGGATTTCTATGGGTGTAAATTTTTGATTTCACTCCTCACTGCCTATCACAGTTTCGGAGGCCATGGAATGCCCAGATGGCACAAAACCCCCCCCAAATGACCCCATTTTGGAAAGTAGACACCCCAAGCTATTTGCTGAGAGGTATGTTGAGTATTTTGCAGATCTCGCTTTTTGTCACAAAGTTTTAAAAATTTAAAAAAATATATATATATGTCTTTCTTCATTTTCAAAAACAAATGAGAGCTGTAAAATACTCACCATGCCTCTCGGCAAATAGCTTGGGGTGTCTACTTTCCAAAATGGGGTCATTTTGGGGGGTTTTGTGCTATCTTGGCATTTTATGGCCTTCAAAACTGTGATAGGTAGTGAGGAGTGAAATCAAAAATTTATGCCCTTAGAAACCTTGAAGGCGGTGCTTGGTTTTTGGGGTCCCGTACGCGGCTAGGCTCCCAAAAAGTCCCACATATGTGGTATCCCCGTACTCAGGAGAAGCAGCAGAATGTATTTTGTGGTGTAATTTCACATATGCCCATGGCATGTGTGAGCAATATATCATTTAGTGACAACTTTGTGCAAAAAAAAACAAAGTTTGTCATATTCCCACAACTTGTGGCAAAATATAAAATATTCCATGGACTGAACATGCCTCTCAGTAAATAGCTTGGGGTGTCTACTTTCCAAAATGGAGTCATTTGGGGGGGTTTTGTGCTATTTTGGCATTTTATGGCCTTCGAAACTGTGATAGGTGGTGAGGAGTGAAATCAAAAATTTACGCCCTTAGAAATCCTGAAGGCGGTGCTTGGTTTTTGGGGCCCCGTACCCGGCTAGGCTCCCAAAAAGTCCCACACATGTGGTATCCCTGTACTCAGGAGAAGCAGCAGAATGTATTTTGGGGTGCAATTCCACATATAACCATGGCATGTGTGAGCAATATATCATTTAGTGACAACTTTTTGTACATTTTTTCTTTTTTTTTTCTTTTTGTCATTATTCAATCATTTGGGACAAAAAAAAAAAATATTCA
This sequence comes from Rana muscosa, assembly GCA_029206835.1. Lineage (NCBI taxonomy): Eukaryota > Metazoa > Chordata > Amphibia > Anura > Ranidae > Rana > Rana muscosa. Next base: position 707,864,180 of record CM055117.1, read on the forward strand.
ATGGGCTCAACATGCCTCTCAGCAAATAGCTTTGGGTGTCTACTTTCCAAAATGGGGTCATTTGGGGGGTTTTGTGCCATCTTGGCATTTTATGGCCTTCAAAACTGTGATAGGTAGTGATAGGTAGTGAGGAGTGAAATCAAAAATTTATGCCCTTAGAAACCTTGAAGGCGGTGCTTGGTTTTTGGGGTCCCGTACGCGACTAGGCTCCCAAAAAGTCCCACACATGTAGTATCCCCGTACTCAGGAGAAGCAGCAGAATGTATTTTGGGGTGTAATTTCACATATGCCCATGGCATGTGTGAGCAATATATCATTTAGAGACAACTTTGTGCAAAAAAAAATAAAGTTTGTCATATTCCCGCAACTTGTGGCAAAATATAAAATATTCCATGGACTAATCATGCCTCTCAGTAAATAGCTTGGGGTGTCTACTTTCCAAAATGGGGTCATTTGGGGGGGTTTTGTGCTATTTTGGCATTTTATGGCCTTCGAAACTGTGATAGGTAGTGAGGAGTGAAATCAAAAATTTGCGCCCTTAGAAATCCTGAAGGCGGTGCTTGGTTTCCGGGGTCCCGTATGTGGCTAGGCTCCTAAAAAGTTCCACACATGTGGTATCCCCGTACTCAGGAGAAGCAGCAGAATGTATTTTGGGGTGCAATTCCACATATAACCATGGCATGTGTGAGCAATATATCATTTAGTGACAACTTTTTGTAATTTTATTTTATTTTTTTGTCATTATTCAATCACTTGGGACAAAAAAAAAAAATATTCAATGGGCTCAACATGCCTCTCAGCAATTTCCTTGGGGTGTCTACTTTCCAAAATGGGGTCATTTGGGGGGGTTTTGTACTGCCCTGCCATTTTAGCACCTCAAGAAATGAGATAGGCAGTCATAATTAAAAGCTGTGTAAATTCCAGAAAATGTACCCTAGTTTGTAGACGCTATAACTTTTGCGCAAACCAATAAATATACGCTTATTGACATTTTTTTTACTAAAGACATGAAGCTGAATACATTTTGGCCTAAATGTATGACTACAATTCAGTTTATTCGATTGTTCTTATAACAAAAACTAGAAAATATCATTTTTTTTCAAAATTTTCGGTCTTTTTCCGTTTATATCGCAAAAAATAAAAATTGCAGAGGCAATCAAATACCATTAAAAGAAAGCTCTATTTGTGGCAAGAAAAGGACGCAAATTTCGTTTGGGTACAACATTGCATGTCCGCACAATTTACAGTTAAACAGCGCAGTGCAAAATTCTGAATTCACCTCTGGTCCTTTAGCTACCAAATGGTCCGGGGCTTAAGTGGTTAAAGCTTCACTTTTACAGTGAAATTATTACAAAACTGGACAAATCAAAATGAGCATATGATTACAATATGCATAAAGAAAGATCCAAGTGAAAATGATCCATAGATTCAAAGATATGGGGAGATCATGAAATACCATGCAAATCATGAAAGTACATATATGCTTTTACCATTCCAGCTTGGTCCTTTAACCACTTCAATACTGGACATTTTCACCCTCTTCCTGCCAAGGCCAATTTTCAGCTTTCAGTGCTGTCACACTCGAATGACAATTGCGTTGTCATTCCACTCTGTACCCATATGAAATTTTTATAATTTTTCCCCTCAAATAGAGCTTTCTTTTGGTGGTATTTAATCACCACTGGGTTTGTTTATTTGCCAAATAAACCCCCCCCAAAAAAACAAGAGTTAAAACAATGGTACAAAAATATTCACAAGAATAATATCATTCATTCTGCTTTATGTGTCTAATGGTCTTCACTTTTTTGTTATTTCTGTTCCCCCCTCTTATTGTTAGATGTTAGATTAGTGTTTTTTGCCTGAAATATTAAGGCTGCTCTTTTAGTAAATAGGTCTCCATGGGTCTGGGGAATTAAAATATATGATATATTATTATTATTATTATTTTTATTATTATTATTATAATTATTATATTATTATTTTATATTATATAGTAGTATTATATTATTATTATATTACCAACTATAACTTAGTTTTATTCTTCTGTCTGTTTTCCCTAGGAAAATTACACAAAAAATTGCAATTGGTGCTATAGACATCAGCTTAACCTTCCTCATTTTATAGGGAAATCTGGAAAATTATAAGAAATTAATGTGTATGAAAAATAAAATAAAAATGTACAGAAATGCCAAATTGCTTCACACTGTTTAAAATAAATATGTTGCTGGTACTGTGTATATTTAACCTAATAACTACTTTCAATGTTTTTGTACACTGATAGATATGATGTTTATACATTATTTATATTATTAAATAATAAATGTGTGTCTTGTGTATCTGGTCATTAGCATAATCCAGCAAGATTTGACATATACTTCCTCTACATATTAGGTTCATTGTTTCATTCTTTGCCTGGACCATAAGCAGAGAGACCACCTTGTAACTGGAATAGTTTCAACTGGATTTGTGGCTATAAGTTAAAAATACAAAGACAAAGGTCCTTTGATATCTATCAAGAACAAGTCTCTGGGCAATATATTACTTCATATTTTCCATCCATCAGGCTTTGGGGTTGTATGTTGGTGATTAAAATAAATATGATAGTATTTAACTATTTATAATTTTTCATTGAAAAAGTATAGGGTGTTCTTTGGCATCTTTTGTAGTATCACTGTAAGTTAATATATTAAACACTATCAAAAGTTGACTATCTACATATTTCAAAATAAATGCCATATCTTAGTGGAATTCACTAATTATCTTATTTGCCAAGATTGAGGTAGAAATATTGTATATACACATTGACAGTGTTGCAGTGTTTTATGTCAATGGTTGTAAGGGATTTTTTATTATTATATTTCCTTTTTTTTTGTGAATGACAGTCCTTCGTACATTTTGGATGGCCAGTCTTTTTAACATATTGAGTGTCTAGATAAAGATAGTAGGCATCACACGTGTTTTATAACCATAAATCAAATTAGTGTATTAAAACAGTAGCATTCTGGGTATCCATTTGTGTATAGGAATATACTCTGGAGACAGTAGAGGATTGTAATTCATTGTAAAATGGCAATGGGTAATATAAGTAAGGGGGCTCACAAGAAAATAGCACGCGATAATATACTATATGTGCTGGGAGCGCCATGTCGTCCAATCACGTGCCCCTGATGAAGCCACGTGACCCTGTGGTGTAACGCATAGGGGAGGGGCTTGATGACATCACAATGCTATGTGCACGAGACACCACGGTAACTATATTCTCAAGAGTACTGTCTGCTTTTGATGCTAGATATTATGCATGCTGGTATAGCTTGGTGCGCTATGAACACCTCTCAAATGTGGGTGTCTTTCTAAAGTTTTTTATTAATACATTTAAAAAAAAAAAAAGGATAAGGTACTATGTATGTTTTTTTTTTCCCCCTTGTATGTACGGAGGCAGGGAAAGGTGCATAATTTATACATGAAATTGGCATAAAGTATCTGTGAAATCTAGAGATCTGAAAGAAATACCTTTGAGTCCACATTGGTGGGACACAAGAGCATAGAGACCATACTTCATTATACGGTCACATATCCCAGATGAGAGCACATCTGGTGGAGGGTGCACATATCACTTAAAGTGTAATTGCCACTGATTGGTGGATTGAGATATGAAGCGTGCCAAACCCTGACAGCACTGTGAACTGTTTCTTCAAACATCGCTATTGTACCACATTATGAAGTGATTTATGGGACTATTTTTTCATTTCAATATTTTTTGTATATTATATTGTTTATATTATGTAATTGAGTTACATCATTGCACTGTATGATTTCAGAAGAAAACATTGGGGTTCATTTACTAAAAGGTAAATCCACTCTGCACTACAAGTGCATTTGAAAGTGCAGTCGCTGTAGATCTGAGGGGTAGATCTGAAATTAGGCGAAGCTCTACTGATTTTATCATCCAATCATGTGCAAGCAAAAATTCAGTTTTTTCTTTTTCTTTCATGTCCCCCTCAGATCTACAGCGACTGCACCTGAAAGTGCACTTGCAGTGCACTTGTAATGCAAAGTGGATTTGACATTCGTAAATAACGCCCATTGTGTAGCGCAGCACCAGTTGGTTATTTTATAATGGTTGTAAGGTATCTGTGTCCTTAGCAATCTGTGACACCGACTGTCCCATTAATTTGCTGGCCATTAATTGTCAGACATGTAAACATAGGGCAGGGATAGTGCTTACCTCACTGACCAAATATGGCAACATGGCCGTATTCTTGCCTATTCTTCTTTATATGCTTTATGTTTTTGTCTTTTTATGTTAACTTTTTTGCCTGAGTATAGATCTATGTTTGTCCCAAGCATGTTTGTAGTTTGAGGTCATGTCCCCGTGTTCTTGATCTTTGCTTCATATTGAAAATATTGCCCTCCTTGACCTTATTCACCCCCTTGATGTATTTAAAGGTTTCAGTCATGTCTTCCCTTTCCCTTCTTTCCCCCAGTCTGTACACATTAAGTTCCTGAAGTCACTCTTGATATGTTTTACCCCTCAGACCTTTCACAATTATTTTGCCCGCCTGAATCTTATCAATATCTTTTTGAAAGTGAGGTCTCCAGAAGTGGACACAGTATTCTGAATGAGGTCTGGCCAACGCTGTATCTTGGCCCAGGCCTAGGGTGGCACTTTGCAAAAAAGCCACCCCCTGCTCAAAAAAAACAGCCTCCTCCCAGCTCCCACACGGAAATAGTCCCCGCCGGTTTGCGCCACACTTTTAGTGTAGCCCCAGCTGTGGCGTCGCTATTGGGGTGTGGACCGCACCCAGGTGACACCCACCAAAGGGGTGACACCAGCCTGCCAAGTCACATGTCCTAGCCACTGGTTGTGGTGTGTGTCACCAGCGATGAGGGGGCTGTCCTGCTGACAGGCGGGCTAGACGGAATCTGATTGGTCAGCACCATGAATGTGACAATGCTGACAAATCAGAATGCATCTTCTGCTGGGAGTTACAGATGTAGGTGATGCCACAGGGTTTTCAAATCCTTAGACTTGTGAAGCGGCGTCCTGAGAGCAGGAGATCGAACAATGGGGAGTGAACTTACACTTTAACCACTTTAGCCCCAGAAGATTTTGCCCCCTTCCTGACCCTCTGAGCACTTTTTACAATTTGGCACTGCATCGCTTTAACTGACAATTGCGCGGTCATGCAATACTGTACCCAAATGAAATTTGCATCCTTTTTTTCCCACAAATAGAGCTTTCTCTTGGTGGTATTTTATCACCTCTGCGCTTTTTATTTTTTGCGCTATAAAAAAAAAGAGTGACAATTTTGGAAAAAAACTATATTTTTTACTTTTTGCTATAATAAATATCCCCAATTAAAAAAAAATGTCTTCATCAGTTTAGGCCAATATATATTCTACCAATTTTTGGTAAAAAAAATCTCAAAAAGTGCATATTGATTGGTTTGCACAAAAGTTACAGCGTCTACAAACAATGGGAAAGATTTATGGCATTTTTATGGCATTTTTCTTTCTATTATTTTTTTACTAGTAATGGCGGTAATTAGCATTACTGCGAAATTGCGACAGACAGATCGGACACTTTTTTGGGACCATTGACATTTATACAGCGATCAGTGCTATAAATATGCACTGATTATTGTGTAAATGTCACTGGCAGGGAAGGGGTTAACACTAGGGGGCAATCAAGGGGTTAAATGTGTGTTCCCTTTGTGTTCTAACTGTATGGGGATAGGACTGACTGGGGGAGGAGACATATCGTTGTTCCTAATTAGTAGGAACAACGATATGTCTCCTCTCCCCTGACAGAACAGGGATTTGTGTGTTTACACACACAAATCCCCCATTGCTGGCTCTCGTACATGCGATTGCACGTGGCCAGCGGCGATCGCGCCTGCCGACCACACGTATCGGGTTCCCTGCCGTGCAGTGGGCGCGTTCGTGCCCTCTGGCGGCTTCTAAAGAGAAAGCTGTACCCGTACAGGGTTTAGCCCAGGAGAGCCATTGTGCCGCAGTATATCTGTATGAGGTAGTCGGGAATCGGTTAATGTCATGCTGAGATCCAAGGACGGAAGAGGAGGGGAGGACTGTACTGTGTACACAGTGGATGATCATCACTGCTCCCTACCTGGGACCCCATCCATCAGTCCTAATCATCTGACATTGACCCCACTGACATGGATCTCAGGGTGTTCCTATCTGGGTGACCAGGGATGTGTTCCCCATAGAAGAAGAATGTAGGATGCCTCGCTCAGGGATGTGCTGCCATACTACATGGGCTCTCCTCTGTCTACCAGGAATAATACCCTGTGACCGACCCCTCTCTCCTGGATCTTCCAGGATGTTTTCCAGCCTGTGGTTACCTGTTGGCACTCAGCACACCTGCAGCCTTCCCCACACTGACCATGGCTGTGGCAACAGCCAGCTCCTTATTCTGACAAAAAAACAGGCAAGGCAAACCAACAGTGACTGGGTGTGTACCTCCAAGAGACGCAGCAGCCCTAGCAAGGATGACCGGTCCCTTTGCGAGAGGCATTTCTGGGTGTGTCCACTAAAGACCACTTCTGCAGTGGGAGAAAAGAGCCGCTCTGGAGAAAACCAGGTCAGTGCGTGACAGCTACTGACACTCCATACATCTCTGCATACATCTTTCCCCCATCTACCCTTCTCTCCTTCCATTTATCCATCCATCCCTCCTTCCATTCATTCATCCCTACTTCTATCCATGCATCCATTCATCCCTCTATCCATCCATCCCTCCTTCCCTTTTTGATGACCATACATTATGCAATTAGACTGTACAATCTCCATAAAGCTGACATAAAAAAAATCAGATTGGGCATTCTCCTTTGGATTTACCAAAACCATGTAATATAAGGACATAGCTAAACATACATTCACTCTTTATCCAATCAGGAAGACACTTGTACTACACATTTGATGGTAGCTCAAAAGGAGATTGTACAACCAGATTGTATAGAATATGGCCATCTTAAAGGAGTAGTAAAGTTACATGTTTTTTCACCTTAATGCATCCTATGCATTAGGGTGAAAAAACATTCGACAATACCGCCCCCCCCCGAGCCCCCGTTTTACTTACCTGGCCCCTCGAAAGTCCAGCGCTCATCCCCGTCATCCTCTTCGGTTTTCAGCCTGGCCGCCGATTGGCTACACTGGATGGATTGAAAGCAGCGCAGCCATTGGCTGGCGCTGCTGTCAATCACATCCAATGACGCGGCGCGCCGGGGGGCGGGGCCGAGTGATACAGTCGGCGGCTATGGCCGCCGCTGTATCACGGGAGCGTGCCCACAATAACTCCACACCATGCAAGCTCGCTCGCATTATGGTGTGGAGTCCTTGCGGGGAGGAGCCGAGACAGCTGCCGAGGGACCCCAGAAGCGGAGGATTGGGGCCACTGTGTGCAAAACGAGCTGCACAGTGGAGGTAAGTATAAACTGTTTGTTATTTAGAAGAAAAAAAAATGGGAACCTGTAGTGTTCCTTTAAGGCTCACAATGCATGTTACGAAAGGTGGAGCCTAAAGCAGAAGGTGTGTGGTTTACAGATGACAGGGTGGGCAGTAAACAGGAAGGGGCGTGGTCATGACAGGAAGGGGTTGGTCATATTTAAATTAGGGGGTGCACAAGTTTAGTCAGGCCTAGGGCAGCACAAAATCTAAATACAGCACTGGGTCTAACTAAAGTTCTATAAAAAGGAATCAGGATCTTCTTTCCCCTCCTGGTGACCCCTCTAGTGATGCATCCAAGAATTATAATTGTTTTTCCACTACCTGGCCAGACTGTTTGTTAATTTTGCAATCATGTGAAATAATTACCGATACTTCCAGATAATTTTCCTCTGTTGTGCTAGCCAATACTGCATCCCCAATATTGTACTCTATCAAGGGATTCCACTGCAACAATCATTCATTGCAAGTAAGTGACAAGAGAAGATCATGCTTGTAGTCAATGGGATACTTTCTTTCAGCTGGTCGGCAGGTGCTGCTCATCATGATTGATCTATATTGCTGGACAATCTGAATGACAAGGATGTACACCGTGGGGTTTCTATTTTCTAATAAATTACTTGTCAAAAAGTTTTAATGCATTATTTACTATTTCCATTATTTTCTGAATGAGTAGAGGTACTATGTTACTAATTCAGGGGCCAATATCTTATCTTGAAGGCTGACTGCCACTTTTTTTTTTTAAATTCCAGCTTCCCTGCGTACCAATATATCATTAATGTACCTTTTTTGCAGAAAATAAAAAGCTTTCTATAATATCCTATGCTAGCCCTTACCACAGCATCCAGATTCTTGTATGATAAACTTTGCCATTACTTCATGGACGGACATTAAGACGTGAAAACTGTTAAGACACAGGAAGGAGTTCACCAACTGATCTGATTAGCACACACATTGCGCCCTACCCCCTTCCAGGAGATCGCTCCCACCCACCAGCAAGGTACTTCCCATGCTGAGGGCATGTGGTCTGGCATGGTATAAGAGGAAAGCGCACACTCATTCTACTCTTCCTAGCCAACCAGGCTGTGTGCTTGGATAAGTGTCTGGTATGGATTTTGGCAGACCTCAAGCTTTTTTCTTGTTTTTAGGGGTTCCCCTTTAGCCCCCAAAGAGTCTGGTATAGAATTTTGGGGCATTTCCATGTTTCTTTTTTTTTTGTGTGAAATTCCCTTTGACATCCATACTAGACCCTGGTATGTATTTTTAGGAGGAATCCTATGATATTTTTTTGTAACATCTATATCAAACCCTCATCCAGAGTCTGGTATAGATGAGGGGACTCGCCAGCCAGTTTGTTTAAAAAACAAATATGCTGCCGAGACTTTCATTTGCCAGGAATTTAAATGGCATATTCATTTGTTAATATTGGCTTTTCTGCAGTGGGATGTAAACATCATACAGATGTGTCACTTCACAGGAAGGTTAAGGGCTTCCTTCAGGTATGTTATTTAAAAGATTTTTTCATTTTTAATGGTTCACCTAAAGCATTGTAAAATCATTGCTCCCTACAAAATAGAATTCATTTTTTATTTTATTTTTGCTTTGTTGCATGTTATTCAGGACAGTGCCCAGCCCAATCCCTCCCAGATGCTAATTGTTTGACCCTTCCTTGCCTATTATCCTAAAATTGTCCATTACTATTTTTTTACATTCGGCTCCCATTGACTTTACAGCTTCTAACTACATTACTACCACTGTGAATGACTTTCTGGCCCACTGACCGTCTTGTTTCACGTAGGGATCCCGATTAACATCAATGACTAAATATTTAGTCATTCACAGCAGGCAGCATTTCCTAATAACTCAGCATGGCTTTATGTGATAGATACTATTAAAAAGCGTCATTGGATTATTAACCCTAATTTACTAAGCTTCATCTTTGCTGGCAGGACAAAAAGATTATATTGAATGTGTAGGGTACACAAACAGTCCCAAAAAGTGCCTTTACAATAGTCTCCAGCCCGTCAGTATCCACTGAGGTCCAAATCAATCTTCCATATGATATCTTTTATTCATGAATCAAAGCACAGCATCTTAAAAAAAAACTCCAGTATTACATCCTGATAGTGACATTTCAAGCCTGAACATGGCTCTTTTTCCAGCAAAAGGTGTACACTATCAGAACTTATACATGAAGCAGCATATGACTGTGTTTGCTAAGTGTGGAGGCTTGGGGCTAACTAACATTCCATGCGAGCATCTGTGCGAGTAAAAGGCCTTGGCTGGGCTATAGCCATACGCCTGTTTTTGCTTGCTATCTGGTAAGCAAGTTTTTCTTAAGGTGGCGGTGCACTGAATTGCTGTGAATCACTGTGGTGGCACTGAGAGAAGGATCTTCTCATATGGTCCTCTTACAATGGACTACCTTATTAATGTTGTCAATCAATGACTAATTTACATCAATTGGGACTATTTATCGCAGCTTTTCCAATTATTATCTGAAGTATATTCTTCCTACATATTATTTCATAGAAATCACCGGGGGTTAATGATGATGTCCCTGGCTTCCAAATGATTTTTTTCATAGGAATGTGTGAGGATTGCCTTCCTGGGTGTCACTGATGCAGTAAGTGAGAGAAAATTTGGGGGGGGGGGAGGCTGCATTCAAAATCGGACAGCTAATATTTTCTATTCTACCAAAATTTTCCTTATAAAAATGTTACAAGCTAAACAGCCAATGATTACATTTAGGCCTCATGCACACTGGACATTATACAAATGCCAGTAGAGTTGCTGTGATAAAACCGCAAGTTTTGCTGCGTTTTGACACTTTTTTCATTAGTGTTTTTTTAGCATTTTGCTGGGTTAGGGTTTTGTAGTGTTTTTTTTACCAAGAAAACACCTATCTGCTATCTTTAACTCCCACTTTCCCACAATGCTTGAATTTCAAAAATGCTCATAAACACTGGATAGCCACGTTTTACATAGTTTTACTGAGATTTTCAGCATTAGAGAGTTTTTACAGCTGAAAAACTCCTCTTCAAACGCAGTAGTTCAGGGGGGGTTTTCTAGCCTGAAAACACCTCTGTCAAAAGGCTGATAAAAGCACACATGTGTGCATAGACACATGGGATAACATGCTGGGGAGTTTACTGGCTGCAGAAGAAAATGCCTAACTACAAAAACAGCAGCCGTAAAGAAGTCCAGTGTGCATGAGGCCTTAGATTTCTGCTTCAAATTGTCTTCAGAGATTATTATTATTTTATTATTATACAGGATTTATATAGCGCCAACAGTTTGCTCAGCGCTTTACAACAGTAGGGCAGACAGTACAATTACAATACAATTCAATACAGGAGGAATCAGAAGGCCCTGCTCATTAGAGCTTACAGTCTAGGTAATAACTCTGGGGCATGAGCTGATGAAGAAAATAAAAGAACAGTTGTTAGGTGGAGGCAGGGTAGGCTTCTCCGAAGAGTAAAGTTTTCAGGGAAAGCCTAAAAGTAGATAGATGTGCAGATAGTCTGACAAATTGGGGTAGGATATTCCAGAGGATGGGAGAGGCTTGAAAAAAGTCCTGGAGGTGAATATGTAAGGAAGGAATGAGGGAGCTAAAGAGCAGGAGGTCTTGGGAGGAACGAAGAGGACGATTAGGTTGGTAAACAAACAATATTCTAAAGGAATGGAATACTTCCTTTTTGAGGTATTTAGTATGCTATTGCCAGTTTGAACTTCCTGCCTGATGCCCTGTACACACGATCGGATTTCCGATGGAATAAAATCTGATGGATTTTTCCATCGGAAATCCGATGAAGCTGACTTCATCAGTCTTGCCTACACACCATCAGTCAAAAATCTGACATTCGCAAACGTCGTGACGTAAAACACTCCAAAGAGCCGAGAAAAATTAAGTTCAATGCTTCTGAGCATGCGTCGACTTGATTCTGAGCATGCATGGGCTTTTTCTCCAATGGAGTTCCCCACAGACGATCGGAATTTGCTATCGTTTTTTTTCCATCGGTAAAATTTAAAACATGTTCTATTTTTTTATACCGATGGAAAAAAGACAGATGGGCCCCACACACGATCGGTTTGTCCGATGAAAAAAGTCCATCGGTCTTTTTTTATCAGAAAAATCGATTGTGTGTACGCGGCATAACAGTTAATGTTTTTATTGTTTAAAAAAAGTCTGTGTCTTGCATCCTCCAATTGGTTTTATTGGGGTGGTTATTGTTGGGTGGTTTCCTCCTATGAAGGCCCAGGGAGGATCTTGGATTGTTCACAACTTTAGCAGATGTGATATGTGCTCTATGGACTGAGTTCACCTAAATATGGGGCAATAGATACATATATGTTGTTTTGATATTTATGTATGTTAATTATATGTATTTCTGTGCAGTGTTTTGGAGTAGTGTGTTTCCAGAAGAAGCAATAGGCGAAATTTGCTGAAACTACCACTTATAATAAAACCTGTTTAAACATCTGAAGACATCCTGAATCTATACAAGAGAACCTGTACTATTGCAGGGATTTTTTTTTATTTTTATTAAATTTGCCCTATGTGTTTCTATTGTATTAATAAGGTATACAGTATTATTGTATATTTATTGTGAAAATGTTTCTTTGCTGGCACCTAAAAGTCCTACTTTTTATGAATATTCCTTTGGTCGAATTTTTACGGGATGTGATGCCTTTTGGTCCTTCCTCCTTTCATCATATTTATATATATATTTTTTTAAAAGGAACTTGGTTAGGATAGTTGTTTTTCTTTTTGAATATTGAATGATTTTTTACTATTCCATAGAGTAATGCAACACCCATTGTTATTATGAAAAATAAAAATAAAATACAAATATGTATGCTTTATTTATTTCTATTTCTTTGTATCCATCCCTTTGGAACTCTGCTGCTTCCATTTTTGACAAGATGAATAACTTCACAGCTTGCACTAGGCTATTTCTTGCATAAATAGAAAAATGCATGGCACACATGTTTTTAAGCAAATCAGAAACAGATACCCATTTAAATAAACATATTTGAAAACAAATGTAGGTTTCAATTAGCTAAATAGTTTATCACAACAAACAAGGAAACCAACTGTTTCTGTTTACTTGTATACAAGTGTATTCATTCAATGCTAATTAATATTAAAACAGTGGCCATTATAAATATTTTAAATCCATATGGAAGTATCATCCTATGCATTTCAATCAATGAGAAGCATCTACGGATTTATGGAATGCTCTGGGAATTGTTTCAATAGTAGGTATGTAAAAACCTATAGCTTGCTCTGTGGGTATAATATGCAGTCATATCTGTAGAAACAGATGGCACACGGTATTTGAAGACAGTCAAGAACCTAGGTGCTTGTAATACATAAAATTGAAGGGGCGCAACGAAAAAATAGATAAAAGCAGGTAGAAAAAAATAGACAAGGTTACCGAATAGACACCCGGTTTCTTCAACTATCAGAACCCTGGAGGTTCGTTCTTTACTAATCTACTAACCTAAAGACTAGCAGAACAAACATCAAAGCTTTCATTAAACCTTTGCACTGCAAAATGTAGACATATTGTGATAACATGCTTATGCATTTAATATGTTTAGTTTCCAATCAATTTTATTTTATTTTTTAAGTGACTTGAATTGCATAATTTGTTTTATTAAGTAGACAATGAAAAAAATTCCCTGCATGCACTGCATCTCTTGTGGAAATTCTGTAACCTGTGGTGTGCTGCTCCACGCATGTCTGGTTCTTAGATTAGAATCTTTTTAGTGAACATTTAGTCTGAACACATACATGTAATTTAATAGGGGTAAAATAACATTTTGACAACAATTTCAAAGCAACAAGTGGCCATTAACAGAGTTCAACAGAGGTCAGAAAATTGGTACCTGAATTTCATGTGCAGAATTTTTCAGCAAGGCAGATTGATACATTTTGGCACACAGGAAAGTTAAGATTTTACTGTAGTGCAGTTTAACCCTTTCCATACAGGGCTTTTTATACCACTTCAATACCGGGCCTATTCTGGCACTTCTCTCCTACATGTACAAATCATCATTCTTTTGCTAGAAAATTACTCAGGACCCCCAAACATTATATATGTTTTTTTTTTAGCAGACTCCCTAGGGAATAAAATGATAGTCGTTGCAACTTTTTATCTTGCACGGTATTTGCGCAATAATTTTTCAAACGCCTTTTTTGGGGAAAAAAATGGTTTCATGAATTAAAAAATAAGAAAACAGTAAGGTTAGCCCAATTTTTTTGTAAAATATGAAAGCTTATGTTACGCCGAGTAAAAAGATACCTAACATGCCATGCTTTAAAATTGCGCACACTCATGGAATGGTGCCAAAGTTCGGTACTTAAAAATCTCCATAGGGGACGCTTTGAAAATTTTTACAGGTTACAGGTTAGAGTTACAGAGGAGGTCTAGTGCTAGAATTGTTGCACGCGCTCTAACGCACATGGAGATACCTCACATATGTGGTTTGAACGGCGTTTACATATGCGGGCGGGACTTACGTGTGCGTTCGCTTCTAAGCGCAAGCTATTGGGGACAGGGGCGTTTTAAAAAAAAAATTATTATTTTTTTATTTTTTTTGACTTTTTTATTTTTTATTTTTACTTTTTTTTTACACTTTTTTTTTTTTGATCACTTTTATTCCTATTACAAGGAATGTAAACATCCCTTGTAATAGGAATGTGTGTGACAGGTCCTCTTTATGGAGAGATGCAGGGTCAATAAGACCCCACATCTCTCCTCCAGGCTGGAAAGCATGAGATTGTGAAAAAAATTCACTGATCTCATACTTACAGCCGCAATGGCGGCTTTGTTTACATCTGAGGACCCGGGCGTGATGTCATCACATCGCGCCCGGGCCTCCAACGGTCATAGAGATGACTGGTGACCATCTGGTCACCAGTCATCTCTATGCTCGTCATGTGACCCACCATTGGCGCCGGACGATGCTCTCCGGGTCCCCGATGGCACGGGAGAGCCCGGAGAAGCACCGGATGGCGGCAGGAGGGGGGGAATGTCCCCTTCCGCCGCCTATAAGAACGATCAAGCGGCGGAACTGCCGCTATGATCGTTCTTATGGTGCGCAGAATCGCCGGCTGAAGACAAGGATATCTGAGTGATGCCTCTAGCTGCAGGCATCATTCAGATATCCCCCCTCAAACCCAGGACGTCATATGACGCCCACCCGGAGGGAGAGAGGGTTCCTGCCGGCGTCATTTTACAATGACCCAGTATGGAAGTGGTTAAAAAATACCCCTCTTCTGCTTAAATGCACACAGGACAAAAAAACTTGATTGTTTATGTGTTTTAAGTGAAAAACTGTTTCAGATCTTTGCTGGAGCAGGGGTCTCCGAATTTTTAAAACAAGGGCCGCCTTGTATTATTTTACACATATGCATGGGTCTAAAAAATAAATGTTATTAAATAATCAAATTAATTAATGCATTTTACTTGGATATTTTTTTTTGTAATGAGCATAATATGATTCAGAACAAATGGGAAATAATTTTATTAAAACACAGCAAAGTTCATCCTCTCTTCCCCCACCTACATTAGTGTCCCCATCAGAGTCCCCCCCACACTCCTTACATTAATGTTCCCATTAGGGATGAGCTTCGTGTTCGAGTCGAACATACGTTCGACTCGAACATCGGCTGTTCGATCGTTCGACGAAGAT
This sequence comes from Rana muscosa, assembly GCA_029206835.1. Taxonomy (NCBI): domain Eukaryota; kingdom Metazoa; phylum Chordata; class Amphibia; order Anura; family Ranidae; genus Rana; species Rana muscosa. The sequence continues at coordinate 707,879,351 of CM055117.1, forward strand.
CGAACGATTTGGGCCGTTCGCGCCAAATTCGAGTGACGCGAACGGCCCACAATGCACTACGCCATCGCAGTGTCATCCAGGCGCTGTGATTGGCCAAGCATGCACTGTGACCCCGCATGCTTGGCCAATCACAGCGCCGGCAGCGAGGAGAGCAATGATTGGCCACAGGCAGGATGCCTGTGGCCAATTATTGCTGAGGGTGTTTAGTACACGCCCCACACTATAAAAGGCCGCCAGCACGGCGGCCTAGTGTAGTGTGTTCCGGAGCAGGGATAGAGCAGCATAGGCAGGGACAGTGACTTTTATTTCTTTCTTGCTTAACCTGGATTCCTTTAGTTTAGGGAAAGAGAAGGATAGGTAGGGAGAGTGTCAGTGTGTTTTGTGCTTGTGCTATATTGTGCTTAAAAAAAACATTTTTTCTAGGGACAGGAAACTGTAGGTAGGGAGAGTGTGTCAGTTTCTTTCACTGTCAAAGTCCTTGTTTCCAGGGACCTGGAAGGACAGTGAGTGAATTCTCCTTGTGCTAAATTGTGCTTAAAAAAAACATTTTTTCTAGGGACAGAAAACTGTAGGTAGGGAGAGTGTGTCAGTTTCTTTCACTGTCAAAGTCCTTGTTTCCAGGGACCTGGAAGGACAGTGAGTGAATTCTCCTTGTGCTAAATTGTGCTTAAAAAAAACATTTTTTCTAGGGACAGAAAACTGTAGGTAGGGAGAGTGTGTCAGTTTCTTTCACTGTCAAAGTCCTTGTTTCCAGGGACCTGGAAGGACAGTGAGTGAATTCTCCTTGTGCTAAATTGTGCTTAAAAAAAACATTTTTTCTAGGGACAGAAAACTGTAGGTAGGGAGAGTGTGTCAGTTTCTTTCACTGTCAAAGTCCTTGTTTCCAGGGACCTGGAAGGACAGTGAGTGAATTCTCCTTGTGCTAAATTGTGCTTAAAAAAAACATTTTTTCTAGGGACAGAAAACTGTAGGTAGGGAGAGTGTGTCAGTTTCTTTCACTGTCAAAGTCCTTGTTTCCAGGGACCTGGAAGGACAGTGAGTGAATTCTCCTTGTGCTAAATTGTGCTTAAAAAAAACATTTTTTCTAGGGACAGAAAACTGTAGGTAGGGAGAGTGTGTCAGTTTCTTTCACTGTCAAAGTCCTTGTTTCCAGGGACCTGGAAGGACAGTGAGTGAATTCTCCTTGTGCTAAATTGTGCTTAAAAAAAACATTTTTTCTAGGGACAGAAAACTGTAGGTAGGGAGAGTGTGTCAGTTTCTTTCACTGTCAAAGTCCTTGTTTCCAGGGACCTGGAAGGACAGTGAGTGAATTCTCCTTGTGCTAAATTGTGCTTAAAAAAAACATTTTTTCTAGGGACAGAAAACTGTAGGTAGGGAGAGTGTGTCAGTTTCTTTCACTGTCAAAGTCCTTGTTTCCAGGGACCTGGAAGGACAGTGAGTGAATTCTCCTTGTGCTAAATTGTGCTTAAAAAAAACATTTTTTCTAGGGACAGAAAACTGTAGGTAGGGAGAGTGTGTCAGTTTCTTTCACTGTCAAAGTCCTTGTTTCCAGGGACCTGGAAGGACAGTGAGTGAATTCTCCTTGTGCTAAATTGTGCTTAAAAAAAACATTTTTTCTAGGGACAGAAAACTGTAGGTAGGGAGAGTGTGTCAGTTTCTTTCACTGTCAAAGTCCTTGTTTCCAGGGACCTGGAAGGACAGTGAGTGAATTCTCCTTGTGCTAAATTGTGCTTAAAAAAAACATTTTTTCTAGGGACAGAAAACTGTAGGTAGGGAGAGTGTGTCAGTTTCTTTCACTGTCAAAGTCCTTGTTTCCAGGGACCTGGAAGGACAGTGAGTGAATTCTCCTTGTGCTAAATTGTGCTTAAAAAAAACATTTTTTCTAGGGACAGAAAACTGTAGGTAGGGAGAGTGTGTCAGTTTCTTTCACTGTCAAAGTCCTTGTTTCCAGGGACCTGGAAGGACAGTGAGTGAATTCTCCTTGTGCTAAATTGTGCTTAAAAAAAACATTTTTTCTAGGGACAGAAAACTGTAGGTAGGGAGAGTGTGTCAGTTTCTTTCACTGTCAAAGTCCTTGTTTCAAGGGACAGAGAAGGACACCTGAAGGTAGCCCTTATTGCTTTTTTCCCATCTCCCTGCAGGCCATCTATTAGAATGTCTGGAAAGCAAACAAGGAGAGGCAGACAGTCAGGAGGCAATAAAAGAGGGCAAGCAGGCTCTGTGTCTGGGGGCAACAGTGCTGGTCGTGGACGCGGTGCATTGTCATCAGCACATGGCCATGAGACACGCTTGTCCTTCTTTTCGGCAGCTGGACATGTTGAGCCACATCATGCCGAAGACTTGGTAGAGTGGATGACCAAGCCCTCCTCCTCCTCCTCATCCTCTCTCACCCAGGCTCAGGGTACTGGAAAAGCAGCTGCCAAAGCGTCCTCTTCCCTGGTATCAATGTCAGACTCATCATCAGTCACTCCTTCCCTAGACCCACCATGTCCTCCTCCTGAGGAGTCCCCCGAACTGTTTCAGCACAGTGTTGGGTACATGCTCCAGGAGGATGCCCAGCGTTTCGAAGGGTCTGATGATGAAACCCAGCTAGAGGAAGGCAGTAGCGTGAGAGCAGACAGAGGGGATGCTCAAGAAGGACACCAATCTGGCAGTCATGTTCCAGCAGCTGCAGCATACTGCCAGATTGGCTCCAGTGATGAGGAGGGAGGTGATGATGAGGTCACTGACTCCACGTGGGTGCCTAATAGGAGAGAGGAGGAGGAGGAGGATGAGGAGGAGGCACATCTCCAACGAGGCAGGATGCCCTTTGGTGGCCAGCGTAAGGGCAGTACACCGACGGAATCACACCGCAGAGCTCCGCCTGTGCAGGGCGCTGCCTCTGCCCGTCATTCAAAAAGTTCTTTGGTGTGGGCCTTTTTTGAGGCTAGTGCATCAGATCGCACAGCTGCTGTTTGCAACATATGTCTCAAGCGTATATCGCGTGGCCAAAACATCAGCCGCTTGGGTACCACATGCCTGACCAGACATATGTTGACCTGCCATGCAGCTCGTTGGCAAGCCTACCTCAAAGACCCACACCAAAGAACAAAGCGGACCTCTCCTTGCACCGCATCAGCTGGGATCTCCAACCCCACTATAACTTCAGTCCTCTCTGAAACATGCACTGAGAGGAATGAAGGTGTAGAATTAGGTGTGTCACAGCCAAGTACTTGCGGCCACTCTGCTAGCAGTACACCGACGTCCGATTCTAGCAGGCAAATTTCCCTGCCCCAGCTGCTGGACCGTCGAAAGAAGTTCACTCCCAGCCATCCACATGCCCAGCGGTTGAATGCTAGCTTGGCTAAATTGCTAGCGCTTCAACTGCTGCCTTTTCAGTTGGTAGACTCGGCCCCCTTCCGTGAGTTTGTGCAATGTGCGGTTCCTCAGTGGCAGGTTCCCAAACGCCACTTTTTCTCACGGAAGGCTATTCCGGCTCTCTACCGGCATGTGGAAGGCAATGTCTTGGCCTCGCTGGACAGGGCGGTCAGCGGTAAGGTGCATATTACCGCTGACTCATGGTCCAGCAGGCATGGACAGGGACGTTACCTTTCTTTCACGGCCCATTGGGTCACTCTTTTGGCAGCTGGGAAGGATGCAGGACAAGGTGCAGTAGTGTTGGAGGTTGTCCCACCGCCACGCCTCCAAAATGCTACTACTGGTTGTGACACACCTCTCTCCTCCACCCCCTCCTCTTCTTCTTCCTCCATGGCCTCTTCCTGTGGTTTGTCCTATGAACCAGCGGTGCTCCGTAGCCGTTCACGGGGCTACGCAAGTACGCAGGCAAAAAGATGCCATGCCGTGCTTGCGCTGGTGTGTTTGGGGGACAGAAGCCACACTGGGGCAGAGGTCCTGTCTGCTCTGCAGGGCCAGGCCGAGAGGTGGTTGACGCCACGCCAGCTTAAGCCAGGAATGGTGGTTTGCGACAATGGCACCAACCTCCTCTCCGCCCTCCGACAGGGACAACTGACCCATGTGCCCTGTGTGGCTCACGTCCTTAACCTGGTGGTGCAGCGGTTCTTGGGCAGGTACCCGGGCTTACAGGATGTCCTGAGGCAGGCCAGGAAAGTCTGTGTGCATTTCCGCAGATCTTATAATGCCAGTGCTCGCCTGGCTGAGCTGCAAAAGGAGTTGAACCTGCCCAAGAACCGCCTTATATGTGACATGCCCACCAGGTGGAACTCAACGTTGGCCATGCTGCAGCAGCTGCACACGCAGCAGAGGGCCATCAATGAGTACCTGTGCGACTACGGCACCAGGACAGGGTCAGGGGAGCTTGGTTTTTTTTCTCCACGCCAGTGGGGCATGATCAGGGATGCATGCACTGTCCTGGCACCATTTGAGGAGGCCACGAGGATGGTGAGCAGTGACAGTGCATGCATCAGTGACACTGTACCTCTTGTCCACCTGTTGGAGCACACGCTGCGTGGAATAATGGACAGGGCACTTGAGGCAGAACAGAGGCAGGAAGAGGAGGACTTCCTTGCCTCTCAAGGCCCCCTTTACCCAGACAGTGTTCCTTCTGTCCCACCCATCGCACAGGAAGAGGAGGAGGAGGAGGAGGAGGAGGAGGAGGAGGATTGTGTCAGCATGGAGGTGGAGGCTGGCACTCAGCATCATCAGCAGCAGTCTTTTAGGGATGATTTACAGTCCCAAGAAACCAGTGGACTTGTACGTGGCTGGGAGGAGGTGGCTGCGGATCATGTCGTCCTTAGTGACCCAGAGGACTCCGGAGCGAATGCCTCAGCAAACCTACGCTGCATGGCCTCCCTGATCCTGCAAAGTCTGCGGAAGGATCCTCGTATTCTTCGGATCAAGGAGAGGGACCATTACTGGCTGGCCACTCTCCTTGATCCACGGTACAAGGGTAAGGTTGCGGACCTTATGTTACCGTCGCAGAGGGAGCAGAGGATGAGACAACTCCGGGAGGCCTTGCAGAAAGGTCTGTGCAACGCGTTCCCAGAGACTGGGAGGTTACAAACTCCTGGTCCTGGACAACGAGTTGCTGAGGCTTCGGCCAGTCAAAGAAGGAGCGGTGGGGAAGGTGGCCGTCTGACCGATGCGTTCAGACAATTCTTTAGTCCGCAGCCCCAAAGTATGATCGGTTCCAGCAACCATCGCCAGCGTCTGATAAACATGGTGCAGGAATATCTAGGGGCAAGGTCAGACTTGGACACCTTCCCCACCGAAAATCCTCTGGCTTACTGGGTCTTGAGGATGGATCACTGGCCAGAGCTTGCACAGTATGCAATTGAGCTACTGGCCTGTCCTGCATCCAGCGTTCTTTCGGAACGCACATTCAGTGCTGCTGGAGGATTTGTCACGGATCACAGGGTGCGCCTGTCCACCGACTCGGTTGATCGACTGACTTTCATCAAGATGAACCAGTCTTGGATCACCACCAGCTACCACACACCTGATGCTGATATAACAGACTAATTGATTTTAACATGTCACATCCCTTCAAGACTGATGCTGATGCTGAGTGCCTGTGCTGTTATGTTGACTGGCTATCCTCCTCCTCCGAGTCCTCAATGATACGATTGATGATGATAGCTTGGAAGATCATTTTTGTTTATGGGTGCCGCCACCAGTGGCTAAGGCCCAATTTTTCAGCCCCTGTTTTACAGGGGCGTGTAATTACAATTTTTTTAGCAATAATTTGCCATAGGGCTCATTGCTGTGCTCCAAGTACAGTATCTGTGAGGGGTTGGAGTGTTGTGGCACCAGTGCCTAAGGCCCAATTTTTCAGCCCCTGTTTAACAGGGGCGTGTCATTACAATTTTTGAAGCAATACTTTGCAACAGGGCTCATTGCTGTGCTCCAAGTACAGTATCTGTGAGGGGTTGTAGTGTTGTGCCACCAGTGCCTAAGGCCCAATTTTTCAGCCCCTGTTCAACAGGGGCATGCAATTACAATTCTTGATCTAATAATTCACAGCAGGGTCCATTGCTGCACCCACCAAGAGTAACTCTGAGGGCTTACAGTCTTGTGGCAACGCCACCACCACCACCACCACGAAAGGCCCAATTTTTCAGCCCCTGTTCAAAAGGGGCATGTAATTACAATTCTTGATCTAATAATTCACAGCAGGGCCCATTGCTGCACCCACCAAGAGTAACTGTCAGGGCGTACAGTGTTGTGGCACCAGCACCACCATCAAAGCCCCAATTTTTACTACCACTGTTCAACAATTATATGTAATTAAAATTCCTGATATAATAGTTGACAGCAGGGCGTTCCAGCACCAACCAAGAGTAACTGAGTGCTTACAGTGTTGTGCCAACACCAACAACTAAGGGGCCTATTTCTGCAGAGTATATACGGCAGGTCCCTACTTTCAAACATCCAACTTACAAACGACTCCTACTTGCAAACGAAAGAAGACAACAGGAAGTGAGAGGAAATCTACCCCTAGAAAGGAAAATTCTCTCCTGTAAGAATAAATATGGGAGAAAGGGGTCTCATCTGTACTGATGCTTTATCAGCAATCCTTGTTTCAAGAAAAACACCACATTTCAAAAACAGTTGTCATTGGGACGGAAAGTGAGGTGAAATGTTCTGAACAGGGGCACAGACAGCAAAACAAATGTTACAGGGGTGATAACCCTTACCTATGTTTCCCAAAAAGTTTAAAAATAGATTTTTGGGCTGGAGCTACACTTCAACAATGTACCTGTTCAAAATTACAAACAGATTCTACATAAGAACAAACCTACAGTCCCTGTCTTGTATGCACCGCCTGTATACGGCTGTTCAGAGTATATAGGGCCTTTTTTATTTTATGTGCGGGGTTCCCCTTAATATCCATACAAGACCCAAAGGGGCTGGTAATGGGCTGGGGTAGGGGGGGGGTCATGGGGTAGCTATGCCATTTTTCTTAAAGAATTTCATCCATATTACCGGGACCAGACATTACATTAAAGCCGCAAGCAGTTTTAAATGGCTTTTTTTTCCTTTAGAAGTGTCATTTTGTGCAGGGACAGTTCTAAACACGGGAAACACGTGGCACTTCACAGGCATACTTTAGACACCCCCCAGGTACGATATTTAAAGGAATATTTGACTTTTTTTTTCACTTTATGCATCATTAAAATGACTGCTCCCGAAAAACGACCGTTTTTAAAACTTCTTTTTGCATTGATACATGTCCCCTGGTGCAGAACCCGGGTTCCCAAACCCTATTTATGACAATAACATGCATAATAGTTGTTATAATTAGCACTTTAGAATTCGAACGTTCGCATCCATTGTATTTAATAGGGTTCTAATGTTCGTTCGAACTTTCGGTCCGTTCGCGGGTTCTGGTGCGAACCGAACCCGGGGGTGTTCGGCTCATCACTAGTTCCCATCAGAGTCCCCCCTTTACAAGAGTATACTCATGAGAATCCCTCCTTACATCAGGGTCCTCATCAGGGTCTTACTTTATATCAGGGCAACTGTAGGAACAGGGTGGTCATCAGTTTCAGCTTGTAATAGACTTTACCAGCAGCAGATATAGCTATCTATAGCAAATGTCAACATTACCAGGTTTCACACACAGTACTGTATATTCAGTCACCTCTACACAAGACCATTTACTACTAGTTATTTGTATTAACTAGTAAAATTCATTCAGGTTATTTTTCCATATTACTTTTTAGCTTTAGAGTGCTGTGCACCCCTCGACAAACATAAAGTATCATAATTAAAACTGTGTATTGCGCACTTTTATGTTCAAAAAATCACTTACTGAGAACAACAAAGATGTTGCTTCTTGAACACTTTTAGTGCATATTATAGATTTTCTTTGCTGCTAATTACATAACCTGCAAATTAACCTATTAAATACACCAGGTAAAATAAGTATTGAACACGTCACCGTTTTTCTAGGTAAATACTGTATATTTCTAAAGATGCCATTGACATAAAATTTTCACCACATGTCGGTAACAAACCATGCAATCCATACATACAAAGAAGCCAAAACAAATAAGTTCATAAATTAAGTTATATGTAATGTTGTGCAGCAAACTTTAAAACAAGCTTCGAGATACTTTTACTTCAGCAATGGAGTCTTGCGTGGTGAGCATGCATACAGGCCATGGCGTGCATTACTTATTGTTTTCTTTGAAAAAATTGTACCTGCTAATTTCAGGTCTTTCTGAAGCTCTCCACAAGTGGTCCTTGGCTCTTGGACAACTTTTCAGATAATTATTTCCACTCCTCTGTCAAAACCCTTGTTAGGAGCACCTGGTTGTTGCCAGTTTATAGTGAAATGGTGTTCTTTCCACTTCTGGATTGTGGCCCCAACAGTGCTCACTGGAACATTCAGGAGGTTGTTACTGACATGTGGTGAACATTTCATGTCCACAGCACCTTTAGAAATATATTTACCTAAAAAAATAGTGACGTGCTCAATACTTATTTACCTGCTGTATATCTTCAGTTTTTCCAATTCGCAATTTCCAATACCTGTTGGTTATGTTCCACACATGAAAGAAACATACAAAAACATATAACTGTTGTTGAAGCACAATCAGTACACCCAGTACAATTGGAATATCTGTGGATATCTAAAGGTAGCAGCTTTGCTGCTTGGAGTGCAGCTTGGATATCCAACCACTGTTGTTAGAAATGTGAATAGGACAGCCATGCAAGAGAGTCTCATTACATTTAAAAGAAATGCCCTGCTCTAAATAATTTGATTCCAGGACAAAACAACTTGTTGACCCGACAAAGATATTTTTGCCTCAGCTTTACATTGATTGATTGATGAAAATTTTTATGAAAGCTGCGAACAAGGAAGGTTAAGGTTTTCCTTATTTTAAACAGATGTTTCCAAGAATAACCAATACCAGGATTAAGGAAGGCATTTTTGTTGATCCATAGAACAGATGCGTCATCAATGACAAGTGGTTCGAAGATCTATTAGTGGGGACAGAGAAACTTGCCTGGAAAGCATTCAAGGATATCATTGAGAAGCACCAAAATACATTCAGCTGGTTGACAAACTTTTTACAGCATACAAGAACTTGAAGTGCAACATCTCTCTGAAGACAGTGGTGTATCATCCATAGGTGCAATGTGTACACTGCACACGGGCTCCGAGGGGGAGTGCTACTGTACTTCGACAGACACTGTATCCATGGATGATACCTGTCAGGCGCTACAGCTTAGGCACATGTTAAGTGTCCCCGCATACAGTGTTCTCTCTACTTGCCTCATCCCCTCCCTTGTCGGCCCCTCCCCTCCCCCTTAGCTCAGTCTCTTCCAAGGGACATACTGTAGTAGTGTGTCCCGCTCGGTGTCAGTGGCTAGGTGCCATGGTGTCCTGCCCTGAGCCAGGGTCCCCCTCCCCACCTCTGACAGCTTTCCCTGGGTGTCTCAGCTGATGCAAAACTTCTTGGAGGGGGGAACTGCTGGGTGTTGTAGTGTGGGGCAGTGATTGCAAGCTGTGGGGTTACCAAACACCAAATACCCCCCTTTCCCCTCCCCCCGCCCTACCTGCATTTCCCAGCCATTGCTCCATATTAGAATAAGGCATAAGAGCAGTGCTTGTGAAGACCCCTGTCAACCAGGCTTGAACACCGCCACAGCCAATCAGAGCTCGCTCTGATTACCGTAAATAAGAGAGTGCAGTGGGTACCACCTCTTCCCCTCCAGTGCTGACAGCTCGCCACTTCCAAAAAAAAACCTTCTTTGAGTGCTGATCAACTCCACTGTTTGCACAACATATTCTCCCCCTCACCGACTCTCCACCCTCAACAATAACCCCCCCACCTCTCCACCCTAAACAAATAACCCCCCTCCCTGCCTCTCCACCTCCAACAATTACCCCCCTCTGCTTCTCCACCCTAAACAAATAACCCCCCTCCCTACCTCTACACCCTCAAGAATAACCCCCACCTTTCCACCTCCAGCCTCTTTATCCTAAACAAATAACCCCCCTTCCCACCTCTCCACCCTTAACAATAACCCAACTCCCTGCCTCTCCACCCTAAAACACACAACCCCCTCACTGCCTCTCTACCGTAAAGAAATAACCCCCTCCCCGCCTCTCCGCCCTAAATAAATAACCCCCATCCCTGCATCTCCACCCTAAAGAAATAACCCCCCTCCCTTGCTCTCCGCGCTAAAGAAATAACCCCCCTGCCTCTCCACCTTAAACAAAATACCCCCCTATCTGCCTCTTCACTCTCAACAATAACCCCCATGCCTCTCCACCCTAAACAAATACCCCCCAACTCTCCACCCTCAACAATAACCCCCCTACCTCTCCACCCTCAACAATAACCCCTGCCTCTCCACCCTCAACAATAACCCCTGTGTTTAATCATGGGGTTAGTATGGGGGAGGGGGTCATGTGTAATGATGTGGGAAATGGGACCTGTGTAATAATGGAGGGTAGAATGGAGGAAGGGGTCTTATGTAAAAATGGGGGTAGTATGGGGGAGGGGTCTCGTGTAATGATAGGGGAAGTATGGGGAGGGGGTAGTGTTATATGATAGGGGTAGAATGAGGGAGGGATCCTGTGTAATGATGGGGTAGTAATCCCGTGTAATGATGGTGTTAATATGGGGGAGGGGTTCTGTATAATTATGGGGGTAGTATGAGGGAGAGGGGACCTGTGTAATAATGGGGGGAGAATTGAATGGGGGGGCCTAAATAAATGTTTGCCCAGGGTCCAATAAATATTGAAGATGACCTTGGCTGCGCCTGTCACTAAGTGCATACAGCGTATCCCTCTCTTGCCCATACTACCCAACGCTGTAAACTCGGCACTCCTCTCACATAAAACCCACCGCCATACACTCTGTACCCCTCTCCTGCACATACTACCCAAAACTGTACACAACGCACTCCTCTCCGTGCACATACTACCCACCGCTGTAAACTTCCCACTCCTTTCCTGCACATACTACCTGCCTCCATACACTCTGCACTCTTCTCCCTGCGCTTGCTACCCACCTTCATGCACTCTTTACTCTTCTGCCTGCACATACTGCCCACCGCCGTACATTCCATACCCCTCTCACTGCACATATTGCACATACTACTTACCACCATGCAGTACGCACTCCTCTCCCTGCACATACTACCCACCTCTGTACACTTCACACTCCTCTCCTGCACATACTATTCACTGCCATACACTCCGCACTCCTCTACTGCACATACTACCCACACCGTACACTCCGCACTGTACATTCCCTATTTAACATTGCCACATTCTGTAAGTCATCTCAGACTCTATTTAATCACACCCCTTTTAAGCCATGCCCATTATTTAATGCCATTTAAACCATGTCCACTCTTTACTGCTCCGTGCTTTGCCGCTTTTTTTTCAAACAAAGCTTAGTGCCCTCTTTTGATCTTGCACACAGGGCCACTGATTTCATGATACTCCCCTGACTGGAGATGCATTTCCAAGGTGCAGTCAGTGAAAGGTTTCACCAGGACATTACCACAATTGAATACCAGTATCAGGGCAACTGGAATCCATCAATGCTGGTGGACTATTATTGTACACTGCAGCAAGATGTACCAGACACTGAGTACAAATGAAAATCAGCAGGAAACCCTTTTAGCCCTGTTTATCTCATGCAGGGTGTCAGAAACATAAAATTTTATATTTCCCAAGACTGGTACATAATATAGTAATTCTGAAATTTATGTTGATTTTAGTTTGAAAGGGTCTCTCTTAATCACTAAAGGTTTTTCAGGAAACAAAACTTTTGAAAAGATTTGCTGTCCAGTAGAATCTTTGCCATTTTTGCCGGGCGTCAGGAACTGATTCAACAAGCACCGTATCAGCAGGCTGTGTGGCGGGCACCGGAACTTCAGGCTGGAAGACGGGCACCGGCACTTCAGGCTGGATGACAGGCACCGGAACTTCAGGCTGGGAGACAGGCACCGGAACTTCAGGCTGGGAGACAGGCACCGGAACTTCAGGCTGGGAGACAGGCACCGGAACTTCAGGCTGGGACATGGGCACCGGAACTTCAGGCTGGGACATGGGCACCGGAACTTCAGGATGGACCACGGGCACTGGAACTTCAGGATGGACCACGGGCACTGGAACAACAGGCTGGACAGCAGGCACTGGAACAGGCTGGACAGCGTGCACTGGAATGGCAGACTAGCAGGCACGTGTTTCCCATGTTTAGAACTGTCCCTGCACAAAATGACATTTCTAAAGGAAAAAAAGTCATTTAAAACTGCTTGCGGCTTTAATGTAATGTCTGGTCCCGGCAATATGGATGAAAACCAGTGAAAAAAATGGCACACTGCAACCCCTCACAGATACTCTAGTTGGAGCGCAGGATTGAGCCCTGCTGAAAAGTATTGCATCAAAAATTGTAATTACACGCCCCTGTTAAACAGGGGCTGAAAAATTGGGCCTTAGGCACTGGTGCTGGTGCCACAACACTGCAACCCCTCACAGATACTCTAGTTGGAGTGCAGGAATGAGCCCTGCTGCAAAGTATAGCATCAAAAATTTTAATTACACGCCCCTGTTAAACAGGGGCTAAAAAATTGAGCCTTAGCCACTGGTGCTGGTCCCACAACACTGCAACCCCTCACAGATACTCTAGTTGGAGCACAGGAATGAGCCCTGCTGCAAAGTATTGCATCAAAAATTGTAATTACACGACCCTGTTAAACAGGGGCTGAAAAATTGGGCCTTAGGCACTGGTGCTGGTGCCACAACACTGCAACCCCTCACAGATACTCTAGTTGGAGCGCAGGAATGAGCTCTGCTGCAAAGTATTGCATCAAAAATTTTAATTACACGACCCTGTTAAACAGGGGCTGAAAAATTGGGCCTTAGGCACTGGTGCTCGTGCCACAACACTGCAACCCCTCACAGATACTCTAGTTGGAGCGCAGGAATGAGCCCTGCTGCAAAGTATTGCATCAAAAATTGTAATTACACGCCCCTGTTAAAAGTCTTGAAGGGATTTGACATTTAAAAAAAAAATATTCGGTTACATCAGCATCAGGTGTTTGGTAGCTGGTGGTGATCCAAGACTGATTCATTTTTATGAAGGCCAGTCGATCGACCGAGTCAGTGGACAGGTGCACCCTGTGATCGGTTGCAAAGCCTCCAGCAGCACTGAATGTGCGTTCCAAAAGAACGCTGGATGCAGGACAGGCCAGTAGCTCAATTGCACACTGTGCAAGCTCTGGCCAGTGATCCATCCTCAAGACCCAGTAACCCAGAGGATTTTCAGTGGGAAATGTGTCCAAGTCTGATCTTGCCCCAAGGTATTCCTGCACCATGTAAAACACACGCTGGCGATGGTTTCTGGAACCGATCATACCTTGGGGCTGCGGACTAAAAAATTGTCTGAACGCATCGGTCAGATGGCCACCTTCTCCACCGCTCCTTCTTTGACTGACGGAAGCCTCAGCAACACGTTGTCCAGGACCAGGAATTTGTAACTTCCCAGTCTCTGGGAACGCGTTGCACAGACCTTTCTGCAAGGCCTCCCGAAGATGTTTCATCCTCTGCTCCCTCTGCGATGGCAAGATAAGGTCCGCAACCTTACCCTTGTAACGTGGATCAAGGAGGGTTGCCAGCCAGTAATGATCCCTCATCTTGATAGCACGAATACGAGGATCCTTCCGCAGGCTTTGCAGGATCAGGGAGGCCATGCAGCATAGGTTTGCTGAGGCAATCGGTCCGGAGTCCTTTGGGTCACTCAGGACGACATGATCCGGAGCCACCTCCTCCCAGCCAAGTACAAGTCCATGGGTTTCTTGGGACTGTAATTGATCCCTTGAAGACTGCTGCTGATGCTGAGTGCTAGGCTCCACCTCCATGCTGACACAATCCTCCTCCTCCTCGTCCTCTTCCTGTGTGATAGGCGGCCCAGCAGGAACACTGTCTGGATAAAGGGGGAATTGAGAGGTAAGGAAATCCTCCTCTTCCTCCCTCTGTTCTGCCTCAAGTGCCCTGTCCACTATTCCATGCAGCGTGTGCTCCAACAGGTGGACAAGAGGGACAGTGTCACTGATGCATGCACTGTCACTGCTCACCATCCTCGTGGCCTCCTCAAATGGTGACAGGACAGTGCATGCTTTCCTGATCATGACCCACTGACGTGGCAAAAAAAAAACAAGCTCCCCTGACCCTGTCCTGGTGCCATATTAGCACAGATACTCATTGATGGCCCTCTGCTGCGTGTGCAGCCGCTGCAGCATGGCCAACGTTGAGTTCCACCTGGTGGGCAAGTCACAGATTAGGCGGTTCTTGGGCAGGTTGTATTCCTTTTGGAGGTCAGCCAGCCGAGCACTGGCATTATATGACTGGCAGAAATGCACACAGAGTTTCCTGGCCTGCCTCAGGACCTCCTGTAAGCCCGGGTACCTGCCCAAGAACAGCTGCACCACCAAGTTAAGGACGTGAGCCAAACAGGGCACATGGGCCTGGTACGGTTCAGGAGGGGGTGGGCGCTCTCTTGTCCCCCCTCTTTTCCTGCGGCCTGCCAGGTTGCGTGCTCAGATAAAGGGTCTGGTATGGATTTTTGGGGGAACTCCACACCAATTTTTTTTACATTTGGGGTGGAGTTCCCCTTAAAATCTATACCAGACCTGAAGGGCCTGGTATGGATATTTGGGGGAACCCCACAACATTTTTTTTTAATTTGCGGCAGGGTTCCCCTTAATATCCATACCAGACCCGAAGGGCCTGGTAATTGAATTTGGGGGGACTCCCACGCTTTTTTTTTTTATCAATGACTTTTCTATGTATTGCCGGGAGCCGACAATTCATTATAGCGTGTAGAGTGAGTTTAAAATGACTTTTTTTCCTTCAGAAATTACACTTTGTGCAGGGACAGTTCTAAGCACGGGAAACAAGCGCGACTTTACATGCATACTATACACACACCCTAGGTATGAAATTCAAAGGAATATTTCACTTTTATTGTTTCGCTTTAACCACTTCCCGCCCAGTCAATAGGAGATTGACGTCCGGGAAGTGGTTCTGTTATCCACACTGGACGTCTATTGACGTCCTGCAGGATAACAGCCGCCGCGCGCCCGGGGGGCGCGCATCGCGGCGATCGGTGGAGCGGTGTGTCAGTCTGACACACCGCTACACTGATCTTGGTAAAGAGCCTCCGGCGGAGGCTTTTTACCACGTGATCAGCCGTGTCCAATCACGGCTGATCACGATGTAAACAGGAAGAGCCGTTGATCGGCTCTTCCTCACTCGCGTCTGACAGACGCGAGTAGAGGAGAGCCGATCGGCGGCTCTCCTGACAGGGGGGGTTCGCGCTGATTGTTTATCAGCATAGCCCCCCTCAGATACCCACACTGGACCACCAGGGAAGCCCCCAGGACCACCAGGGAAGCCCCAAGCATGTGGATGGCCAGGTAAGTCCCCCATGGCCATCCACATGCACAAATACACACAAAACATATGCCAATCAGTGCCCACAAATGGGCACTGACTAGCACCATCATGGCACCATCATTGCATGTGATGCCCAGCAATGCCAGCCACCAGTGTCATCAGTGCCACCTACCAGTGTCATCAGTGCCACCTACCAGTGTCCATCAGTGCCACCTATCAGTGCCCATCCGTGCCCATCTCTGCCCATAAGTGCCCACCTATCAGTGCCCGTCTGTGCCACCTATCAGTGCCACCCATAAGTATCCATCAGTGCTGCCTATGAGTGCCCATCAGTGCCGCCTATGAGTGCCCATCAGTGCCGCCTATGAGTGCCCATCAGTGCCGCCTATGAGTGCCCATCAGTGCCACATATCAGTGCCCATCAGTGCCGCCTATCAGTGCCCATCATCAGTGCCCATCAGTGCCACCTCATCGGTGCCCATCAGTGTCGCCTTATCAGTGCCCGTTAGTGCCGCCTTATCAGTGCCCGTCATTGAAGTAGAAAAGGTACTTATTTACAAAAAAAATAACAGAAACAAAGAAAAAATTATTTTTTTTCAAAATTTTCGCTCTTTTTTATTTGTTGTGCAAAAAATAAAAATCGCAGAGGCGATGAAATACCACCGAAAGAGAGCTCTATTTGTGGGAATCAAAAACATTTTTGGGTACAGTGTTGCATGACCGCGCAATTGTCATTTAAATTGCGACAGCGCTGAAAGCTCAGAATTGGCTTGGGCAGGAAGGTGTATAAGTGCCTGGTATTGAAGTGGTTAAGCATTATTAAAATCACTGCTCTCGAAAAAACGTCAGTTTTTAAAACTTTTTTTTGCATTGATACATGTCCCCTGGGGCAGGACCCGGGTCCCCAAACACTTTTTATGACAATAACTTGCATAGAAGCCTTTAAAATTAGCACTTTAGATTTCTCCCATAGACTTTTCGAATTTGCCGCGAACACCCCAAATTGTTCGCTGTTCGGCGAACAGGCAATGTTCGAGTCGAACATGAGTTTGACTCGAACTCGAAGCTCATCCCTATTGCAGACATACTAATGGCCTGCAGTGAGAAGTAGCTGCACAAAGCTGGGATGTATATATACTGATTATACTGCAGCTAGCATAATCAACTGCATGCCTGTAGCATTATTAGTATGAGAACGCCAGCAATTGTCTTCAGGTAGCTTTAGGTGCACACTGTGCAAAGGACACAGTACACTAACAGTAAATACTGCAGCTGCCTGCCTGTGGTATTAATAGGATCAGAAGAACACCAGCAATTGTCTTCAGGTAGCTTTAGGTGCACACTGTGCAAAGGACACAGTACACTAACTAAAAATACTGCAGCTCCCTGCCTGTGGTATTAGTATGAGAAAACCAGCAATTGTATTCAGGTAAGCTTTAGGTGCACACTGTGCAAAGGACACAAAATCAAAATACTGCAGCTCCCTGCCTGTATTTGTATGAGAACACCAGCAATTGTATTCAGGTAAGCTTTAGGTGCACACTGTGCAAAGGACACTAAATCAAAATACTGCATCTCCCTGCCTGTATTAGTATGAGAACACCAGCAATCGTATTCAGTTAAGCTTTAGATGCACACTGTGCAAAGGACACTAAATCAAAATACTGCAGCTCCCTGCCTGTATTAGTATGAGAACACCAGAAATTGTATTCAGGAAAGCTTTAGGTGCACACTGTGCAAAGGACACTAAATCGAAATACTGCAGCTCCCTGCCTGTATTAGTATGAGAATACCAGCAATTGTATTCAGGTAAGCTTTAGGTGCACACTGTGCAAAGGACACTAAATCAAAATACTGCAGCTCCCTGTCTGTATTACTATGAGAACACCAGCAATTGTATTCAGTTAAGCTTTAGGTGCACACTGTGCAAAGGACACTAAATCAAAATACTGCAGCTCCCTGCCTGTATTAGTATGAGAACACCAGCAATTGGATTCAGGTAAGCTTTAGGTGTAAAAAAAAAAAAAAAAAAAAATATAAAAAACGTGATGGTGACTGCGCTGTAGTGTATCGAATTTAAAAAAAAAAATTGGAGAGGGAGTATGAATGAAAATCGGAGGGGATGTGGCAACCAAAAGTGAGAGGTGTGGAAAGGAGGGGGAGGGGGAGGGGAAGGGGAAGGTAGGGGAAATGAAAGGCAGAGTGGGTAGGTAATTAGCTAGTACTTAGCTAACTAGCAATAGTGTGCAATGTGCACAGTGACACAAATATACGTGCACTAATAAAGGACTGATCAAAATATACAATCAGAAAAAAGAAAAGATATGTAACACAGTGAATAATGAGCAATATTGTGACATATAGAACCAATATCTAAATGATCCAAATGTGCAACACGTGTTAAAAAATTAAATCCCTAGAACATATTGATAATCCACAAACATGATCCATAAATGGGAAAAATAGGATGGATAGGATGAATGGAATAGCATACTCGGTGCATAAGTGAACTAAACTAATAAAGAAAGACAGTCCCAAATAAGTCCTGGTGGTGACTTCCAGATACTTCCAAAATAACTTATTATAAATATATGGTATATGGATGAGTCATATATAGATAAAGTCCCGTCACCAATGGAGTGCTTGGAGAAAATCCTGTGACGTCCACCCTGTGGTCACACCTAGCTTACCTCCCTGTTGGAGGGGGGGCGGTATACAGCAGCTCTCTGTAGTGAAGGGGGGTATCGCGTCCTTATGGCCTGGTCTTTGTGGCACCGTTACTCATTGGAGTATATATGAGAAAACATAAACAAAAGGCACATCAATAGCACAACTTTGTGAGTGCAGCAAGGTGGATAGCTGGTGCATACATTCACACACTCACTTGTAATAGAGTGAGCGTGGACCTCAATCCAAACGAGTACCGAGCTCGTGCCAGTGGGAAAGAGTATGGCATCTATGGTGCAGTCGATGCAACCCTCAGGTGTCAGCAGCGGCAGTCACAAAGTTGGAGTTTGGAAAAATAAGGAAGGAGAAATAGTGTGGGTCTGAAACCACTAAGGGCATTTATTAAAACTAAAGTAAAAAAACTCACATTTAAAAGTGAAAACGGGGTGTTGAATCCTTACGAGCGGCGAGCTCGTCTCCTCTCGGATCTGCTGGCGGTGTGTCTGTGCTACGTCCTGACGCGTGTCGTCATATCACATGACTTCACCAGAAGCTTTAGGTGCACACTGTGCAAAGGACACAGTAAAAAGGACACCGTGAAAATTCTGCAGATAGCACAATCACCTGGCTGCCTGCCTGTCAGTATATTAGGAAAAGAATAACAGGGATGGATCTAGCCGAACTGAATACAGTGTATAAATATATATACAACATCTAGGATGTATATATATCCTCTACACACTGTAACTGCAGCTAACTGACTCACCTGCCTGCTCTATCTAACTCAAATTAAATGACACTAGTTCTCTCTCTCTGTCTGTCTTTAACCACCGCCGCAACACACTACACAAGGCCGTAACGCAGGCGGCCTTATATAGTGTGGGGCGTGTACTAAACCCCCTGAGACATAATTGGCCGAAGCCACCCTGGCTTTGGCCAATTATGGCTCTCCGTTTTTTCCGCGCTGTGAGTGGCCAAAGCATGCAGGTCATAGTGCATGCTTGGCCAATCATCAGCCAGCAATGCACTGCGATGCCGCAGTGAATTATGGGCCATGACGCACCACTCGAATTTGGCGCCAACGGCCCATAATGTTCGAAATTCGGCCAATGGCCGAACAGACGATGTTCGAGTCGAACATGGGTTTGACTCGAACTCGAAGCTCATCCCTAGTGTATAGTCATCACCTCCACTAGAGGCATCAGACAGGGCCAACTCTGTACAGATCTGAATCAATGGTTGCACGTCCTCAAACAGAAAACTCCCTTGATCAATAAAAACATGAGCTAGACAGATGTATTCTAACAACTGCTCCTTAGTGTGTTTACTTAATGTCTGATAACAAAAATCTCTGTCATCTTTTGCCAGGAGCGAAAAATACAAAATATTTTCCAGATGCATCTTTCAGTAATTAGCATGTGCTCAGACCCAATCCCAGTTGCAACCAATCTGATTGTATGGCTTCAGAATTCTGTCAGGAGATGCCATAGACATCCAATACAGGTGATCAGATTGTTAGGCTGCACCAAGGAATCAGGAACAAACGAGTAAGTGAAAAGGTACGTTTATTTAAGATAAAGACACATGTGCAAACCATTCTATTGTCCTATTTTGACAGCCTCTAATGATCCTGCAAGATGGACCTTGCAATTTATCCTAAGCCATAACAATGTGCACACAATTGCATGGGACAATTCAAATCCTGTATGCCAACCCACAGTACATCGTCTGCCAAAGAAGATTGATTTATCAACTATACAGGTCACCTTCACACATCGAAACTCATACATAGACGCTTTTTCTTCTTTCCAAGTTACTAACATTCTATGCAGCAACTCATGTGCCATTGCAGACCCTCACCAATTTACCACAAAACCACCTGCGTTTCTCCATAGTTCTCAAGAGCAACATGTTGAGAATTTCAGATGACAAGTCTTCACCTGGACTAAATCTATTGCCCCTCCATACTCTTCTCCTACACCTAAACGTCAGGTATAAGATACCACTACCTCCATTAATGGTGAAGAAGCACCTGTCAAAAAAGGCCAGAGAGAAATAATATGTAAGACTTTGCAAGTACTGTACATGACCCACTGAGAATTTAATAACACTGTCCTATGGAATTCGACAACCACCTAAACAAATACAGAAGTTGAAAGTCCACATCTATGAATGAAACAAAGGTCTTAAGCCTCGTACACATGACCGGTTTTCTAATCGAGAAACAACAAGAAAACTGTTGGGAGAGCTTTCTTGCCGAGAAAACCGTTCATGTGTATGGTTTCTCGTCAAGAAAACTGCCGGGAATCTCAACGAGAAAAATAGAGAACCTGCTCTCTATTTTCTCGTCAGGATTCTCATTTTTCTCGTCGGGATTCTCGTCTGCCTGTTCCGACGAGAAAACCGGTCGTGTGTATGCTTTTCCGAGTCTTAAAAAATCGCGCATGCTCAGAATCAAGTATAAGACGGGAGTGCTCCTTCTGGTAAAACTAGCATTCGTAATGGAGATAGCACATTTGTCACGCTGTAACGAACTGAAAGCACGAAGACTGAAAAGCGTGAATCGTCTCTCCCCAAACTTTTACTAACACGTGGTAACACGATATCAGCAAAAGCAGCCCAAGGGGTGGCTCCATTGGAATCGAACTTCACCTTTATACTGCCATCGTACGTGTTGTGCGTGACCGCGCTTTACAACGACGAGATTTGGAATTGACAGTGTGTATGCAAGGAAAGCTTGAGAAGAATCTCGTCAAGCTTGACAAGAATCTCGTCAAGAAAAACAAAGTTTTTTTTTACGACGAGATTCTCGGTCGTGTGTACTAGGCTCTAATCTCAAGTGGGAGTGATTAGAGGAATTTTACAGCAGCCCTAAAGTAACAGAAGTTGCATATTTCAAAAGATTAAGATTACGATTACAGGACTCTCCTAGATTGTCCAAGAAAGACAACCAGAAGTTCCAGGAACAGAGTAATCTTTTTGAGCTTAAAATTTACATGGAAGACCTACATCTATATGGTAGATGTGCAATGAGGCCAGGGACCCATGTAAGCCAAAGGGGAAGACCATGTAGTGGTTAAACCCATATGCTGTCTTAAAAGATGTCTAATTATTTGCCCTGTCTGTTCAGGGAACCCGCCAATACCCCTCAGTAGGACTGAATGTCTTAATGTGCCTGGAGTGAATTTATTTGTAGCAAAACTGATTTGCAACATCTAAGGAAGTGGGCAAAAATGTGTTAAGGATATATGTAAGAACATCAAGCCTTCTTTTCCCCTTTCTCCATCTTTTCAAAGTTCAGCAGTGATCTAAGCTTCTCAGTTATTCACTTGGGCATTCCCACCCCCCAAACTACAAGAGAGAAAACATCATAACTAAATACAGAGACTAAATACAGAGATTGCAAGGCTACAGTTAAGTGCTCAAACTGGGACAGTGACATGCACATATCAGCCTTTCACAGAGGCCTCTATACTGTAAATAAGACTCTATATCCACTGCAGATCTTACATCTGTGTCAGATCATGGTGGGAAAAGCCAGGAACAGTCACCTCCAACACATATTTAAATGTAGTGAGCTACGTTACATCAGGACTAAAACCAGTGCTAAAAATGTGTCTGGTAAAAGAGTTTCCTTGGGGACAGTTAGAAAAACTTTTAGGGTATATGCTGTTTTAGATGAGAAAAGCATTTATTCATTAACCATTTCAGAGTTCTTTGACATCTTTAATGTAAAAGGAGAAGCATTGTCCTACACACTGCACACATATGCTGGCATAGTAGAAACTACAGGAAGAATTGCCCTGCTGAAGAATTCATTATTTCAGATAGAAAAGGATATAAAAGGAAAGAAGGCATTTATTTTCCAACATTCATTGGGTGCAGGCAAAAAAATTCATGATATAAATGATACCCCTTTACCTGTTTACCTGTTCTGTTTGTAGCGCTACTCCCTAGTAGGGATGAGCTTCGTGTTTGAGTCGAACCCATGTTCGACTCGAACATCGGCTGTTTGATCGTTCGACGAAGATCGAACATTATGGGCCGTTTGTGCCAAATTTGAGCATTGCTGGCTGATGATTGGCCAAGCATGCACTATGACCCACATGCTTTGGCCAATCACAGCACAGAAAAAATGGAGAGCCGTAATTGGCCAAAGCCAAGGTGGCTTTGGCCAATTATGGTTTAGGGGGTTTAGTACACGCCCCACACTATATAAGGCCGCCGCCTCGGTGGCCTTGTGTAGTGTGTTGGAGTTGTGAAAAGAGAGAGTTTACAGAGACAGACAGTGTCATTTATATTGAGTCAGTTAGCTGCAGTTACAGTTTGTAGAGGATATATATGCATCCTAGGTGTTGTATATATATTTATACACTGTATTCAGTTTAGCTAGATCCATTCCTGGTTTTCTCTATACTGTGACAGGCAGGCAGGTGATTGTGCTAGCTGCAGACAGTCAGTGTTTCACTTAGTGTACTGTGTGCTTTGCATAGCGTTCACCTAAAGCTTACCTGAATACAGTTAGTGACTATTATAGTGGTGTTCTCATAATAAAACCACAAGCAGAGAGCTGCAAGTATTTTTAGTTAGTGTACTGTGTCCCTCTCTGCACAGTTTTCACCTAAAACTAACTGCTGCTGCTGCTTTTCCCATACTAATACCACAGCAGGCAGATTCTGATAGCTGCATTATCAGTACAGACAAATATATATATATATATATATATATATATATATATATATATATATATACATCCCACCTTTGTGCAGCTACATCTCACTGCAGGCCATTTGTATGTCTGGAAGGCAAACAAGGAGAGGCAGACAGTCACGAGGCAATAAAAAAGGGCAAGCAGGCTCTGTGTCTAGAGGCAACAGTGCTGCTGGTCATGGACACGGTGCATCCTCATCAGCACATGGCCGTGGGACACGCTTGTCCTTTTCAGCAGCTGGCCATGTTGAGCCGCAACATGCACAAGACTTGGTAGAGTGGATGACCAAGCCGTCCTCCTCCTCCTCATCCTCTCTCACCCAGGCTCAGGGTACTTTGTCTGGCAAAGCAGCTGCCAAAGTGGCCTCTTCCCTCAGCTCAGTGGCATCAGTCACTCCTTCCCTAGCCCCACCATGTCCTCCTGAGGAGTCCCCCGAACTGTTTGACCACAGTGTTGGGTACATGTTCCAGGAGCATGCCCAGCATTTTTTAAGGCTCCGATGATGGAACCCAGCAGGAGGAAGGCAGTAACGGGAGCTCAGAGAGAGGGGTAGTAACGTGAACCCAGAGAGAGGGGGTTCCCAACAAGGACACCTATCTGGCAGTCATGTTCCCCCAGCTGCAGCATACTGCCAGATTGGCTCCAGTGATGAGGAGGTAGGGGATGATTATGGTCACTGACTCCACATGGGTGCCTGATAGGAGAGAGGAGGAGGCACAGCTCCAACGAGGCAGGATGCCCTCCAGGGGCCAGCTTAAGGGCAGCACACCGACCGCATCACACCGCAGAGCTCCGCATGTGCAGGGCACTGCTGTCTCTGCGTGTTATTCCAAAAGTTCTTTGGTGTGGGCCTTTTTTCAGACGTATGCAGCATATCGCACCATTGCCATTTGCAACATATGTCTAAAGTGTATCTCGCGTGGCCAAAACATCAGCCGCTTGGGCACCACATGCTTGACCAGACATATGTCGACCTGCCATGCAGTCCATTGGCAAGCGTACCTAAAAGACCCACACCAAAGAACAAAGCGGACCTCTCCTTGCTCCTCATCAGCTGGGATCTCCAACCCCACTATACCTTCCATCCTCTCTGAAACCTGCACTGAGAGGAATGAAGGTGTAGAATTTGGTGTGTCACAGCCAAGTACTTGCGGACAATCTGCTATTGGTACAACGACGTCCGATTGTACCAGGCAAATTTCCCTGCCCCAGCTGCTGCACCGCTAAAAGAAGTTCGTTCCCAGCCATCCACATGCCCAGCGGTTGAATGCTAGCTTGGCTAAATTGCTAGCACTTACACCGCTGCCTTTTCAGTTGGTAGACTCTGCCCCCTTCCGTAAGTTTGTTGAATGTGCGGTTCCTCAGTGGCAGGTTCCCAAATGCCACTTTTTCTCATGGAAGGTGATTCCGGCTCTCTACCGGCATGTGTAAGGCAATGTCTTGGCCTCGCTGGACAGGGCGGTCAGAGGTAAGGTGCATATTACCGCTGACTCATGGTCCAGCAGCATGGAAAAAGACGTTACCTATCTTTCACGGCGCATTGGGTGACTCTGCTGGCAGCTGGGAAGGATGCAGGACAAGGTGCAGTAGTGTTGGAGGTGGTTCCGCCACCACGCCTCCAAAATGTTACTACTGGTGATTCTGACACACCTCTCTTCTCCACCCCCTCCTCTTCTTCTTCCTCCATGGCCTCTTCCTGTGCTTTGTCCTCGGAACCAGCGGTGCTCCGTAGGCGTTCAAGGGGCTATGCAAGTACGCAGGCAAAGAGATGCCATGCAGTGCTTGAGCTGGTGTGCTTGGGGGACAGGAGCCACACTGGGGCAGAGATTCTGTCAGCTCTGCAGGGGCAGGCTCAGAGGTGGTTGACGCCACGCCAGCTTAAGCCAGGAATGGTGGTTTCCGACAATGGCACCAACCTCCTCTCCGCCCTCCGACGGGGACAACTGACCCATGTGCCCTGATTGGCTCATGTCCCTTACTTGGTGGTGCAGCGGTTCTTGGGCAGGTACCCGGGCTTACAGGAGGTCCTGAAGCAGGCCAGGAAACTCTGTGGGCATTTCCGCCAGTCATATAATGCCAGTGCTCGGCTGGCTGGCCTGCAAAAGGATTGCAACCTGCCCAAGAACCGCCTAATTGGTGACATGCCCACCAGGTGGAACTCTACGTTGGCCATGCTGCAGTGGCTGCACACGCAGCAGAGGGCCATCAATGAGTATCTGTTGCAATATGGCAAACCTACGCTGCATGGCCTCCCTAATCCTGAAAAGCCTGCGGAAGGATCCTCGTGTTCGTGCTATCAAGGAGAGGGATCATTACTGGCTGGCAACCCTCCTTGATCCACGTTACAAGGGTAAAGTTGCGGACCTTATCTTGCCATCGCAGAGTGAGCAGAGGATTAAGCATCTTCGGGAGGCCTTGCAGAAAGGTCTGTGCAACGCATTCCCAGAGACTGGGAGGTTACAAATTCCTGGTCCTGGACAACGTGTTGCTGAGGCTCCGGTCAGTCAAAGAAGGAGCGGTGGAGAAGGTGGCCGTCTGACCGATGCGTTCAGACAGTTTTTTAGTACGCAGCCCCAAGGTATGATCGCTTCCAGCAACCATTGCCAGCGTCTGGTTTACATGGTGCATGAATACCTAGGGGCAATATCAGACTTGGACACCTTTCCCACCGAAAATCCTCTGGGTAACTGGGTCTTGAGGATGGATCACTGGCCAGAGCTTGCACAGTATGCAATTGAGCTACTGGCCTGTCCTGCATCCAGCGTTCTTTCGGAATGCACATTCAGTGCTGCTGGAGGCTTTGCAACCGATCACAGGGTGCGCCTGTCCACCGACTCGGTCTATCGACTGGCCTTCATAAAAATGAATCAGTCTTGCATCACAACCAGCTACCAAGCACCTGATGCTGATGTAACCGAATAATTTTTTTGGAAATGTCAGATCCCTTCAAGACTGCCTATGCTGATGCTTAGTGACTCTCCTGTTATGCTGAGTGACTATCCTCTTCCTCCTCAATAATCATGCTGATAGCTTGAAAGAACATTTTTGGTTCTGGGCACCGCCACCAGTGGCTAAGGCCCAATTTTTCAGCCCCTGTTTAACAGGGGCATGTATTTACAATTTTTGATGCAATGCTTTGCAGCAGGGCTCATTGCTGTCCTCCAACTACAGTATCTGTGAGGGGTTGCAGTGTTGTGGCACCAGCACCAGTGCCTAAGGCCCAATTTTCAGCCCCTGTTTAACAGGGGCGTGTAAATACAATGTTTAATGCAATACTTTGCAGCAGGGCTCATTGCTGCGCTCCAAGTGCAGTATCTGTGCGGGGTTGCAGTGTTGTGGCACCAGTGCCTAAGGCACAATTTGTCTTCCCCTGTTCAACAGGGGCATGTAATTACAATTCTTGATCTAATAGTTCACAGCAGGGCCCATTCCTGTGCCCACCAGGAGTAACTGTGATGGCTTACAGTGTTGTGGCAACACCGCCACCACCACCACCAATGGCCCAATTTTTCTGCCCCTGTTCAACAGGGGCATGTAATTACAATTCTTGATCTAATATTTCACAGCTGGGCCCATTCCTGCACCCACCAAGTGTAACTGTGAGGACTTACAGTGTTGTGGCACCAGCACCACCACCACCACCAAAGGCCCAATTTTTCCTACCACTGTTCAACAATGGCAGGTAATTACAATTCTTGATCTAATAGTTCACAGCAGGGTCCATTCCTGCGTCCACCAAGAGTAACTGTGAGGACTTATAGTGTTGTGGCACCAGCACCAGCACCACCACCCCCAAAGGCCCATTTTTTCCTACCACTGTTCAAAAATGTCATGTAATTACAATTCTTGATCTAATAGTTCACAGCAGGGCTCATTCCTGCGCCCACCAAGAGTAACTGTGAGGGCTTACAGTGTTGTGGCAACACCACCACCACCGCCACCACCACCACCAAAGGCCCAATTTTTCTGCCCCTGTTCAACAGGGGCATGTAATTACAATTCTTGATCTAATATTTCACAGCTGGGCTCATTCCTGTGCCCACCAAGAGTAACTGTGAGGACTTACAGTGTTGTGGCACCAGCACCACCACCATTACCAAAGGCCCAATTTTTCCTACCACTGTTCAACAATGTCATGTAATTACAATTCTTGATCTAATATTTCACAAAGCTGGGCCCATTCCTGCGCCCACCAAGAGTAACTGTGAGGACTTATAGTGTTGTGGCACCAGCACCAGCACCACCACCACCATCAAAGGCCCAATTTTTCCTACCACTGTTCAACAATGTCGTGTAATTACAATTCTTGATCTAATAGTTCACAGCAGGGCGTTCCAGCACCCACCAAGAGTAACTGTGAGGGCTTACAGTGTTGTGGCAACACCAAGACCTAAGGGCCAAATTTCTGCAGAGTATATTCGGCAGGCCCCTATTTTCAAACATCCAACTTACAAACGACTCCTACTTGCAAACGGAAGGAGACAACAGAAAGTGAGAGGAAATCTACCCCATGGAAGGGAAATTCTCTCCTGTAAGAGTTAATATGGGAAAAAGGTGTCTCCTCTCCACTGATGCTTTATCACCAATCCTTGTTTCAATAAAAAAAACAAATTTTCAAAAAACATTTGTCATTGGGACGGAAAGTGAGGTGAAATGTTATGAACAGGTGCACAGACAGCAAAATAAATGTTACAGGGGTGATAACCCTTCCCTAATCCCTATGTTTTCCAAAAAGCTTAAAAATAGATTTTTGGGCTGGAGCTACACTTAAAAAATGGACCTGTTCCAAATTACAAACAGATTCTACTTAAGAACAAACCTACAGTCCCTGTCTTGTTTGCACCGCCTGTATACTGCTGTTCAGAGTATATAGGGCCTTTTTTTAATTTGGGTGTGGGGTACCCCTTAATATCCATACAAGACCCAAAGGGGCTGGTAGTGGGCTGGGGCGGGTACCCATGCCATTTTTCTCAATGATTTTCATCCATATTGCCGGGACCAGACATTACATTAAAGCCGCAAGCAGTTTTAAGTTACTTTTTTTCCTTTAAAAATGTAATTTTTTACAGAGACAGTTCTAAACATGGGAAACACATGCCACTTCATAGGAATACTTTAGACACCCCCCAGGTACAATATTTAAAGGAATATTTCACTTTTTTTTTTCACTTTATGCATCATTAAAATCACTGCTCCCGAAAAAATGGCCATTTTTAAAACTTCTTTTTGTATTGATACATGTCCCCTGGGGCAAAACTCGGGTCCCCAAATCCCTTTTTAGGACAATAACTTGCATATTAGCCGTTATAATTAGCACTTTTGATTTAGAACGTTCGCGTCCATTGTATTTTATAGGTTTCTAAAATTTGCGCGAACTTTCGGTCCGTTCGCAGGTTCTGATGCAAACCGAACCGGGGGGTGTTCGGCTCATCCCTACTCCCTAGAGGGCCAATTCCTTTTTGAGTCCCCCTTTGTCCTGTACAGACAGGCAACAAGTGTTTTCCACAAACACCTGACAATCAATGAACCAGTCCCAGGACTTTGTTTTTGTTATTTATTAGGGTGATTAACTTGGATAGGGTTAGGGTGATATGGGATGCCCAGAACTGTATTTACAGAAGAACTCTGAGGACAACTTGAACTGCTCCCAATTTTCAGAATAGATCCCAGACTGCACTTCCACAGGAATAATCACAAGTCCTTACTGGTTACTTAAAGTGCAAGTCCCGGACAAACTGCAAGTATTCTCTTCCCTTAGAAAAATGCCAGTGCAACTGGCTTCACTTGAGCTTTCCTTAAGCAGGGATGGAGGTAAGCTGCACACTGTCCCTTCTGAAAGCTAGCCAGATATTGCACTCAGTTGCTTTCTCCCTTTTTTGGCTTTGAGGGATGAATAGGTAGAGGTTATTTAATTAGACCCTTGAAATCCTGCAGCATGGTAGTGACTTCTGTGTGGGCCTCCTGCTGTGCAGGTCCCACTTGCTTGCAAGGGTGTCTCCTGGATGAGAATAACGGGGTGAGGGTCCCCCTCTCTTCTCTCTCATGACTCACACAGCTGGATGCCTCCTGCCCAGAGGCACTTATAGTACTTATGGGCCACTCTCCACCTATTGGCCAGTCTTTTTTCCAGGGATTAGTAGAGTCCACATGAATATTCTGGCTTCCGTCTTCACCCCTCTGCCCAATAAGTTCTGGAACCTACTAGGAGCTTCCAGAAGCCAGGGGGAGGTGACTGAGACCCAGCCCTCAGAGCCTGCCAGCTAAACGCTACATGACCCCAATTAACTCTGGCTTCACAGGCTATAGTAAAGTCCAACTAAATCTACCTACACTATCCCACTATGTACACAAGGGGGGCTACATGTTTATATCTGATATAGTGATGGTGTTGCACTGTTAGGTGCCAATGTAAGATATGAAGAGTGATGTGGTGAAGATTTAACGTATAATAATGTGTTCTTCTGAAAATATAAATATATAAAAATCTTGTACAAATAAAGCATCACAAATCCAAACAAAAGATTGTAAATATGAATACACACAGTGAGTGTTAACCGGTATACAATCAATGCCTATATAAGAGGTGACCACAGCTATAAGTGTCAATAGCATTTATATAGAAAATATAGTGACTGGTGTATATAAAAATACAAACAAATAATCAAAATATATAAGTCCATATAGAGACAATAATAATCTTATGTGATATTTTCAAATGGGTGGTATGTCCCTGCACTGTTCAAACAGTGAATAAGTGACTGGTGTCTCAAGCCTCGTACACACGACCAGTTTTCTCGGCAAGAAAACAGCTGGGAGAGCTTTTTGCAGAGAAAACCGTTCGTGTGTATGGTTTCTGGTCGGGAAAACTGCCTGGAATCTCGACGAGAAAAATAGAGAACCTGCTCTCTATTTTTCTCATCAGGATTCTCGGCAGGAAAAACCGGTCGTTTGCATGCTTACCTGTTCCACGGTAAACCCGCGCATGCTCGAAAAGACTTTGACGCATGCGCGGTAGCATACAAGGTTAGTGTGGGGTGTAGCAAGATGGCGGCGACGGCATTGAATGTGACGAGCGCTGGTTCGTCGTAGTCGATGACATTCACCGCGTTCTTGCCATTCAAAAGAATGGCGGTTCTTTTGAATGGCCGTCAGTACACAGGGCTTGGCAAGCCAAGCTTGCCAGGTATCCCGTTGAGAAAACCGACTTTTTTTTTCCGACAGGATTCCCGTCCCCTGTGTACAGGGCTTTACTCTTTCAATTGTTGTGACACCTCAGATTCATATTTTCAGAAAACATTATTATGCATTTATAGAAAAAAAGGTGCTTGTGCGCTTACCACTCAGTAAAAATAGAAACACTAAAGTGCAAATATTGCTGAACAAATTAAATATTAAGAGACAACTAGCAGCTAACTTCTATAATGTGACCAACATACAATAAAATAGTTTATATAGTGAAGCAGCGCTAAATGTCAATAGAAAGTGCTAATATTAAAAGTGCTATTAATAAAGTCTAACTTCTCATAAATTAAATAAATGGGGTGACAAAATCAACAATAATAAAATTAAATTAAAACGTCCAAACAGTGACTATGTAAATAAAGTGCTAAATAGCCAAAATGGCAGTCCAAATAGCAACAGCTAATTGCAGGGAGAGAAGCAAGGATGGGTGTGGGAATACACCTTGTCTCATCAGAAACACACTGGATCAGATGAACAAATGATGCATAAATAATCCTCCCCCATAGACACCAGCCTCTCACCTCTCTGGTGGACCCCACAGGGTCAGTAATAACCACAAAGATCTCCACTGCTCACAATGAGAACTTCCAGTCCTTTTGCGTGACCCGAAACCACTGTAGGGATCTCCACAGCTTACCAGTGTTCTTCCTTAAAGCGAATCTTCCTGATGGACCCCACGAGGTCAATAATGGCCACAAAGATCTCCACTGCTCACAATGAGAACTTCCAGTCCTTTTGAGTGACCCGGAACCACTGTAAGAATCTCCACAGCTTACCAATGTTCTTCCTTAAAACGAATCTTACTCCATAATATTCAGAAAAAAGCAAAAAGGGACTCCATAGTGAAGCATGTAAAGGAAAGCCCCAAGAAAAGGCGTTTATTCAAATAAAAACAGCTAAAAAACACGTTAAAAACCAAGGGGTAAAAAACACCAAACAAAATGTTCATAAAATACTAACTTCCGGTTTACGGCCAGGAAGCCGGGTGGGAAAAGCCAGGAACAGTCACCTCCAACACATATTTAAATGTAGTGAGCTACGTCACATCAGGACTAAAACCAGTGCTAAAAATGTGTCTGGTAAAAGAGTTTCCTTGGGGACAGTTAGAAAAACTTTTAGGGTATATGCTGTTTTAGATGAGAAAAGCATTTATTCATTAACCATTTCAGAGTTCTTTGACATCTTTAATGTAAAAGGAGAAGCATTGTCCTACACACTGCACACATATGCTGGCATAGTAGAAACTACAGGAAGAATTGCCCTGCTGAAGAATTCATTATTTCAGATATAAAAGGATATAAAAGGAAAGAAGGCATTTATTTTCCAACATTCATTGGGTGCAGGCAAAAAAATTCATGATATAAATGATACCCCTTTACCTGTTTACCTGTTCTGTTTGTAGCGCTACTCCCTAGTAGGGATGAGCTTCGTGTTTGAGTCAAACCCATGTTTGACTCGAACATCGGCTGTTTGATCGTTCGACGAAGATCGAACATTATGGGCCGTTTGTGCCAAATTTGAGCATTGCTGGCTGATGATTGGCCAAGCATGCACTATGACCCACATGCTTTGGCCAATCACAGCACAGAAAAAATGGAGAGCCGTAATTGGCCAAAGCCAAGGTGGCTTTGGCCAATTATGGTTTAGGGGGTTTAGTACACGCCCCACACTATATAAGGCCGCCGCCTCGGTGCCTTGTGTAGTGTGTTGGAGTTGTGAAAAGAGAGAGTTTACAGAGACAGACAGTGTCATTTATATTGAGTCAGTTAGCTGCAGTTACAGTTTGTAGAGGATATATATGCATCCTAGGTGTTGTATATATATTTATACACTGTATTCAGTTTAGCTAGATCCATTCCTGGTTTTCTCTATACTGTGACAGGCAGGCAGGTGATTGTGCTAGCTGCAGACAGTCAGTGTTTCACTTAGTGTACTGTGTGCTTTGCATAGCGTTCACCTAAAGCTTACCTGAATACAGTTAGTGACTATTATAGTGGTGTTCTCATAATAAAACCACAAGCAGAGAGCTGCAAGTATTTTTAGTTAGTGTACTGTGTCCCTCTCTGCACAGTTTTCACCTAAAACTAACTGCTGCTGCTGCTGCTGCTTTTCCCATACTAATACCACAGCAGGCAGATTCTGATAGCTGCATTATCAGTACAGACAAATATATATATATATATATATATATATATATATATATATATATACATCCCACCTTTGTGCAGCTACATCTCACTGCAGGCCATTTGTATGTCTGGAAGGCAAACAAGGAGAGGCAGACAGTCACGAGGCAATAAAAAAGGGCAAGCAGGCTCTGTGTCTAGAGGCAACAGTGCTGCTGGTCATGGACACGGTGCATCCTCATCAGCACATGGCCGTGGGACACGCTTGTCCTTTTCAGCAGCTGGCCATGTTGAGCCGCAACATGCACAAGACTTGGTAGAGTGGATGACCAAGCCGTCCTCCTCCTCCTCATCCTCTCTCACCCAGGCTCAGGGTACTTTGTCTGGCAAAGCAGCTGCCAAAGTGGCCTCTTCCCTCAGCTCAGTGGCATCAGTCACTCCTTCCCTAGCCCCACCATGTCCTCCTGAGGAGTCCCCCGAACTGTTTGACCACAGTGTTGGGTACATGTTCCAGGAGCATGCCCAGCATTTTTTAAGGCTCCGATGATGGAACCCAGCAGGAGGAAGGCAGTAACGGGAGCTCAGAGAGAGGGGTAGTAACGTGAACCCAGAGAGAGGGGGTTCCCAACAAGGACACCTATCTGGCAGTCATGTTCCCCCAGCTGCAGCATACTGCCAGATTGGCTCCAGTGATGAGGAGGTAGGGGATGATTATGGTCACTGACTCCACATGGGTGCCTGATAGGAGAGAGGAGGAGGCACAGCTCCAACGAGGCAGGATGCCCTCCAGGGGCCAGCTTAAGGGCAGCACACCGACCGCATCACACCGCAGAGCTCCGCATGTGCAGGGCACTGCTGTCTCTGCGTGTTATTCCAAAAGTTCTTTGGTGTGGGCCTTTTTTCAGACGTATGCAGCATATCGCACCATTGCCATTTGCAACATATGTCTAAAGTGTATCTCGCGTGGCCAAAACATCAGCCGCTTGGGCACCACATGCTTGACCAGACATATGTCGACCTGCCATGCAGTCCATTGGCAAGTGTACCTAAAAGACCCACACCAAAGAACAAAGCGGACCTCTCCTTGCTCCTCATCAGCTGGGATCTCCAACCCCACTATACCTTCCATCCTCTCTGAAACCTGCACTGAGAGGAATGAAGGTGTAGAATTTGGTGTGTCACAGCCAAGTACTTGCGGACAATCTGCTATTGGTACAATGACGTCCGATTGTACCAGGCAAATTTCCCTGCCCCAGCTGCTGCACCGCTAAAAGAAGTTCGTTCCCAGCCATCCACATGCCCAGCGGTTGAATGCTAGCTTGGCTAAATTGCTAGCACTTACACCGCTGCCTTTTCAGTTGGTAGACTCTGCCCCCTTCCGTAAGTTTGTTGAATGTGCGGTTCCTCAGTGGCAGGTTCCCAAATGCCACTTTTTCTCATGGAAGGTGATTCCGGCTCTCTACCGGCATGTGTAAGGCAATGTCTTGGCCTCGCTGGACAGGGCGGTCAGAGGTAAGGTGCATATTACCGCTGACTCATGGTCCAGCAGCATGGAAAAAGACGTTACCTATCTTTCACGGCGCATTGGGTGACTCTGCTGGCAGCTGGGAAGGATGCAGGACAAGGTGCAGTAGTGTTGGAGGTGGTTCCGCCACCACGCCTCCAAAATGTTACTACTGGTGATTCTGACACACCTCTCTTCTCCACCCCCTCCTCTTCTTCTTCCTCCATGGCCTCTTCCTGTGCTTTGTCCTCGGAACCAGCGGTGCTCCGTAGGCGTTCAAGGGGCTATGCAAGTACGCAGGCAAAGAGATGCCATGCAGTGCTTGAGCTGGTGTGCTTGGGGGACAGGAGCCACACTGGGGCAGAGATTCTGTCAGCTCTGCAGGGGCAGGCTCAGAGGTGGTTGACGCCACGCCAGCTTAAGCCAGGAATGGTGGTTTCCGACAATGGCACCAACCTCCTCTCCGCCCTCCGACGGGGACAACTGACCCATGTGCCCTGATTGGCTCACGTCCCTTACTTGGTGGTGCAGCGGTTCTTGGGCAGGTACCCGGGCTTACAGGAGGTCCTGAAGCAGGCCAGGAAACTCTGTGGGCATTTCCGCCAGTCATATAATGCCAGTGCTCGGCTGGCTGGCCTGCAAAAGGATTGCAACCTGCCCAAGAACCGCCTAATTGGTGACATGCCCACCAGGTGGAACTCTACGTTGGCCATGCTGCAGTGGCTGCACACGCAGCAGAGGGCCATCAATGAGTATCTGTTGCAATATGGCAAACCTACGCTGCATGGCCTCCCTAATCCTGAAAAGCCTGCGGAAGGATCCTCGTGTTCGTGCTATCAAGGAGAGGGATCATTACTGGCTGGCAACCCTCCTTGATCCACGTTACAAGGGTAAAGTTGCGGACCTTATCTTGCCATCGCAGAGTGAGCAGAGGATTAAGCATCTTCGGGAGGCCTTGCAGAAAGGTCTGTGCAACGCATTCCCAGAGACTGGGAGGTTACAAATTCCTGGTCCTGGACAACGTGTTGCTGAGGCTCCGGTCAGTCAAAGAAGGAGCGGTGGAGAAGGTGGCCGTCTGACCGATGCGTTCAGACAGTTTTTTAGTACGCAGCCCCAAGGTATGATCGCTTCCAGCAACCATTGCCAGCGTCTGGTTTACATGGTGCATGAATACCTAGGGGCAATATCAGACTTGGACACCTTTCCCACCGAAAATCCTCTGGGTAACTGGGTCTTGAGGATGGATCACTGGCCAGAGCTTGCACAGTATGCAATTGAGCTACTGGCCTGTCCTGCATCCAGCGTTCTTTCGGAATGCACATTCAGTGCTGCTGGAGGCTTTGCAACCGATCACAGGGTGCGCCTGTCCACCGACTCGGTCTATCGACTGGCCTTCATAAAAATGAATCAGTCTTGCATCACAACCAGCTACCAAGCACCTGATGCTGATGTAACCGAATAATTTTTTTGGAAATGTCAGATCCCTTCAAGACTGCCTAT
Organism: Rana muscosa; assembly: GCA_029206835.1. Classification (NCBI taxonomy): domain Eukaryota; kingdom Metazoa; phylum Chordata; class Amphibia; order Anura; family Ranidae; genus Rana; species Rana muscosa. The sequence continues at coordinate 707,914,486 of CM055117.1, forward strand.
GCTGATGCTTAGTGACTCTCCTGTTATGCTGAGTGACTATCCTCTTCCTCCTCAATAATCATGCTGATAGCTTGAAATAACATTTTTGGTTCTGGGCACCGCCACCAGTGGCTAAGGCCCAATTTTTCAGCCCCTGTTTAACAGGGGCATGTATTTACAATTTTTGATGCAATGCTTTGCAGCAGGGCTCATTGCTGTCCTCCAACTACAGTATCTGTGAGGGGTTGCAGTGTTGTGGCACCAGCACCAGTGCCTAAGGCCCAATTTTTCAGCCCCTGTTTAACAGGGGCGTGTAAATACAATGTTTAATGCAATACTTTGCAGCAGGGCTCATTGCTGCGCTCCAAGTGCAGTATCTGTGCGGGGTTGCAGTGTTGTGGCACCAGTGCCTAAGGCACAATTTGTCTTCCCCTGTTCAACAGGGGCATGTAATTACAATTCTTGATCTAATAGTTCACAGCAGGGCCCATTCCTGTGCCCACCAGGAGTAACTGTGATGGCTTACAGTGTTGTGGCAACACCGCCACCACCACCACCAATGGCCCAATTTTTCTGCCCCTGTTCAACAGGGGCATGTAATTACAATTCTTGATCTAATATTTCACAGCTGGGCCCATTCCTGCACCCACCAAGTGTAACTGTGAGGACTTACAGTGTTGTGGCACCAGCACCACCACCACCACCAAAGGCCCAATTTTTCCTACCACTGTTCAACAATGGCAGGTAATTACAATTCTTGATCTAATAGTTCACAGCAGGGTCCATTCCTGCGTCCACCAAGAGTAACTGTGAGGACTTATAGTGTTGTGGCACCAGCACCAGCACCACCACCCCCAAAGGCCCATTTTTTCCTACCACTGTTCAACAATGTCATGTAATTACAATTCTTGATCTAATAGTTCACAGCAGGGCTCATTCCTGCGCCCACCAAGAGTAACTGTGAGGGCTTACAGTGTTGTGGCAACACCACCACCACCGCCACCACCACCACCAAAGGCCCAATTTTTCTGCCCCTGTTCAACAGGGGCATGTAATTACAATTCTTGATCTAATATTTCACAGCTGGGCTCATTCCTGTGCCCACCAAGAGTAACTGTGAGGACTTACAGTGTTGTGGCACCAGCACCACCACCACTACCAAAGGCCCAATTTTTCCTACCACTGTTCAACAATGTCATGTAATTACAATTCTTGATCTAATATTTCACAAAGCTGGGCCCATTCCTGCGCCCACCAAGAGTAACTGTGAGGACTTATAGTGTTGTGGCACCAGCACCAGCACCACCACCACCATCAAAGGCCCAATTTTTCCTACCACTGTTCAACAATGTCATGTAATTACAATTCTTGATCTAATAGTTCACAGCAGGGCGTTCCAGCACCCACCAAGAGTAACTGTGAGGGCTTACAGTGTTGTGGCAACACCAAGACCTAAGGGCCAAATTTCTGCAGAGTATATTCGGCAGGCCCCTATTTTCAAACATCCAACTTACAAACGACTCCTACTTGCAAACGGAAGGAGACAACAGAAAGTGAGAGGAAATCTACCCCATGGAAGGGAAATTCTCTCCTGTAAGAGTTAATATGGGAAAAAGGTGTCTCCTCTCCACTGATGCTTTATCACCAATCCTTGTTTCAATAAAAAAAACAAATTTTCAAAAAACATTTGTCATTGGGACGGAAAGTGAGGTGAAATGTTATGAACAGGTGCACAGACAGCAAAACAAATGTTACAGGGGTGATAACCCTTCCCTAATCCCTATGTTGTCCAAAAAGCTTAAAAATAGATTTTTGGGCTGGAGCTACACTTAAAAAATGGACCTGTTCCAAATTACAAACAGATTCTACTTAAGAACAAACCTACAGTCCCTGTCTTGTTTGCACCGCCTGTATACTGCTGTTCAGAGTATATAGGGCCTTTTTTTAATTTGGGTGTGGGGTACCCCTTAATATCCATACAAGACCCAAAGGGGCTGGTAGTGGGCTGGGGCGGGTACCCATGCCATTTTTCTCAATGATTTTCATCCATATTGCCGGGACCAGACATTACATTAAAGCCGCAAGCAGTTTTAAGTTACTTTTTTTCCTTTAAAAATGTAATTTTTTACAGAGACAGTTCTAAACATGGGAAACACATGCCACTTCATAGGAATACTTTAGACACCCCCCAGGTACAATATTTAAAGGAATATTTCACTTTTTTTTTTCACTTTATGCATCATTAAAATCACTGCTCCCGAAAAAATGGCCATTTTTAAAACTTCTTTTTGTATTGATACATGTCCCCTGGGGCAAAACTCGGGTCCCCAAATCCCTTTTTAGGACAATAACTTGCATATTAGCCGTTATAATTAGCACTTTTGATTTAGAACGTTCGCGTCCATTGTATTTTATAGGTTTCTAAAATTTGCGCGAACTTTCGGTCCGTTCGCAGGTTCTGATGCAAACCGAACCGGGGGGTGTTCGGCTCATCCCTACTCCCTAGAGGGCCAATTCCTTTTTGAGTCCCCCTTTGTCCTGTACAGACAGGCAACAAGTGTTTTCCACAAACACCTGACAATCAATGAACCAGTCCCAGGACTTTGTTTTTGTTATTTATTAGGGTGATTAACTTGGATAGGGTTAGGGTGATATGGGATGCCCAGAACTGTATTTACAGAAGAACTCTGAGGACAACTTGAACTGCTCCCAATTTTCAGAATAGATCCCAGACTGCACTTCCACAGGAATAATCACAAGTCCTTACTGGTTACTTAAAGTGCAAGTCCCGGACAAACTGCAAGTATTCTCTTCCCTTAGAAAAATGCCAGTGCAACTGGCTTCACTTGAGCTTTCCTTAAGCAGGGATGGAGGTAAGCTGCACACTGTCCCTTCTGAAAGCTAGCCAGATATTGCACTCAGTTGCTTTCTCCCTTTTTTGGCTTTGAGGGATGAATAGGTAGAGGTTATTTAATTAGACCCTTGAAATCCTGCAGCATGGTAGTGACTTCTGTGTGGTCCTCCTGCTGTGCAGGTCCCACTTGCTTGCAAGGGTGTCTCCTGGATGAGAATAACGGGGTGAGGGTCCCCCTCTCTTCTCTCTCATGACTCACACAGCTGGATGCCTCCTGCCCAGAGGCACTTATAGTACTTATGGGCCACTCTCCACCTATTGGCCAGTCTTTTTTCCAGGGATTAGTAGAGTCCACATGAATATTCTGGCTTCCGTCTTCACCCCTCTGCCCAATAAGTTCTGGAACCTACTAGGAGCTTCCAGAAGCCAGGGGGAGGTGACTGAGACCCAGCCCTCAGAGCCTGCCAGCTAAACGCTACATGACCCCAATTAACTCTGGCTTCACAGGCTATAGTAAAGTCCAACTAAATCTACCTACACTATCCCACTATGTACACAAGGGGGGCTACATGTTTATATCTGATATAGTGATGGTGTTGCACTGTTAGGTGCCAATGTAAGATATGAAGAGTGATGTGGTGAAGATTTAACGTATAATAATGTGTTCTTCTGAAAATATAAATATATAAAAATCTTGTACAAATAAAGCATCACAAATCCAAACAAAAGATTGTAAATATGAATACACACAGTGAGTGTTAACCGGTATACAATCAATGCCTATATAAGAGGTGACCACAGCTATAAGTGTCAATAGCATTTATATAGAAAATATAGTGACTGGTGTATATAAAAATACAAACAAATAATCAAAATATATAAGTCCATATAGAGACAATAATAATCTTATGTGATATTTTCAAATGGGTGGTATGTCCCTGCACTGTTCAAACAGTGAATAAGTGACTGGTGTCTCAAGCCTCGTACACACGACCAGTTTTCTCGGCAAGAAAACAGCTGGGAGAGCTTTTTGCAGAGAAAACCGTTCGTGTGTATGGTTTCTGGTCGGGAAAACTGCCTGGAATCTCGACGAGAAAAATAGAGAACCTGCTCTCTATTTTTCTCATCAGGATTCTCGGCAGGAAAAACCGGTCGTTTGCATGCTTACCTGTTCCACGGTAAACCCGCGCATGCTCGAAAAGACTTTGACGCATGCGCGGTAGCATACAAGGTTAGTGTGGGGTGTAGCAAGATGGCGGCGACGGCATTGAATGTGACGAGCGCTGGTTCGTCGTAGTCGATGACATTCACCGCGTTCTTGCCATTCAAAAGAATGGCGGTTCTTTTGAATGGCCGTCAGTACACAGGGCTTGGCAAGCCAAGCTTGCCAGGTATCCCGTTGAGAAAACCGACTTTTTTTTTCCGACAGGATTCCCGTCCCCTGTGTACAGGGCTTTACTCTTTCAATTGTTGTGACACCTCAGATTCATATTTTCAGAAAACATTATTATGCATTTATAGAAAAAAAGGTGCTTGTGCGCTTACCACTCAGTAAAAATAGAAACACTAAAGTGCAAATATTGCTGAACAAATTAAATATTAAGAGACAACTAGCAGCTAACTTCTATAATGTGACCAACATACAATAAAATAGTTTATATAGTGAAGCAGCGCTAAATGTCAATAGAAAGTGCTAATATTAAAAGTGCTATTAATAAAGTCTAACTTCTCATAAATTAAATAAATGGGGTGACAAAATCAACAATAATAAAATTAAATTAAAACGTCCAAACAGTGACTATGTAAATAAAGTGCTAAATAGCCAAAATGGCAGTCCAAATAGCAACAGCTAATTGCAGGGAGAGAAGCAAGGATGGGTGTGGGAATACACCTTGTCTCATCAGAAACACACTGGATCAGATGAACAAATGATGCATAAATAATCCTCCCCCATAGACACCAGCCTCTCACCTCTCTGGTGGACCCCACAGGGTCAGTAATAACCACAAAGCTCTCCACTGCTCACAATGAGAACTTCCAGTCCTTTTGCGTGACCCGAAACCACTGTAGGGATCTCCACAGCTTACCAGTGTTCTTCCTTAAAGCGAATCTTCCTGATGGACCCCACGAGGTCAATAATGGCCACAAAGATCTCCACTGCTCACAATGAGAACTTCCAGTCCTTTTGAGTGACCCGGAACCACTGTAAGAATCTCCACAGCTTACCAATGTTCTTCCTTAAAACGAATCTTACTCCATAATATTCAGAAAAAAGCAAAAAGGGACTCCATAGTGAAGCATGTAAAGGAAAGCCCCAAGAAAAGGCGTTTATTCAAATAAAAACAGCTAAAAAACACGTTAAAAACCAAGGGGTAAAAAACACCAAACAAAATGTTCATAAAATACTAACTTCCGGTTTACGGCCAGGAAGCCGGGTGGGAAAAGCCAGGAACAGTCACCTCCAACACATATTTAAATGTAGTGAGCTACGTCACATCAGGACTAAAACCAGTGCTAAAAATGTGTCTGGTAAAAGAGTTTCCTTGGGGACAGTTAGAAAAACTTTTAGGGTATATGCTGTTTTAGATGAGAAAAGCATTTATTCATTAACCATTTCAGAGTTCTTTGACATCTTTAATGTAAAAGGAGAAGCATTGTCCTACACACTGCACACATATGCTGGCATAGTAGAAACTACAGGAAGAATTGCCCTGCTGAAGAATTCATTATTTCAGATATAAAAGGATATAAAAGGAAAGAAGGCATTTATTTTCCAACATTCATTGGGTGCAGGCAAAAAAATTCATGATATAAATGATACCCCTTTACCTGTTTACCTGTTCTGTTTGTAGCGCTACTCCCTAGTAGGGATGAGCTTCGTGTTTGAGTCAAACCCATGTTTGACTCGAACATCGGCTGTTTGATCGTTCGACGAAGATCGAACATTATGGGCCGTTTGTGCCAAATTTGAGCATTGCTGGCTGATGATTGGCCAAGCATGCACTATGACCCACATGCTTTGGCCAATCACAGCACAGAAAAAATGGAGAGCCGTAATTGGCCAAAGCCAAGGTGGCTTTGGCCAATTATGGTTTACGGGGTTTAGTACACGCCCCACACTATATAAGGCCGCCGCCTCGGTGGCCTTGTGTAGTGTGTTGGAGTTGTGAAAAGAGAGAGTTTACAGAGACAGACAGTGTCATTTATATTGAGTCAGTTAGCTGCAGTTACAGTTTGTAGAGGATATATATGCATCCTAGGTGTTGTATATATATTTATACACTGTATTCAGTTTAGCTAGATCCATTCCTGGTTTTCTCTATACTGTGACAGGCAGGCAGGTGATTGTGCTAGCTGCAGACAGTCAGTGTTTCACTTAGTGTACTGTGTGCTTTGCATAGCGTTCACCTAAAGCTTACCTGAATACAGTTAGTGACTATTATAGTGGTGTTCTCATAATAAAACCACAAGCAGAGAGCTGCAAGTATTTTTAGTTAGTGTACTGTGTCCCTCTCTGCACAGTTTTCACCTAAAACTAACTGCTGCTGCTGCTGCTGCTTTTCCCATACTAATACCACAGCAGGCAGATTCTGATAGCTGCATTATCAGTACAGACAAATATATATATATATATATATATATATATATATATATATATATATATACATCCCACCTTTGTGCAGCTACATCTCACTGCAGGCCATTTGTATGTCTGGAAGGCAAACAAGGAGAGGCAGACAGTCACGAGGCAATAAAAAAGGGCAAGCAGGCTCTGTGTCTAGAGGCAACAGTGCTGCTGGTCATGGACACGGTGCATCCTCATCAGCACATGGCCGTGGGACACGCTTGTCCTTTTCAGCAGCTGGCCATGTTGAGCCGCAACATGCACAAGACTTGGTAGAGTGGATGACCAAGCCGTCCTCCTCCTCCTCATCCTCTCTCACCCAGGCTCAGGGTACTTTGTCTGGCAAAGCAGCTGCCAAAGTGGCCTCTTCCCTCAGCTCAGTGGCATCAGTCACTCCTTCCCTAGCCCCACCATGTCCTCCTGAGGAGTCCCCCGAACTGTTTGACCACAGTGTTGGGTACATGTTCCAGGAGCATGCCCAGCATTTTTTAAGGCTCCGATGATGGAACCCAGCAGGAGGAAGGCAGTAACGGGAGCTCAGAGAGAGGGGTAGTAACGTGAACCCAGAGAGAGGGGGTTCCCAACAAGGACACCTATCTGGCAGTCATGTTCCCCCAGCTGCAGCATACTGCCAGATTGGCTCCAGTGATGAGGAGGTAGGGGATGATTATGGTCACTGACTCCACATGGGTGCCTTATAGGAGAGAGGAGGAGGCACAGCTCCAACGAGGCAGGATGCCCTCCAGGGGCCAGCTTAAGGGCAGCACACCGACCGCATCACACCGCAGAGCTCCGCATGTGCAGGGCACTGCTGTCTCTGCGTGTTATTCCAAAAGTTCTTTGGTGTGGGCCTTTTTTCAGACGTATGCAGCATATCGCACCATTGCCATTTGCAACATATGTCTAAAGTGTATCTCGCGTGGCCAAAACATCAGCCGCTTGGGCACCACATGCTTGACCAGACATATGTCGACCTGCCATGCAGTCCATTGGCAAGCGTACCTAAAAGACCCACACCAAAGAACAAAGCGGACCTCTCCTTGCTCCTCATCAGCTGGGATCTCCAACCCCACTATACCTTCCATCCTCTCTGAAACCTGCACTGAGAGGAATGAAGGTGTAGAATTTGGTGTGTCACAGCCAAGTACTTGCGGACAATCTGCTATTGGTACAATGACGTCCGATTGTACCAGGCAAATTTCCCTGCCCCAGCTGCTGCACCGCTAAAAGAAGTTCGTTCCCAGCCATCCACATGCCCAGCGGTTGAATGCTAGCTTGGCTAAATTGCTAGCACTTACACCGCTGCCTTTTCAGTTGGTAGACTCTGCCCCCTTCCGTAAGTTTGTTGAATGTGCGGTTCCTCAGTGGCAGGTTCCCAAATGCCACTTTTTCTCATGGAAGGTGATTCCGGCTCTCTACCGGCATGTGTAAGGCAATGTCTTGGCCTCGCTGGACAGGGCGGTCAGAGGTAAGGTGCATATTACCGCTGACTCATGGTCCAGCAGCATGGAAAAAGACGTTACCTATCTTTCACGGCGCATTGGGTGACTCTGCTGGCAGCTGGGAAGGATGCAGGACAAGGTGCAGTAGTGTTGGAGGTGGTTCCGCCACCACGCCTCCAAAATGTTACTACTGGTGATTCTGACACACCTCTCTTCTCCACCCCCTCCTCTTCTTCTTCCTCCATGGCCTCTTCCTGTGCTTTGTCCTCGGAACCAGCGGTGCTCCGTAGGCGTTCAAGGGGCTATGCAAGTACGCAGGCAAAGAGATGCCATGCAGTGCTTGAGCTGGTGTGCTTGGGGGACAGGAGCCACACTGGGGCAGAGATTCTGTCAGCTCTGCAGGGGCAGGCTCAGAGGTGGTTGACGCCACGCCAGCTTAAGCCAGGAATGGTGGTTTCCGACAATGGCACCAACCTCCTCTCCGCCCTCCGACGGGGACAACTGACCCATGTGCCCTGATTGGCTCACGTCCCTTACTTGGTGGTGCAGCGGTTCTTGGGCAGGTACCCGGGCTTACAGGAGGTCCTGAAGCAGGCCAGGAAACTCTGTGGGCATTTCCGCCAGTCATATAATGCCAGTGCTCGGCTGGCTGGCCTGCAAAAGGATTGCAACCTGCCCAAGAACCGCCTAATTGGTGACATGCCCACCAGGTGGAACTCTACGTTGGCCATGCTGCAGTGGCTGCACACGCAGCAGAGGGCCATCAATGAGTATCTGTTGCAATATGGCAAACCTACGCTGCATGGCCTCCCTAATCCTGAAAAGCCTGCGGAAGGATCCTCGTGTTCGTGCTATCAAGGAGAGGGATCATTACTGGCTGGCAACCCTCCTTGATCCACGTTACAAGGGTAAAGTTGCGGACCTTATCTTGCCATCGCAGAGTGAGCAGAGGATTAAGCATCTTCGGGAGGCCTTGCAGAAAGGTCTGTGCAACGCATTCCCAGAGACTGGGAGGTTACAAATTCCTGGTCCTGGACAACGTGTTGCTGAGGCTCCGGTCAGTCAAAGAAGGAGCGGTGGAGAAGGTGGCCGTCTGACCGATGCGTTCAGACAGTTTTTTAGTACGCAGCCCCAAGGTATGATCGCTTCCAGCAACCATTGCCAGCGTCTGGTTTACATGGTGCATGAATACCTAGGGGCAATATCAGACTTGGACACCTTTCCCACCGAAAATCCTCTGGGTAACTGGGTCTTGAGGATGGATCACTGGCCAGAGCTTGCACAGTATGCAATTGAGCTACTGGCCTGTCCTGCATCCAGCGTTCTTTCGGAATGCACATTCAGTGCTGCTGGAGGCTTTGCAACCGATCACAGGGTGCGCCTGTCCACCGACTCGGTCTATCGACTGGCCTTCATAAAAATGAATCAGTCTTGCATCACAACCAGCTACCAAGCACCTGATGCTGATGTAACCGAATAATTTTTTTGGAAATGTCAGATCCCTTCAAGACTGCCTATGCTGATGCTTAGTGACTCTCCTGTTATGCTGAGTGACTATCCTCTTCCTCCTCAATAATCATGCTGATAGCTTGAAAGAACATTTTTGGTTCTGGGCACCGCCACCAGTGGCTAAGGCCCAATTTTTCAGCCCCTGTTTAACAGGGGCATGTATTTACAATTTTTGATGCAATGCTTTGCAGCAGGGCTCATTGCTGTCCTCCAACTACAGTATCTGTGAGGGGTTGCAGTGTTGTGGCACCAGCACCAGTGCCTAAGGCCCAATTTTTCAGCCCCTGTTTAACAGGGGCATGTAAATACAATGTTTAATGCAATACTTTGCAGCAGGGCTCATTGCTGCGCTCCAAGTGCAGTATCTGTGCGGGGTTGCAGTGTTGTGGCACCAGTGCCTAAGGCACAATTTGTCTTCCCCTGTTCAACAGGGGCATGTAATTACAATTCTTGATCTAATAGTTCACAGCAGGGCCCATTCCTGTGCCCACCAGGAGTAACTGTGATGGCTTACAGTGTTGTGGCAACACCGCCACCACCACCACCAATGGCCCAATTTTTCTGCCCCTGTTCAACAGGGGCATGTAATTACAATTCTTGATCTAATATTTCACAGCTGGGCCCATTCCTGCACCCACCAAGTGTAACTGTGAGGACTTACAGTGTTGTGGCACCAGCACCACCACCACCACCAAAGGCCCAATTTTTCCTACCACTGTTCAACAATGGCAGGTAATTACAATTCTTGATCTAATAGTTCACAGCAGGGTCCATTCCTGCGTCCACCAAGAGTAACTGTGAGGACTTATAGTGTTGTGGCACCAGCACCAGCACCACCACCCCCAAAGGCCCATTTTTTCCTACCACTGTTCAACAATGTCATGTAATTACAATTCTTGATCTAATAGTTCACAGCAGGGCTCATTCCTGCGCCCACCAAGAGTAACTGTGAGGGCTTACAGTGTTGTGGCAACACCACCACCACCGCCACCACCACCACCAAAGGCCCAATTTTTCTGCCCCTGTTCAACAGGGGCATGTAATTACAATTCTTGATCTAATATTTCACAGCTGGGCTCATTCCTGTGCCCACCAAGAGTAACTGTGAGGACTTACAGTGTTGTGGCACCAGCACCACCACCACTACCAAAGGCCCAATTTTTCCTACCACTGTTCAACAATGTCATGTAATTACAATTCTTGATCTAATATTTCACAAAGCTGGGCCCATTCCTGCGCCCACCAAGAGTAACTGTGAGGACTTATAGTGTTGTGGCACCAGCACCAGCACCACCACCACCATCAAAGGCCCAATTTTTCCTACCACTGTTCAACAATGTCATGTAATTACAATTCTTGATCTAATAGTTCACAGCAGGGCGTTCCAGCACCCACCAAGAGTAACTGTGAGGGCTTACAGTGTTGTGGCAACACCAAGACCTAAGGGCCAAATTTCTGCAGAGTATATTCGGCAGGCCCCTATTTTCAAACATCCAACTTACAAACGACTCCTACTTGCAAACGGAAGGAGACAACAGAAAGTGAGAGGAAATCTACCCCATGGAAGGGAAATTCTCTCCTGTAAGAGTTAATATGGGAAAAAGGTGTCTCCTCTCCACTGATGCTTTATCACCAATCCTTGTTTCAATAAAAAAAACAAATTTTCAAAAAACATTTGTCATTGGGACGGAAAGTGAGGTGAAATGTTATGAACAGGTGCACAGACAGCAAAACAAATGTTACAGGGGTGATAACCCTTCCCTAATCCCTATGTTGTCCAAAAAGCTTAAAAATAGATTTTTGGGCTGGAGCTACACTTAAAAAATGGACCTGTTCCAAATTACAAACAGATTCTACTTAAGAACAAACCTACAGTCCCTGTCTTGTTTGCACCGCCTGTATACTGCTGTTCAGAGTATATAGGGCCTTTTTTTAATTTGGGTGTGGGGTACCCCTTAATATCCATACAAGACCCAAAGGGGCTGGTAGTGGGCTGGGGCGGGTACCCATGCCATTTTTCTCAATGATTTTCATCCATATTGCCGGGACCAGACATTACATTAAAGCCGCAAGCAGTTTTAAGTTACTTTTTTTCCTTTAAAAATGTAATTTTTTACAGAGACAGTTCTAAACATGGGAAACACATGCCACTTCATAGGAATACTTTAGACACCCCCCAGGTACAATATTTAAAGGAATATTTCACTTTTTTTTTTCACTTTATGCATCATTAAAATCACTGCTCCCGAAAAAATGGCCATTTTTAAAACTTCTTTTTGTATTGATACATGTCCCCTGGGGCAAAACTCGGGTCCCCAAATCCCTTTTTAGGACAATAACTTGCATATTAGCCGTTATAATTAGCACTTTTGATTTAGAACGTTTGCGTCCATTGTATTTTATAGGTTTCTAAAATTTGCGCGAACTTTCGGTCCGTTCGCAGGTTCTGATGCAAACCGAACCGGGGGGTGTTCGGCTCATCCCTACTCCCTAGAGGGCCAATTCCTTTTTGAGTCCCCCTTTGTCCTGTACAGACAGGCAACAAGTGTTTTCCACAAACACCTGACAATCAATGAACCAGTCCCAGGACTTTGTTTTTGTTATTTATTAGGGTGATTAACTTGGATAGGGTTAGGGTGTAGTGATGAGCCGAACACCCCCGGGTTCGGTTCGCACCAGAACCCGCGAACGGACCGAAAGTTCGAACGAACATTAGAACCCTATTAAATACAATGGATGCGAACGTTCGAATTCTAAAGTGCTAATTATAAAAACTATTATGCATGTTATTGTCCTAAAAAGGTTTTGGGAACCCGGGTTCTGCACCAGGGGACATGTATCAATGCAAAAATAAGTTTTAAAAACGGTCGTTTTCCGGGAGCAGTCATTTTAATGATGCATAAAGTGAAAAAAAAAAAGTCAAATATTCCTTTAAATATCGTACCTGGGGGGTGTCTAAAGTATGCCTGTGAAGTGCCACGTGTTTCCCGTGTTTAGAACTGTCCCTGCACAAAATGACACTTCTAAAGGAAAAAAAAGCCATTTAAAACTGCTTGCGGCTTTAATGTAATGTCTGGTCCCGGTAATATGGATGAAAATCTTTAAGAAAAATGGCATAGCTACCCCATGACCCCCCCCCCCCTACCCCAGCCCATTACCAGCCCCTTTGGGTCTTGTATGGATATTAAGGGGAACCCCGCACATAAAATAAAAAAGGCCCTATATACTCTGAACAGCCGTATACAGGCGGTGCATACAAGACAGGGACTGTAGGTTTGTTCTTATGTAGAATCTGTTTGTAATTTTGAACAGGTACATTGTTGAAGTGTAGCTCCAGACCAAAAATCTATTTTTAAACTTTTTGGAAAACATAGGTAAGGGTTATCACCCCTGTAACATTTGTTTTGCTGTCTGTGCCCCTGTTCAGAACATTTCACCTCACTTTCCGTCCTAATGACAACTGTTTTTGAAATGTGGTGTTTTTCTTGAAACAAGGATTGCTGATAAAGCATCAGTACAGAGGAGACACCTTTCTCCCATATTTATTCTTACAGGAGAGAATTTTCCTTCCTAGTGGTAGATTTCCTCTCACTTCCTGTTGTCTTCTTGCGTTTGCAAGTAGGAGTCGTTTGTAAGTTGGATGTTTGAAAGTAGGGACCTGCCGTATATACTCTGCAGAAATAGGCCCCTTAGTTGTTGGTGTTGGCACAACACTGTAAGCACTCACAGTTACTCTTGGTTGGTGCTGGAACGCCCTGCTGTCAACTATTATATCAGGAATTTTAATTACATATAATTGTTGAACAGTGGTAGTAAAAATTGGGCCTTTGATGGTGGTGCTGGTGCCACAACACTGTAAGCCCTGACAGTTACTCTTGGTGGGTGCAGCAATGGGCCCTGCTGTGAATTATTAGATCAAGAATTGTAATTACATGCCCCTGTTGAACAGGGGCTGAAAAATTGGGCCTTAGGCACTGGTGGCACAACACTGCAACCCTTCACAGATACTGTACTTGGAGCACAGCAATGAGCCCTGTTGCAAAGTATTGCTTCAAAAATTGTAATGACACGCCCCTGTTAAACAGGGGCTGAAAAATTGGGCCTTAGGCACTGGTGGCACAACACTGCAACTCCTCACAGATACTGTACTTGGAGCACAGCAATGAGCCCTGTTGCAAAGTATTGCTTCAAAAATTGTAATTACACGCCCCTGTTAAACAGGGGCTGAAAAATTGGGCGTTAGGCACTGGTGGCGGCACCCATAAACAAAAATGATCTTCCAAGCTATCATCATCAATCGTATCATTGAGGACTCGGAGGAGGAGGATAGCCAGTCAACATAACAGCACAGGCACTCAGCATCAGCATCAGTCTTGAAGGGATGTGACATTTTAAAATCAATTAGTCTGTTATATCAGCATCAGGTGTGTGGTAGCTGGTGGTGATCCAAGACTGGTTCATCTTGATGAAAGTCAGTCGATCAACCGAGTCGGTGGACAGGCGCACCCTGTGATCCGTGACAAATCCTCCAGCAGCACTGAATGTGCGTTCCGAAAGAACGCTGGATGCAGGACAGGCCAGTAGCTCAATTGCATACTGTGCAAGCTCTGGCCAGTGATCCATCCTCAAGACCCAGTAAGCCAGAGGATTTTCGGTGGGGAAGGTGTCCAAGTCTGACCTTGCCCCTAGATATTCCTGCACCATGTTTATCAGACGCTGGCGATGGTTGCTGGAACCGATCATACTTTGGGGCTGCGGACTAAAGAATTGTCTGAACGCATCGGTCAGACGGCCACCTTCCCCACCGCTCCTTCTTTGACTGGCCGAAGCCTCAGCAACTCGTTGTCCAGGACCAGGAGTTTGCAACCTCCCAGTCTCTGGGAACGCGTTGCACAGACCTTTCTGCAAGGCCTCCCGGAGTTGTCTCATCCTCTGCTCCCTCTGCGACGGTAACATAAGGTCCGCAACCTTACCCTTGTACCGTGGATCAAGGAGAGTGGCCAGCCAGTAATGGTCCCTCTCCTTGATCCGAAGAATACGAGGATCCTTCCGCAGACTTTGCAGGATCAGGGAGGCCATGCAGCGTAGGTTTGCTGAGGCATTCGCTCCGGAGTCCTCTGGGTCACTAAGGACGACATGATCCGCAGCCACCTCCTCCCAGCCACGTACAAGTCCACTGGTTTCTTGGGACTGTAAATCATCCCTAAAAGACTGCTGCTGATGATGCTGAGTGCCAGCCTCCACCTCCATGCTGACACAATCCTCCTCCTCCTCCTCCTCCTCCTCCTCCTCTTCCTGTGCGATGGGTGGGACAGAAGGAACACTGTCTGGGTAAAGGGGGCCTTGAGAGGCAAGGAAGTCCTCCTCTTCCTGCCTCTGTTCTGCCTCAAGTGCCCTGTCCATTATTCCACGCAGCGTGTGCTCCAACAGGTGGACAAGAGGTACAGTGTCACTGATGCATGCACTGTCACTGCTCACCATCCTCGTGGCCTCCTCAAATGGTGCCAGGACAGTGCATGCATCCCTGATCATGCCCCACTGGCGTGGAGAAAAAAAACCAAGCTCCCCTGACCCTGTCCTGGTGCCGTAGTCGCACAGGTACTCATTGATGGCCCTCTGCTGCGTGTGCAGCCGCTGCAGCATGGCCAACGTTGAGTTCCACCTGGTGGGCATGTCACATATAAGGCGGTTCTTGGGCAGGTTCAACTCCTTTTGCAGCTCAGCCAGGCGAGCACTGGCATTATAAGATCTGCGGAAATGCACACAGACTTTCCTGGCCTGCCTCAGGACATCCTGTAAGCCCGGGTACCTGCCCAAGAAGCGCTGCACCACCAGGTTAAGGACGTGAGCCACACAGGGCACATGGGTCAGTTGTCCCTGTCGGAGGGCGGAGAGGAGGTTGGTGCCATTGTCGCAAACCACCATTCCTGGCTTAAGCTGGCGTGGCGTCAACCACCTCTCGGCCTGGCCCTGCAGAGCAGACAGGACCTCTGCCCCAGTGTGGCTTCTGTCCCCCAAACACACCAGCGCAAGCACGGCATGGCATCTTTTTGCCTGCGTACTTGCGTAGCCCCGTGAACGGCTACGGAGCACCGCTGGTTCATAGGACAAACCACAGGAAGAGGCCATGGAGGAAGAAGAAGAGGAGGGGGTGGAGGAGAGAGGTGTGTCACAACCAGTAGTAGCATTTTGGAGGCGTGGCGGTGGGACAACCTCCAACACTACTGCACCTTGTCCTGAATCCTTCCCAGCTGCCAAAAGAGTGACCCAATGGGCCGTGAAAGAAAGGTAACGTCCCTGTCCATGCCTGCTGGACCATGAGTCAGCGGTAATATGCACCTTACCGCTGACCGCCCTGTCCAGCGAGGCCAAGACATTGCCTTCCACATGCCGGTAGAGAGCCGGAATAGCCTTCCGTGAGAAAAAGTGGCGTTTGGGAACCTGCCACTGAGGAACCGCACATTGCACAAACTCACGGAAGGGGGCCGAGTCTACCAACTGAAAAGGCAGCAGTTGAAGCGCTAGCAATTTAGCCAAGCTAGCATTCAACCGCTGGGCATGTGGATGGCTGGGAGTGAACTTCTTTCGACGGTCCAGCAGCTGGGGCAGGGAAATTTGCCTGCTAGAATCGGACGTCGGTGTACTGCTAGCAGAGTGGGCGCAAGTACTTGGCTGTGACACACCTAATTCTACACCTTCATTCCTCTCAGTGCATGTTTCAGAGAGGACTGAAGTTATAGTGGGGTTGGAGATCCCAGCTGATGCGGTGCAAGGAGAGGTCCGCTTTGTTCTTTGGTGTGGGTCTTTGAGGTAGGCTTGCCAACGAGCTGCATGGCAGGTCAACATATGTCTGGTCAGGCATGTGGTACCCAAGCGGCTGATGTTTTGGCCACGCGATATACGCTTGAGACATATGTTGCAAACAGCAGCTGTGCGATCTGATGCACTAGCCTCAAAAAAGGCCCACACCAAAGAACTTTTTGAATGACGGGCAGAGGCAGCGCCCTGCACAGGCGGAGCTCTGCGGTGTGATTCCGTCGGTGTACTGCCCTTACGCTGGCCACCAAAGGGCATCCTGCCTCGTTGGAGATGTGCCTCCTCCTCATCCTCCTCCTCCTCCTCTCTCCTATTAGGCACCCACGTGGAGTCATTGACCTCATCATCCCCTCCCTCCTCATCACTGGAGCCAATCTGGCAGTATGCTGCAGCTGCTGGAACATGACTGCCAGATTGGTGTCCTTCTTGAGCATCCCCTCTGTCTGCTCTCACGCTACTGCCTTCCTCTACCTGGGTTTCATCATCAGACCCTTCGAAACGCTGGGCATCCTCCTGGAGCATGTACCCAACACTGTGCTGAAACAGTTCGGGGGACTCCTCAGGAGGAGGACATGGTGGGTCTAGGGAAGGAGTGACTGATGATTTGTCTGACATTGATACCAGGGAAGACGACGCTTTGGCAGCTGCTTTTCCAGTACCCTGAGCCTGGGTGAGAGAGGATGAGGAGGAGGAGGAGGGCTTGGTCATCCACTCTACCAAGTCTTCGGCATGATGTGGCTCAACATGTCCAGCTGCCGAAAAGAAGGACAAGCGTGTCCCATGGCCATGTGCTGATGACAATGCACCGCGTCCACGACCAGCACTGTTGCCCCCAGACACAGAGCCTGCTTGCCCTCTTTTATTGCCTCCTGAATGTCTGCCTCTCCTTGTTTGCCTTCCAGACATTCTAATAGATGGCCTGCAGGGAGATGGGAAAAAAGCAATAAGGGCTACCTTGAGGTGTCCTTCTCTGTCCCTTGAAACAAGGACTTTCACAGTGAAAGAAACTGACACTGTCCCTACCTAGAGTTTTCTGTCCCTAGAATAAATGTTTTTTTTAATCACAATATAGCACAAGGACAATTCACTCAATGTCTCTCCAGGTCCCTGGAAACAAGGACTTGCAGAGTGAAAGAAACTGACACTGTCCCTACCTAGAGTTTTCTGTCCCTAGAATAAATGTTTTTTTTAAGCACAATATAGCACAAGGACAATTAACTCACTGTCCTTACAGGTCCCTGGAAACAAGGACTTGCAGAGTGAAAAAAAAAAAACACTCTCCCTACCTACAGTTTTCTGTCCCTAGAAAAAATGTTTTTTTTAATCACAATATAGCACAAGGAAAATTAACTCACTGTCCTTACAGGTCCCTGGAAACAAGGACTTGCAGAGTGAAAGAAACTGACACTGTCCCTACCTAGAGTTTTCTGTCCCTAGAATAAATGTTTTTTTTAAGCACAATATAGCACAAGGACAATTAACTCACTGTCCTTACAGGTCCCTGGAAACAAGGACTTGCAGAGTGAAAGAAAAAAAACACTCTCCCTACCTACAGTTTTCTGTCCCTAGAAAAAATGTTTTTTTTAATCACAATATAGCACAAGGAAAATTAACTCACTGTCCTTACAGGTCCCTGGAAACAAGGACTTGCAGAGTGAAAGAAACTGACACTGTCCCTACCTAGAGTTTTCTGTCCCTAGAATAAATGTTTTTTTTAAGCACAATATAGCACAAGGACAATTAACTCACTGTCCTTACAGGTCCCTGGAAACAAGGACTTGCAGAGTGAAAGAAAAAAAACACTCTCCCTACCTACAGTTTTCTGTCCCTAGAAAAAATGTTTTTTTTAATCACAATATAGCACAAGGAAAATTAACTCACTGTCCTTACAGGTCCCTGGAAACAAGGACTTGCAGAGTGAAAGAAACTGACACTGTCCCTACCTAGAGTTTTCTGTCCCTAGAATAAATGTTTTTTTTTAATCACAATATAGCACAAGGACAATTAACTCACTGTCCTTACAGGTCCCTGGAAACAAGGACTTGCAGAGTGAAAGAAACTGACACTGTCCCTACCTAGAGTTTTCTGTCCCTAGAATAAATGTTTTTTTTTAATCACAATATAGCACAAGGACAATTAACTCACTGTCCTTACAGGTCCCTGGAAACAAGGACTTGCAGAGTGAAAGAAACTGACACTGTCCCTACCTAGAGTTTTCTGTCCCTAGAATAAATGTTTTTTTTAAGCACAATATAGCACAAGGACAATTAACTCACTGTCCTTACAGGTCCCTGGAAACAAGGACTTGCAGAGTGAAAGAAAAAAAACACTCTCCCTACCTACAGTTTTCTGTCCCTAGAAAAAATGTTTTTTTTAAGCACAATATAGCACAAGTAAAATTAACTCACTGTCCTTACAGGTCCCTGGAAACAAGGACTTGCAGAGTGAAAGAAAAAAAACACTCTCCCTACCTACAGTTTTCTGTCCCTAGAAAAAATGTTTTTTTTAATCACAATATAGCACAAGGAAAATTAACTCACTGTCCTTACAGGTCCCTGGAAACAAGGACTTGCAGAGTGAAAGAAACTGACACTGTCCCTACCTAGAGTTTTCTGTCCCTAGAATAAATGTTTTTTTTAAGCACAATATAGCACAAGGACAATTAACTCACTGTCCTTACAGGTCCCTGGAAACAAGGACTTGCAGAGTGAAAGAAAAAAAACACTCTCCCTACCTACAGTTTTCTGTCCCTAGAAAAAATGTTTTTTTTAATCACAATATAGCACAAGGAAAATTAACTCACTGTCCTTACAGGTCCCTGGAAACAAGGACTTGCAGAGTGAAAGAAACTGACACTGTCCCTACCTAGAGTTTTCTGTCCCTAGAATAAATGTTTTTTTTTAATCACAATATAGCACAAGGACAATTAACTCACTGTCCTTACAGGTCCCTGGAAACAAGGACTTGCAGAGTGAAAGAAACTGACACTGTCCCTACCTAGAGTTTTCTGTCCCTAGAATAAATGTTTTTTTTAAGCACAATATAGCACAAGTACAATTAACTCACTGTCCTTACAGGTCCCTGGAAACAAGGACTTGCAGAGTGAAAGAAAAAAAACACTCTCCCTACCTACAGTTTTCTGTCCCTAGAAAAAATGTTTTTTTTAAGCACAATATAGCACAAGTACAATTAACTCACTGTCCTTACAGGTCCCTGGAAACAAGGACTTGCAGAGTGAAAGAAAAAAAACACTCTCCCTACCTACAGTTTTCTGTCCCTAGAAAAAATGTTTTTTTTAATCACAATATAGCACAAGGAAAATTAACTCACTGTCCTTACAGGTCCCTGGAAACAAGGACTTGCAGAGTGAAAGAAACTGACACTGTCCCTACCTAGAGTTTTCTGTCCCTAGAATAAATGTTTTTTTTAAGCACAATATAGCACAAGGACAATTAACTCACTGTCCTTACAGGTCCCTGGAAACAAGGACTTGCAGAGTGAAAGAAAAAAAACACTCTCCCTACCTACAGTTTTCTGTCCCTAGAAAAAATGTTTTTTTTAAGCACAATATAGCACAAGTAAAATTAACTCACTGTCCTTACAGGTCCCTGGAAACAAGGACTTGCAGAGTGAAAGAAAAAAAACACTCTCCCTACCTACAGTTTTCTGTCCCTAGAAAAAATGTTTTTTTTAATCACAATATAGCACAAGGAAAATTAACTCACTGTCCTTACAGGTCCCTGGAAACAAGGACTTGCAGAGTGAAAGAAACTGACACTGTCCCTACCTAGAGTTTTCTGTCCCTAGAATAAATGTTTTTTTTTAATCACAATATAGCACAAGGACAATTAACTCACTGTCCTTACAGGTCCCTGGAAACAAGGACTTGCAGAGTGAAAGAAACTGACACTGTCCCTACCTAGAGTTTTCTGTCCCTAGAATAAATGTTTTTTTTAAGCACAATATAGCACAAGGACAATTAACTCACTGTCCTTACAGGTCCCTGGAAACAAGGACTTGCAGAGTGAAAGAAAAAAAACACTCTCCCTACCTACAGTTTTCTGTCCCTAGAAAAAATGTTTTTTTTAAGCACAATATAGCACAAGTAAAATTAACTCACTGTCCTTACAGGTCCCTGGAAACAAGGACTTGCAGAGTGAAAGAAAAAAAACACTCTCCCTACCTACAGTTTTCTGTCCCTAGAAAAAATGTTTTTTTTAATCACAATATAGCACAAGGAAAATTAACTCACTGTCCTTACAGGTCCCTGGAAACAAGGACTTGCAGAGTGAAAGAAACTGACACTGTCCCTACCTAGAGTTTTCTGTCCCTAGAATAAATGTTTTTTTTAAGCACAATATAGCACAAGGACAATTAACTCACTGTCCTTACAGGTCCCTGGAAACAAGGACTTGCAGAGTGAAAGAAAAAAAACACTCTCCCTACCTACAGTTTTCTGTCCCTAGAAAAAATGTTTTTTTTTAAGCACAATATAGCACAAGTAAAATTAACTCACTGTCCTTACAGGTCCCTGGAAACAAGGACTTGCAGAGTGAAAGAAAAAAAACACTCTCCCTACCTACAGTTTTCTGTCCCTAGAAAAAATGTTTTTTTTAATCACAATATAGCACAAGGAAAATTAACTCACTGTCCTTACAGGTCCCTGGAAACAAGGACTTGCAGAGTGAAAGAAACTGACACTGTCCCTACCTAGAGTTTTCTGTCCCTAGAATAAATGTTTTTTTTAATCACAATATAGCACAAGGACAATTAACTCACTGTCCTTACAGGTCCCTGGAAACAAGGACTTGCAGAGTGAAAGAAACTGACACTGTCCCTACCTAGAGTTTTCTGTCCCTAGAATAAATGTTTTTTTTAAGCACAATATAGCACAAGGACAATTAACTCACTGTCCTTACAGGTCCCTGGAAACAAGGACTTGCAGAGTGAAAGAAAAAAAACACTCTCCCTACCTACAGTTTTCTGTCCCTAGAAAAAATGTTTTTTTTAATCACAATATAGCACAAGGAAAATTAACTCACTGTCCTTACAGGTCCCTGGAAACAAGGACTTGCAGAGTGAAAGAAACTGACACTGTCCCTACCTAGAGTTTTCTGTCCCTAGAATAAATGTTTTTTTTAATCACAATATAGCACAAGGACAATTAACTCACTGTCCTTACAGGTCCCTGGAAACAAGGACTTGCAGAGTGAAAGAAACTGACACTGTCCCTACCTAGAGTTTTCTGTCCCTAGAATAAATGTTTTTTTTAAGCACAATATAGCACAAGGACAATTAACTCACTGTCCTTACAGGTCCCTGGAAACAAGGACTTGCAGAGTGAAAGAAACTGACACTGTCCCTACCTAGAGTTTTCTGTCCCTAGAATAAATGTTTTTTTTAAGCACACTATAGCAGAAGCACAAAACACACTGACACTCTCCCTACCTATCCTTCTCTTTCCCTAAACTAAAGGAATCCAGGTTAAGCAAGAAAGAAATAACAGTCACTGTCCCTGCCTATGCTACTCTATCCCTGCTCCGGAACACACTACACTGGGCCGCCGTGCTGGCGGCCTTTTATAGTGTGGGGCGTGTACTAAACACCCTCAGCAATAATTGGCCACAGGCATCCTGCCTGTGGCCAATCATTGCTCTCCTCGCTGCCGGCGCTGTGATTGGCCAAGCATGCGGGGTCACAGTGCATGCTTGGCCAATCACAGCGCCTGGATGACACTGCGATGGCGTAGTGCATTGTGGGCCGTTCGCGTCACTCGAATTTGGCGCGAACGGCCCAAATCGTTCGATCTTCGTCGAACGATCGAACAGCCAATGTTCGAGTCGAACGTATGTTCGACTCGAACACGAAGCTCATCCCTATTAGGGTGATATGGGATGCCCAGAACTGTATTTACAGAAGAACTCTGAGGACAACTTGAACTGCTCCCAATTTTCAGAATAGATCCCAGACTGCACTTCCACAGGAATAATCACAAGTCCTTACTGGTTACTTAAAGTGCAAGTCCCGGACAAACTGCAAGTATTCTCTTCCCTTAGAAAAATGCCAGTGCAACTGGCTTCACTTGAGCTTTCCTTAAGCAGGGATGGAGGTAAGCTGCACACTGTCCCTTCTGAAAGCTAGCCAGATATTGCACTCAGTTGCTTTCTCCCTTTTTTGGCTTTGAGGGATGAATAGGTAGAGGTTATTTAATTAGACCCTTGAAATCCTGCAGCATGGTAGTGACTTCTGTGTGGGCCTCCTGCTGTGCAGGTCCCACTTGCTTGCAAGGGTGTCTCCTGGATGAGAATAACGGGGTGAGGGTCCCCCTCTCTTCTCTCTCATGACTCACACAGCTGGATGCCTCCTGCCCAGAGGCACTTATAGTACTTATGGGCCACTCTCCACCTATTGGCCAGTCTTTTTTCCAGGGATTAGTAGAGTCCACATGAATATTCTGGCTTCCGTCTTCACCCCTCTGCCCAATAAGTTCTGGAACCTACTAGGAGCTTCCAGAAGCCAGGGGGAGGTGACTGAGACCCAGCCCTCAGAGCCTGCCAGCTAAACGCTACATGACCCCAATTAACTCTGGCTTCACAGGCTATAGTAAAGTCCAACTAAATCTACCTACACTATCCCACTATGTACACAAGGGGGGCTACATGTTTATATCTGATATAGTGATGGCGTTGCACTGTTAGGTGCCAATGTAAGATATGAAGAGTGATGTGGTGAAGATTTAACATATAATAATGTGTTCTTCTGAAAATATAAATATATAAAAATCTTGTACAAATAAAGCATCACAAATCCAAACAAAAGATTGTAAATATGAATACACACAGTGAGTGTTAACCGGTATACAATCAATGCCTATATAAGAGGTGACCACAGCTATAAGTGTCAATAGCATTTATATAGAAAATATAGTGACTGGTGTATATAAAAATACAAACAAATAATCAAAATATATAAGTCCATATAGAGACAATAATAATCTTATGTGATATTTTCAAATGGGTGGTATGTCCCTGCACTGTTCAAACAGTGAATAAGTGACTGGTGTCTCAAGCCTCGTACACACGACCAGTTTTCTCGGCAAGAAAACAGCTGGGAGAGCTTTTTGCAGAGAAAACCGTTCGTGTGTATGGTTTCTGGTCGGGAAAACTGCCTGGAATCTCGACGAGAAAAATAGAGAACCTGCTCTCTATTTTTCTCATCAGGATTCTCGGCAGGAAAAACCGGTCGTTTGCATGCTTACCTGTTCCACGGTAAACCCGCGCATGCTCGAAAAGACTTTGACGCATGCGCGGTAGCATACAAGGTTAGTGTGGGGTGTAGCAAGATGGCGGCGACGGCATTGAATGTGACGAGCGCTGGTTCGTCGTAGTCGATGACATTCACCGCGTTCTTGCCATTCAAAAGAATGGCGGTTCTTTTGAATGGCCGTCAGTACACAGGGCTTGGCAAGCCAAGCTTGCCAGGTATCCCGTTGAGAAAACCGACTTTTTTTTTCCGACAGGATTCCCGTCCCCTGTGTACAGGGCTTTACTCTTTCAATTGTTGTGACACCTCAGATTCATATTTTCAGAAAACATTATTATGCATTTATAGAAAAAAAGGTGCTTGTGCGCTTACCACTCAGTAAAAATAGAAACACTAAAGTGCAAATATTGCTGAACAAATTAAATATTAAGAGACAACTAGCAGCTAACTTCTATAATGTGACCAACATACAATAAAATAGTTTATATAGTGAAGCAGCGCTAAATGTCAATAGAAAGTGCTAATATTAAAAGTGCTATTAATAAAGTCTAACTTCTCATAAATTAAATAAATGGGGTGACAAAATCAACAATAATAAAATTAAATTAAAACGTCCAAACAGTGACTATGTAAATAAAGTGCTAAATAGCCAAAATGGCAGTCCAAATAGCAACAGCTAATTGCAGGGAGAGAAGCAAGGATGGGTGTGGGAATACACCTTGTCTCATCAGAAACACACTGGATCAGATGAACAAATGATGCATAAATAATCCTCCCCCATAGACACCAGCCTCTCACCTCTCTGGTGGACCCCACAGGGTCAGTAATAACCACAAAGATCTCCACTGCTCACAATGAGAACTTCCAGTCCTTTTGCGTGACCCGAAACCACTGTAGGGATCTCCACAGCTTACCAGTGTTCTTCCTTAAAGCGAATCTTCCTGATGGACCCCACGAGGTCAATAATGGCCACAAAGATCTCCACTGCTCACAATGAGAACTTCCAGTCCTTTTGAGTGACCCGGAACCACTGTAAGAATCTCCACAGCTTACCAATGTTCTTCCTTAAAACGAATCTTACTCCATAATATTCAGAAAAAAGCAAAAAGGGACTCCATAGTGAAGCATGTAAAGGAAAGCCCCAAGAAAAGGCGTTTATTCAAATAAAAACAGCTAAAAAACACGTTAAAAACCAAGGGGTAAAAAACGCCAAACAAAATGTTCATAAAATACTAACTTCCGGTTTACGGCCGTAAACCGGAAGTTAGTATTTTATGAACATTTTGTTTGGCGTCTTTTACCCCTTGGTTTTTAACGTGTTTTTTAGCTGTTTTTATTTGAATAAACGCCTTTTCTTGGGGCTTTCCTTTACATGCTTCACTATGGAGTCCCTTTTTGTTTTTTTCTGAATATTATGGAGTAAGATTCGTTTTAAGGAAGAACATTGGTAAGCTGTGGAGATTCTTACAGTGGTTCCGGGTCACTCAAAAGGACTGGAAGTTCTCATTGTGAGCAGTGGAGATCTTTGTGGCCATTATTGACCTCGTGGGGTCCATCAGGAAGATTCGCTTTAAGGAAGAACACTGGTAAGCTGTGGAGATCCCTACAGTGGTTTCGGGTCACGCAAAAGGACTGGAAGTTCTCATTGTGAGCAGTGGAGATCTTTGTGGTTATTACTGACCCTGTGGGGTCCACCAGAGAGGTGAGAGGCTGGTGTCTATGGGGGAGGATTATTTATGCATCATTTGTTCATCTGATCCAGTGTGTTTCTGATGAGACAAGGTGTATTCCCACACCCATCCTTGCTTCTCTCCCTGCAATTAGCTGTTGCTATTTGGACTGCCATTTTGGCTATTTAGCACTTTATTTACATAGTCACTGTTTGGACGTTTTAATTTTATTTTATTATTGTTGATTTTGTCACCCCATTTATTTAATTTATGAGAAGTTAGACTTTATTAATAGCACTTTTAATATTAGCACTTTCTATTGACATTTAGCGCTACTTCACTATATAAACTATTATTATGCATTTAATCCTCACCACACCACTCTTCATATCTTACATTGTCACCTAACAGCGCAGCACCATCACTGTATCAGATATAACACCCCATTAGACACGGATTAACTAACAGTTAGTTCGTTGACAGTTAGTTATCAAACTAAATTTAAAGTGATATTGCGGGAGTACCACCTTATCATTTTCCGCTACATGTTTATAACTTTAGGATTTTTGCCATCAGAAACCACCATGATAAACCAAAAATCATTCTTCTGCTGGGAAGAGACACCCCAAAAGTCCACAAGTTATAAGAACAATGCACAGTTAAACTTCATAACTATCCTTATGCCCAGACTGACCTAGATTAAGCCCTTATTTCCACTTCTTGCTTCACTAAGATACAGAGATCACACAGTGCGCAAACTTGTTAACTGTTGTTAAGTGAATTTAAGGAATCCTCTTTATCTCTCAAAACTCATGATATGTGAACTCAAAAGAGATACCAAACCTTACAGCGATACTTCTTGTAAGTGATCAAGTCTGCGTAGAAGCAAGTTCACAAAAATTGTTTTTTTAGCAGCATCAGTGAAACATCCCCAACTACTACTGACAGCAGTATGACTGAACCTTTTATGCCTTGTACACACGATCGGAATTTCCGATGGAAAAAGTCAGATGGAATTTTTTCATCGGATATTCCGACCGTGTGTGTGCCCCATCTGACTTTTTCCGTCAGAATTTATAAAGAGAACATGTCAGAAATTCCGTTCGTCTGTAGGGAACTCCAACGGAGAAAAAACCATGCATGCTCAGAATCAAGTCGACGCATGCTCAGAAGCATTGAACTTAATTTTTCTCGGCTCGTCGTAGTGTTGTACGTCACCGCATTCTTGACGGTCGGAATTTGGTGCGACAGTGTGTATGCAAGACAGCTTGAACGGAATCCCGTCGGAAAAATCCGTCAGAGTTTATCCCGACGGAAAATCCGATCGTGTGTACGAGGCATAACGGTGACCAGAAGTTCACTAATACCAAGATCCTGCACAACAATACTGCTGTTCATCAGTTCATAGACTGTGTAATTAGTGTCTTTTCAATGGATGCTACAGAGTTGCTCACAGAGAACTAGCTGCAACTTCAAGCTGGTCCTGTCATCAACAAAACTACACCTGACAACTGCAAAACAGTAACATCATTACAAAGACATCAATTATCTGGTCCTGCAACAGTCTTGACCTAGCCTTCCACTTACTGATTCATCCATCGAGATCCAAGAAGATACTACTGACAATGCAGCTAATGTGGCACAAATTATTTTGTGAATGAACAGTTAAAAAAACTCATTAGAGTCACCTCAATCAGTGCAAGACATTTCCTCTCTTCTTAAGCTGGAAGCAGTCTCTTAAGGATGGGCTTGTCAAGAAGTTTCTTCAACCAAACTAGAGATTATCATACTTTCACCTATAAGGCCTCATGCCCACGGACGTTTTTAAAAAAACGGCTGTAAAGCTAGTACAGACGCCAGGAAAAAAGCGGCTTTTTTTCCGCGTTTTACATTGAATTCAATGCACGTTTCCCCGCGCTAGCTTTCAGCCGGGTTTTTCTTTCTCTATTCCAAACCAATGGTTCCCTTTGGGAGCCCATTGATTTGAATAGAGGTCGCGCCAGAAGTGGGATCAAGATGATCCGACTTGCGGGGCGACTCATGTGCGGAGAATCCTGAAGGGGAACCCCGCGAAAATTTTAAAACAATTTGCGTGAGGTTCCCCCTCAGGACCATACCAGACCCTTCGGTCTGGTATGGATCTTGAGGGGAACCTCCACACCAAAAAAAATGGCGTGGGGTTCCCCCCAGGATCCATACCAGACCCTTATCCGAGCACGCAGCCCGGCCGGTCAGGAAGGGGGGGCGAGCGAGCGTCCCCCGCCTCCTGAACCGTACCAGGCCGCATGCCCTCAACATTGGGGGTTGGTGCTTTGGAGCAGGGGGGCGCCCTGCGGCCCCCCCACCCCAAAGCACCTTGTCCCCATGTTGATGGGGACAAGGGCCTCTTCCCAACAACATCATACCCCTACCCATTCACCTGGGGGAAAAGTGTCAATAAGAGAAACACACTAGACAGCTTTTTGAAGTAATTTATTAGGCAGCTCCGGGGGTCTTCTTCCGACTTCTGGGGTCTTCTACCAACTTCTTGGGTCTTCTACCGACTTCTGCGGTCTTCTACCGACTTCGGGGTCTTCTTCCGACTTCGGGGGTCTTCTTGACACGACGAGGTCTGCCGCTGTAATGCCGTGTGCCCGGCGCGCAACCACTTATATAAGCATGGGGCGTGGTCACCGGGTGATGTCACCCGGTGACCCCGCCCCCTTATGATGTCGCAGTCCCATCATGCCTCGGGACTGCAATGTCATGAGGGGGCGGGGTCACATCACCAGGTGACCACGCCCCATGCCTATATAAGTGGTTGCACGCCGGGCACACGGCATTACAGCAGAAGACCTCGTCATGTCAACATCTCAAGAAGAGAAGAGGGAAGAAGACAACGATGAAGACCGGGCCCCCGCTAGCAAAACAGCTGGCAGAAGATAGCGGAGGTGCCCGGCAGAAGGCAGAAAGCACAGAAGAGCTGGAGAAGAACCAGAGAGAGCGGAGAAGTCAGAAGAAGACCCCCGAAGTCGGTAGAAGACCCCCGAAGTCGGAAAAAGACCCCGAAGTTGGTAGAAGACCCTTGAAGTCGGAAGAAGATCTCAGAAGTCAGTAGAAGACCCCAGAAGTCGGAAGACCTCCGGAGCTGCCTAATAAATTACTTTAAAAAGCTGTATAGTGTGGTTTTTTTTGTTGACACTTTTCCCCCAGGTGAATGGGTAGGGGTACGATTTACCTCATACTCATTCACATAGGGTGGGGGGCCGGAATCTGGGGGTCCCCTTATTAAAAGGTGCTTCCAGATTCCGATAAGCCCCCCGCCCGCAGACCCCGACAACCAACGGCCAGGGTTGTCGGGAAGAGGCCCTTGTCCCCATCAACATGGGGACAAGGTGCTTTGGGGTGGGGGGGCGCAGGGCCATACCATACCAAAATTTTTGCGGGGTTCCCCTTCAAGATTCTCCGCACATGAGTCGCCCCGCAAGTCGGATCATCTTTTTATTTTTTCATCTTGATCCGACTTCTGGTGCGACCTCTATTCAAATCAATGGGCTCCCATAGGGAACCATTGATTTGAAATAGAGAAAGAAATGCCGGACGAGGCTTAACACAGCGTTAAGCCTCGTTGCATCGTGTTTTTACACCCTTTGCCGGCGTCTGACGTCTTTACAGCTCTAACGCTGGAGCTTCAGAACGCACTGGTCCTGGGTTTTTTTTGCAGCTTAAAAACGCCTATGCCATTTACAGCTCAAAAACGTCATGGTGGGCATGAGGCCATAGGCTAACATGGAGAGCCGTTTTTAAGCTGCAAAAAACGCTCATAAAAGTGGCTGTAAAAACATCCGTGGGCATGAGGCCTAAGGCCTCGTACACACGACTGGTTTTCTCGGCAAGAAACCATCAAGAAAACTGCTGGCAGAGCACCGGTCGTGTGTATGTTTTCTCGTTGAGAAAACTGCCGGGAATCTCGACAAAAAAAATAGAGAACCTGCTCTCTATTTTCTCACCGGGATTCTCGTCGGCCTGTTTCCCGATGAGAAAACTGTGTGTGTGTATGTGGCTACAAGCTTCCCTGTCCTGCGGTAAGCCCGCGCATGCTCGATGAGACTTCGACGCATGCGCGGTAGCTTACAAGGGTAGTGTAGGGTGAAGCAAGACGGCGGCAACGGCATCGAATGTGACGAGCGCATGCTCGTCATAGTCAATGACATCACCGCGTTCTTGCCATTCAAAAGAACTGTGGTTCTTTTGAATGGCCATCTGTATGCACGGATTGGCAAGAAAAGCTTGCCAGGAATCTCGTCAGGAAAAACAATTTTTTTTTTCTGACGGGATTCTCGGCCATGTGTACAGGACTTTAGCCTTCTCATCTTTTCCCATCCCATCTTCGTCGGGATTCTTGCCGGCCTGTTTACCGATGAGAAAACTGTGTGTGTGTATGCGGCTACAAGCTTACCTGTCCTCCGGTAAGCCCCCGCATGCTCGATGAGACTTCGACGCATGCGCGGTAGCTTACAAGGGTAGTGTAGGCTGAAGCAAGATGGCGGCGACAGCTTCGAATGTGATGAGCGCATGCTCATCGTAGTCGATGACGTCACCGCGTTCTTGCCATTCAAAAGAACGGCGGTTCTTTTGAATGGCCATCTGTATGCACGGCTTGGCAAGAAAAGCTTGCCAGGAATCTCGTCAGGAAAAACTATGTTTTTTTCCTGACGGGATTCTCGGCCCTGTGTACAGGGCTTTAGCCTTCCCATCTTTGGAGAAGTGACTTCATGCTTTCAAAGACTGCTCCAGCTGTGCTGAGTTCAGGACAGCAAAGACACATCAAAAACATAATTTCATCCATATGTTTTCATGTACTATATATATGTTTTGTCTTTTTTGTCGTTTGTTGTCTTGAAGGTTCAGTTCATGTGCATTTTTTATATTGTTGCATGTGTCCGCGATGAAAAATTGCATTAATATTATAATAGCAATGCTGTATAATGTTAGCTACTGAGACCAGGAGGGAACTCTGCACTTTTGTGCCTTACTGAAGTAAAATATGTTTAATTAAACTACTTTGTCTTACTAAAGAGTGAAGCTCCTTGTTGATTCTGCCTAGTCAGTAAGTGTCAAAGTAGGTCTAAATAGTATGTAACCTCCAGTGTCTAAACTTACCTTCATCACTGCTGCATAATGTTCTTTCAATACCATCAGCAGGTGCCAACAATGATCAGTAAAGATGGTACTTGCATTCTGTTAGGCATACCCCCCCAGACCACAAAATGACAGTACCCAAACCTGGTGATTGGCCAATCAAGCTTTAAGCACTGCATATAAAGTTTTAATTTCCTGACAGATTTTTGTGAATAAATAATGGATTAAACACAAGCTACTGTCTCCCTCAAGTGACTCTGTTTTAACTGTACTATTAAATGTTAGTCTTAGGTAGTTAGGAAGTTAAAGTGAGAAAGGAATAGAATTGGTCTGGTGTTTTCTTATAATCTCCCAACTGGATCAGCACGCACTTGTAATTGATAATGTGATTTGTTATCAATGACCTCAAAATGCATTATGCCCTGCTATAAAATAAACTTTTATCATCCAACTTATACTGTGTTATACTTAAACTTATACTGCGTTAGCTAAGTCTTCAGACAATATTATGTTCACAACAGCAGTTATTAAATCAGGATAACATGAGTGCAAAATGGAAACAGTAAACTTTTTCTTGACTTGTGTTGAAATACAAACTATTTGACGCATTGTCTGTTTCTGTGTGCTTTGACCTTTTAGCTTGTTCACCGTACTCTAAGCAGGAAATGTATAATAATAATAATAATAATAATATATATATATATATATATATATATATATATATATATATTCTGCGGCCAACCAACTATTGTATCTTGTACATCACATCTTGCACATTTTTAAAATAAACCGCAGACTCCTGCTCTATACGAATTGTCTCATTTGCACAATACCCCAGGTTGTGCTATATTGGGCTTTGCTTTAGTCAGCAGAGGACATAATGCATTCAGAACTGGTAAAAAGAGCTTTCCAACTAAACAAAAGATTAGCAAATACAGTTTGTAAATGAGCCTGCTTTTCACATTTACTTCTGTTCAGGCCAAAAATTATCTAGTTTCAACCTCAACCTTTGCTGAAGAAGCAGATTTGTTTCAATTTTATAGCTTACTGTGTTTTTTTTTTTCTTTAACAATGGAAGCTGTTGAAAGTATGTTTGTAATTCTTTAGTTCCACTGGGCATGTTTCAATTTACTTTCATATAGCAATAGCAATTCAGTTAAAACACAGGAGGAAAATACATATAGGGCAAAGCACACTACCATTAAAATGTGAAGGGGAAAGGTCTCGGTTTCATAGTGGTTGCTGTGTAATTAGGTGTATGTGGAACAGGAACATTAAATGAATATGTGCTATATAATGATGCTCCGGGTTTGGTAGCTGCACTAGTTGTTGGAATGCTTCATTGAGTAAGCAGGTATATGGAACAAAGTCACCCTAATTTTCACCCTGGAAACTATTAAAAAAAAATTCCCTAAGCACAATTTGCATTAATCACATAACAGAATTCCAATACAATTTTTTTTAAAACATTCCTTTGTGTAAAAAAAAAAACAGTTTATAGGGTTCTCATAGCTCTAAAAGTCATACACATGTGGACAAATTTAAATTGCTGTTAGCTGTCTATCACTCCTACTTTACTCCATCCATATGTAGCTGAACAGGTCTGAATCAGAAGCTTAAAACATACCTGCAGTGAAAAATTATGTACTTAGTGGTGTCATTCAATTCTAGATGTCTACAAAATAGGAATGTTTTTTTTTTCTATAGAGCCCCAATGTCTCCAAATAAAGGACGTGTTAAAGTGGTTGTAAACTGCGGCTGGTTTAAAAAAAAAAACACACACCTGTAAGACAATGGCATAATCTGCTAGTATGCATCCCATCCTAGCACATTATGAAATACTTACCTTAGAACGAAGCCCTCCAGCACCGCGCTGTCACCACTGAGAGGGCTAACATCTTCCTCCGATCTTTCTTTCGGGTTTGCATGCTCTGGCTGCGTGATTGGCCAGAGCCACGATTACATCACTCCTGCACATGCAAGCCGGAGCCCTCAGCGCCGGTGATGTCACTGGCTGCACCCAGGGTGAAGATCTCCTAAACGGTGCCCATTTAGGAGATATTAATTTTACCTACAGGTAAGCCTTATTATAGGCTTAGCTGTAGGTAAAAATCATAAAAGCAGGCTTTACTATCGCTTTAATTTTCAGACAACTAGCTGCCACTTCGGATGGCTCATTGCCTTACTACTGGCCCAATAGTGAGGTAAGAGAGGTGGAAGGAGTCAGGCTAGAGCCAGTATAATGAGAAGTTTAATGGATTGATTTAGAGCCCCTCATTGTTCATACATAAATGTGCACAGCCTTTAGCATTAGGGTGTGCACCCCAAAGCTCAAACACACATGCGTGTGAGTGTGTGTGTCTATACAGTATATCGCCCTGGCACATTGATCTCCTTGCCGACACAGTGAAAGATAATGGCAGATCCGGTAAGAGAAAGATTTTTCCCATCTCCCCACTGCTACACAGAGAGATAATGCTAATGCACACTAAGTGATTAGGGTGTGCCCAAGCACATCTGGCACACCCTGTGCGCATGCCTATGTATTCATATACTCTAGAAAAGGACAAACCTGTTTCATATACTGTACAGGGGTGTGCCTCCAGTTGAAGGCAAGCTGCAGTAGATTTGGCCCTGTGCTTCACATGTCTGATACATGATTAAAGTTGAATTCCAAGCTAAAAGCAAAATACACAGATGATATCCATATTTGGAAACTATATTTGTCCACCCTGTTGTGAGATTGATAAGGCTCTGCTACACAGCACAGCCCTGTCTGGCCAATTTTTCTCTGCCACAGTTAAGTCTTGCTAACAGGTATTTTCTCTCACCCAGCCTGTTACTGGACAGTGAAAGAAGCAGAAAACTGAAGCGTTCTCCTCCTTTCAGTATACCCATTGTTTGCATAAATAGCAAAGGAGCACTGCAGCACAACTAATTGGCCTTATTTTGCTACTTCTCTCTCTTATAGTCTGAGCTTTGCTGTACATAGGATTGAATGAGGCTGACACCAGGTCAAGTTCGGGTACTTACACAGCCTTCATTCTACAAATACATTTATCAGTGTATTATTGAACGTGGATTTGCATACCTTTTGTGTCTGCCTAGAGTTCAGCTTTAAAGTGGAAGAAAAGCCTAAGTCTAAATTATTCTAAAAATTGTCTCTCCCCCTTCCTCCTATCTATCCTTCATACCCTGCATAAAAAAGATGTGTGTACTTACCGCTCTGGTCCATGGTCATGTAATCCTGCAGCTCTGGTTCAGGGGGTACTGGACATTGGCTGGGAATTCCAGGAGCTGTGACATCACCCATAGGCTCCCATAGCCCAACTGCTGTTGATCATCCTTCTTCTCCCCTGCAACAGCTGCTGACTGACAGAGGGGACAGAGAGCTGCGGGATCACATGACCGGACCCGAGCATATTAAAAATAGATAAGTATACACATCTTTTTTATACAGGCTAAGAATAGTTAACTTAGGCTTTTTTTTTGCACTTTATTGGGGTTTTCGCACCAATAAAATGAAATTCCCACCACTTGTGGCTCTTGTGGTTACCTATAGGGGCTGCACAAGTAATAGCCAGGTCACTGTTCTTCACAATTGATGCAGGAATGCTGGAAAGAAAAAAATAGTACAAATGTGGAACTGTTGCAAGCAATCAGAATCATTGTTTGATTGTTCTTACAAATGAAATGTGAACCCTGTTTGAATGTTACTGGTAACAACACCCATGTTTTTTTTGTTTTTTTTCCATTTTCCTTTCTCCAGTTTTCATGTATCAGCCTCTGAGCCTTCCAGGCTGCTCAGAGCAGCATAGGTTGCAAAACAGGACAACTCTAGGGAAACCTACAGAAGGGAAGCGAGCAGCAACCAAATATCCACAGGTAGTTGGACAGTTCTCTAACTTTGCTCAGCTTTTGAACCACATTCAAGACATAAAAAGCAAAGAAGCAGGAATAATAACACTGAATCTATAACATATCAATGAAACGGTATAGTAGGGACGTTTAGGACATTAAATGCAAATAAATCTAATTAAAGTAAAATATGTTTGCACTTTTTTTTGTTAATACTTTTTACATTTTTGGAATTGGACTTTTCAATTGGAATTAAAGATTACACTTTTTCATTGCAAAGTTCATTTTTTGTTTCTTGACTTAGTTCCTCTTTAGTTTTCAATAGGTTTTATGTCATTGGCTTTCTTTTTACAGAAGCTTCATGATATTTGTTTTGTTGTCCTTAAGTTAAATAGAAAAAGAATCAAGGTTCCCTCCATTAGTTTCCATAAATGCCCTAATGTTCACAAATGCCAGGCTGTCATTCGCATCAGGTCTACGCAGTTGGAATAGAAGTTGCTTTTAAAAGCTACCCAAGAGTCAATTAAAATACAGTAATGCTGACATTTGCAGCATACCGGATGATCAAAGTAAAGAATGCCCGTACAGCTTCTGACATAAAAGCAGTGTGTTTGGCTGTGGAGTGACACAGTGTAACAGGTCAGGTAATTATCTAAAAAAATCTATGATGTATCTGTTGCAATTGCTTAGCTTGTTTCCATTATCAGAGCTATCAAACAGAACAGCACTCTCACTTCTCCTGATGGATCGTAAAGCTGGTGACACCCTCTCTTTCCCGATGCAGATGGCATCTTAGAATCGGCTGAATTAATTTGACAATAAATAGATGATAACAGTTGCTGTCTTCTGTTTTTTTGCCGCTCGGTTTTAATTGCGCCAGGACAGATTTGAACACTTCTGGGAATTGCCCAGAAGCTGCTTGTACGATTAGCAATTCCCTCTCTCTTTCTCAACCTGTCTCTTACTTTGTTCTTGTATTATTTGCATGATAATTGCTCAATGGAAATACATTTTATTTTTTTTTCTCCCCCTCAACCTTCCATCTAAATCTTTGTGCATTAGTTATGTAGATTAAGGTTTGTTTTTCCATTTCGCCTTGATGTGTTTATTAATTTAATGAAGGATTTTGACAGCGACGTCTGCATGCTGAGGGTACAGTGAGGCTAAGGCCATGGGTATATTCTAACTGGCTGCATATTTTCTGCTTCACTAGCATTATAATTGGCTTAATGGCTTTTCGGTTATGTATGTTGGCTTTCTTCTTCCTATCTAAAGCAGACTAATTACAGCTTTTTACATTAAAATCGGATGGATTTCAATTTATCTCCTAGAAATTATCACAATAATTACAGTAATAAATTAGGCATATGGATGCCATTAATCACACCAGTTTAAACTCTGGCCTCATAGCAGCACAGCACTGAGCGTTCTTTTGAATGTGCATTCAAATGTATGCTAGGCTAGTGTAAGGGATTTGAATTCCCCAAGCAACTAAGTGAATATATGGGAGCCTAGGGCTGTGGGTGCACTGAAAAAAATATTGATTTGCAACAGCCGAGCGCTTATATTTTAACTGTCTTATTGCTGAGAATAAGAAGGAAAAAAAATTGTATATATCTTTTTTTTATAGAGTTTGAAAAATTATCAGTACATATTACCAGAATAAATGGGTATTCTTCATATTCTAATAAACAGAATATTTAAAACTATTTATGAGAGAGCCGATTTGAATCTGATCTGAATATAATTTGTGAGCCTGCTGGAATGTTTAACTATTTTTAACTAAAGACGTGTGACACACATACCACAAGCGTCTAGGTCAATTCAGTAACATCATTCTTCTAATAAAAGGAGATGTGTGTTGTATAAAATATTACCAAAAATCAAGCATCACTCAGGTAATCGCTGCAAACTTACAGAGTATCAGCTTGATGGATATGATCTAATGTGTATTGAGATCATTTCATTAACCATGTTCTCCCCTATTAACTGTGTCTCATTTTATTTCTCTTTGCATGATCTTATATGAAACGCCTAAAGTGTATCTAAACCCAAGAACAAAGAAATATATTGCAGTTTGGCAGTCCTTAGATGTGGTGAATGCATTTGTTTGCATAAGGCCGGGTTCGCACATGTGTGGTTTGACGCCCGGAGTCCAGTGTGTTTCTGTTCCCCAATTCAGGTGCAATTCGGGTGTGAAATTTTACTTGAATTCACACCTGAGCTGGACCCAAAAATGCACAGGACACTTTTCAAAACTGCAACGGTGGCCACCCCGCACATGTGTGAACCGGCTCCATTGAAAGCTGTTCACATTCACATGTTCTGCGAATTGAATCCAATTCGCATATATATGAACCCAGCCTTAGGCAAATTGTGCTGACATATCAGCAGTGTGGCCAGGTTGGCTCAGCACAAAAATATTTTTTTCATGTCTAAAGGTGCATTTGCACTGTACTATAAAGTATGCTATTAACTAAGAATCTTCATTGTGCAAGCTACCATCCTCACAAAATGAGCAATTTACTCTCCAAGGCTGGGATGTGAGATTTGACCTTGCCATCCCTATTCTGGGGTCAAGGGGCATCAAAAGATTGCTGCATCACTTGAAAACTGAAGACTGTTTTAAACATATGCAATGGGCAATCTAGTTGGTAGTGAAGCTGGGGAACGCAGTGATGTCACCAAGAGCGGCTTTGCATTTTTAATAGTCACCTCTTATTTTTATCTCACAACAGTCAGAATGTCAGTGGCCGGGGCTCTGGCAGGTTTAGAGTATTCTTTTTCTGAGGAATTTCTACCTTGCAACCACTTAAAGCTTAACCCTAGTTTTAGTGAACTTTAAATAGCTGGTTTGGACTTGCATTTACTATGCAGCGGTAGGGATGAGCTTTGAGTTAGAGTCGAACTCATGTTCGACTCGAACATTGCCTGTTCCCCCGTTCGCCGAACAGCGAACAATTTGGGGTGTTCGTGGCAAATTCGAAAAGCCACGGAACACCCTGTAAAACACCCTGTAAAAGTCTATGGGAGAAATCTAAAGTGCTAATTTTAAAGGCTTATATGCAAGTTATTGTCATAAAAAGTGTTTGGGGACCCGGGTCCTGCCCCAGGGGACATGCATCAATGCAAAAAAAGTTTTATAAAACGTCTGTTTTTTCGGGAGCAGTGATTTTAATAATGCTTAAAGCAAAACAATAAAGCCCTGTACACACGATCGGATAACCTATGGATTTTCTTCCGATGGATTTGACCATCGGAAATCCGATGAAACTGTTTTTCATCAGTCTTGGCCACACACCATCAGTTAAAAAACCGACGGCAAGAAAACGACGGCACGTACAAAACGTATGACGCGCTATAAAAGGGCCAAACAAATCTAATGGCGCCACCCCTTGGGCTGCTTTTGCTGATTTCGTGTTACCGCGTGTTAGTAAAAGTTTGGTGAGAGCCAATTCGCGCTTTTCAGTCCCCGTGCTTTGCAGATCGTTTCCTGGTGTTCAGTTTGTGCTTGTGGGTTTGTATTTGTGATTCAGTGCGTGCAGTCAGGTCGTTACTGCCTTGCAGTGCCTTCTTGGCCGTTCGTTTACTGTTTTTCAGGTCGTTCTTCTCAGGCCTTGCTGTTCCACGGTGCGTTCTGTTTGAGTGCGTTCTGACCAGCCGACCGGTTTAAAACCATGTTTGAAGTGCGTTCTCGTTCTCGAGCTCGTGCTGGCTTTGGGCTTGGTGTTGCAGTTAACACTGTAACCCGAGTTCAGTCTGTGAACAGGGTGAGGAGGAGTTCATGGACTAAGAATTGGTTGCTCCAGCGGGACCAATTCTCTCATATGCCTCTGCTGCGGGAAATCCATGAGAATAATCCTGATGATTTCAGGAATTATCTCAGGATGACGGACCCCGTATTTCACAGTCTGTTGGATTTGCTGTCCCCCTATATCACGAGGCAGGACACTGTGATGCGCCAGGCCATCACTGCCGAGCAGAGGTTTATTGCCACGTTGAGATACCTGGCGACTGGGAGAAGCTTGCAGGACCTCAAGTTCTCACCAGGCATCTCCCCCCAGGCTCTCGGGATCATTATCCCTGAGACATGTTCGGCCATCATTCAGGTCCTGCAGAAGGACTATATGAAGGTAATTTTGCTCCTTTAACCTCACATTATATGTTTTGATTGTTTTAGAATCTTCTTTTTTTTTCCTCCTAACCCAAATTTGCCTGTTTGTAATATCCTGGTAATGTCCCCATTTTCCCCATGCATTTTTTTACCTGTAAAGGCCTTTTTGGGCCCTACATGCCTATTTCCCTTCACTAACCTCTCCAGCATGCTCTCGTGGGTGCAAACCCAGCTAGCCTTCTATTTTCCTTTTCCTTTTTTTGGGGTCATTGTCCGCGTAGTTTGACAACCCTCCCTCCCACCCCCCCTAAAGATGTTAAAAAAAAATTAGTTCTCAATCAAGCTCAGCAGAGTGGTAGAGCCTTTTTTGGATCCCCCACAATCACCTTAGCCCCCCCCTTACATTATTTTAGAATGTCCAGTCAGCGGGGGTGAGGCATCTGCTAAGTGGGCCTTTGTTTATTGGTAGGAAAAACTCCCTTAAATAATAATGTTAGAATGATGTTGGTCAACACTGTTTTTGTGTGTAATCTGCTTGCACTGTAAACATAAACCGTACTAATGTCTTCTTTTTGTTTGACTCCACAGTTCCCTAGCACACCACAGGAATGGCTGACTGTGGCCTCCCAATTTGCCCAGCGGTGGGATTTCCCCAACTGCGGAGGGGCAATTGATGGGAAGCACGTCCACATAGTGCCACCACCCCGTTCGGGGTCATACTATTTTAACTATAAAGGTTTTAATAGCATAGTGTTAATGGCGGTGGTGTCAGCACAGTACGAGTTCCTGTATGTGGACGTGGGGAAGAACGGCCAGATGTCCGATGGCGGAGTATTCGCAGAGACGGAGTTCTCTCACCGTCTGCAGGCTGGGGGTCTTGCACTGCCTCCAGATGCAGAGAACGTGGAAGGGCTACCGTTCGTTTTCATTGCGGATGAAGCTTTTGGACTAGGACCACACCTCATGCGGCCGTTTCCCCAACGCACCCTCACCCCGGAGAGGAGGGTTTTTAATTACCGGCTGGCCAGAGCCCGGAGAGATGTGGAGAATGCCTTCGGGATAATGGCCAGCCGGTTCCGCCTGTTCCAGACAGCTATTAATTTGGCGGATTATAAACTCAACAACATTGTCTACTGCTGCTGCTTGTTGCACAATTTTTTAAGGAAATTCTCCACAAATTATGTGTCATCAGTTGGGCCTGAGGCCGGTCCCTCTGAAC
Source organism: Rana muscosa (assembly GCA_029206835.1). NCBI lineage: Eukaryota > Metazoa > Chordata > Amphibia > Anura > Ranidae > Rana > Rana muscosa. Next base: position 707,953,956 of record CM055117.1, read on the forward strand.
TGATAAATCTGACCGGCCTCAGCACTGCCCGTACTGGCTTGGCCCCCCAAAGTGCCAGTGAAATACATCAGAAATACGTAGAGTATTTCACGGGTAGGGGGGCCATCGCAATGCCAGACCACATCTGACCTTTGCTTTTACCATTTTAAAATAAACAAAAATATTTGATTTACTACAAACTTGTGTTGTCATTCTTGTATTTGGGGTTTGTGTCTCCCAGGTTCTAGTAGTGCCAAGTGTATTTCTCCTTAGTAAATAGCCTTCAATCTCAGAGGTAAAAACACTCATTTTGCATCTTCAGAACTGCTATTGAGCATAGAAAGAACAAGGCACACCTTTTTTAGACTTCCCAAATGTTTTTATTGATTGCACCACAGTTTTGGGTTTTTTTCGAAATTTTTTTTTTTTTGGTTTTTGTGCGGCTTTTTTAGCAGAAACATGCATGGGTCAAAAGCCACATTTTTTTAAAGAAAAAGTAATAAAATAACACAGTGAAAAATACAAACAGGAGATGGGGTGATGTTACCCCTGATCCATCCCAAATGTGAAGAACCACACTTTCTTTTTGGGGCTCAAATGGGTATCTTCAACATGATCCCATGGCTAGGGTAAACATGTGCTATCTGCCATCATGGGGGATCAATGAACGTGCTTTGGGGGTGAAAACCCTTCCTCTCCCCTACTTGAGGAGGGAGGAAGAGGTTGCACCCCCAAAACAGGGACATAGATATCCTGTGACGGCAGATAGCACATGTTGAGTCTTCAGTGTGTGCATCCTCACATTTGGGCTGGTGGAAATCCCATAGAAAAATTCCGACACATAACAAAACACACAAAAAGGGGGGGGGGGGTTCACACTATTCTCCCCAAAATATCTATCATGTTTTTATATTTTTGCTCAATCACAATCATTCTCTTTCTCATAATGTCCATTTCGCTACTGCATTCCATGATTTCCTGAATGATTATTTTGGCGCTGGCACTCGAGAATGGAAGATTTGGACTTCCTGACACACCCCCACGTTCAGTCCCTAAAAAGAAACAAATATTTTAAAACTATGCAGGCCTACATCAGGATTTACCTTGAAGTTGTGGTGACAGACACTGACCTGTTGTGCTGATAAGCTCCACCTCTCCTTCCTCCACCTCCCCTTCCTCCACCTCCACATTCTCCCCCTCCGCTTCCTGAACCTGCTGAACTTGGTCTGCTTTGGGATCTTCGGGGAGTTTCTGTGGTGTTGGGTTCCTCGTCTCATGAGCATGGTGTCCTCCCACTCTCCTCTCCCCTATGGGAATAGCAAAAAAAATGTAGCCTTTAGCACACAGACTTTTTAGGCCTGAAAATGGATTCTCAAAGTTTTAAAGTGGGGTCCAATTGATATTTGGCCCTGAGTTTCAAGATGAACATATGAGATCTTGCAAACTCAACAAAGCAACATTTTGGAAGACACTCACAAATACACTTGGATAACCACCAAGGTATCCACTGGACCACCTGTGTGTGACACAGTTAAGAAATTTGGTCATGTGGCCCAGAGTATAGTATCTTGATGAAGAACAAAAAAGAGTACACAACTGCTGGAGTGTCATCTCCTTTACCCAGAATACAGTTTATTCTTTCATTCACATTCTACATTTCCTTACAACACATCATCTAGCCAACAATGTGTAGATAAACATTGTTGAAGTAAAATGAGGCATGCCCACATGTAGTTTACGTGGATATGTGCCAAACATGTTTGGGGGAAGAGCAGCAATTATTTTTACAACACATTTAGCAAATAAGTGGACTCTCCACTTAACATATAAAAGTTGAGATTTTAAAATGTGAAACCAGTCAAGCCAAGCACATGTTGCAAAACATGGAAGAATACATATTACAATGTGAAAGAACACAGTAAAATATACTTACTTTTTTCAATGCTCTTTATAAGCTTCCTATATTGCTCCGGCTCCCTGAGCTTCAGGTCTGACCACCTTTTACGGAGTTGTTCCTTGGATCTCCTGACCCCATATTTTTTATAGAGAGTCTTCGCCACTTTGTCCATAATTTGTGACTTCCGGAGATTAGGGGTGTCGTATGGGCCATGCTTGCCGTCGTAATCCTTCCTCCGCAGAATGTCCACCATCTCCGCCATCTCAGAAAAAGACATATTAGTCGCCTTGTATCTTTTTTTACAGGATCGGGACGTTTCCGCCTCCGGGCTTTCCTCGTCGGTAATTTCTAATAAAGAAGCCACCTGTGTCTGCGACATGTCGCCGTCTCACACTGTGCGCCGATCGTTAAGGGGCGGGGAAATGCTGAAAAAGTCCGTCATGGGCGGGCGACGAGGGCGGAGTTACACGCATGCGCAGGGTATAAAAAGGGGAAAGAAGTTATTAGGGATGCGCGGAGTAAGGACGACCGGAAGTGAACCAACGAAGTGAACTAAGGTAAGAAGGGAACTCGGGCCTGCAGTGGCCTATAATGGTTCATGATTGTAAAGGGCAATATTGTGATAAGTTGAGGAGAATCAATTCTGATCCTTTTCTTTTTTTTACTTTTTTTTTTACTTGATGATCCAAAAAGATGCATAAACTACGAGAGCCGGAGGTGATGCTGACTTTTATTGAAAAATATAAGGAACAGCGCAACCTGTGGGAACTGAAACACCCTGCGTACCACAAAAGTGATGTACGTCGGGCAACTATTACCAAATTAGCAGAGGACATGAAGCCATGGATCCCAGATGCAGACTACACTATGATCAATAATAAAATCAACAACCTGCGTAATTCGTATAAAAAAAATACAAGGAAGTGCGCCAGTCAAAGAGATCAGGAGCAGCAGCCGACGATGTAGTAAAGCCCAAGCTGTGGTACTACAGACATCTTCAATTTCTGGATGACCAGCTCGAGGCCAGGGAATCTATTTCCAGCCTTCCCTCAACCCTTCCTTCCACCCTTCCCTCCAGCGTTCCTTCCACCCTTCCCTCCACCCCTGCAGAGGCGGAGGAGGAGCCTCCCGAGCTAGAAGAGCCAGATCTTCGCATCTTCAGCCAGGTATAGTATTTTTGATCATAATTAGAGTTGAGCGGGTAGCTGGATATTCGGGTCCGGCGGGTTCGGCCGAACTTCAGAAAAAAGTTCGGATTCGGGACCGAACTTTAGCCCGAACCCGGACCCGGACCCGGACCCCATTGAAGTCAATGGGGACCCGGACTTCTGACGACTAAAAAGGCTCTAAAAAAGTAATGGAAAGGGCTAGAGGGCTGCAAATGGCAGCAAAATGTTGTTAAGAACATGGTAAGTGCTCTGCAAACAAATGTGGATAGGAAATAACTTAAAAGAACATAAAAAAAAATAAAAAATAAAAAAATATGCTGGAGGCCCCCTTTTCAGCAGAAGAGGTACAGGAAGTCATTAAGAACCTCAGAAACTCAACGGCACGATGCCACACATATGGTGGGAATGCCCCAGAATACGCCCTTTATGGAATAAATTATTTAATTTAATGGATAAGCTAGTGGGAAAATAAAATACTTTGAAATAAAAATGTAGCGGGGTGCTAAATTTAAGGAAAGTGTTTGAGTGGTAAATAGGCTCAAATACCCTAATTCTGTAGGATTCATGGACCATTTTGTCCTCGGGGGACAGTATTGGTGTGCAGTTCCCTGCGGCCTACAGGTGGCGCCTTTTGTGTCCCCTCTTGGCAGTAGTACAGCGGGGCGGGGAACCTGCTGTGCATGCTGGGAGAGCATATAAAAGGGGCAGACCTTTGGCCTGGGGGCTGATGTCCAGTGGGGTCCGCGCCCAGGTGCCTTCGGCCTGGGTGCATGTGTTCCTGTTCCATCTCGGGCACCTTTAGCCCGGGGTGAGGTACTATCCTGGAGTTCTTGCTGCCCTGGGTATGGAGGCCTAGGGGCGGGAGTAAAGCCTGGAGTCCAGAGCCGCCTCGTGTAGGGGACCCTGTTCCAGGGAAGGGAGGATCATTCTGATGGACCGATGCGGGAGTCACGGTGAAGGAATGGTCTGTTGACTCCCTGGAGAGATGTCTTCCCCTTGATATGGGCTAGGTTCGTAGAAGGAGAAGCTCAAGGTCACCTTGACTGTATCAGAGGCCTTATTCAACCGGCCCGTGGCAGGGGCCTTATACACCCTGGTCTGTGGCTGAGACCAAAGTTCTCCAGGCCCGTGGCAGGGGCCTTGTACACCCGGTCTGTGGCAGAGACCAACCTCAATGTCTGTGGCAGAGACCGTGCGCCAAAAACTGTTTGAGAAACCTAAGCAGTGAAGTGAATGTGCTACGTTTGTGCCTGGACCTCCTCCACACCTTAAGCTGTCCTGTTTCTTTGCTCTAACCTTTTCTATCTGAGTACAGTTTATTTTGCCATGAGAGAATAAGAGTTGGAGTTTCAGCTGGTGTGGACATTGACTTTACTGGCAATTAAAGGACTTGCCTCTACCTACAGTAGAGGTGAGAATCATCCTCTGGAGGAGTTTTGACTCTGGCTGTGGACACGGCCCGTTAAGTACACCGCTCAACCTCTTTATATAGGAGGATACGGGCTGGTAGTGCGGTGTGCCTTTCTCCCTCCTGCGAAGAGCCAACAACATAAAGGCAGGTAAGGGGGAAAGGATCTGTGCGCTACAAAAAAAAAATAATAATTTTAATCTTGGCCTAGCAGGACGAGGTCCATATGGAGTAGGAGGTTGAGGTGGCGGTGGATGTGGCTGTGTAGGTGGAAGCGGCGGTGGAGGAGGACGAGGTAGCCAACACTGGTTCAAAAATACAACAATGGCTGGGTAAGGCCGGTGATGTGTCGAATTCTGTCCCCTGTCGAATAGTGTCCGCCCTGTACTGCGCTTGCTGAGTATGTAGGACAAGGGGATTTCAAAAATCTCCCAAGACTAACGGCGCCTGCGTGTTGAGTTCAGGTGAAGGCCACACCATCCGTGGTTCAAGCCGAGCCAAGCAAGGCCGCGATCGAAGCGAGCCCGTGAGGGGCCCTGTTACTATGTGCTACCGTATGTCCTCTTGGATGGTGGGGCTTGAACCTGCACTCACCGCGCAGGCGCCGTTCATCTTCGGAGATTTTGTGAATCTCCTTGTCCTCTGTACTGCGCTGCGCTGCGCCTGCGCAGTACGGGCCGGGCACAATCCGATGGCCGGACAGTTTTTGTCACAACACCGGTATACATGTCTATTCTGCACAAGGTACGGACAAGTCCTGTGGGATCCATGCCTGGTTCATTTTAATGAACGTGAGCTTGTCCACATTGGCTCTGGACAGGCGGCTGCGCTTGTCTGTGATAACGCCCCCTGCCGTGCTAAATACACGTTCAGATAATACACTGGCTGCAGGGCAGGCCAGCACCTCCAAGGCATAAACGGCAAGCTCAGGCCATGTGCCCAATTTGGAGACCCAGAAGTTAAAGTGGGCAGACCCGTCATCCAGTACGTGTAGGCCTGTGGACACATACTGCTCAACCATGTTGGTGAAATGCTGCCTCCTGCTAAGACGTTCCATCTCAGCTGGTGGTGCTGGTTGTTGTGGCGTGCTGACAAAGCTTTTCCACATTTCGGCCATGCTAACCCTGCCTTCTGAGGTGCTGCCGGTGCCCCGGCTGCGTTGGCGACCTCTTCCTCCTCCTCTGCCTTCGCCTTGTGCTTCCACCGTACGCCCGCTGTCAGGTGGGAATGCCACCAGCAGCGCGTCTACCAGCGTGCGCTTGTACTCGCGCATCTTACGATCCCGCTCCAGTGAGGGAATTAAGGACGGTACGTTGTCCTTGTAACGGGGATCCAGCAGGGTGGCCACCCAGTAATCAGCACCAGTTAAAATGTGGGCAACTCGGCTGTCGTTGCGGAAACACTGCAGCATGTAATCGCTCATGTGTGCCAGGCTGCCCAGAGGCAAAGAAAAGCTGTCCTCTGTGGGAGGTGTATCGTCTGTGTCCTCTGTATCCCCCCAGCCACGCACCAGTAATGGCCACGAGCTGGTCTGAGTGCCACCCTGCTGTGAACATGGCTCCTCCTCCTCCTCCTCCTCCTCCTCCTCCTCCATCTCCTCCTCCACCTCGTCATCCTCCAGAACTGTGCCCTTTCTGCCGGACAATTGTGTACCTGGCGTTTGTTGGTGCAGGAACCCACCCTCGTAGCCACTTGTGAAAGACTGCCCTGAAAGCCTTTGAAATGATCCCGCTTCCTCCTCCTCCTCCTCATCCTCCTGTGCCACATCCTCTTCCATCATCGCACGAAGCATTTTTTCAAGGAGGCATAGAACTGGGATAGTAACGCTGAGAACGGCGTCATTGGCACTGGCCATGTTGGTGGAGTACTCGAAACAGCGCAACAAGGCACACAGGTCTCGCATGGAGGCTCAGTTATTGGTGGTGAAGTGGTGCTGTTCCGCAGAGCGACTCACGCGTGATTGCTGCAGCTGAAACTACACTATTGCCTGCTGCTGCTCGCACAGTCTGGCCAGCATGTGCAAGGTGGAGTTCCACCTTGTGGGCACGTCACATATGAGGCGGTGAGCGGGAAGGCCGAAGTTACGCTGCAGCGCTGACAGGCGAGCAGCAGCAGGGTGAGAACGCCGAAAGTGCGCACACACAGCCCGCACTTTCTGCAGCAGCTCTGGCATATTGGGGTAATTTTTAAGGAACCTCTGGACCACCAAGTTCAGCACATGCGCCAGGCAAGGGATGTGCGTCAAACCGGCTAGACCCAGAGCTGCTACGAGATTTCGCCCATTATCGCACACCACCAGGCCGGGCTTGAGGCTCACTGACAGCAACCACTCATCGGTCTGTTGTTCCATGTCCCTCCACAACTCCTGCGCGGTGTGGGGATTTTCCCCCAAACAGGAAAGTTTTAAAACTGCCTGCTGTCGTTTACCCCTGGCTGTGCTGAAGTTGGTGGTGAAGGTGTTACGCTGAATGGATGAGGAGGCGGTAGAGGATGAGGAAGCGGAGAAGGAGGAGTTAGCAACAGGAGGCAAACTGAAGCGCCCTGCAATCCTCGGTGGTGAAAGGACATGCGCCAAACCGCTATCTGCCTCAGGCCCAGCCGCCACTGCATTTACCCAGTGTGCTGTTAGGGAGATATAACGTCCCTGACCGTGCTTACTGGTCCACGCATCCGTAGTTAGGTGGACCTTGCCACAGATGGCGTTGCGCAGTGCACACCTGATTTTGTCCCCCACCTGGTTGTGCAGGGGAGGGATGGCTCGCCTGGAAAAGTAGTGGCGGCTGGGCACGACGTACTGCGGGACAGCCAATGCCATCAGGCTTTTAAAACTCTGCGTCTCCACCAGACGGAATGACAGCATTTCAAAGGCCAGGAATTTTGAAATGCTGGCATTCAGGGCCAGGGATCGCGGGTGGCTAGGGGGGTACTTCCTCTTTCGCTCCAATGTTTGGGAGATAGAGAGCTGAACGCTTCATTGTGGAGATGGTTGGTGACCCAGGTGGTAGTGATGCTGGCAGATCCTCTGTTTGCGGGGTGACAGGTGCCACTGTCACTACAGAGGTGGATGAAGAGGCCGAGACTGCAGCAGAAGAGGAAGCAGGAGGAGCCAGAGACCTTTCTTGGTTTTTGAGGTGTCTACTCCACTGCAGCTCGTGCTTTGCACTTAGATGTCTGGTCATGCAGCTTGTGCTCAGGTTGAGAACGTTTATGCCTCGCTTCAGGCTCTGATTGCACAGCGTGCAAACCACTCGTGTCTTGTCATCAACACACTGTGTGAAGAACTGCCACGCTAGGGAAGTCCTTGGACCTGGCTTTGGTGTGCTCGGTCCCTTGCTGCGTTGGTCAGTAGCAGATGTACTGTCTAGGGGACGAATGCTCCGTTTTTGCACCCTGCTCCCTCTTCTGCTGTGCTGGTGGCTCTGTGCGACCACCGCCTCTTCCTCCGAACTACACTGGTCACCTGCATAACGTTGATTCCATGTGGGGTCGAGGACCTCATCGTCCTCCACATCATCTTCCACCCAGTCTTCACCCCTGCCCTCCATGTCTGTCTGCACAATTGCGAAAGCAGCAGCAGTTGGCACCTGTGTTTCGTCATCATCCCAGACGTGCTGCGATGGTCCTCCCATGTACCCATCATGAAACATAAGTGGTTGGGCATCGGTGCACTCAATCTCTTCCACTTCTGGGGCAGGGCTAGGTGGATGGCCCTGGGAAACCCTGCTAACAGAGTCATCGAAAAGCAGAAGAGACTGCTGCATGATTTGGGGCTCAGACTGCTTGGCTGATTTGCAAGGGGGTGAGGTGAAAGACTGATGGACATGGGCTTCAGGTGCCAACTCTGATCTTTCATCAGAAGAGTGGGTGGGAGACAATGTGAAGGAACCCGAGGCACTGTCAGCAACCCAATCTACTATCGCCTGTACTTGTCCTGGCCTAAACATTGGTACAGCCTCATTAGGCGCGACAAAATACCGCCGCAGGCTCGGTCGCCTACTCGCACCTGAGGAAGGTGTTTCACTTGTGCGTGTAGCTGGCACAGATCCACCACGTCCTCTCCCTGCAACAGGAGCTCCACCAGCAGCACCACGACCGGGGCCACCACGTCCCTTTGACCTTCCCCTCATATTTTCCAAATTTAGGATCTTGCCCTAAATGGCGTTTTTTGGAAGACCACAACACACCCACAGTACGTAATGGCTGAAACGCACAGCTACAGAACTGCAGAAAATGCTATACAAAAAAAAAAGGTTGTTTTTTTTAGTATAGCACAGTACAAGGAAAATATATAGAAATTGTTTATTTCACACACCTCCAGATGTGTATTTCACACTGCAAAATATTTTCTGTGGCCCTAAATGGCGTTTTTTGCCAGACCACAACACACCCACAGCACGTAACCGCTGAATCGCACAGCTACAGAAAATGCTATTCAAAAAAAAAGGTTTTTTTTTTTTAGTATAGCACTGTACAAGAAGAATATATAGAAATTGTTTATTTTACACACCTCCAGATGTGTATTTCACACTGCAAAATATTTTCTGTGGCCCTAAATGGTGTTTTTTGGAAGAGCACAACACAACCACAGTATTTAACCACTGAATCGCACAGCTATAGAAGTGCAGAGAATGCTATTCAAAAAAAATTTTGTTTTTTTTAGTATAGCACTGTATAATATATAGAAATTGTTTATTTTACACACCTCCACATGTGTATTTCACACTGCAAAATATTTTCTGTGGCCCTAAATGGCGTTTTTTGACAGACCACAACACACCCACAGCGCGTAACCGCTGAATCGCACAGCTACAGAAAATGCTATTCAAAAAAAAAGGTTGTTTTTTTTAGTATAGCACTGTACAAGAAGAATATATAGAAATTGTTTATTTCACACACCTCCACATGTGTATTTCACACTGCAATTTTTTTTCTGTGGCCCTAAATGGCGTTTTTTGGAAGAGCACAACACAACCACAGTATTTAACCACTGAATCGCACAGCTATAGAAGTGCAGAGAATGCTATTCAAAAAAAATTTTGTTTTTTTTAGTATAGCACTGTACAATATATAGAAATTGTTTATTTTACACACCTCCACATGTGTATTTCACACTGCAAAATATTTTCTGTGGCCCTAAATGGCGTTTTTTGACAGACCACAACACACCCACAGCACGTAACCGCTGAATCGCACAGCTACAGAAAATGCTATTAAAAAAAAAGGTTGTTTTTTTTAGTATAGCACTGTACAAGAAGAATATATAGAAATTGTTTCTTTTACACACCTCCAGATGTGTATTTCACACTGCAAAATATTTTCTGTGGCCCTAAATGGCGTTTTTTGGAAGAGCACAACACAACCACAGTATTTAACCACTGAATCGCACAGCTATAGAAGTGCAGAGAATGCTTTTCAAAAAAAAATTTGTTTTTTTTAGTATATCACTGTACAATATATAGAAATTGTTTATTTCACACACCTCCAGATGTGTATTTCACACTGCAAAATATTTTCTGTGGCCCTAAATGGTGTTTTTTAGAAGAGCACAACACAACCACAGTATTTAACCACTGAATCGCACAGCTATAGAAGTGCAGAGAATGCTATTCAAAAAAAAATTTGTTTTTTTTAGTATAGCACTGTACAATATATAGAAATTGTTTATTTTACACACCTCCACATGTGTATTTCACACTGCAAAATATTTTCTGTGGCCCTAAATGGCGTTTTTTGACAGACCACAACACACCCACAGCACGTAACCGCTGAATCGCACAGCTACAGAAAATGCTATTCAAAAAAAAAGGTTGTTTTTTTTAGTATAGCACTGTACAAGAAGAATATATAGAAATTGTTTATTTTACACACCTCCAGATGTGTATTTCACACTGCAAAATATTTTCTGTGGCCCTAAATGGCGTTTTTTGGAAGAGCACAACACAACCACAGTATTTAACCACTGAATCGCACAGCTATAGAAGTGCAGAGAATGCTATTCAAAAAAAATTTTGTTTTTTTTTAGTATATCACTGTACAATATATAGAAATTGTTTATTTCACACACCTCCAGATGTGTATTTCACACTGCAAAATATTTTCTGTGGCCCTAAATGGCATTTTTTGGAAGAGCACAACACAACCACAGTATTTAACCACTGAATCGCACAGCTATAGAAGTGCAGAGAATGCTATTCAAAAAAAATTTTGTTTTTTTTAGTATAGCACTGTACAATATATAGAAATTGTTTTTTTCACACACCTCCAGATGTGTATTTCACACTGCAAAATATTTTCTGTGGCCCTAAATGGCGTTTTTTGCAAGAGCACAACAACCCCAACAGTATATAACCGCTGAATCGCACAGCTGCAGAGGCCAGAGAATGCTTTTTAAAAATAATGTTGTTTTTTCACACACCTCCAGATGTGTATTTCACACTGCAAAATATTTTCTGTGGCCCTAAATGGCGTTTTTTGGAAGAGCACAACACAACCACAGTATTTAACCACTGAATCGCACAGCTATAGAAGTGCAGAGAATGCTATTCAAAAAAAATGTTGTTTTTTTTAGTATAGCACTGTACAATATATAGAAATTGTTTATTTTACACACCTCCACATGTGTATTTCACACTGCAATTTATTTTCAGTGGCCCTAAATGGCGTTTTTTGGAAGAGCACAACACAACCACAGTATTTAACCACTGAATCGCACAGCTATAGAAGTGCAGAGAATGCTATTCAAAAAAAATGTTTTTTTTTTTTAGTATAGCACTGTACAATATATAGAAATTGTTTTTTTCACACACCTCCAGATGTGTATTTCACACTGCAAAATATTTTCTGTGGCCCTAAATGGCGTTTTTTGCAAGAGCACAACAACCCCAACAGTATATAACCGCTGAATCGCACAGCTGCAGAGAATGCTATTCAAAAAAAAGTTGTTTTTTTTTTTTAGTATAGCATAGTACAAGAAAAATATATAGAAATTGGTTATTTCACACAACTAGAGATATACACTGCAAAATATTTTTTTTGCCCAAAAATAGGTCTTTTTTGCGCACAACAAAGTGCCTTTTTTTTTTTTTTGCAACAGCACAATAAAGTGCCTTTTTTTTTTTTGGGGCCCAAAAATGGGTCTTTTTAGCAAAAGCACAATAAAGTGCCTTTTTTTTTTTTTTTTTTTTTCTGCCCGAAATGGGTCTTTTAGCAAGAGCACAATACAGCCACAGTATGGAATAGGTGTATCACTCAACGTAATGCAGTGCTGGTGCACTGAGCTTGCAACACAAACAGATAAACCTATGCAGATCGCTGAGCTATTATATCTCTCAATCTGGACTCCTATCTAAATCTCTCTCCCTGAAAGCACAAACAGGATCCTGCCCCTACACTACACTACACTGTTTCTCTATCTTTTCTATCAGTAGATTGCAGAATCAGGACTAACTCCTATCATATAATTCTCTCCCTCACAGCAACAGCAGCCAGGATCCTTTCCCTACACTGTCTAAAAGCAGAGTGACGATCTGTGCTGTGTGCCTCTTGCTTATATAGAAGCTGGTCACATGCTGGGTCACATGTTGCACTGACCAATCACAGCCATGCCATTAGTAGGCATGGCTATGATGGCTTCTAAGGGCACACCAGCTAATCAAATGGTGATTGGCTGGCCCCTGAAGCATTTCTAACTGCGCCATTAAATTCCCGAATCCGAACCCGAACCCGGACTTTAGCGCAAAATCCGGGTCCGGGTCCGGGGTCGGGAAAACGCCAAAATTCGGTACGGACCCGGACTTTACAGTTCGGGTCCGCTCAACACTAATCATAATTATTGTCCACTAAGTAATATTTTGTTGAACTGTTTGGATTAGCCATAAATGATATCATCCCCCTACCCAAAAAAAACAAACCAGTAATGAGATCAAAATTGTGTGTGATAGATTCCCCAAATAATACAATTTTTCATTTTATTTTAAAAACAGGATGAGGCAAGCCAGGAGGAAGAGGGTCAGGAGTGTGGCAGGCAGGAGGAGGCAGGGCCAAGTGGGACTCAGCAGGTCCCCAAGCCTAGTGGCAGCACCATCTCCCAAGTGGCTCCCCTCCACGTCAGACCGCCAAAACAACGGCGGATGACACAAGTGGAGGAGGAGTCACTAAAGATGATTCAGGAGGCTGCTGCCATTATGAGGGCCCCCCTCAACCCTACGGAGGGCTTTAGCACCTATCTGGCGGATAAGTTGCTCAGAATGGAGGCGGGACAACGGGCCCTTTGTGAGCACCTCATATAAATGGCCGTACACATGGGGGCGAGGGGGATGCTGACTGAGGCCACCCATATCTCGCAGCAGGCCAATCCGTCTCCTCCTTCTCCTCCTCCTCCTGCCACATCACCACCCACAGTGGCCCAGCCTGCAAGGGTGCGTGGACGGGGCCGTGGAGAGAACGCTGCAGAGAGGCGTGGAAGGAAGGCTACAGGGAAGAGCAGGAGGTGATTCCCTGGCCTCGAGCTGCTCATCCAGAAATTGAAGGTTGATGGAGTACCACAGCTTGGGATGATGTATGTCTTTGGCTGCTGCTCCTGATTTCATGCTGTTGTTGATTTTATTATTGATCATAGTCAGGTCTGCATTTGGGATATAATGACTTCATATTCTCTGCTAATTTCTGAATAGTTGCCCTTCGTTTTTTTTTTGTTTTTTTTCCGAAATAAAGGGAAATTTGATTTCAGCCAACATACATGCCTGATGTGGTTTTTTTTGAAGTAGCAATAAGATTTCATAAATACAATGTGTAATTAATAACAAGGGACACCAACCTCCATGAGTAAAAAATAAAAAAAATATGTTCTTCGGAGAAATTGACACACCAAAAAATGCACCACAAATTTTAATACAAAAAACAAAAAAAAGGTGTAATTTGTGAGGTCGGCCTTGAAGAATTAAACTAATTCTTCCTAAGATCACAAGAAAGAAGAAAGACATACGTTTCTCAGAACTCATGAGAAAGATCTGCTGCCAAAAATACATTTTAAAGACCGTTCTAAAGCAAAAAAACATGCGCTGCATTAAACGAAGCAATAACTTGCAGAATGACGAATGTGCTCTCTCCATTAGGAACGCTAGTTTTACCAGAACGAGCGCTCCCGTCTCCTAATTCAGTCTGAGCATGCGTGGGTTTTTTAACCGATGGACTTGCCCATAGACGATCGGAAATTCCCAAAGGTTTTTTATCCATCGGAAAATTTTAAAACAAGTTCTATTTTTTCCAACTGATGGAAAAAAGACCGATGGGTACCATACATTCTCGGTTGGTCTGATGAAAACCATCCATCGGACGGTTTTCATCAGTCAAACCGATCGTGTGTACAGGGCTTTAAAGTGAAATATTCCTTTAAATTTCGTACCTAGGGAGTGTGTATCGTATGCCTGTAAAGTAGCGCTTGTTTCCCATGCTTAGAACTGTCCCTGCACAAAGTGTCATTTCTGAAGGAAAAAAAGTCATTTAAAAGCACTCGTGGCTATAATGAATTGTCGGCTCCCAGCAATACAGAGAAAAGTCATTGATAAAAAAAAAATGCGTAGGGGTCCCCCCAAATTCAATTACCAGGCTCTTCAGGTCTGGTATGGCTATTAAGGGGAACCCAGTGTCAAATAAAAAAAAAAATTTCGTGGGGTTCCCCCCAAATGTCCATACCAGACCCTTCAGGTCTGGTATGGATTTTAAGGGGAACTCCACGCCAAATTTAAAAAAAAATGGCGTGGAGTTCCCCCCAAAAATCCATACCAGACCCTTTATCCGAGCTTGCAACCTGGCAGGCCGCAGGAAAAGAGGGGGGGACGAGAGAGCGCCCTTCCCTCCCCTTGCGTCAGAGGGGGATGGGGCCCTGCCCTCAGCTACAGAAGAGACCTGTCAGGCTGCTGGGATTCCCGGGGTGTCTCCGGTGGAGACAGGATGCTGTTCCTCACTGCGCTGGACATCATCGTTGGAGCCTGGACCTGGAGAGGAGAGATCATCCATCGCTGGACCCCAGAGAGGAGATCACCCATTGCAGGATACCGAGAGTGGATTACCACCGCTGGAATCTTTTTTTATTTTTTTTTATTTTTAATAAAGGACATTTCCCAACAGTGTCTGTGTGTTTTTTTTATTTGTTTTACACTTTCTTTGTGAAATGGTAGGGGTACAATGTACCCCTTACCAATTCACATAGGGGGGCTGGGATCTGGGGGTCCCCTTTGTTAAAGGGGTCTTCCAGATTCCAATAAGCCCCCCGCCTGCAGACCCCCACAACCACCGGGCAAGGGTTGTGGGGATGAGGCCCTTGTCCCCATCAACATGGGGACATGGTGCTTTGAGGGGTCACAGACCCCCAAAGCATCCTCCCCATATTAAGGGCATGTGGCCTGGTACGGTTCAGGAGGGGGGGCGCCCTCTCGTCCCCCCCTCTTTTCCTGCGGCCTGCCAGGTTGCGTGCTCGGATAAAGAGTCTGGTATGGATTTTTGCGGGGAACTCCACAACATTTTTTTTTTTAATTTGGCGTGGAGTTCCCCTTAAAATCCATACCATCCAAGAGGAGCCAGACCCCACTACAAAGGTCAAACTCGCATGAAGGACACAGAATTCCCGATTTAGCCAGATTGATTCAATCAGCATACAGAAAACCAGTCAGGAAATCTCTCCCTAACAACTCCTCTTTAGAATCAAAGGTTCACATAAGTTCTTAATCACAAGCAGAGGACCCATTTGGGGCACACAGTGTGGTGATGGGTAATGGCTGCTCCCAGGGCTGGTTCCTCCTCAGGGAGGTCTTTGGAAGGGTGGTGGGTGTAGGCTGGGGGGGTGACGTTTCTGAGCCACGCAGGATCCCTTCATCAGGCATGTGACCTGATGAAGGGTCACATGCCTGATGAAGGGGTCCTGCGTGGCTCCGAAACATCACTTTTATTTTTTGATACTATGTGATTAAAGTTTTGGACCCAATTTTGGAAATCCTGATGTGCTGGTGACACTTCCTTCTCATGATTGCAGTCGGTTCCAGCCATTGGTCATACAGATACAGCCGTTTCTGCAGGAACGTGTGCGTTGGGAGTATTGCATTGGCGGTACAAGGATGAGACAAACCATTTAACATTAGCGGGTGTGCTTTCAGTGATCAGCTTTTATTTATGTAAAACAATTATCCCAAAAGAAAAAAAACTGTTGTTGAAATGCTTATAAAGTGTTAGCTGGAGTTTGGCTTCAATTTGTTAGTGTATTTAAATCTGCTAGTGCATTTAACACTGCCTCCAGGTTAACAATACTGTGCCAC
This sequence comes from Rana muscosa, assembly GCA_029206835.1. Taxonomy (NCBI): domain Eukaryota; kingdom Metazoa; phylum Chordata; class Amphibia; order Anura; family Ranidae; genus Rana; species Rana muscosa. The sequence continues at coordinate 707,969,718 of CM055117.1, forward strand.
TTGTGATCCTTCATACAGAGTGGGGGCACTGTAATACCGGAGTTATGTTATTGGCCAGGTCACCAAGTGAAAACATGGGGAAAAAGTTAAAAAATAAATAAAAATTCAGCCACCACATCTAATAAGCTGCAATATATTATATTTTCGGTTTTGGGTTTAATACCACTTGACGTTTGACAGATATAGTATGATATAGTATGATCAAATGCTTGACCCCACACACTGTAAAGTCTTGCAGTTGACAAAAAGCACTGTCACACTTCAGGCAACTTCCAACACCCCTAAAAACGGGTTTTCATTTTACAGAAAGTATATTAAGCTAAATAAAGGAGGCAAATACAAATCTTTTATAAATAAGATTGAAAATAGAAATTGGTGAACATTCAAATTCCTGCATATGCCCAATTTAAGCTTCAATCCCTCACAATGTTAGGCCTCAGTGATCAGATAAGAGACTCTGGCATTTTACTTATTGAAGTTCTGAATATAGCCATGGATCTAAAAGGATCACCAAGGGATTCCAAAACATTTGTGATGAATAGCACAGGTATTTTCAGATACCCCCATCAGCTCTGTTGTTAACATAGAGAACTCGACAGGTTTACTTTGTTATACTGTTTTGTGGTATGATTTTTTTTTTTGCCACATCACCATGTGTGTATTATTTTGACATTTAAATGTAAAATAGTATGTCATCACAGTTTTCTTATTCCATCAATTAAATATGATTTTGAAGATTATAAGCCTTTTTTGTTATTTACTTTGTTCACATATAAGTAACAAATAAAATTCTCTCTAGGTTTAACAGGTACTTTGGAATAGCAAATTCAATTGAATGCCATGGCTAAAACTATATGTATTAATTGCTGTTAAAATTGTAACATTTTCATGAAAGATTCTACCCACTTGTTAAATATGTATGGTAATAGGTTTGGGGAATTTGTGAATAGGGATGTAACTCTAAACAACATGTGGCATAAAATTTATGAATTTATTATTCTATTTGTGCATTTCAGATTCTGTGTGGGATTCCCAATATACAATTATGATCATCCTTCCTATGTTAATGCAATGTGTGCTTCCTTATATCTTTATCTCTATCGCTAAGAAGAAATATTGCACTAATGCATGCATCAAAACAATATCCACTAGGAGTGAGAAGGCATGCCAGCAAAGTAATGTCATTGATTTACCAACTCAATACCAGTATGTTACATTCCCTTTCTTTCCAAGCCATTTTTCAGTTTTCAGTGCTGTGATAGTTTGAATGACAATTATCTGGTCCTGCAAAACTTTGCCCAAGTGAATATTATATATTTTTTTGCAATATAATTTTCTTTGGATGGAATTTGTTTACTACTCGGTTCTTTATTTATTTACCACTATATCAAGGTAAAAAAACATGTTCCTCTATTTTCTGTTATAAAACATATTTAAAAATGGCAGGACACTACAAAAACCCCCAAAGCAATCTTATTTTTTTTTTCCAGAATTTTTAAATGAAGAAACATGCTGGTATTGAGGTGGTTAAGGTGTGCTTGTGTTTAAAACTCACCTACTTATGCCAAGTAATAGTCTTCCTTTAGTTGTGGAATAAAGTTCCCTGGAGGACGAAATCACATTGCAATAACATTGCATTGTATACAATGACTATATGCCCCTCAAAAATCACACATAATTTGTTGTCAGTGGCACTTTAACCTCCCCACCTTAAATGAAGCCTTCCCTCTTGCTGTAGCCTCCCTTTCCTCTCACCATTTCCCTAGTGGGCATTAGGAAGGTGGTTAAAAATAAGATTATATGTACTGTTTTGGGGGAGAATCAAAAGTGCATTGTGAAAACCTGCTGAACAACCTTAATTTTAGATTTTCATTGGCAAAGTCTTTTTAATGCTGATATCAATAGAGGTTTGTGTTTTACACCTAAACATTTGTGTTATACCTAGTTCCTAGTGACATACAATATACCATGCTGCCTTGTATGCCTTCTCACCTTCCCTTATGCCTACCCATGCTTTCCCATGGTCTGTCAAGAAAGCTTGTAGCATCAGCCGAGGATTACAATGAACACAATTTTCTGAGTGCAATTGAAGCTTGATATAGATCTTAATGTGGATCTAGTGTTGAGTAAAATTGATAGTATCTGCTTCATCCAAACATTTTGAGATTTCAGTAAAAAACTGCTTACCACAGCCCTGAGGGTGTGGTCCACATTCGCACACCCTGCCCTCTGCCCGCAAGATAGGGAACCCCCAGCAGGTGCCAGACATGGCATGGCATGGAGCAGTAGTGCCACCCTGGGCACACACACAGCCCCCCCCCACACACCATTGCAAAGGTCAGCAGAAGGGGCCTTTTTTTAATATGTATTGCCTACCATTGCATTAGGATAGTTGCTCTTAGTCACAGGGAAGCATATATATTTATATATAGATATATATATGTATACACAGAATTGGGGTAAGAGAGGCATAAAAGGGATACACAACATAATGAAACACATGTGATAGTGTTTTGCTTTTAGGCCAAAAAGTTCAATTTTGGTCTCATCTGACCAGAGCACCTTCTTCCACATGTTTGCTGTGTCCCCCACATGGCTTCTCGCAAACTGTAAAAAGGACTTCTTATGGCTTTCTTTCAACAATGGATTTCTTCTTGCCCCTTTTCCATAAAGGCCAGATTTGTGGAGTGTACGACTAATAGTTGTCCTGTGGACAGGTTCTCCCACCTGAGCTGTGGATCTCTGCAGCTCCTCCAGAGTTACCATGGGCCTCTTGTCTGCTTCCATGATTAAGGCTCTCCTTGCCTGGCCTGTCAGTTTAGGTGGACAACCATGTCTTGGTAGGTTTGAAGATGTGCCATACTCTTTCAATTTTCGGATGATGGATTGAACAGTGCTCTGTGAGATGTTCAAAGCTTGGGATATTTTTTTTATAACCTAACCCTGCTTTAAACTTCTCCACAGCTTCATCCCTGGCTGTCTGGTGTGTTCCTTGTCCTTCATGATGCTATTTGTTCACTAAGGTATAGCGGCGCTAAAAATAGCACCACTATACCGCCAGCGCATCTCCCGCGCCCAGTGTGAAAGGGGCCTTACAGATTTCAATCTAAGTTTCTGACAATTATCTGACTCAGCTGAAAAAGCAGATATTAACGTGACTAAATGCCTTTGTGTTAACCGATTTCCCTCATATATCATATGATTTTACAATATATAAGAAATACAAGTGAATGGAGAATCACCCAAACAGGCCTATTATAGCCAGGATCAAAAGCTTGAGCATATATACTTTCCCATATAAATTGTCTATTCCTAACAGCAGCTGATAATCTTTTTAATAGTCTGCATTAGTAAATCATACAATATGTTGGAGATTCTAACCCAGTTTTCATGGGAAAAAGGGATGCTGACTGTCTTTGGATGTTCATGTCTACCACTATCTCCATAGTCCAGGACTGGGAATTGCAGATGATAAAATATGCAAAAGAGTAATATACTTGTTTTTCTCAGAATAAATTCAACTCATATATTGATATGACCTTACAAATTTAAAAACTGATATAAATGTATGAAATATATAAATTGTGTTGTATGTCAAAATTAATTTCAGCTATAGGGCTCTTTCACACGGAGGTCCGTTCAGGTCCGCCTGTCAGTTTTTTAGGCGGACCTGAAACGGATCCTCCATGCACCCCTATGGAGGCACGGATGTCAGCGGAGACATGTCCGCTGACATCCGCTCCGCCAAAGTGTGACGGAGGAAAATCCTATTTTTCCTTCCGTCGGCGGAGCGGATCGGATGACAACGGACTCTACGGTCCGTCGTCATCCGATTCCCCATAGGGGAGAGCGGCGCTCTGACAGGGCGGTCCCTGCACAGTGTGCGGGGACCGCCCAGTCATCCGTCGGCTCAGCGGGGATCAACGGAGCGATCCCCGCTGAGCAAGCGAAGCTTCACGGGGCGGATCTGCACGGATCCGCCCCGTGTGAAAGGGGCCTTAGTAAAGATTTTATTTTCAGTTTCTGGGCACTGTAATTGAAGCAGTTTTACAAACGTTGTATGCTACACATGGTATGATAAATAGATACACTATTGTTTTAAAAATCCTCAATAAACAAAATAACAAAACAACATGCATATATTTTGCTTTAGAAATTTACTTTGATGAATCAAATGTGTGAGTGGTATCTTCTTACAGAAATCATAACGCTCTTTTTGGATAAGGCACATAATCCTAACCGCCTCTCAAAAGTCTAATAAAAATATCAAGTACACGCAGTGGTTTCAAATTAAAATAAAAAGAGGTGGGGTGTATTTTAGCACCAAATAAGGTAGAACTTTTCATTGAGAAACAATGCAATTGTAATGATATTAACAACTTTTTAAACAACTTCAGTTGTTTCGTATGTGCTATTCTCATGTTGCATGTTAATTTGGAATGAGGAAATCTGCCCGGGCTCAATCCACAGAGTTTTTTTTTCCAAATCTGCTTTATGTTGGCAAACCCTGCACTGAAACAAACCCCATTAAAGGCTATGTTCAAAAATATATAAAAAATGCAGATTTTTTTAAAGTTAAAAATAACGTGATTTTTTTTTCTTAGGAGCCTGCAGAGCATTGTACCCACAATCAGCAGATCATGGGTGCAATGCCAGGCTCCTGCAGTTTCTCAGTAAAGCTCTCATATGTGCAAACAGTTACTGGAGAGCAAAAAGAATCAATGAACTATGAGAGCACTCATCCTCGCAGTTCATTGACAACTACAAGCCATCTGCTGCAATGGAAGAAGGTATCACAGATCACTATGACTAAATGATATGGCCGTATGTACGGAACCCACAGCGGTAACATTAAGGCTGGGTTCACACTAAAAATGGATAGGGCTGACAGCAGGGGCCTAGTTCATCCCTGTTCTCCATTTCACGGATGAATCAGGCCTGAATTTTTCCTGAATTCGAACCTGAAACAGAGCGAAAGAAGCACTGGACTCCTGTACAATTCACTCCACGGCCACCCTGGAGATATGTGAAGCAGCTCCATTGAGAGCCAGTCACAATCTCCTCTCATGCAAATTGGATGCGAGGAAATCCACATCCAATTCGCACTAGTGTGAACCCAACCTTAAAGCGAAGCTCCACCCGCAATTTTTTTTTTTTTAAAGTCAGCAGCTACTAACACTGTAGCTGCTGACTTTTAATCAGGACACATACCTGTCCTACTCTCCCACGCTGATGGCCCCCCCCCGATGCCGATCCCTCGATCGGTGTAGGTCCCGCGCTGCCATCTACACTAAGGGATGGCACTAAGGGAAGCCTTACGGCTTCACTGCCCGTTTCCTACTGCACATGCGCGAGTCTCGTGCCAACTTGTGAATGGGCGGCTGCTCTCTGGGATTACACACAGTTCCCAGAAAGCAGCACGCCCCATTCACTAGAAGAGGATGGGGAAGAAAACAGACCGCGGTTACGGAAGAGGCAGATTACGGACTTCCGTATAGCAACGGGTATTTCGGGTGAGTATAAAAAAAAAAATCAATTTTTTTAGGTTTTTTTGTGAAAAAATTCTGGGTGGAACTCAACTTTAAGGTTGGAAGTAACAGCCACACCAATTCTATTGGTATAGGAAAATGTACTCTTAAAAAGCTAAGCTAAAGCCCTCAACTTTTAAATTCTCCAGTGGCACAACAGTTTAATAATATAGCTAGTTAGCTATTTTCCTTGCAGTTTAATGCTGCTCTGGCAAAACAGTATACACCAAAACAACTCAAAATCAGTGTTATTTTTGTAAATGATATTAACACTGATTTTGAGTTGTTTTGTCATAATTTTTGTCAGCACCATGTTTTCAGTGACGAAAACAAAATGAAAATTACTCTGAATTTTCAACAATTGACGAAAACTTTGACGAAAATTAATTCCAAAAATGGAAGGAAAATGCGAGGGAGGGACATATACCCACGTGAACTTCTGCTTTTCTTGGAGCTCTGCCTGTAAAGTATGTGAGTGTTTCCCCTCCTAGGAAGCAAGGTAGTAACCATAGCGTGTTGTGGTGTGCTTAGCACTGTGCAGAATTCCAGGTCACCTCAGACGACCACCCAGAGCACTGTGCAGCATTTACAGGCCTCCCAACTGTCCAGAGCACTGTGTGTGGCATTTTTACATGTTTCCTCAGACAGATGACCATCCAGAGCACTGTGTGCGCCATTACAGTACCATTAGCGGTAACCCCGAGCCAGACTCGGGCTGCATCGCAGGATACAGGGAAAGTTACTTACCTTGTTCCCTGGATCCTGCAATGTCTCCCTGCAGTGTGTGCAAGCTGTCTCCTCGCTCGATTCACACACAGTGCCCGAGAGCCGCCGAGCTCCGTTCCCTGCGACGTTGCGGCGCACGGGGCCGGAGATTGGCGCCAAATTCAAAAAAGTAAAAACACAATACACATACAGTATACAGTAATCTTACTGATTAAAGTACTGTATGAAAAAATGACACATCCCCTTTGACCCTAGTGGTCTGTCCAGTGCCCTGCATGCACTTTTATATTATAAATACATTTTTTTCTGCTTGGAATTTGAAGATTGTCCATAGCAACCAAAAAGTGTCCCTTTATGTCAAAAGTGGTTTTAGACCATCTGGAAAACAGCGATAATAAATTAGAATCACTTGCAGAATTGAGCGATAGCGATTTTGGGGTTAAATTCGTCATCAAACACTAAATCTAACTTACAGCGACAATACTGCAACTGAGAACATTTCAGAGTTTTTGATTTGATTACATTATTGAATAATTTTTATTATTATTATATTATTATTTGTTAAAATTATTTATAGTTCTTTATTATATTTTAATTTATGATTTTGTGTTTCAAACTTTATCATACCCAGGATGTCTACTAGACTCTGTTTTGGACATATTTAAGTGAGTTATTCCTAAGAATTGCAGGCCTACAATATAAAACGCAAAATTTCCATGCAAAATAATTGTACCGCTTTCAGCACCTAAAATCTGACAGAATCATACCGCCAGGGAGGTTAAAGGCCCCCTCAGATGACTGTCCAGAGCAGTGGCAGCTGGTGAAGATTTAGGATGGGGGCGCAAGACCCCGCCCCTCCATGGTTGGCCCCTCCCACTTCTCATAAGCCCCGCCCCTTATAGAATCCACCCACTCCGTCCCCTGTATTCCACTTGCTTCCACTTATAGTGTCAGCATTATACACTAGGCTCTGCACATCATATACCAGGCTGCACATTATACACATGGCTCTGCACATCATATACCAGGCTGCACATTATACACAGGGCTCTGCACATCATATACCAGGCTGAACATTATACATAGGGCTCTGCACATCATATACCAGGCTGCACATTATACACAGGGCTCTGCACATAATATACCAGGCTGCACATTATACACAGGGCTCTGCACATCATATACCAGGCTGCACATTATACACAGGGCTCTGCACATCATATACCAGGCTGCACATTATACACAGGGCTCTGCACATCATATACCAGGCTGTACATTATACACAGGGCTCTACACATCATATACCAATTTCCATTTTCCTATATAATACTGGGTGGCTAAACACCCGCTTCCCCCCACCACACTAGAGAGATAAGACAGGAGTTTTGTGTTGTGTTCTTCAGTCTCTATGATCCCTGCATATTATAAAACAAGTTTGACCTTAATAATATAATTGAATCAGTGATCTATGTTAGCCTCAATAGGCCACACACCATTCAATTTGGGAACCAGATTGCACACATATCTTTTCCCTTCCCTATGCATTAGGACCAATTTAATCAATCAATTGGATTCCTTTACTGCAGTATCCTCCACATTAATACTTGTTGGGGATCTTTTATGTGCAGATATTGGGGATTTCTAAATCAACGCATGGCCCCTGTATAAATTTAAGATTAATATAACATTATTTAATGCCATTTGACCCACTAAAGATTTTTGGCACTAACCAGTATGTACCTCATGCCTTTATTACAGTCCATTAACTGTTGGATCATGGCGGGTCTGTGCTGCCCCTGTCCCCCCCCCCCTGGAGTGTCAGACCCTTGTCCTTTTGTGCTTCACGGCAGGGTAGGGGATGTGGAATCTTCCGCTTTCCCCGCCATGCTCTGGTCGGCGGAGGGGTGCTACCGTCCCGTCTGCCGACCTGAGCTTCACCCTGCCGTTGGCATCCTGCGACCATCTCCGGGTCGCTTGCGGTGCGGTGCACATGTGCGAGGAATCTCGACATGCGCGCTGTCCCGTGACTCCTTGCGTTTTGCATTGGAGATGACGGCAGTAGCCGAGGCAATAGTAGAAATGTTATTTTTATTTATTCGCCTTCCAGGACGCAGAGGAAGCCACACTATGGGCCGTCACCAATACGGCCTCCACGCCACAGCTCTGAGGGGAGGGGGAGGGAGATCACACCTGTGCACACCTACCCTAATTGCCTTGAGGCATATATTAATGACTGCCTGTTTGTGGATCAAACCATGATTCCACTCTGGCAAAGACGGACGACACTGCACACATCTTGTCTGGGCTCCTGAGCTTTTACTTTTTTATAGCCAGGTTCCAACTATATTCAACCTTCCATCCATACAAGCCACTATAGGCTGTATAAGGTAAACTATAACATTAGATCTACCATTCATAATCATTCTTGAATCATCCTCATCTCACACCTTTTTCACCAGCCTCAGCACACTGCTGTTCTCCCTTCACATTCCTACACAATTTTCACCCTTCTCTCACATGCTTCATTAGCTGTAGCTGTTGACATGCATTTCATTCATTCACTGTACTTATTCACATCACCAACACTTTTTACCATCTTGCAGCCCTCTATGGGCAGCTATACCTATCACCATGCAGTTCGTGCGATTTTTACTCTTCTCTCACATGCTTCATTAGCGGTTGACATGCATTTCATTCATTCACAGCACATACTCACATTACCAACACTTTCTACCATCCTACAGCCCTTTATGGGCAGCTTGACCTACCCCCAGGCAGTTTGTGCGATTTTTTTTATCACTTCACTGACACTCACTCACTCAATAATAATTTTTTACTTTTAGTCCATTTACTTCCCATTCTTTCACACATGATTCAAGTATCATTATCACTTAATTTACATTGACCTACCATATTATTAGAACCCTAGGACACCTTGATGCATATACATTTATAGATAAGATCGCAGCCAGTCCATATACTTAATATATATAATTCCCATTCAGCACTCTTGCAATACAGCCAAGAACTAACTTACCCTATCTCCTTATTCAATATATGGTCATTAATTTGGGAACTTGTTGCAGGTGTTTCTCCTGTCCTCTCCTGCCTTCTGGCAGGCGTCACCGGTGTGTCTTCTTGTAAGCCCAAAGGATCAGGCTCCTTCCCCCTGTGTGTGGGGGGGGGGGGGTGGCGGGCGACTACATGACCCTCCGGATTGCTCCACGGTTTCCTGACATTTCTGGCCATGCAACTGTCCACTCCATTTTTAAGTGGTAACTACCGTATTTATCGGCGTATAACACGCACAGGTGTATAGCACGCACCCTAACTTGAAGAAAGAAGTTTAAGGAAAAAAACTTTCCACAGAACCCTGCGTATAACACGCAGGCACAGTTTACCCTCTATTTTCAGGGTAAAAAAGTGAGTGTTATACGCCAATAAATACAGTATATCGCCATACCATACTTGTACTGTGATGTATGATTATATATTTTTCCAATATTTGAAGTTATTTTATATGTCTCTTAGAGTCAATGATCCCCCTGAAGATGACCACTGAATGGTCGAAACGCATCGGGGATTTACACCCACATACATTTGTTATGCAATCTTGTTTCACATTTTGCATGTATGGTAATATTGGAATATGCAGGAATTTATCTGGCCAGACCGTTTTACGTGTTTTATTTATTGTAAACCAACTGTGTCTTTTGACAACTTTCAAATAAATATGTTTTATACTTTCAATTCGACATACAATTTTTTGATCACATTTATATTGCTGTCCAAAGCCCCATTGGGGAAAATGTCCATTCTTATATTACACATCATATACCAGGCTGCACATTATACACGGGGCTCTGCACATCATATACCAGGCTGTACATTATACACATGGCTCTGCACATCATATACAAGGTTGCACATGATATATAGGGATCTGCACATCATATACCAGGCTGCACATTATACACAGAGCTCTGCACATTATACACAGGGCTCTGCACATCATATACCAGGCTGTACATTATACACCGGGCTCTGCACATAATTAAGGATGAGCTCTGGCGTGTTCGCATACTCCACGTGCAGAGCCCGCCAGGAAGTCGGCATGGCACTGCTCTAATCACAGGCAGGGAGACATTTCCTGATCTCTGCAGCCGAGCATCGGGACAATGTCTCTCTGCCTGTGATTAGCGCAGCGCCGTGCCGACTTCCTGGCGGGCTCTGCACGTGGAGTATGCGAACACGCCAGAGCTCATCCCTACACATCATATACCAGGCTGCACATTATACACAGGGCTCTGCACATCATATACCAGGCTGCACATCATACACCGACGAAGCTTCAATTTGTTTTAAAACCCAGACGGTATCTGGAGATCACAGACTAGGAAATGGTTTAAACTTGCATTTTAAGTTCTGACTTTATTAACCCATTGCATAGCCTCTCTACAACATTAAACGTTAGATGACAGGGGTTGCATTTGAAGGGTCATTTCGCTTTTGATAAGAAAAAAATTTAAGTACTAAACTACATTTTGTATTTTTACAATTACAATTACCTATGTAGTTTCATCTGCTGCCTGCTATGACTCATAAAACTGGCAAATGTTTAAACATGGTGTACATGTAGGGGGGTGTTTTGTACACGGTCAATGTACAGAACACCAACTGTGTTATGTAAGTTTTAATACAAGCAATAACAAGTAGGGATCTGCAATGACATTTGCCAACTTACAACCTGGAAATATGCTTTGTTTTAGGTCCAAATGCAGGCAAAAATTCGGGCCCGATTCATCCCTGAAATGGAGAACAGGGACGCACCGGACCCCTGCTGTGAGCCTCTCTAAGAACAGTGTGAATCTAGCCTGAATGGGGCCTTAAACTTACTCTAAAGCATGAATCGGACTGATGGTATATCAAGCACAGAAAAAGACTTGTGATGATCGCTTAGGAATATGGCTACATGAGATTACAAAGGGCTCTGATTAAACCTTAAAAAATACTGGCATTGGACATTGTTTTTCTCAGCCTGTAAAAGCACCTGTATGTTAGCTTATGTGTCCATGTGCACACAGGCGTTTACAGACATATTAGAAGCAGAGCAATTACAGTCTGAAAAAAAACACAGAAACGCTATATGCATTTAGGCGCATTTGAGAGGTAATGCATTTAAATGGCCAGAACAAATAAATATTTTGGCCAATAGGATACATTTATGATAAAACGCATGACGCGCCTGCAGTGGGCTTTTCTCCTGCCAGGAGTTCTGACGTTTAGAGGAGCAAAGCAAACACCCTGTGTGCATGAGGTCTATTGGGTAGATTATGAAATTTTATGGACATTAGACTATTATTAAAGAAGTAGGAAATTTGCGCTCAGGAAAACACCAGACAGAGGTTGCAGCCCCCCTAAAAACTCCCTATGGAGAATAGGATATAATATAAAAGAATGGAATGTTGTTGCTACCTCCCACTATAGAGACCCACCGGGTCTAAGTGATCTCAAGTAAATGTATAAGGACAGGTTGTACTGAGTTCCCGGGTCTGTACACCTACTGTGCCTATTATGCGGGGTTCCCACCATCCCTGTGCAGAGTTCCTGGGTCTGAACACCTGAGGTGCCCATTATGAGGAGTTCCCACCATCCCTGTACTGAGTTCCCAGGTCTGTATACCCGCTGTGCCCATTATGAGGGTTCCTCCCACCATCCCTGTACACCTACTGTGCCTATTATGAGGGGTTCCCACCATCCATGTACTGGGTTCCTGGGTCTGTACACCTACTGTGCCCATTATGAGGGGTCCCCACCATCCCTGTAAGGAGTTCCTGGGTCTGTACACCTGCTGTGCCCATTATGAGGGGTTCCCACCATCCCTGTACTGAGTTCCTGAGTCTGTACACCTGCTGTGCCCATTATGAGGGGTTCCCACCATCCATGTGCTGAGTTCCTGGGTCTGTACATCTGCTGTGCCCAATATGAGGGGTTCCCATCATCCCTGTGCTGAGTTCCTGGGTCTGTACACCTACTGTGCCCATTATGAGGGATTCCCACCATCCATGTGGCAAGTTCCAGGGTCTGTAACCTGATGTGCCCATTATGGGGGTTCCCACCATCCCTGTAATGAGTTCCCGCGTCTGTAAGCTGATGTGCCTATTATGAGGGGTTCCCACCATCCCTTTGCCAAGTTCCTGGGTCTGTACACCCGCTGTGCCCATTATGAGGGGTTCCCACCATCCCTATGGTGAGTTCTTCTTTACAAGTGTGGTCTCAGATCTGGGCATTCCTCTTTAGGGGTCCAATCACTGACGGACACCCTCTCCATTCCACATTACTTTTTATCTCTTAATAAAATATAACCAACTAATATTTCTACACTGACAACCAATGTAAGGGGGCACCCTAAACTGATCCCCAATGTAACTGGGACATTTACACTGACCCCAACACAACAGGAGTATTTTCATCAACCACCAATGTAATTGAGACATTTACAGTGACTAGCCATATAACAGGTGTATTTACAGTAACACCCCCCCCCCCCATCTGTCTACTAATCTCTGCATTCTTATCTCCCACCAGTACAACTCTGCCCCTAACTTATCATCTGCTAACCTCTGTCCCCCAAACCCCTACTTTGCTAACCTCTGCAATCCAACCCTTGCTTCCCATCCACTCTGCACCTCTGTACACCACCTCTGACTGCACACCTCCCCACCTCTGTACCTCAAGACTTTTTTATTACCTCTACATGCCCCCTATGCTCATCTGTATGCTGTCTAGGTGGGCGGCATGCAGAGGATGGGGCGTGATTTGCATATGAATCGCGGCAGTCGGTCTAATGCTGCGTACACACGATCGTGATTCACGGCGGTTAAAAAACCGCCGTGAATCATGACATGAAAAACGAGGGAACGGCTTGTTCCCCCACACACGGTCATTTTTCCCGTCATTTTTTCTCTTGTCGAGAAAAACGACCATGTGTGGGCTCCGCGGCAGTGTTTCCCTATGGGAAAACTGCCGCGAAAAAAACGACGGGAATCACGACGAGAAAAATTAGAACATGTTCTAATTTTTCTCGTCGTGATTAATGCCGTTTTTCCCGTCTAAAAAAACGACAAAAAGCCCACAGACTATCGTTTTTCTCGTCCGAAGGAAAAAATGTAATTTTTCTTGACGGGAAAAACGGTTGTGTGTACGCGGCATAATTTGCATATCAATGCCTGCGCGATTTACATGTGAATAATGTTAATTTAAGAACAATGCCTTTTGTTTCTCTCCCTATAGCAGCTGAAGGCAGGGGAGAAACAGTATTTAGCTGGGGCAGAGAGATGAATAGGGGCTCTGATGGTCAGTATTCACTCCATTAAGACGCACAGACATTTACCCCTGTTTTTTGGTGGGAAAAAGTGTGTCTTATGGAGCGAAAAATAGAGTAATCTATGCAAATGGAGATAGTGAAGCGGGAGGGGGATCAGTGTGATAAGGAAGGTGTACTGTACAGAAGTGCATTACATGGAGAGAAGTGAAGTAAAGTTGGAGATTAAAATGCTGCTGTACAGTCACTCAGGACACAGTGATAATAGCCCCTTCTGCCCCTCCCCCCTCCAGTCCTGGCATGTAGCGTACCTGAAGATTTCTGTGTGCACTGCTGGATGCCGAGTCTGTGTCACAGGGAGATGAATGGAGCTGCCTCTACACATCTCTCTGTCTGCCCTAACCAGTTCTCTTCTGCTGGTGATTCCCCCCTCACTTACTGAAGGAGACAGGCAGCCTGTGAGCCAATGACGCTGCAGGTCTGATTAAAGCCCCACCCTATGGACCCAATCAATTACAAGCACTGGAAACCTAATGCTAGAGGTGGAGTTTTTGTGGCTACAAGCTTTGCGCCCCGAACACACTCTAAACTATGCCAATAGAGCTTCTTAGCCCCAATCAAGTGTTTACACACAGGTCATGCCTTCGAAAGCACCCCGTGTCCGGCCCCTTAACACACCCACTTAAAGGGACACTTTAAAAAATGTTTTTTTTTTTAATAAGTAGCTTTGGGGGGGGTGGCGCCCCTGCACCCCTATTGACGGGCCGCCACTGATCCAAAGCACTGCGTGCATTATAGACCTACTCAGACCACCTTCCAGAGCACTGAGTGCATTATAGGCCTCATCAGACAATCTAGAGCACTCACTGTGCATTACAGGCCTCCTCAGACAGTACAGAGCACTGTGTGCATTACAGGCCTCTTCAGACCGTCCAGAGCATTGTGTGCATTATGGGCCTCCTCAGACCACCTTCCAGAGCAATGTGTGTGCCATTAAAGGCCTCCTCAGATGACCGTCCATAGCACTGTGTGCATTATAGGCCTCCTCAGACTACCGCCCAGAGAACTGTGTGTATTACAGGACTCCTCAGACCATCCAGAACACTCACTGTGCATTACAGGCCTCCTCAGACCATCCAGGGCACTGTGCATTACAGGCCTCCTCAGAGCGTCCACAGCACTCATTGTGCATTACAGGCCCCCTCAGACCATCCAGAGCACTGTGTGCATTACAGGCTTCCTCAGACTATCCAGAGCACTCAGTGTGCATTACAGGCCTCCTCAGACCACCCAGAGCACTCACTATCCATTACAGGCCTCCTCAGACCATCTAGAGCACTCACTGTGCATTACAGGCCTCCTCAGATTATCTAGGGCACTCACTGTGCATTACAGGCCATCTCAGACCATCCAGAGCATGTCCAGACCTCTCTCACCGAGTCACTCGCATTTACTTCCCAACTATGCCCACTTGCTGCAAAAAAATTGCAGAAATGTTGGGGTCTGGGACTGGGAGAAAGAGAAGAGAAGATCTATGGATGCATTTTACATTTGATGCTAAGGAGAACAAGACCCTTTGCAAACCACGTGGATGGGCAATTGCTGGTAAAAATACAACAAAGCTTGTTTTGCAGACGAGTCATCCTGAAACTTATATGAGTTGTTTGTCTGTGTCCAGGTTGTGCAGTCACTGAATCTTAATGAAAGTGGTCCTAATTATCTATCAGCTGCTGGCTCTGAAGGGCTGGCTCTAATGAGGAAAATTGCAGGGTCTGTATGATGTATCCCTTTAGATGTGCTTTCCCTTGTTAAGTATCTCACCAAAAATATTTCTGTTGCACAGGTGATGCCCAAAATCTGTCTTGTATCTTAAGGCAGACTTCTGGGAAAACCTGTAAGCCAGTCAATTACTGGGGGGGGGGGGGGTCCATATACCAATAGCATCTGTGTACAGAACGCCTCCAGGCTGCCATGCCATATTGCATTGCATTTTACATAAATTTACAGCACTGTAAAGTGAAAAGGAAAGGACATTTTTCATAACATTACAATAAGACTCGTGTCACTATTGTATATGTAGCATCCTTGTCCTAAACAGGGCTACTAGTAAATTTTGTGGTGCTAGGTGGTATCTAGCCTGGCTAATTTGTAGTCTTTTATCAAGTCGGTTTCTCCTAAGGTTGGATTCAACTGTGATTCCTCCCTTTTGTCAATAGGTGGCACTGTTACCTTTGGCATTCGTATGATAAGTTACAGTGAATTCAAGTTATGAATGAGTATACTTCTCTCAGCCAATCAGCAGGAGTTTCTTTGGCTGCTGAGACTGCTGGGTAAAGGTATTTATTCGGGGAAGGTCAGATGGTTCTTTCCATCCGGGCTGCTGCCTGGGTGGGTGTGTGTAGAGCAGTGGCAGAGGTGTAGGCCTGAAGCCTAACCATGTGTAGAGGGGCTCAGCCTGAGGGGAGCCTAATCATTGCCAGGAGGCATGGGAGAAGAAGTTGCCAGAGGGTCAACCATCTTGTTGCCGGAGGCAGGTGTAAAGGGATGGAGTTTTAAAGGAGTACCAGAGGAGACTCTTCATCAGCCAGGGACTGTAAAGTGACTGGGAAAGCTTCAGGAAGAGAACTCATCCAGGAAGTACAGTGGGTAGCTGTGAGTAAAACTTTAAGGAGTACATCAGGTAGCTGTAAGTAAAGCCTGAAGAGGTACAGTGGGTAGCTGTGAGTAAAGCTTGAGGAATCCAGGGGGTAGCTGTGAGCTAAACTTGAAGAAGTACAGCCGGTACCTGTGTGTAGAGCTTGTTGATATAGGAGACAGCAGCTGCTACAAAATACAGATTGCTGCATTCAGCCTAAAGGCCCTTTTTCTGTATTGCTGTCTGCCTAGTTCTATTTTTGTTTGAGGAGTCTACCTAATTGCTATTGCATTTGCCTAAGGGTATCCTGTGCCCTGCCCCTCTCTCCCACAGTTCCTGTTAAGAGAAATACAAATCTTTTTGTTAATTTTTAAAAGTGATATCTTTCTACCATGCGCAACACCCACCATGCCTAAGAACCTGCACCCTGAGGATAAATGTGGGGCCTTCCGGCCTCTGGGGGTCAACACCAGGCCCCTGGAGGTTGGGGAGGGTGCTTTTTTTTTTTGCTAATTTTTTCCCAACAACAGTGGAATTAGCCTTTAATTAGCCTTGTTTTTCAAGCTAACGTTATTTAGTCAGGTAGCCAAATTTATGTGTTTTCTGATTTGAAAAATGAGCTGAAATGGAGGATTTTTACAATTTGGCTATTTTGACCTTTATTTCTTACTGGTTGTTTGCAATTTACATTTTAGTGAATAAACTTGTTTGTGTCTCTCTTACACACACACAGACATTCTGTGTCTCTAAAGCCCCGTACACACGGTCGGACTTTTGGCCAACAAACTTAATTTTGAGCAAGTTGGACCAACAATCCGACCGTGTGTACGCTCCATCAGACAAACTTTTTTTGCTTTTTTCCTGTTTTCATCAGACAAAAGTTGGGTCTGCAAAAGGACAAACTTTTCCCCACCTAAGTCAGATGGAGCAAAGTCCGACCGTGTGTACAGAAAACCATCGGACTTTTGTCCGATGGACAAAACAACTAATGTTAAAATCAACCAACAATAGCAGAAGTTGACCAAAGGGTGGCAGTAAAGAGCAGAAAAGAGCAGAAAAACCACGTGATATTGCAAAAAGTTTTGGGAAAGTTTGCAGAAAAGTCCGAGCGTGTGTATTCTATGGGTGTTCCCGACCAACTCTGTTCGGACAAAAAAACACGGAAAAGTCCGATAGAAGTCCGACCGTGTGTACGGGGCTTTACACACACATCACACAGTGTGTTTCACACTCTTATATATATATAAAGAGAGAGATGTGATCAGGGAGGGATGCTGTGAAGAATTTTCACACAGGGCACCGGGGAAGGGGCATAAATGTTGTATGTTATAGAGCAGGGGTCTTCAAACTACGTCCATCCAGGTGTTCAGGAACTACAATCCCCATCATGCCTAGTCATGTCTGTGAATGTCAGAGTTTTGCAATGCCTCATGGTATTTGTAGTTCCGCAACAGCTGGAGGGCCGTAGTTTGAGGATCCCTGTTATATAGAGACAACTTGGAGCTGTGTGGATGGGTGAGAGAGAAAAAAAAATCTGAATAACTTTTTTCCTCCTATGATTTTTTCCTCCTAATTCAACCCCACAGATATAGAAACAGAAAACCTCCAATGACTGGCCAAGTGCACCACAGCAAACTATTTGCACTGCTATTTTTAGTGCTTCAAAAATATAAAATTGACTCTAAGATACAACAGGCCAGGGAGGAGGCCATATAAATGTGGATTGGGCACCCCAGATTACCAGTCTGAACGATTGGAGATGAGGACTTTGTTAGCATGATGGAGACAGTAGATAGGAAACTGACTGTTCCAAAGAAATCTAAAATAAACAAATCTGATTGACAAATATTATGAAGATGAAAAACAAAAATTCAAAAAAAGACTGGCTGCTGCCTGGACTCACATTACTGGTATAAGTGCATGCTACGTGCATGCTAAGTGTTGAACAAAATAAACCTGAACACATATCGTGTACAGAATTGAGCTCTGTAATTTCAAAGCCATTGTATCTAATTTTTAGGGACTCATTAATGACAGGAATAGCACCACTGGATTGGCGCAGGGCCAATGTGGTGCCTATATTTAAAAAGGGAACAAAGTCTTTACCAAGTAACTATAGACCTGTAAGATTAACTTCTATAGTTGGGAAGATACTGGAGAGATTAATAAAAGACCACATAGATGAGTTCTTGCTGGAAAAAAATATTTTAAGCAACAGACAGCATGGATTCATGAAAGACAGAAGTTGTCAGACAAACCTGATTTCTTTTTATGAAGAGGTAAGTAAAACCTTGGACAGAGGGGTGGCGTTGGACGTGGTATACTTGGATTTTGCAAAAGCGTTCGATACAGTTCCCCACACACGGCTCATGTGCAAGGTAAAGTCTATAGGATTGGAAATATCAGTTTGTAAATGGATAGAAAACTGGCTAAAAGACAGAATTCAGAGAGTCGTGGTTAATGATTCCTACTCTGAATGGTCTAAGTTTATCAGTGGTGTACCCCAAGGTTCAGTGTTGGGACCCTTACTTTTTAATAGCTTTATAAATGATATTGGGTCTGAGATCAAAAGTAACATTTTTGTCTTTGCAGATGACACCAAGCTATGCAGTGGAATAACGTCCTTACAGGATGTCGCCAATTTACAAGCCGACCTAAATGCTCTGTCTAATTGGGCGACTATGTGGCAGATGAGGTTTAATGTTGATAAATGTAAAGTTATGCACTTGGGGGCTAAGAATATGAATGCATCATACATACTAGGGGGAGTACAACTCTCCGTAGTGGAGAAGGATCTGGGGGTTTTGGTAGATCATAAGCTCAATAATGGCATTCAATGCCAAGCTGCGGTTTCCAAAGCGAGCAAAGTCCTTTCTTGTATTAAGAGAGGTATGGACTCTAGAGAGAGAGATATAAATTTGCCCCTGTACAAATCATTATGTAGCGGCCTCACCCCATCTCCTTTGTCTAGGGGTATGTCACACGACAGGGTGAGATGCGCTACGGCCCATGTCCTCCCCATAGCTGTGGGTGAGGTGAAGGCCAGTATCAGTATCTTCCTCGGGCCAATGTGTTTTAGTTATGAAACTCAGTCCTGCTATGCTGACACCTTCCTTGCTCCCATTAACCAGAGTCCACACACCGATCACAGTCCAACTCTTGTTTTATTGCAAGCTCCACAATAAACAATGCTTCAGTAGCCAACTGGTTGGAACGTTATAACAGCCTGATACGGTGGGATGAGCAGGTCGAGGCACTATCCTGATTTCAATCTAAACCACTGTGGTTTCACCAGCGGTTATCGTAGCCTTGATTAGTACAGAACATAGAACTTGTGAGTCTCTACCAGCAACTCAAGAGAACATATTTAGGAGTACCTTCGCTGCGCTGTGGCCCCTATCAGGGGAAGATGTCCCTCTAAGAGAGTTACCGGAGGCCCATCCGTCACCGGGTTGATGCTGCTCCGGACTCTCCGGACGGGTGACCTCCCCGGCCTCCTCACCTCAGATGCGGGTCCCGTCCACCTCGGGGACCCTCGGATCACTTTGCCCTTGCGGGACCCAGTCGAAGTCACTGGGCCCCCCAGGCCTACGATTTAGTACCTCACCCCAGGCTGAAGGTGCCTGGGATGGACTCCCACTCCATTCCGGTCAGGCCTAGGGCGCCTGAGCCGGAACTCCGAACCGCCCGCACCCAGGCCTAAGGTGCCTGGGTGCGTGAAGAGAAGATCCTCCAAAACGACGACAACCTCGTGGTGAGGGCATCTCCCCCTTTTATTTCCTCCCATCGACACCACGGCAGGTTCCCCCGCCCTCGCCGTACCATCTCCGGAAAGGGACAAAAAGGGTAGCACTGTGGCAGTGATTCTACCTTGAGCCTGTGGGTACCCCGCCACCCACAGGCCAAGGAGAGTAATACACCGCCCAATCCTCCACGAATACAAAGGGGTCCAAAACCTCTCACAATTACACACCTGGGTCACACTACCCCCCAGGTGTACCCCAACTAAATTTAAAGACCCCGCTACATACTCCCCCCTGTGATTTGACGCTGGTCCCCAGCGTCTGGTGCAAACCCATGTCTCCCATGGAGTGGTGACATAAGCCTGACCCCAGAGGCTATCCCTAAAAATCTAAACCCTGTTTATGCCATGACCTGCTCAAGGGGAAGGGAAATATAACATAATAAAACTTTTCCATAAAACCATCTGAACATATACACATTTACAATCCCTCCCTTCACTGTCTAAGAACCACCCCATACTCAGTAGTCTTGACGGACGAATCTCCTGCATGAGGGAAACAAAAGAAAACACAACATCCTAACATTTTGTGTTGACTTGAAACAAATGAGTCTATCAGCCGAGAAACCCATTCGCTTCAATGAGCAAAGTAATGCAAGTGTAGAATCCCAACAGCCGTTGCGCAACACTGCCACCTGGTGACAGTGCCGCGGTAATGACACTTGGTGAAGTCTTCAATCTTCCTGCGTCCCTACACTGATTCTACCCCCAAAGTCTCTGTCTTTGATTTCTGGAAGAAGAGAGAACAAACAAAAAAAACTGCTCTCATTCCTCCAAAGAGTAGAAAAACAAACCCAAATAAAAAACCAGGGTACAGTTCAAATGTTCCGGCAAGGACATTTCCAGAAGCTGTAGGGAAAAACAAGTGAGTCTCTTCTCACAGATAGAACTTCGGATCAGGCAAGAATAAAGGCTTTAGGTGCTTATCGAAAACCTCAATCGAATAGTTAACATCCTCTTTATCCTTCCGGCAGATAAGCACCTTGTCCGCATAAATGTGGCGCCCCAACATCCAGTCTGCTCTGCAGTCTTTGAACTTTTTCGACACTGGTGGTGAACAGAACAGATATCGCCAGGCATGAGGCACTTTGAGTTTTTCCCAAACAAATTCGTCGTACCATCTCTGTCGCAGGACTTCAACTTCATAAAGTAAGTCCCGAGGCAAGTAGGGATATTCCCATCCGTACTCACGGGCGACTCTCTGGGATAAAAGTCGTTGCAATCTGGCCAAAGGAGGCATGACATCCCGCTCACCTTCTCCTGGCTGGACGATGGCCTCCGGGTGCCGAGGTACTTTCACTACCTCAGATGGCTTTGCTCTCGGTGCTCGCAATGAAGCGTGCTGCATCCCCGCTACCAAAACAGGTGATGTTGTGGAATGTGGAAGATTGGCCGGAGGACTAGACTTCCTCGTAAGCTCCGGGTCCTGCACCCGGGGTGTGCTGTGTCCTATAGACATAGGGAAATCCTGTGGTTCACGTAGCACGGGTAACGGGCGTTTGTCCCAGCCCTTCCGGTGAAACAGTTCATCTATTTCCCCGTCATCTCCGCAGTCTGACAGCGATTCTAGGTCGGAGGTGTCATACATCTCGGCGGGAAGGTAGTCTCTAGTAGACGTGGAACTACCCTCCCTTGCGGGCTCCACCGACTGTGGACTCCCGACACCTCCAACCACTACCACAGTCCCAGCCCCTGGCTCACCTGGACCTTTTGAAGCACTGGGATGTCCAGGACTCTTCCAACCGGATCCATCCAGGCCCGGCAAGCGACGGGGTGAAGCTCTTCCACGACCACAGGAGGCCTGCACCAGGCCGACTTTCCTCTTCGGAGGTGGGAGCAGGGAATCTGTGGTGACCGAAGCAGCATCCTCTGATTTTTCTCTCTCAGTCTCTGGTTGGGCAGTCACTTCGCCCTGGTCAGTGCGTACGGGGACCTCCGCAAAGGCCTGGATCTCCACTTCCGGAATAGCGGTACCTGTGAGGCTGTTGCGGCGGAGGGCCCGGGGCCTTACTGTGGTTGGTTCCACCTCGAACAGGAATTCTTTACACGCCTCACAACGCCCGAATGGCTTCAGGTGGACCACCAGTCCCGAGCATCCGGGACAGATCACGCCGAGGGCCTCCGTGTCTCTGCATGTGTACAGAGCCAACTGTCCTCGGGGCCTGAGTCTTATCCCCGTGTCTGTAAGGGGAGCAGCAAAAGCAGTCATCTTCGTGGGGTAGGGAACCGGAATCCACGGGGAGCTTGAGGCCATCCCGACTATCTGCTGCTCCATCACGCACTGACCAAGTGCCAGAGTCTCCACGTGTATCTCCTCACATGGCCAGACTCCTCCCATGACTTGCACGTTTTCGTGGGCTTCCAGTCTCCGCCCACGAATTGCGCAGTCACGGGGTGCCTCATGGCGCAGTGCAGCAAAAGCCCCCACATGTAGTACTTCACACGGCTGGACTCCTCCCTTTTCTCGCTCCTCTGCATGGGCCTTTCCCGTCTTGGGGTCATTTCCACGACTTTGAGCAGGGACGCACTTTGGCCAATCACATGGCCAACCCGCTCGGAACTCCTCCGGGCAGCAAAGTCCAGACACAGCCATTTCAAATTTCAAAGTCAATACACATTTCATCCCGGACTCACGAGCCCCCACGTGTAATGGCCTCACCCCATCTCCTTTGTCTAGGGGTATGTCACACGACAGGGTGAGATGCGCTACGGCCCATGTCCTCCCCATAGCTGTGGGTGAGGTGAAGGCCAGTATCAGTATCTTCCTCGGGCCAATGTGTTTTAGTTATGAAACTCAGTCCTGCTATGCTGACACCTTCCTTGCTCCCATTAACCAGAGTCCACACACCGATCACAATCCAACTCTTGTTTTATTGCAAGCTCCACAATAAACAATGCTTCAGTAGACAACTGGTTGGAACGTTATAACAGCCTGATACGGTGGGATGAGCAGGTCGAGGCACTATCCTGATTTCAATCTAAACCACTGTGGTTTCACCAGCGGTTATCGTAGCCTTGATTAGTACAGAACATAGAACTTGTGAGTCTCTACCAGCAACTCAAGAGAACATATTTAGGAGTACCTTCGCTGTGCTGTGGCCCCTATCAGGGGAAGATGTCCCTCTAAGAGAGTTACCGGAGGCCCATCCGTCACCTGGTTGATGCTGCTCCGGACTCTCCGGACGGGTGACCTCCCCGGCCTCCTCACCTCAGATGCGGGTCCCGTCCACCTCGGGGACCCTCGGATCACTTCGCCCTTGCGGGACCCAGTCGAAGTCACTGGGCCCCAGGCCTACGATTTAGTACCTCACCCCAGGCTGAAGGTGCCTGGGATGGACTCCCACTCCATTCCGGTCAGGCCTAGGGCGCCTGGGCCAGAACTCCGAACCGCCCGCACCCAGGCCCAAGGTGCCTGGGTGCGTGAAGAGAAGATCCTCCAAAACGACGATGACCTCGTGGTGAGGGCGTCTCCCCCTTTTATTTCCTCCCATCGACACCACGGCAGGTTCTCCCGCCCTCGCCGTACCATCTCCGGAAAGGGACAAAAAGGGTAGCACTGTGGCAGTGATTCTACCTTGAGCCTGTGGGTACCCCGCCACCCACAGGCCAAGGAGAGTAATACACTGCCCAATCCTCCACGAATACAAAGGGGTCCAAAACCTCTCACAATTACACACCTGGGTCACACTACCCCCCAGGTGTATCCCACCTAAATTTAAAGACCCCGCTACAATTAGTAAGACCTCATCTGGAATATGCAGTTCAGTTTTGGGCCCCAGTTCTCAAAAAGGATATTGGGGAACTGGAGAAAGTGCAGAGAAGGGCAACCAAACTGATAAGAGGCATGGAGGAGCTCAGCTATTAGGAAAGATTAGAGGAACTGAATTTATTCACTCTTGAGAAGAGGAGATTATGGGGGGGATATGATCAACATGTACAAATATATAAGGGGTCCATATAGTGAACTTGGTGTTGAGTTATTCACTTTACGGTCAACACAAAGGACAAGGGGGCACTCTTTACGTCTGGAGGAAAAGAGATTTCACCTCCAAATACGGAAAGGTTTCTTCACAGTAAGTGGTATAAATAAGAGGGCGCTATTGGTACTTGGTAAATTAACTATGTGCTACCATATCTTAAATTAACAAGAAAAATTTAGTGAATATAATAAAATGACACAAACATGTGATAATGAATATGACCAAATAATTGCAATTGAGCAATCAACTATATAACATTAGTGATCAAAAATAAGTAAATGTGAGTCCCAATCGTGATAACTGGCGTGCTGCCACACAAAAGATTATAACAATCAATCAGAAAAAAGAAAGTCCCCTTTAAATGCTGATAACTGTTCAAACAAGTTTTTCTCCGAATCCAACAAGTGAAGACACCTTCTACAAATAAAATTTGTGCTGTGCTGTGATTCTTCCTTATTATAAGTGCAAATGATATTCCTTCACCAAATCTTCATTGAAGACATACACCCAAAGTGCACAAGTAGTAGATTGCGCTTACCAAATGAAGTAGACCTCTTTAATTATAAAGATGGTCACAAACAGCTTGAGCAGGATTGTATAACACAAGTAAAAAATGTGCATGAGTCCAAAGTCACTGATATCTCATAGGTATATGATCAGATGGCACATGTACAAAGGTGTACAGTCAGTGAGCATGGGGTCCAGGCTCCGGGAGTAAAAAAGGGGGAGAGAGGGGTAAAAACAGAGGCTGGAAGGATGATAATAGGGGAAGTCACATGTACAATCTCAGGGCTGCCATTCAAGTAGAAACAGAAACCGTGTTCCAGGGTACTGAAAAGAAAAGCAAGGGAGAGGCGCCTCTGAGTGCAGATGTTTTAAAACAATTTAATAAAGGATAGTGCTACAAGCAACTCACATTTTACATGGTAAAAAACGGGCATTGTACGAATTCCAGTTAGAAGAGGAAGATGTCATCAGATCTGTCACGGAGTACCTCCTCCTGCTGGGGCACTGTGCTGCTGGTTATCGATTCACCGCTTGTAGATGGTATTATACGGCCGGCGGCGGTGAGGAAATGCAGTGCAAGGCCTTGATGATGGTAGCGAATGGCAGGCGAGGGCCGATGACGTCACTGGCGTGCAACGCGTTTCCCGAGCCGGCGTACTGCGTGTAGTGTGGCAGTCGCGCTCCTTTGTCAAGCTAGTGAATGGGTTGGGGGAGCTAGTATTTGATAGACAGGGCAGTGGGCGGAGGGGGGCGGAGGTAGATGAGAGGCGGAGCTGGGGCGGGGGAAGTTGGAAGTGTCAGCAGAGAGAGCTCTAGATTATAAAACCAGATGAGAATGGTAGTATGGGGACAAATTGAGCATGATAGAACAAGGAAAAGAGATGAGAGGCAGAGCTGGGGCGGGGGAGGTTGGAAGTGTCAGCAGAGAGAGCTCTAGATTATAAAACCAGATGAGAATGGTAGTATGGGGACAAATTGAGCATAATAGAACGAGGAAAAGAGATGAAATATAAAAAATATATAAAAACGAAAACGGGGAGAGAGCTAATAACTAATTTGGAGGGGGGGGGGTAGATGTACAAATGTGTAAATGAGGAAGTAACCACAGGTGACTGTTCAATCAGATTCGTAACCACGTTTCATTCCAGACACAAGAACATGGAAAAAATACTAGTCAAACATTGGAACATCCTCCAGCAGGATCCACACTTGAAATCTGAACTGCCATCCCATCCCAGAGTTACCTACCGGAGGGCTCTGAATTTGAAAAACAAACTCGCCCCCAGCAAACTCAAACCAACCATTACTTCATTTACACCCATACCTGTTCTCATACCCATTACAGGAATGTATCAATGCCGTAAAGCACTTTGCAAAACGTGCAAATTTGTCCAACATGGCCAAAAAAGTTTCAGTACAAAAAGGGAAAACATACCAGCTGAGGGAATTCTTCAACTGTTCATCAGACTTTGTGGTATACGGCCTTAGTTGCCCTTGTGGCTTAATGTACGTAGGCCGTACCATACGTCCATTAAGTAGGGATGAGCTTCGTGTTCGAGTCGAACATACGTTCGACTCGAACATCAGCTGTTCGATCGTTCGACGAAGATCGAACGATTTGGGCCGTTCGCGCCAAATTCGAGTGACGCGAACGGCCCACAATGCACTACGCCATCGCAGTGTCATCCAGGCGCTGTGATTGGCCAAGCATGCACTGTGACCCCGCATGCTTGGCCAATCACAGCGCCGGCAGCGAGGAGAGAAATGATTGGCCACAGGCAGGATGCCTGTGGCCAATTATTGCTGAGGGGGTTTAGTACACACCCCACACTATAAAAGGCCGCCAGCGCGGCGGCCTTGTGTAGTGTGTTCCGGAGCAGGGAAAGAGAAGCATAGGCAGGGACAGTGTCATTTTTTTTCATTTACTAATCCTGGATTCCTTGTGTTTAGGGACAAATAAGGATAGGTAGGGAGAGTGTCAGTGACAGTGTGTTATTCTGTGCTAAACCTTGTTTGTAGGGACAGAGAGGTACAGTGAGAGAAAGTGTCAGTGTGCTATTCTGTGTTAATCCTTGTTTGTAGGGACAGAGAGGTACAGTGAGGGAAAGTGTCAGTGTGCTATTCTGTTCTAAACCAATTTTGCTGAACCATATTTTCAATCCTTGAGTTTAGGGACAGAGAGGTACAGTGAGTGAAACTGACAGTGTGCTATTCTGTTCTAAACCAATTTTGCTGTTCCATATTTCAAATCCTTGAGTTTAGGGACAGAGAAGGACACTCGTGGAAATTATCAGTGTGCTATTCTGTGCTAAATCTTGTTTGTAGGGAGGGACAGAGTAGGACAGTGAGGGAAAGTGTCAGTGTGCTATTCTGTTCTAAACCAATTTTGCTGAACCATATTTTCAATCCTTTAGTTTAGGTACAGAGAGGTACAGTGAGTGAAACTGACAGTGTGCTATTCTGTTCTAAACCAATTTTGCTGTTCCATATTTCAAATCCTTGAGTTTAGGGACAGAGAAGGACACTCGTGGAAATTATCAGTGTGCTATTCTGTGCTAAATCTTGTTTGTAGGGAGGGACAGAGTAGGACAGTGAGGGAAAGTTTCAGTGTGCTATTCTGTTCTAAACCAATTTTGCTGAACCATATTTTCAATCCTTGAGTTTAGGGACAGAGAAGGACACTCGTGGAAATTATCAGTGTGCTATTCTGTGCTAAATCTTGTTTGTAGGGAGGGACAGAGTAGGACAGTGAGGGAAAGTGTCAGTGTGCTATTCTGTTCTAAACCAATTTTGCTGTTCCATATTTTCAATCCTTGTGTTTAGGGACAGAGAAGGATAGGCAGGGGACAGTGTCAGTGTCATTGTTGCTAAGCCTCCTGCACAGTATACACCTGAAGGTAGCCCTTATTGCTCTTTTTCCCATCTCCCTGCAGGCCATCCATTAAAATGTCTGGAAGGCAAACAAGGAGAGGCAGACAGTCAGGAGGCAAAAAAAGAGGGCAAGCAGGCTCTGTGTCTGGGGGCAACAGTGCTGGTCGTGGACGCGGTGCATTGTCATCAGCACATGGCCATGGGACACGCTTGTCCTTCTTTTCGGCAGCTGGACATGTTGAGCCACATCATGCCGAAGACTTGGTAGAGTGGATGACCAAGCCCACCTCATCCTCCTCATCCTCTCTCACCCAGGCTCAGGGTACTGGCAAAGCAGCTGCCAAAGCGTCCTCTTCTCTGGTATCATTATCTTCATTAGTCAATCCTTCCCTAGACCCACCATGTCCTCCTCCTGAGGAGTCCCCCGAACTGTTTGAGCACAGTGTTGGGTACATGCTCCAGGAGGATGCCCAGCGTTTCGAAGGATCTGATGATGATACCCAGCTAGAGGAAGGCAGCAGCGTGAGAGCAGAGAGAGGGGATGCTCAAGAAGGACACCAATCTGGCAGTCATGCTCCAGCAGCTGCAGCATACTGCCAGATTGGCTCCAGTGATGAGGAGGGAGGGGATGATGAGGTCACTGACTCCACGTGGGTGCCTAATAGGAGAGAGGAGGAGGAGGAGGAGGATGAGGAGGAGGCACATCTCCAACGAGGCAGGATGCCCTTGAGTGGCCAGCGTATGGGCAGCACACCGACGGAATCACACCGCAGAGATCCGCCTGTGCAGGGCGCTGCCTCTGCCCGTCATTCAAAAAGTTCTTTGGTGTGGGCCTTTTTTGAGGCGAGTGCATCAGATCGCACAGCTGCTGTTTGCAACATATGTCTCAAGCGTATATCGCGTGGCCAAAACATCAGCCGCTTGGGCACCACATGCTTGATCAGACATATGTTGACCTGCCATGCAGCTCGTTGGCAAGCCTACCTTAAAGACCCACACCAAAGAACAAAGCTGACCTCTTCTTGCACCGCATCAGCTGGGATCTCCAACCCCACTATACCTTCACTCCTCTCTGAAACCTGCTCTGAGAGGAATGAAGGTGTAGAATTAGGTGTGTCACAGGCAAGTACTTGCGGGCACTCTGCTAGCAGTACACCAACGTCCGATTCTAGCAGGCAAATTTCCCTTCCCCAGCTGCTGGACCGTCGAAAGAAGTTCACTCCCAGCCATCCACATGCCCAGCGGTTGAATGCTAGCTTGGCTAAATTGCTAGCGCTTCAACTGCTGCCTTTTCAGTTGGTAGACTCGGCCCCCTTCCGTGAGTTTGTGCAATGTGCGGTTCCTCAGTGGCAGGTTCCCAAACGCCACTTTTTCGCACGGAAGGCGATTCCGGCTCTCTACAGGCATGTGGAAGGCAATGTCTTGGCCTCGCTGGACAGGGCGGTCAGCGATAAGGTGCATATTACCGCTGACTCATGGTCCAGCAGGCATGGACAGGGACGTTACCTTTCTTTCACGGGCCATTGGGTCACTCTTTTGGCAGCTGGGAAGGATGCAGGACAAGGTGCAGTAGTGTTGGAGGTTGTTCCACCGCCACGCCTCCAAAATGCTACTACTGGTTGTGACACACCTCTCTCCTCCACCCCCTCCTCTTCTTCTTCCTCCATGGCCTCTTCCTGTGGTTTGTCCTCGGAACCAGCGGTGCTCCGTAGGCGTTCAAGGGGCTACGCAAGTACGCAGGCAAAAAGATGCCATGCCGTGCTTGTGCTGGTGTGTTTGGGGGACAGGAGCCACACTGGGGCAGAGGTCCTGTCTGCTCTGCAGGGGCAGGCCGAGAGGTGGTTGACGCCACGCCAGCTTAAGCCAGGAATGGTGGTTTGCGACAATGGCACCAACCTCCTCTCCGCCCTCCGACAGGGACAACTGACCCATGTGCCCTGTATGGCTCACATCCTTAACCTGGTGGTGCAGCGGTTCTTGGGCAGGTACCCGGGCTTACAGGATGTCCTGAGGCAGGCCAGGAAAGTCTGTGTGCATTTCCGCAGATCTTATAATGCCAGTGCTCGCCTGGCTGAGCTGAAAAAGGAGTTGAACCTGCCCAAGAACCGCCTTATAGGTGACATGCCCACCAGGTTGAACTCAACGTTGGCCATGCTGCAGTGGCTGCACACGCAGCAGAGGGCCATCAATGAGTACCTGTGCGACTACGGCACCAGGACAGGGTCAGGGGAGCTCAGGTTTTTTTCACCACGCCAGTGGGGCATGATCAGGGATGCATGCACTGTCCTGGCACCATTTGAGGAGGCCACGAGGATGGTGAGCAGTGACAGTGCATGCATCAGTGACACTGTACCTCTTGTCCACCTGTTGGAGCACACGCTGCATGGAATAATGGACAGGGCACTTGAGGCAGAACAGAGGCAGGAAGAGGAGGACTTCCTTGCCTCTCAAGGCCCCCTTTACCCAGACAGTGTTCCTTCTGTCCCACCCATCGCACAGGAAGAGGAGGAGGAGGAGGAGGATTGTGTCAGCATGGAGGTGGAGGCTGGCACTCAGCATCATCAGCAGCAGTCTTTTAGGGATGATTTACAGTCCCAAGAAACCAGTGGACTTGTACGTGGCTGGGAGGAGGTGGCTGCGGATCATGTCGTCCTTAGTGACCCAGAGGACTCCGGACTGAATGCCTCAGCTAACCTACGCTGCATGGCCTCCCTGATCCTGCAAAGTCTGCGGAAGGATCCTCGTATTCTTCGGATCAAGGAGAGGGACCATTACTGGCTGGCCACTCTCCTTGATCCACGGTACAAGGGTAAGGTTGCGGACCTTATCGTACCGTCGCAGAGGGAGCAGAGGATGAGACAACTCCGGGAGGCCTTGCAGAAAGGTCTGTGCAACGCGTTCCCAGAGACTGGGAGGTTACAAACTCCTGGTCCTGGACAACGAGTTGCTGAGGCTTCGGGCAGTCAAAGAAGGAGCGGTGGGGAAGGTGGCCGTCTGACCAATGCGTTCAGACAATTCTTTAGTCCGCAGCCCCAAAGTATGATCGGTTCCAGCAACCATCGCCAGCGTCTGATATACATGGTCCAGGAATACCTAGGGGCAAGGTCAGACTTGGACACCTTCCCCACCGAAAATCCTCTGGCTTACTGGGTCTTGAGGATGGATCACTGGCCAGAGCTTGCACAGTATGCAATTGAGCTACTGGCCTGTCCTGCATCCAGCGTTCTTTCAGAACGCACATTCAGTGCTGCTGGAGGATTTGTCACGGATCACAGGGTGCGCCTGTCCACCGACTCGGTTGATCGACTGACTTTCATCAAGATGAACCAGTCTTGGATCACCACCAGCTACCACACACCAGATGCTGATATAACAGACTAATTGATTTTAAAATGTCACATCCCTTCAAGACTGATGCTGATGCTGAGTGCCTGTGCTGTTATGTTGACTGGCTATCCTCCTCCTCCTCCTCAATGATACGATTAATGATGATAGCTTGGAAGATCATTTTGGTTTATGGGTGACGCCACCAGTGGCTAAGGCCCAATTTTTCAGCCCCTGTTTAACAGGGGCGTGTAATTAAAATTTTTGATGCAATACTTTGCAACAGGCCTCATTGCTGTGCTCCAAGTACAGTATCTGTGAGGGGTTGCAGTGTTGTGCCACCAGTGCCTAAGGCCCAATTTTTCAGCCCCTGTTCAACAGGGGCATGCAATTATAATTATTGATCTAATAATTCACAGCAGGGCCCATTGCTGCGCCCACCAAGAGTAACTGTCAGGCCTTACAGTGTTGTGGCACCAGCACCACCATCACCACCACCACCAAAGGCCCAATTTTTCAGCCCCTGTTCAACAGGGGCATGCAATTATAATTATTGATCTAATAATTCACAGCAGGGCCCATTGCTGCGCCCACCAAGAGTAACTGTCAGGCCTTACAGTGTTGTGGCACCAGCACCACCATCACCACCACCAAAGGCCCAATTTTTCAGCCCCTGTTCAACAGGGGCATGCAATTATAATTATTGATCTAATAATTCACAGCAGGGCCCATTGCTGCGCCCACCAAGAGTAACTGTCAGGCCTTACAGTGTTGTGGCACCAGCACCACCATCAAAGGCCCAATTTTTACTACCACTGATCAACAATTATATGTTATTACAATTCCTGATATAATAGTTGACAGCAGGGCGTTCCAGCACCCACCAAGAATAACTGTGAGTGCTTTCAGTGTTGTGCCAACACCAACACCTAAGGGGCCAATTTCTGCAGAGTATATACGGCAGGTCCCTACTTTCAAACATCCAACTTACAAACTACTACTACTTGCAAACGGAAGAAGACAACAGGAAGTGAGAGGAAATCTACCCCTTGGAAGGAAAATTCTCTCCTGTAAGAATTAATATGGGAGAAAGGTGTCTCCTCTCTACTGATGCTTTATCACCAATCCTTGTTTCAATAAAAACACCACATTTCAAAAACAGTTGTCATTGGGACGCAAAGTGAGGTGAAATGTTCTGAACAGGGGCACAGACAGCAAAAAAAATGTGACAGGGGTGATAACCGTTCCCTATGTTTTACAAAAAGCTAAAAAAAAGGAATTTGGCATGGAGCTCCACTTAAACAATGCAGCTGTTCAAAATTACAAACAGATTCTACATAAGAACAAACCTACAGTCCCTGTCTTGTATGCACCGCCTGTATACGGCTGTTCAGAGTATATAGGGCCTTTTTTATTTTGTGTGCGGGGTTCCCCTTAATATCCATACAAGACCCAAAGGGG
Source organism: Rana muscosa (assembly GCA_029206835.1). Classification (NCBI taxonomy): domain Eukaryota; kingdom Metazoa; phylum Chordata; class Amphibia; order Anura; family Ranidae; genus Rana; species Rana muscosa. The sequence continues at coordinate 708,001,876 of CM055117.1, forward strand.
CTGGTAATGGGCTGGGGTGGGGGGGGTTGATGGGGTAGCTATGCCATTTTTCCTAAAGATTTTCATCCATATTACCGGGACCAGACATTGCATTAAAGCCGCAAGCAGTTTTAAATGGCTTTTTTTCCTTTAGAAATGTTATTTTGTGCAGGGACAGTTCTAAACACGGGAAACACGTGGCACTTCACAGGCATACTTTAGACACCCCCCAGGTACAATATTTAAAGGAATATTTGACTTTTTTTTTTTCACTTTATGCATCACTAAAATGACTGCTCCCGGAAAACGTCCGTTTTTAAAACTTCTTTTTGCATTGATACATGTCCCCTGGTGCAGAACCCGGGTTCCCAAACTCTGTTTCGGACAATAACATGGATAATAGTCGTTATAATTAGCACTTTAGAATCCGAACGTTCACATCCATTGTATTTAATAGGGTTCTAATATTCGTGCGAACTTTCGGTCCGTTCGCGGGTTCTGGTGCGAACCGAACCCGGGGGTGTTCGGCTCATCACTACCATTAAGACAGAGATTTGGGGAACACCGCAGATTTATAGAGGGTGGTATAGACCCTCACAGTGTCCCCAAACATTTCGCCAAAGTCCACCAAAAATCGATAAATCCCTCCCTGCAGCTGAAAGATTCAAGAAACTATGTGCCCGCGAGACTTATTGGATTTATAGCCTAGATGTTCTCTCACCTGGAGGTATCAACGAGAGCATCAAAATACACACCATTTTATAATACTTTATAACATTTCATATATTTTAATATTTTAATACTTTCTTACACAATAATTGTTATTATTAATTTTAATTTAACAATCTTGATAACATTTCCAATATTTTTAATATTGTGAAAATTAATCCTGCCAATATGTAATCCCAGTTCTAATACTATATGTGTTTCACAGGTTATCATATATCGTATATTGTTATTTCGATACTTGGGGGTGGCGGGTGTGTGTAAGTATAGTCCTAAACCCCCCCCCCCTGTGGACCTCCCTCTATCCTTCCCCTCCATTCCGCCTACCCATTTCCCATTCCCCCCCTTTTCTTTTCCTCCCCCCTCTTTTCCTTACCTTCCCCCCCCCTATACAACCCCCCCTCGCCTCACCCGTACCCTTCCCCCACTCCTTTCTCCCATAACCCTCTTCCCTCCCCCCCCCCTTTTTCTTCCTTTCGCTCCTTTTCCTTTCACCCCCCCTTCCCTTCCTTTTCCCCCTTTCCCCACCCCTTTTTAACCCCCCCCCCCTCTCCTCCCCTCCTCCCCTGATTGATTATATTATCGTTACTGTCCATGTGTATTTTTCATATTTTTCATATTTGTGTATTGTTGTGATGCTGTAAATTTACAACTATGTACCTCTTATTATTTCCAATCATGTACTTGCATTTGTATATGCGTGTATGTGTATATACATATATGCACATATAATTTTATCACCATGATCGTATGTTTTTATATATATATTTTTCCTCATTCATGATCATATACTTCTTTAGGCATTACGGTTCCATTCTTTACACCTTTTCTATCTGTATGTATGGGCATTTATATGCACATACACTATCCCTTGCTGGTCACTGTGTTGACCTAATCCCTCTCTGATATGCATCTCCTTTCCTCCCCTCTCTTTCCCTTCCCCCCCCCCATATACATAAATATGTGTGTTAGCTAATATAATACAACGTAATTTCCTTTTTTCCCATACATACATACATATATATATATATATATATATATATATATATATATATATATATATATTTAAAATAGCCCCACCCCCCTCCATAACCACTATTATGTTTATATCCATCATCCTTATTATTTTTTATATTTTATATTTTTTATTATTTTTCATTATCACTCATTATTACCATCTATCCTAGCCGGTCCATGTTGTCCTGTGTAGAAATACTTCCTCATTTACACATTTGTACATCTACCCCCCCCCCCTTCCAAATTAGTTATTAGCTCTCTCCCCGTTTTCGTTTTTATATATTTTTTATATTTCTTCTCTTTTCCTCGTTCTATTATGCTCAATTTGTCCCCATACTACCATTCTCATCTGGTTTTATAATCTAGAGCTCTCTCTGCTGACACTTCCAACCTCCCCCGCCCCAGCTCCGCCTCTCATCTCTTTTCCTTGTTCTATCATGCTCAATTTGTCCCCATACTACCATTCTCATCTGGTTTTATAATCTAGAGCTCTCTCTGCTGACACTTCCAACTTCCCCCGCCCCAGCTCCGCCTCTCATCTACCTCCGCCCCCCTCCGCCCACTGCCCTGTCTATCAAATACTAGCTCCCCCAACCCATTCACTAGCTTGACAAAGGAGCGCGACTGCCACACTACACGCAGTACGCCGGCTCGGGAAACGCGTCGCACGCCAGTGACATCATCGGCCCTCGCCTGCCATTCGCTACCATCATCAAGGCCTTGCACTGCATTTCCTCACCGCCGCCGACCGTATAATACCATCTACAAGCGGTGAATCGATAACCAGCAGCACAGCGCCCCAGCAGGAGGAGGTACTCCGTGACAGATCTGATGACATCTTCCTCTTCTAACTGGAATTCGTACAATGCCCGTTTTTTACCATGTAAAATGTGAGTTGCTTGTAGCACTATCCTTTATTAAATTGTTTTAAAACATCTGCACTCAGAGGCGCCTCTCCCTTGCTTTTCTCTTGAGCAGGATTGTGCCTGCACACATATGGACAAATACTGGTGAATGATTGAATCTCCTTCCTCGGTCTCAGGCGGGATATATGAAACACAAGCAGGAGAACTCCATAGTGCAACCCGCAAATTTATTGTAAAAAACAATATAAAATAAAATATAAAATATATGGCCTTGGTGGCCTCTTACATTAAAAAGTGCCCATCCCGGCACTGGGGCTGCAGGCATAGAGTGTGTTACGAGCGACTCGTAAATCTCCGCAGGCAACATGCATCAAAGCCGCCGTTCGCTGCAGTGGAGCCGGATGGAGCGTACTGTGTACAGCTGTGTACAACACGTGACCAGGCTGCGCCCCCTGAAGACGTAAGCAATACGAAACGTACGTCGGAGGCGCAGCCTGGTCACGTGTTGTACAGTGTTGTACAGCCCCAGTGCCGGGATGGGCACTTTTTAATGTAAGAGGCCACCAAGGCCATATGTTTTATATTTTATTTTATATTGTTTTTTACAATAAATTTGCGGGTTGCACTATGGAGTTCTCCTGTTTGTGTTTCATAAATCCCGCCTGAGACCGAGGAAGGAGATTCAATCATTCACCAGTATTTGTCCATATGTGTGCAGGCACCATCCTGCTCAAGCTGTTTGGGACCATCTTTTTAATTAAAGAGGTCTACTTCATTTGGTAAGCGCAATCTACTACTTGTGCACTTTGGGTGTATGTCTTCAATGAAGATTTGGTGAAGGAATATCATTTGCACTTATAATAAGGAAGAATCACAGCACAGCACGAATTTTATTTGTAGAAGGTGTCTTCACTTGTTGGATTCAGAGAAAAACTTGTTTGAACAGTTATCAGCATTTAAAGGGGACTTTCTTTTTTCTGATTGATTGTTATAATCTTTTGCGTGGCAGCACGCCAGTTATCACGATTGGGACTCACATTTACTTATTTTTGATCACTAATGTTATATAGTTGATTGCTCAATTGCAATTATTTGGTCATATTCATTATCACATGTTTGTGTCATTTATTATATTCACTTAATTTTTCTTGTTAATTTAAGATATGGTAGCACATAGTTAATTTACCAAGTACCAATAGCGCCCTCTTATTTATACCATTTATTCAGACAGGAGTATTCACTCCATCCGCAGGGGAGCAGCTTAATATATATTATAATCATTATAAATTTTCACTGCTATTTTCTAGTGGCGCTGAATCACATTTACAGATTCTTCACAGTAAGGAAAGATACACACTATCAGTTTTCTTGCAGGTTTTTCTCTTCAGGTTTACCAAAACCATCTAATATGAGGTCAAACCTTAAGAGTTTCAATTCGTATGCAATCAGGCAGGCCCTTGCACTACATGGTTTTGGTAAACCTGAAGAGAAAAACCTGCAAGAAAACTGATAGTGTGTATGGGGCTTAAGAGCTGTGAAAATGTTGAATAGACTCCCTGCAGAGGTGGTTCTGGCCAGCTCAGTAGATTGATTTAAGAAAGGCCTGGATTCTTTCTTAAATGTAAATAATATAACTGGGTACTATCATTTATAGGTAAAGTTGTTCCAGGGAAAATCCGATTGCCTCTCGGGGGATCAGGAAGGAATTTTTTCCCCTGCTGTAGCAAATTGGATTGTGCTCTGCTGGGGTTTTTCGCCTTCCTCTGGATCAACTGTGGGTATAGAATTGGGTATATGGGATTGTACGTTTTTATTTTATTTATTTATTTATGGTTGAACTGGATGGACTTGTGTCTCTTTTCAACCTGACTAACTATGTAACTATGTAATATTGAAAAATCACAGGAAGTGGAAGAAGCATCATCCACATCAAAGCAGCCAGCCTTTCAGTTTTTCTTTCAAAATGCAGCAGAAGACCCAGGCAGAAGACCCAGCCTGACTAAGATCAGTGTACAGCTTCCTCAGGAGAAAGAGTCTTCGCTAGCAATCGTTGGTGTGCGTTATATTTGTAATCCAAAAGATGGTCACAGAACTAAATGAACTCTCGCAATGCTTTTGGGAGTGTAACTCTCAGTCAGTGCAACGCCAAACTTTAACTACGCAGCTACCACACGTTGCGCTATGTCCTGGTGCGTGTGGCGCACTACTCTGATGATGGTGGGCCTTCAAGAGTCACGGGCCTAATAAACAGTTATGAGTTCTGGGCAGGTGCCCTCTCACCAAACTGGCCTCAGCTCTCTGGATGCTCCACTGACAATGTCCCGATCCCGATTCTCTCTGCTCCTCGCAGTCTCCGGTTCCTCTCACCACCGCACTGGATGTCGGTTTGCCGATGGTTCCGGTCTCTGGAGGCAAAAGCTTATCACGCTGAAGGAGATCGGTCTTCTTAACAGAGGGATCCCCCGCACTAGCTATAGGCCCAGATCTCGGGCCTAGATACTCCGGCAGCAGGCCTCACTCAGACTTCCTGCTTGGTTGAGGGCGAAGTCCAAAGAGAGCAAACGTAGCCCCTCCCTTCCTTTAAGTAACCTCCCCCAGAAAGCTGTGCGAGAATGCAATGCACTTTGGGAGTACAGCTGCACTGTGGGTACCATAGTCTATTAGATACCCATGGCAATGGAGTCCCTTTCTCCCCGTACCATAAGTTCCACAATGCATCGCTCCATGTTATTAAACCTTAGTCACTGTAATATTATAAGGGAATGCCAGAGGGAGCTGGGGTTATTCTAAAGATAACAATAGTCTTCATAACACACGACAAATCGGCACCCCGCTACATATAAGAAAGAGCTATTGCAACAAGTTGCCATCACTGAGGACACCGGAACAGATTTTTGGCTGTCAAAGAGTGACACTTTTTATCACCAGTTAAAACCTTTTGTATTAGACCTGTTGGCTATGCCAGCTTGGCAAGCCTTTGCAGAGAGGGTATTAAGTGTCGCAGGTGACCTCTCTAGAGGCCGGCGGAATAGAGCAAGGGTCATGTTGGCATAAAGTGCTTTCCTTAAAATAAATTGAAACAAATGGAAATGTTTTATTCTCCAGTTATACATAACATAAGAAGAATTCCTAATACTTGTGGGTTGTGCTTATTGCAATAGGAAGAATCAATATCTCAACAACAGTTTCTAATTGTCAATTAAATTCATAGAAAAAATACACAGGCCATTAGTATGTGGCACTATAACAACCGCCACTTTTTATCAACTCCCTCTCTCTTAGCATTGACAACTTTGACAATAGATGTAAATATCACAGTAATGAAAGAGAAAAATAGACTAGTAACTGTCAGTTTGATGCATATTGTTGCTATGAATGCTGTCAATAGTAGTGAATAGTATTTACTGCTATTGATAACACTTCCTAAACCTATATGGAAGGGCCAGATTTATAATTAGGCAGAGTAGGCATATGCCTAAGTGCCCTGCATAGAGGGGTTCCGTTGCAGCTGCCTACTCTGCCTATTTGCTGAGGTGTATGGTGTCCTGTGGTGCATTGACACCACACACGCTAGCGTAAAGCTGCCCTATACAATGCCTGTCCAGCACATTGTATAGGGCAGCCTTACGTTGGGGTCCTTCCCCTAGGGAAGCTGGCAGGACCTCAGTGTAAGGCTGCCCACCCCAACCTAACCTTAAACCTGTCCAGTGTGTCCACGATGTGGTGCCAGAAATGTAAATCCAGCCATGGCAGTGGCTATAGGTGCTCACTGCTCACGTGCTGTCAAAACACTTCATATAGCCCCTATATTCATCTCACTGTAAGTTAATGGGGTGTTCTTAGTGTGATATTTACCTCTATTGTCAATGCTGAGAGAGAGAGGAGTTGATAAAAAGTGATGATTGTTATAATACACACAGTAAAGGCATTGAATACTGTGCACTTTTTCTTTGAAAGTATCTGAGAAGTAGAACTGTTGAAATAATAACCTGTGAACAGTAAACTGATTCTTATTGTGGAATCCTTCAGAGCGCATGCACTGGTGACGTCACCTGCTGCATGCAGTGTGAATATCTCCTAAACTGTGCAAGTTTAGAAGATATTCACTGTACCTACAGGTAAACCCTATTATAGGCTTAACCTGTAGGTACAAGTTAAAAAAAGTGGGTTTACTACCACTTTAAAGTTCATGTAAATGTGCATGGTGGTATCACAGGCAAAGAATTAAAACTAAATTTTTATTATTCTAACGTTACACATCGGTCAAAAAAGCAATATTCTTGAAACGGAACTTGGTTTTACTTGTAAATACGTTATATACTGTATTTATTGGCGTATAACACTAGCTTTTTACCCTGAAAATAGAGGGTAAACTGTGCCTGCGTGTTATACGCAGGGGCCTGTGGAAAGTTATTTTCCTGAAACTTCCCTCTTAAAGTTAGGGTGCGTGTTATATGCCTGTGCGTGTTATACGCTGATAAATACGGTAATTTCTAAATCTGTGTCTTTAGTTTGTTCAAACCTTAATACCATAAACAATAACACGTGTGTGGGAAAATACTGCGCAGTCTCAGTCTCTGTGCAAAAATATGTGTGAAAATGTACTGTACAATTGCTGCTGCAACTAACTATGCAAGATACACACAATAAAACTGGAAAAAAAATATATATAGCTGCGCTGCAATATACAAGTGAATAAAGGTAAAATGAAATAATAAATATAAATCGAATGATGCAGTGATTAAAGGATGAAAACAATCAAAGCTGTAATAAGTCCTCTTAAGTCCGAAAGGTAGCTGAACACAAAATGAAATCAGTAATTATGTCCCTTCATGTGTCCCTATCACTGCATTCAATATGTGAAAAGGAGCAGTGAGTTGCACTCCAAAGGTAACACAATTCTGATAGCAATCCTTCAATATGTTGATCAACGGTGACTTCAAACAAATGTACACCCAAGAAGAAGTGACGAGATGTTATAGAAAGGAATCCTCCATCTCTTATATCAAATCTGCTTACCGACTACATAGATCTCTTGTCAGGAGATCACAACAGCCTGTGGCTCATTACCACAGCCCTGGGTCTCTGAATGGTAAACCGCAAAACTTCCTGTCTCCTCCACTTTTGGAATTCTCAGTATTTCTCCCAAGTGAATGATCCCCATGAAAATATAAAGGCTGGATTACTAGTGGCGCAGATGCCATCGGGCCCCCACAATATCCAGTCCGGGTTGCAGGTGTCCATAGACGCAGTTCTATTTTCTGGCGGACTGATAACCTTTCTTGTATACGCTATGGGTAATGATTAAGCACAAGATGTTTGTGTGAAACGCGTCTACGTGACCTCGTGTTGGTGTCTTTGGTGTTATCACTTTGAGCAATAAAAGGTCAATCGTAATTCCTGAATGTGCAGCCATTTTTTTTATTATAAGTCTAGCACACCCACCTATCCCCCAGCCTGCATTTAACTTGGCTCTTCGCAGGGGGAGAAAGGCACACCACGCTTGTGCAAAAGGTTGAGCGGTGTTATTGTTGGGTCTTGTCTGCAGCCAGGGCCAGAATCCTCCCGAGAATGATTCTCGCCTCTACCGTGAGCAGAGGCAAGTCCTTAACTTCCCCAATAACATGAATGTCCACACCAGCTGAAACTCCAACTTAAGATTTATTCTCACTTTACAATACACAGTCTCTTAGATAGGAAAAGGGTTGGAGCAAAGGAACCGAACAGCTCAAGGTGTGGAGGAGGCCCAGGCACAAACGTAGCTCTTCACTGTACTACTCAAATTCTCAAGAAGTATACTAGTGACCGTGAGTTTGGTCTCTACCACAGACCTGGTGAATAAGGCCACTGCCACTGACCTGTTGAACGTGAACTTCCTTCTTAGAACATGGCCCCTATCAAGGAGAAGATGTCCCCCTAGAGATTCAACAGACCCTTCCTTCACCGTGACTCTCGCATCGGTCCTTCGGAATGATCCTCCCTTCTCTGAGAGTGCGAGTCCCCTCACAAGGTGGCACCCTGGACTCCTCAATGCTTAGCGGACCCCAGCCGAAGGTGCTGGGCAACGGGCCTTCTCCGCATCCCCTGGGTCTTCATACCCAGGCGAACAGGACAGCAGGGTAGTACCTCATCCCAGGCCAAAGGTGCCTGAGATGGAACAGGAACACAGCCGGAGATCAACCGCACTCACTCTCAGGCTGAAGGTGCCTGGGGGTGGACCCCGATCAGGAGATGTCTGCCCCTTTTATATGCTCCCCCGGCATGCACAGCAGGTCCCCCGCCCCACCGTACGGCTGCCGAGAGGGGACACAAAAGGCACAGCACTACGCTCGTGGTTCAACCCCGGCCCAGAATGGCAGCGCCACCCGCAGGCCAAAGGCAACTCATCACCAGCATTATCCCCTGAAGACAAAAATGGTCCATAGCCACTAACAAATCAAGGTGTCTGAGCCTAATTATCACTCAGAGACTCCCCCTAAGTTGACCACCCCGCCACACAAGTTTCCCACGGAGGCGGGCCGGGGCTTGCACTCTACGAAACATTCCACCTCAGGTTATCATCATACACCTGGAGCAGCGGCTCTTTTTCTTTGTTCTTGTATACGCTCGCTTGTGAGTATGACTACTGCTGTTACAGTTTTTTTAATAAAGTTTACCATTGGTAATGCACAAGGTCGGTGCGCCCTCCTTTCTTCTTTTTATGTTTCAGTTTTAAGGATACCCATTGTTCTGAGGAGGGCAGCAAGACCGCAGGCATTTTTTCTATCCAGAGGGTTGGCTGCGCCACTTACCTATAAACTAAGCCCCCAAGCGCAGGAGATTGTTTTCCATCTGGTGAGTTATCCAGAGGGGTGGTGTTTCACAGTGGTGGATTTAAAGCACTGAAGGAACTTTATACAGTGGAATTTTTATAAATGGACAATTTCAATAATTTTTACGTGGACACATTTATTTGGACATATTGATTTTGATCATTTATGGATGCACTTGATTAATTGGGGTTTGAAATATATGCACTGTAGCACTTTATATGTAAAAAGAGAGTAATTTGTTTTGTTTGATATGTATATGTACCCCACAGATACTTTTCCTCCTTACCTTCCTTTTAGGGAGATCAGACACACCATGCCACATGCCCGCGTCCTCTGCATGAGAGGTCGGGCGGTGTTATGTATTTGGGTCCCGCAGCGAGTTGCTTCCTTTCACTGGTTCTTCCCTCTAGATTATAGAGGCAAATATTTACCTTTCCCAAAGAAGGTCCATGTCCACACAACACTTCAACTCCAACAAGAGTTTATTTTCTCTTTTGCTTCAGTAACCAGAAAGTTGAAGAGAGGAAAGGGGTTAGCAGAATAGAAAGGATTCAGGCACACTTTTGGCTTCGGTCCCGAATGGGTACAGCTCACCCGGATAGTCACTCAATAGCACTAGCAGCTGGCATGAAGCTTGAACAGTAACTTGGTCCCCTCCAAGGACAAAGTCAAGGAGATCCCTCCTTAAGTAACGACACTCCGCAAGGGCAGTCTGCAAAGAAAGGAATCCTTCCCTCCGACAGGACACCAGGCCTCTCCCGAGACAGCAATCTTGTATTACTCGTCTCCTCTATGGGATCCGATCCTCCCCCGGTTTCCTCTATGTCAGAGCGGTCAATCTCCTATGGGCTCCCTGGGCTTCCTTTCTGGTTGTAGACCCAGTTAAAGGTACTGGGCCTACCTGGAACTCCGCAGCCTCGGGCTGAAGGTGCCCGAGACTCCTTAGTCAAAGTTGGGTGCACCCCCCCTTTAGAGGGGCACGCTCCTCTGGGTACAGGTCTCCGGGTACTCCCCCGGAACAATGGCGTCTGCCCCTTATATACCCTCTCCCGGCATGCACAGCAGGCCGGAACCGCCCACCGTACGGAAGCCGAGAGAGGACATCCAATAGCCACTCCATCACCTGTGGTTCAACCCCGGGTATAAGTGACAACACCACCTATACGCCTAAAGGGGAACTGCACGCCAGATGACAGCAGGAAGACAGAGTCCAAAAAATTAGAAGACCCGAGCCAACTACCGCTCAAGTCACCCCTAAATTTAAGCAAAACGACTCCCCTAGGTAGGGGCCCGCTACATATACATTGTAGCATATATACTGTATATGCAAAGGGGAGTGATTTCTACAACCTGTGAGCAACACAGACACGTGGCATAGGTATTTGTAGTTGAATACAGCAGCACCATATAACGAATTCAAGGGGAATGAGATATTTTCCATACCTATATGCTATTTGTGGCAAGCCTATCCAAAAAACTCCCTTATTTTTTACATTTCCCATCCTCCCTTGTAGCTGGGGCACAACATACTCTGGAAGCTAACCCCAAGCATCACAGGAGTCATCTATGTGCATGGTGCTTTTCCCCCCTCTTTTACAGTGGCCCAACAGTATAAAAGTGATATTTATTTTTTACTTGAATCTATTTTAATTAAAATATCTCAGAGCCAATGCATGATACAATTCAGAGATAAAACGCTTTTAAGTAACGTTATTTTTTTTAATTTAAGGACCACAGGAAAACCAAAAAAAAAAAGATTCTCATAGGTTAACAATTAATGTTCTACACTAAAAAAGCACCTGAGGTATACAATAATATAAAATATAAATATAGGATTTCCGGCAATTAACTTATGTAACAAACAGCTCACTTTCTACAATAACATTTAGGCATCATAATATTACTATTACTAAGTAAAATGTCAGGTGTCAAAAGGTCATGTCAAGTACTACTGCACATTAAGAAATTAAAGAGCAGGAGGTTAAGGAATAAAGTCACTGGAGACACATTTCTTGTGATTAATTTGGTTTTGGAACCTCCAGTACAAAAAATGTTGCAGTAATGTTCTATTAGTGCTCCTTAGGCAAGTCACACTATCTATTGTTCTGTGCTTCTCCTTTTCTTCTTTACTGTGTAGCTTCACTGTATTGGAAAGTGAAATTAAACATCCTGTTGTAGAGGCAAGGTGTCCATTTATATTCGATCACTTGCCAGAGTAAAAAAAGGAACAATCCATTTTCCCTTATAGAAGGGAACAGTCGGTAAGAGGTTTCAGATGAGTGTGAGGATACAATTTGCCTTAAGAGTGCCTGAGGATCAAGACAACCTGACTTTCCATGGAATGAGTCTGTCAGCTGGCATCTTGCAGTAATTGCTTCCCATGGCAGGACCTTACCAGCCAAGAGGGGACTGCTCTCGTCAACCCAAGAATCAATTTCAACAGCAGCTGAATGATAATTGTTTTTTAAAGCTTAGGGAACTTGTTGCCAATTCTAAAAAGGAACCAACTGGTTATTGTCTGATTGGCACTCATTAGTGAAGGATTTGGGCATTTTAAAAGGAAAAGGGTGAAAAAAGACATCTATGCTCGGAATAGTTTATTATTAAACAGATTTTGCTTTTATATCCAGTTAATATTCCCACTCTTCAGACAAAATATGTGGATAATTCCTTGTCATTGCAACTGAGCAGTTAAATAACATCTTTGTGTAGCAAGATGGCCATTGTGAATGCAACTACACTCGTACGTTTTGTATATTCGATTTTACTTTTAGGGGGCAATAGATAATTTATGGCATGAACACAAACTAGGTTATAATTAAAGTTGACCTTGTTCTATACCTTCAATAAATATTGCATAAGTAAACTACTATGATTTTCATGTATAAACAAGGCCAAGGATAAATCCAAGGAAAAATTCCAAGCTTATGTACCAACCAGCCCGCAGACAACCGAATCAACCTGTCCAACATTATGCGTTAAAAACAGGGGTTTAGTCTGCACACATTTGCAAATACATGCGTAAGCTACAGGCCACGTCATGGCACCCTGGCATCTGTAGTTCCTATCACTGACTGATGAATGATTCCACAGTGGAAGCACATGCATTCTGATGAGTAGGTGGAGGGCAGGTGGACTGAAGGGAACATAACCCTTCTTAAAGGTACAGGTGCACACTGAGCACCCAGCAAATCGCACAATGGCTGCAAAGGTGTCAGTGCGCAGCCTTTGCCAATATAACATTGTTGCAAAAAAAGGGGTCCACTACCCCTACTTATGACTGGCCATAACAGTAAGCAGCAATGGAGGGCAAATAGACATAAACAAGGCCAAGGATAAATCCAAGGAAAAACTCCAAGCTTACTTACCAACCAGCCCACGGACAACCGAATCAACCTGTCTAAGAGTATGCTTTAAAAACAGGGGTTTAGTCTGCACACATTTGCAAATACATGCATGGGCTACAGGCCACATCAAGGCACCCTGGTATCTGTAGTTCCTATCACTGACTGATGAGTGACTCCACAGTGGAAGCACATGTATTCTGATGAGTAGGTGGAGGGCAGGTGGACTGAAGGGAGCCCAGCCCTTCTTAAAGGTACAGGTGCACACTGAGCACCCAGCAAATCGCACAATGGCTGCAAAGGTGTCAGTGCGCAGCCTGACCAATATAACAATGTTGCAAAAAAGGGGACCACTACCCCCACCTATGACTGGCCATAACAGTAAGCAGCATTGGAGGGCAAATAGATATAAACAAGGCCAAGGATAAATGATAAATGATGTCCTTTTAGCTAAAATTCTATTCTTAAGAAGCCCATAGATGACTTAATTTTCTTTCTTTCCACCTGGGGTGGAAGGAAAGAAAATCGCTTGAATCCCCCATCAACACAGTCAGTGTTCATGGGGGAATGCCTCCCATAGTGCTATTGTGTTCTGCCAGCTGAAAGGGGTGCAGAGAACCTTTTCAACAAACTTTGGTTTCATTACAATGAGCTATAGCCGCCGACAGTAATCAAATGTAAGAAAATCCAACAGACTGGTTGTACCCAAGCGGATCGATGGGTCAATTCAGGATTGAATCTCGGCCTGTCCATCTATGGCCAGCTTTAGTTACTATAATTGAGCTGTATCTATAAAAGTAATAGGGTGACTCTGTTCCTAGATTACTTTTACCTTAACCACTTCAATACCATGCACTTATGCACCTTCCCGCCCAGACCAATTTTCAGCTTTCAGTACTCTCACACTTTGAATGACAATTACTTAGTCATGCTACACTGTATCCAAACAAAATTTTTATCATTTTCTTCTCACAAATAGAGCTTTCTTTTGGTGGTATTTAATCGCCACTGGGTTTTTTATTTTTTGCGATATAAGCAAAAAAACAGCAATTTTTTTTTAAAAAAAAAACACTTTTTTTTAGTTTCTATTGTAAAATTTTGCAAATAAGTAATTTTTCTTCATAAATTTGTGCCAAAATATATACTGCTACATATCTTTGGTAAAATGAACCCAAATTAGTGTATATTATTTGGTCTTTGTGAAAGTTATAGAGTCTACAAACTATGGTGGCAATCACTGAAAATTTATCACATCTGATCACGCCTGATGTACTGAAGGGATATCTCATTTCTTGAGACACTAACAAGCGAGGAAAGTACAAATACCCCAAAATTACCCCTTTTTGGAAAGTAGACAGTCCAAGGTATTTACTAAGAGGCGTGGTGAGTTTTTTGAAGTTGTATTTTTTTCCCACAATTCTTGGGAAAATGTAATTTTTTATTTTTTTTTACACAAACTGGTCATATTAACAGTTTTTTTCTCTCACACAGCATATGCATAATTGCAACTACACCCCAAAATACATTCTGCTACTTCTCCTGAGTGTAGCGATACCACATGTGTGAGACTTTTACACAGCCTGGCCACATACAGAGGCCCAACATTGAAGTAGCACTTTCAGGCGTTCTACAAGCATAAATCGCACATATCCTTTCTCAACCACCTATTACACTTTTGAAGGCCCTGGAGCACCAGGACAATGGAATTTTCCACAAAATGACCCCATTTTGGAAAGCACACACCCCAACGTATAATCTATGAAGCATTATGAGTCTTTTGAACAGTTCATTTTTTTCCAGAAGGTTTTGGAAAATGTGGAGAAAAAATGAAAATGCATTTTTTTTACACAAAGTTGTCCATTTATAAGATATTTCTAACGCATAGCATATACATAGCAAAAATGACACCCCAAAATGCATTCTGCTACTCCTCCTGAGTATAGCGATACCACATGTGTGAGACTTTTACACAGCCTGGCCATATACAGAGGCCCAACATTGAAGTAGCACTTTCAGGCGTTCTACAAGCATAAATCGCACATATCCTTTCTCAACCACCTATTACACTTTTGAAGGCCCTGGAGCACCAGGACAATAGAATTTTCCACAAAATGACCCCATTTTGGAAAGCACACACCCCAACGTATAATCTATGAAGCATTATGAGTCTTTTGAACGGTTCATTTTTTTCCAGAAGGTTTTGGAAAATGTGGAGAAAAAATTAAAATGCATTTTTTTTACACAAAGTTGTCAATTTATAAGATATTTCTAACACATAATATGTACATAGCAAAAATTACACCCCAAAATGCATTCTGCTACTCTTCCTGAGTATGGCGATACCACATGTTTGAGACTTTTACACAGCCTGGCCACATACAGAGGCCCAACATCCAAGTAGCACCTCCAGGCATTCTAGCAGCATTAATTGCACATATCATTTTCTGACTACCGATCACATTTTTGAAGGCCCTTCATATATCTAACACATAGCAGGTACATACCAAATAACAAAAGATTACCTGTGGTTTTAGAAGTGCAGTGGTCCACAGAGGAGAGCATCGGTCCAGGCAGCAGGCAGGGATGAGGTCAGCGACAGCAAAAGCAATCATCCAGGCAGCAGGCAGGAATACTGTCCATAGTTCGCACAGGCAGAGATACTGTCAGCACAGCCAGAGCACAGCCAAAACACAGGTCCAGGTAGCAGGCAGAGGTGTCCTATCCTATCCTATCGATGATATCTTCGATATATTGGAGGTAGTGGAGTCGGTGATTTTGAGTTGCTTTTTGGTAGCAGACAAACGAATTAAAAAGGGCCATGTGAAACAGGTGAAACGCAACTTTTTTGTGCCAATAATGGGACTTTCTGGTTGATAAGTAGGGCTGTAGCATCTGGTCGTTTAAATCCACCCCCCCCATGTACAAATTGTAGTCGTGGACACATTCAGGCTTTACAATGGAGCCGCGTCTTCTTGGGATCTCCACCATGGTGTCATTGTGGATCGTAGAGAGGATGTGGACATCTTTCTTGTCCCTCCACTTCATGGCCAACACCTCCTCGTTCCTCATGGATGCCGATTCTCCAGGTCGCAATTTTTTTGTCAATAAATTTTGTGGGAATCCCTTCCGGTTTTTTTGAAGGTACCGCAGGCCGGGGTTTGTTTACTGTAAAGGTGGCGAAAAAGGGGCAGGCTGGTATAATAATTATCAACATATAAATGGTAACCTTTTCCGAACAGGGGGTATGCCAACTCCCAGACAATTTTCCCACTGGTTTCAATATATGTGGGGCAATCACGGGGCTGGAGCTGGGAGTCTTTGCCTTCGTAGATCCTGAATTTGCAGACGTATCCAGTGGCTCGATCACATAATTTATTTAATTTTAACCCATACCTGGCTCTCTTGCTTGGTATGTACTGCTTGAACTGCAGTCGGCCGGTGAAATGTACGAGGGACTCGTCCACACAAATTTTTTGGTCTGGGATGAAAACTTCTTCAAATCGCTGGGAAAAGGCATTGATTAGGGGGCGTATCTTGTACAATTTGTCGTAGTTGGGATGATCTCGGGGAGGGCACTGTGAATTGTCATTGAAGTGGAGAAAGCGCATAATCATGTCGTATCTTTTCCTGGACATGACAGCGGAATATATGGGCATGTGTTGGATGGGGCGTTTGGACCAATATGAATGGACTTCGTACTTTTTTGTAAGCCCCATATTGAACATAAGGCCCAAAAATAATTTAAATTCCTCCAATGTTAGACGCCGCCACTGGAACATGCGGGCGTAGGAAGAATCGGGGTTGGCAGCAATAAATTGGGATGCATACAGATTCGTTTGATCCACTATATTCTGCAGCAAATCTTGTGGGAAAAATAAACAAAAATAATCAAATTTAGAAAAATTTGTAGTGTCGGGCTGCACACCTGGCTGTGCGGTGAAAGGGGGGATGATAGCGGATCCTGAGTTGGCAGGCAACCATAAGGGGTTTGCCAGGGCATCGGGAAGGTAGGATTGGGGCTGGATTCTTCGGGTTGGGCGTGCATTTCCATTGCTTGTACTGGGCTCCTCTTCCTGGGGTATGGCGCTGCTGGTGGTGGGCAGTTCTCCTGATCTTGGTGCTGATCTTGGTGCTGATCTTGGTGCCGATCGCATTCTTTTGGGAGGGACGGTTTCCTCCGGGGACTCGGACTCTGAGCCACTATCCTCCACTGGCTCGTATTCCGAACCAGAATCGGATAATGGGAGCTCCCCGCTGCTCGCATCATCCGACATGGCAAGAATGGCATATGCCTCCTCAGGTGTGTAAACCCTTTGGGACATTATGGCAGTGCTTATTGGTGGGCCTGTGTAATGGTACTGCTGGTGGTAGTGGTGGCGGTCTGTGTGGTAGTACCGATGGAGGTATTATTGGTGGGCCTGTGTGGTGGTACCGATGGCGGTATGGGTGGTGGTGGTACCAATGGCGGTACAGGTGGTGGTGGTACCGATGGCGGTACGGGTGGTGGTGGTGGCGGCAGTACCGATGGCGGTACAGGTGGCGGTACGGGTGGTGGTGGTAGCGATGGCGGTATGGGTGGTGGTGGTACCGATGGCGGTACAGGTGGTGGTGGTACCGATGGCGGTACAGGTGGTGGTGGTACGGGTGGTGATGGTACCGATGGCGGTACAGGTGGTGGTGGCACTACCGACAGTGGTACGGGTGGTGGTACTGGTGGTGGTACCGATGGCGGCACTAGTGATGATACTGGTAGCGGGCCTGTGTGGCAGTATAGATGCTGGGCCTGGTGGCGGTACTGGTGGTGGTACTGGTACCGATGGCGGTACTGGTAGCCTGTGTGGCGGTGCCAATGGCCGTACCGATGGAGGTGGGCCTGTGACAGATGATTGACAGATGGGCTGATTGATTGACAGATGGGCTGATTGATTGATTGACAGATGGGTTGATTGATTGACAGATGGGGTGATTGATTGACAGGTGGGGTGATTGATTGACAGATGGGCTGATTGACAGACAGATGGGCTGATTGACAGATGGGCTGATTGACAGATGGGCTGATTGACAGATGGGCTGATTGGCTGGGCTGATTGATGTGCTGGGCTGTGTGACAGGTCCTCTTTATGGGGGGGGGTGTGTTGTGCACTGTAAACTTATGTAGACAAACTACACTGAGCTAACTTACTGATCTCTTCTCTCTCCTCACAGATCGGTGTGTGAGGAGAGAGCAGGGATCAGGTAGTAACTCCTGTGGAGTTTGTTTACATTTGTGACCGGCTGTGATTGGACACAGCCGGTCACGTGGTAAACAGCCAATTCATTGGCTGTTTACTCTGATCGGGGACGCGCTGTGTCCAAGGGACACTCGCCTTCCCCGATCCCCGCTCTGCAAGCCTGTGGCGGCGCGCACGGAGCGCGCCCCCGAGTTTGTTTTGACAGGTGATCGGCTGTGACTTTGACACAGCCGATCACATGGTAAACAGCCAATGAAATTGGCTGTTTACCGTGATCGGGGAAGCGCTGTGTCCGAGGGACACATGCCGTCCCCGATCACCGCGCTGCGCGCCCCCGCGGGCGCGCGCAAGGCAATATCCTGCAGGACGTCATATGACGTCCAGTATCGATATTGCAACCACTTCCCGGACGTCAATTCGCTATTGACTGGGCGGGAAGTGGTTAAAAAAAACCTTGCTAGCTGTAATCATTACCAAGTTCATGGCTGCAGGAGCATCTGTGAGCTTGCTTTAACCCCTCTTTTACCATGTCATTTATAAACCTACCTTGGTAGATTATGGGTTAAGGTTAAAAAAGATGTGTGGTTCACTTACAAAGCAGACCTATTATACAGACATGCAGCCTAGGTGACTAGGAAAGGACATCAACATTGAGGGTGCTTTGCAAAGGGGAGCAGTGAAGCCCCCCCATTTGCAAGGCACCTTGTCCCTATGATGGGGACAAGGGCCTTATCTCCACAACCTGTCCCCCAAAAAGGATTCAAGGTACATAGTACCCTTGGTTACTTATTCACCCAAAAAATTAAGAGTAACTAAAAGCACCAACATAAAAGAAATATCAACATAAACAATGTCCCACAATGTAAATCCAATTTCAATCGCATTTTCAGGTGATGTAAATGTATGTGTATTATGATGAGTGACACATAACACCACCACCTGCCACCACAAAGCCCCACCACTACAACAATGCTGCCCTGTCACTACTCCCATCACAAATAACAGCTCCCCAGTGCTGCTGAATTGTAAAAAAAGCAGTTGCGATCCAGTATTATATCAATGATCAAATATGGTCATGACTCTATTTGGTTATTTGTGTCACCCAGGATCCATGGCCTGTTCGTTAACAAACAAGCTGGCAAGGATCTGTCATTTAGAAGTGGCAGTGGTGCTGCTTCTAAATGACAGATCCCCTGGTTTGTTGACAAACACAAGCCAGTGGGGTTCTGTCATTTATCAGTACCCTAGCTGCTGTTCTTTTTAGAACAAAGTCACTTTTAAAGGAGTACATCCTGCTGTGTCTCAATTTCATGCAACGCTGTACCCAAATGAAATTTGTATCCCTTTTCCCACAAATAGAGCTTTTTCTTTGGTGGTATTTGGTCACCTATGGGTTTTTAAATTTTTGTGGTATAAACAAAAAAAGACAGACAATTAATATATATATATATATATATATATATATCTTTTTAACTTTTTGCTATAAAAAATATCCAATAAAAACATTTAAAAAATCTAATTTATTTGTTACTTTAGGCCATTATGTATTCTGGTATATATTTTTGGTAAAAAAAAAATCCCAAAAAGGGTATATTGATTGGTTTGCATATAATTTAGAGCATATACAAACTATGGGATATACAGTGCCTTGAAAAAGTATTCATACCCTTTGAAATTATCAACATTTTGTCATGTTACAACCAAAAACGTAAATGTATTTTATTGGTATTTTTTGTGATAGACCAACACAAAGTGGCACATAATTGTGAAGTTGAAGAAAAAATGATAAATGGTTTTCAACATGTTTTACAAACAAATCTCTGAAAAGTGTGGTGTGCATTTGTATTCAGCCCCCCTGAGTCAATACTTTGTAGAACCATGGTTCGCTGCAATTATACATGCAAGTCTTTTTGGGGATGTCTCTACCAGCTTTGCACATCTAGAGAGTGAAATTGTTGCCCCTTCTTCTTTGAAAAATAACTCAAGCTCTGTCAGATTGGATGGAGAGCGTCTGTGAACCAATACATTTTAAGTCTTACCACAGATTCTTAATTGGATTTAGGTCTGGACTTTGGGCCATTTTAACTCATAAATATGCTTTGATCTAAACCATCACATTGTAGCTCTGGCTGTATGCTTAAGATCATTGTCCTGCTGGAAGGTGAACCTCCGACCTAGTCTCAAGTCTTTTGCAGATTCTAACAGGTTTTCTTCTAAAATTGCCCTGTATTTGGCTCCATCCATCTTCCCATCAACTCTGATCAGCTTCACTGTCCCTGCTGAACATAAGCATCCCCACAACATGATGCTGCCACCACCATGTTTCATAATAGGGATAATGTGTTCAGGGTGATGTGCAGTGTTAGTTTTCGGCCACACATAGCGTTTTGCTTTTAGACCAAAAAGTTAAATTTTTGGTCTCATCTGACCAGAGCATCTTCTTCCATATGTTTGCTGTGTCCCCCACATGGCATCTCGCAAACTGCAAACGGCACTTCTTATGGCTTTCTTTCAACAATGGCTTTCTTCTTGCCACTCTTCCATAAAGACCAGATTTGTGGAGTACACAACTAATAGTTGTCCTGTGGACAGATTCTCCCACCTGAGCTGTGGATCTCTGCAGCTCTTCCAGAGTTACCATGGGCCTCTTGGCTGCTTCTCTGATTAATGCTCTCCTTGACCGGCCTGTCAGTTTAGGTGATATATACAAACAGTGTCAGCGCTCCAGAAATTAAAATTCAGAGAAACAGGGCTGAATGAGCATTAATGCATAAAAAGATATAAATGATTATGAATAAATATACTAGTCCATGGATTAACATGATGGGGAATGTCCATGAAATAGGCAGTCTTTGGTAATAATGGTAATGAGACATCTGAGGGATGACATATAAGCGCTGAGGGCAAGCTTTCCTGGAGAGCAAAGCCAGCTCTTGTAAGCGTTCTTTGTTGTTTCTTGTCAGTTTAGGTGGACAGCCATGTCTTGGTAGGTATGCAGTTGTGCCATACTCTTTCCGTTTTCGGATGATAGATTGAACAGTGTTCCGTGATATTTTCAAAACTTGGGATATTTTTTATAACCTAACCCTGATTTAAACTTCTCCACAACTTTATCCCTGAACTGTCTGGTGTGTTCCTTGGCCTACATGATGCTGTTTGTTCACTAAGGTTCTCTAACAAACCTCTGAGGGCTTCACAGAAAAGCTGTATTTATACTGAGATTAAATTACACACAGGTGGACTCTATTCACTAATTAGGTGACTTCTGAACTCAATTGGTTTCATTACATTTTAGTTAGGGGTATCAGATTAAAGGGGGCTGAATACAAATGCACGCCACACTTTTCAGATATTAAATTAGAAAAACGTTTATCATTTTCCTTCCACTTCACATTTATGTGCCACTTTGTGTTGGTCTATCACATAAAATCCAAATAAAATACATAAAAAATTTTGGTTGTAACATGGCAAAATGTGGAAAATATCAAGGGGTATGAAGACTTCTTCAAGGCACTGTATACAGGACTCCCTAGGGGGACTCTGTCCACAGATAGAGGCTGAACAGCATTAGGATATGCCACACTTGGAAGCTGCCAGAACCCTGTTGCCACATCTGCACAGATAGTTCTTTATACATGCTGTTACCTTACAGTAGTAAGATAAGGGGACACCCTCATCAATTTTAAAAGGAAACAGGAATCCTTCCTTTTCTCTCAGTACCATTTACATTGGAAATCTGGCACAAGCACCAGCACCTTTCGTTTATACCACTTGAACCAGCAGTTACTTTGCTGTCCACGCATGAACACTTATTCATGTTCTAATTTACCTATGTTTTTTGGAAACACTTGTGCAATTTTGCATTCATGCATTTTGAGGACTTATGTTAGCATTGCATGCTTTATCATAGTTGCCCTCAGCACTTGATATTTGATTCACTTTGGATTTGTATGTACTGTATTTCATTGTATTTATGTTAACTCAAGGATTTTTCATAATAGTGTATTATCACAGTTACACTCAGCACCTTATATTTATTCACCTTGGATTTATGCCTTTTTTCATTGTCACCGACTCATGGAGTCTGGATTTACAGATGTTTTATATATGCTGACCATTTTTAGCTACCTCATTATCTATTAGGTACTTTTACCTCACCCATCCCCATTCTATACAGCGCAGCATTACTTCCTCATGCTAGAAAAAATAACAAGATTCAGCTCCCATATACTTTAGTGGTGTTCAGAGCTATGTTTGGGTTTTGACAATATAGTGTATATATATCTGTATATATCTATATATATATATATATCTATATACAGGGCCGTTTGAAGGAATTTGGGGGCCCCAAGCAAAATGGACATGGAGGCCCCCCCCCCCCCCGCACTCACGCAAAGCCTACAGGAACCACAGCATAGCGATACAGTTTAAGCTGACCCACACTTTATATAAATAAAAAAGGTTTACAGTGCAAATACTGCTGTTGCATATAATCCAACATACTTAAAACACATACACACTCACATTAACATTAAGATGCTGTTTAGGACTGTTTATAGACAGTGGGATGGACAGGGGGACCGTGGGATGGACAGGGGGACCGTGGGATGGACAGGGGGACCGTTGGATGGACAGGGGGACCGTGGGATGGACAGGGGGACAGTGGGATAGACAGGGGGACCGTGGGATGGACAGGGGGACTCCGCACTGTAATATCCACATCATCTCCCCCACTTTAATATCCAAATCATCTCCCCCACTGTAATGTCCACATCTCCCCCCTGTAATGTCCACATCTCCCCCCTGTAATATCCACATCTCCCCCCTGTAATGTCCACATCTCCCCACATCTCACCTCGGCCGCTGCCGCCGGGTGTACCAAGATGGTCGCCGCTCCGGAGCTAGGCCAAAGCCGCGGCCTTTCCTATGGCCGCATTCCGTGGAATCAGCTCAGGGCGGAAATCCAGGACAGTGACAGGCAGCAGGCAGGCACCCTAGTTTGGGGCCCCAGGCCAGCTCGGGGCCCCAAGCAATTGCTTGTTTTGCCTGTCCTGTTCCGATGGACCTGTCTATATACAGTATCTATATATATTAGACTTTAGTGGTGGTATTCACCTCCAGTGCCATCTTAAAAGTCTCATGCAATTTGGCAAAAGGTGTGTGTGGCAGAGGAGGGGGGGGGGTAAACTTTTACTGTCATGACCACAAATACAGAAGGGGGGATAAAAGATTAAAATTCCACTACCAAGAACCAACATCTTGCAGCCTAAGTTATGTGAAATGTGGCTAGGGTATTTTTAATGCCCTTAGCACAATTTTACAACTTTGACATGTGTTAGTAGAATTGTACTAATTATCACAATTACTTTGTGTATCCAGGTGGATACTAACTTTTTTAAGGTAAAATTGGGCTTTCTTTTGATGGTAAATGGTAATGGATATCTCCTGATATTTTGTTATTATCAAAGGATTATCAAAGGAAAACTAGCGCAAAATAGAAAACATATATTTTTTTTAATTGAGCTGTATATTGCTTGTCATTAGCATAATTTACCACCAAAGAATAACACAAAATAAATTCCCCTGCTCCTGATGATCACAGCGATACTACATATGTGTATGTTTGTTGTTGGTTGGACCCGTAGTAGGGCCCAGAAACAATGGTGCACACTTTGCATTTTTTTTAACCTGCCTAAAACACACTGACACAAACTGACACTAAAGCCCTGTATACACGATCGGATTTCCTATGGATTCTAATCCGATGGATTTTCCCATCGGAAATCCGATGAAGTTGACTTCCGTCAGTCTTGCCTACACACCATCAGTCAAAAAACCGACCGTCCCAAACTCTGTGACGTAAAACACTCAGACGAGCCGAGAAAAATGAAGTTCAATGCTTCTGAGTATGCGTCGACTTGATTCTGAGCATGCGTGGGTTTTTTCTCCAATGGAGTTCCACACAGATGATCGGAATTTGCTATCGTTTTTTTTTCCATCGGATAAATTTAAAACATGTTCTATTTTTAATCACCGATGGAAAAAAGACAGATGGGGCCCATACACGATTGGTTTGTCCGATGAAAAAAGTCCATCGGACTGTTTTCATCGATAAAACCGATCGTGTGTTCACGGCATTATACTAATTTAAAAAATGATTTGAAAAAAAAAAATTCTACCCAAAATATGCTGTGACCTTTGACCCTTTCCTTGACCCTTAAGCCCTGTACACACGATCGGATTTCCTATGGATTCAAATCCGATGGATTTTTCCATCGGAATTCAGATGAAGCTGACTTCCATCAGTCTTGCCTACACACCATCAGTCAAAAATCCGACCGTCCCAAACGCCGTGATGTAAAACACTCAGATGAGCCGAGAAAAATGAAGTTAAATGCTTCTGAGCATGCGTCGACTTGATTCTGAGCATGCGTGGGTTTTTTCTCTGATGGAGTTCCACACAGACGATCGGAATTTGCAATGGTTTTTTTTTCCATCGGATAAATTTAAAACATGTTCTATTTTTTCTCACCGATGGAAAAAAGACCGATGGGGCCCATACACGATCGGTTTGTCCGATGAAAAAAGTCCATCGGACTGTTTTCATTGGTAAAACCGATCGTGTGTACAGGGCATAACACTAATCCTGGCAAACCTTGTTCTAGGTATTTTTTCTTTATGTTCCTGTTTTTTTTATTCTTTTTTTTACACTTTTTTTTTTTTTTTACACTTTTGTTTGTACAATGTATCTTTCTCTTCATTCAGAAGAGGAAGTTAACACACGGGCGGGCTCACAGTGACTGATCACTGTGATAGCCAATCAGAGGCTATCAGGTGACTCAAAACCTGGTGTCCCAGGTCCCGATCATTAGTATGAGACACTGGGTTCTTGGTGAGAGCATGATCTCTGTACTGGGAGCACATTGTGTGGCGCACTCCCAGCACAATGGGAGATACGCATATATGCACTTCTGTGAGGCTGCATATATGCGTACAGTCAGCGGGAAGGGGATAAATTCTACTAAATTAAGCATTATGCTCACAGAGTCTATGTGCTTTAAAATGATGTGCTGGTAAGCCCAAAAAGTAGAATAAGGCACCCAGCAGTGCCAGCATAGGTTATCTGCAGAACCCTGGGAGCCTCAAAAACCAGTGCATAGGATTATGTACAGTAAATTAAGACTTTATCCCATAAAGATGGCAATTGATGCTGTCCTACTGTGTTTTGCTATGAGTCCACCATCACAGTGTGTGACCACAGCAAGGCATCAAGGATGAAACTAGATGCAAGAACAAAACCATGGAATGAAGTTGATGTTTACACATTAGTGAGCCACAGATTTCTAGACTTTTGCAATGAATCTAAAGATAACACAAGCTATATTTGCATACAAGCATACTTGCTTTGGTACAGACCTTAAAGTGGAGTTCCACCCTAAAAAAAAAAAAAAAAAATCACAAAAAACCTGCAAATAAAAGGAAAAAAAATGTTTTACTCACCAGAAATACCAGTTACTATGCGAAAGTCCCTAATCTGCCTCTTCCTTATCAGCGGCTGGTCTTCTTCCAGATCCTCCTCGCCTTGTCTTCTGGTGAATGGGGCTCGCTGCCTTCTGGGAACTGTGTGTATCCCAGAGAGCAAGGTGCCCATTCCGAAAACAATGCGAGACTCGCGCATGCGCAGTAGAAAACGGGCAGTGAAGCCGCATGGCTTCACTGCCTGTTTCCCTTACTGAGTATGGCGGCGCTGGGAGCTGCCAGGATCGAGGAATCGGCCTCGGGGGGGGGGGGCTGACATCGCGGGCGAGTAGGACAGGTAAGTGTCCTTATTAAAAGTCAGCAGCTACAGTGTTTGTGGCTGCTGACTTAAAAAAAATAAAATGGCGGGTGGAACCCCCCTTTAAATGGCTGTTAACATACCTGCTAAATATAAGAGTATCTTTGGGTAAATGTATATTTAATAATGATTTTGCCTTACATAAAGACCACTTTTAAAGTGTGAACCAATGTTTGTTTGTTTTGGGGTTTTTTTGTTGTTTTTTTTTTTGTTTGTTTTGTTTTTTTAAACTGACTCTTGAATATATCTTTAAAGCTGTAATAAAATAGGAAAAAAGTTAAAAACTCAGTAAAGCATTAAAAGTGTCATCTGTTCTTTATCTAATGTTTCAGATTAACACTGTGTCTAAATTAGTTAAAAACAAATGATCTTAACTATTGTAAAATCTTACAAATGAAAATTAGATTATGTTACCTACACGGTACCAACAATGAATCCTAAATTTCTTATGAAGACTGAATGTTTGCTGCAAGTCTTCATTGGACCTGATGAGAGCCTCATTATTTTTGTACCAGCAGTACACACTGGGTATAGCATAATCAAAGCCTGGGGGTATGTATTAATTATCTTTTTGAATAGTGATGAAATTTTAAAAAGATCTCCTTAAGGCTCACATCATCAGCAGATGAAGCAAAGCTTTGCACAGCTTGCGACCAGTGGTTCACATGTGTTTTTACATCTGTTCAGGATATTTCAATTTGAAGAGCAACAAGCCTAGCTTGGGATTAAAAGAAAATGCAAAAAAGTGAAAGAAAGAGAAATATGTGCAACAAACATGCATCACCTTCTATTTCATCCATATGACTAAGAAAAACACACTAATTTCCCCATTCAATATATTCAAAGCTAGTCCGTAAATCAGAATAGTAAAGAAATATTTAACATTTGCAACACGCATGGCCCATTGTCTTGCTTGATGTCATGGCTGATTAGCTGTTCACCTGTTATTTTTCTTCTCACTGTTGAATTCAGTCAAATTCCTCCACGGTGTTTTCCTAAGCAACGTCTGCTTAGATTTTAGTATCAGACATGTTTTGAAATGAAAAACATTAAAGTTTCAGCTGCTATCTAGGGAAAGCAAAGAAAAAAAAAAAGCTACATTTTGAAAATAACTGTCTCTATGGCCTGTAAATAAACAAATTAAAAAGGTGAATATTTTACTATTTAGTTATAAACTCCTCTTACATTTGCTTTTCTTTAGAAAAAAGTCACAATACTATGAAACAAACTGTATGAAAATGGAATATTATTGAAACTGTTGCAGGGTTTTAAAGTGGTTGTAAACCCTGATTAAAAAACAAAAAAAAAAAAAAAAAAAACTGCAAGACAAAGGCATAATGAACTAGTATGCATAGCATACTAGCTCATTATGAATTACTTACCTTAGATCGAAGCCGCCACAGCCATCCTCGTCTCCTCCTCCGTCCGGCGCCATCTATCCCGGGGCTTACTTTCAGGTATCACGGCTCCGACGCTGGGATTGGCCGGAGCAATGATGAAGTCACACGGGAGCCACCGGTAACGGCACGCTGACTGAAGCAATGGCACATAGGTGCCATTGCTTCAGTTTGCCCCAGTGCGCATGTGCCGATGACATCGGCACATGCAGGGGACAGGGGATATCTCCTAAACCGTGAAGGTTTAGGAGATATCCTAAGTAGCTACAGGTAAGCCTTAATATAGGCTTTCCTGTAGCATAACGTGGTTGTAAAGGGTTTACAACCACTTTAAGACTCACTACAGGTTCTATAGGATGTATAACAATGCAATAAGAAAATGTTATATAGTGTAAAATGTGTTTTGCTGAAGGGGGCATTGCATTACTTTTTGGACAATGTCATTATTTTCTATTTGAACTGGGGTGATCTTGCAAGCATACCGATAATATTTTTGTCATATTATTAAAGCAATAGCACTATCAGAAAAGTTGTTGTCAATGAAGAAAATAGTATGCATTGTTCACCCAACATTCAAATAGAAATATGGTAAAAAACACCACCATTCTACTGTTCTTAAAACTGAAAGTTCCTGCGGTACTTTCATAAAAATGTCACTGTGCAGCAATGTAACCCCTATCACCCTTGATGCAAAAATAAAGCTGCGGGCACAAAGTTTGTGTTCCACCCACACAAATTTAGTCCAATATAAATTAACCTAAAATGTGCAGTGCTATAAATATAAAGAGTAAAAAATTCAAACGCAAATAATAATTGTGTATGTTCTATTCCCATATAGCCTGTGTACTCCCAAATATATTTTCATGCATGAGAATTTGTTATAGTGAGTCCATATACAGTACAATATTAATCCTTCAGACAGCATTATACAGGTAATTTTTGCATACATTTCGAATGGTCTCATCCAACCGGCTTGTAACTCTCCAGATAGCCCCAATTTTTTTTAAATAATCTGAGTATAGGGAGAAAAAGAAATCCATAGAAAGTACACAGTGGTTTAAAAAAATAGATACATTTTAACCAAGGCTATCCTACATTTGGGAATAGATTCCTTCCCTGATAATTACAGAACAGTAATAATCCATGTTCTAACAGCGGCTAAAACTATTCTAGCAAGGCACTGGAAAAGAGATCTGGCTGAGAAATCTGGACAAATCCCTCTGAGGTCATATAGTTGGTAAATGTTCCTTATTCTTTCGAAAGAATGTATTTGCCCTCTGTCGAAGTCAGGATATGACGAAACGCGTCAGGGCGTGACCTACACGACGCAACAGGAAGTGATGTATGCGCTCCACGGCAGCCGGACCCAGAAGTAAGGAGAGTTCCTGTTTACATGCTCGGTCATCGAGCTGCTACCTTCTCTGGCGGTGACGGTGAAGTGCATTCTATGCTCATTCTTTGATTTATTCATGTACGTTTAATGTATAAAGGGGTTTTGATGTGTGGGGACTTTTATTAATAAACGGAGTTACGCTATATGCCCTCTTCTGTTTATTTTTACCACTCTTGGGAGCCCCCACAGATCTGTCATCTCCTAGGCTGATGTTGAGTGCCGAGGTTCATTTGGGTTCTGGTTTATCCACCCTTATCAAGGCGTGTGTTTGAGCTGGCTCTGGTGAGTTTAAACCCCTGAGGGGGAGTGTGTTTTCACTGGGTGGACCTGGAGTTTTCGGTGAAGGTGCACGCTGTTTACATCCAAGATCATCTATGGACATTATCAGACACTCTGCACTTTAAATCATCTGCCTGAAACTGTTATTCACTTTCTAGGTGGTGTTGGCCACCTGATTTATACCAACACTAGCGCTGTTTTAGTATATCACTGACACAGATTATCACTGTTTTTATGTTTTTTATACTATGTTTTTTATATATATAACAAAGGAAAATGACAATAGTGCAATGAAAGTGCTAATATTGTGACATGATAATCACAAATCACTTAAATTAATAACACTGTGACCATATATAATAAAGTGCTATAGTGCATATATGTGATATCCAAAATATATCACATCAACCTGTCCCAAAAAAACTCTTAAAGTCCATAAATCAATAATTGCTTAGTGTGGTGATCCAAACATGCTGGTGTGTTCACACTCTGGTGCTCCCCCCTAGGTATTGAACGCTCTCCTCAAGAGCGTATGACCTCGCAATTAAGTTTGGTCAAATCACGCCTGTGAACCACCTCTGGGCTCTGCAGCAGTAGTGAAATCCTGGGCTTCTCAGTAAAGTAATTTCCATGTATACGTTGGATAACAGAAAAGGCTGGATAGTGTGATATTGCTTTGATAAAAACTATTTATTAGACAAAAAGCCCCCATCCTGGGTACTCACATTAACAAGGTGCGTTAGTGCACCACTCTAAATCAAATAGACGTATGACAGGATCGCTTGAGATAATGTGTGCCTCCTCCTCGACAGACCAGCTGCCTTCCGCGCCGTCCTGTCCCCTCCCCAACGCGTGTCGATACAGGGTGCCTGTGATGTATCTTCCTCAGGGGGATTGTGATTGGACGGTCGGGGTGTCTGTTAAATAGAGAGCCGGCAGCCATTTTCTTGTAGCCCGTGGACACTCTAGTGTTCTCCGGCTTAATTTAGTGTGTTAGCTACATAGAGTTCTACTGCCAGGATACATATACTGGCATATAACTCCTTTCTACTCCATCATGCCTTAGCTCTATGTAATGCCAATTAGCCCACTTAAGCTGCTTTTTATTTTTATTTTTATTATATTTATATATATATATATTTTTTTTTTTATATATATTTTTTTATATTTATATTTATATCTGCGCTCTTGAGCGTCTGTGGCTCTAATGCCGCGTACACATGATCATTTTTCACGTTGTTAAAAATGAAATTTTTTAAATTGGACATTAAAAACGATCGTGTGTAGGCTCCAGAGCATTTTTAACGACGTGAAAAATGGGCTAAAAAAATGAGAACCTGCTCTATTTTTTCACGTCGTTTTTTTTAACGACGTGAAAAACGGTAGTGTGTATGCTTTTACGAGGGGAAAAAAAACGCGCATGCTCAGAATCAAGTATGAGACGGGAGCGCTCGTTCTGGTAAAACTAGCGTTCGTAATGGAGATAGCACATTCGTCACGCTGTAACGGACTGAAAAGCACAAGACTGAAAAGCGTGAATCGTCGCTCAACAAACTTTACTAACATGAAGGGTGGCGCCATTCGAACGGAACTTCCCCTTTATAGTGCCGTCGTACGTGTTGTACGTCACTGCGCTTTGCTCGAGCGTTTTTTTTAATGAACGTGTGTATGCAAGACAGGCTTGAGAGGAAACAAGAAAAATCACGTTGAGAAAAATGTTGTTTTTGAAAATGACATTTAAAAACGATTGCGTGTACGCGGCATAAGACTAAAGCCTCGTACACACGGCCAGTTTTCTCAGCAAGAAAACTGCTGGGAGAGCTTTTTGCCGAGAAAACCGGCCGTGTGTATGGTTTCTTGTTGGGAAAACTGCCAGGAATCTTGACGCGTAAAAAAGAAAACCTGCTCTCTATTTTCTTGTTGGGATTCTCGTCGGCCTGTTTGCCGACGAGAAAACCGTGGGTGTGTATGCTTACCTGTCTCCAAGTAAACCCGCGCAAGCTCGATGAGACTTTGACGCATGCGCGGTAGCTTACAAGGGTAGTTTAGGGTGAAGCAAGATGGCGGCGACGGCATTGAACGTGACGAACGCATGCTCGTCGTACTCAATGACGCCACCGCGTTCTTGCCATTCAAAAGAACGGCGGTTCTTTTGAATGTGCCGTGTGTACACTCGGCGAGCAAGAAAAGCTTGCCAGGAATCCCGTCAGGAAAACCAACGTTTTTTTCCTGACGGGATTCCCGGCCGTGTGTACAGGGCTTTAGTCACAGCAAGATTTCAGCCAATGTAAATCTGATCTCCAAAAATACCATTCCTGCCTCCACACTGCCAAACAGACCTACTTCATCACTCTCATTAACACCCTCTCACGCAGTCCCCGTCAACTCTTTTCTACCTTCACCACTCTACTTCGTTCTCCATTACCTCCGCCCACTAACTTACTCACTGCCCAGGAGATTGCTAATCACTTCAAAAATAAGATTGAGACAATTTGTCTCGAGATCTCCGCTCTACAGATATCTCCCTCACTTTACACTCCTTGTCCTCCTGCACAATCAATACTTCCCTCTTTTAACCCAGCTACTATAGAAGAAGTCGCTAAACTTTTTTCTAACGCCCACCTAACCTCCTGCCCCCTGGACCCTGTTCCTTCTCAAATACTACGATCACCATCTGACTCTATCCTACACTCTTTAACTCATATCTTCAACCTCACACTCTCTACTGGCATCTTCCCTAACCCTCTAAAACATGCGCTAGTCACTCCCATACCAAAAAAGGCCTCACTAGACCCCACCAATCTTAACAACCTAATCTTAAGACCTCTTTACTTCCTTTTGCCTCCAAACTCCTTGAACGTTTAGTCTACAACCGACTGAGCGACCACCTCATTGAGAATAACCTTCTTGATCCCCTTCAGTCTGGATTTTGCCTACAGCACTCCACAGAAACTGCCCTCCTAAAACTCACAAACGACTTACTAACAGACAAAACCAACGGTCATTATTCCGTACTCTTACTCTTGGACCTTTCCACTGCCTTTGATACAGTTGACCACCCCCTCCTCCTCAAAAAACTAAATTTTCTTGGTCTCCATGGCTGGACTCTCCGTTGGCTCGAATCTTACCTATCTCATCACACCTTCATTGTCACTTACAACTCCACTTCCTCCTCTCCAACTCCTCTTACCGTTGGAGTCCCCCAAGGTTCTGTCCTTGGACCCCTGCTATACTCCATCTACATGTCCTCCCTGGGTCAGCTGATAGCCTCCCATGGCTTCCACTACCATTTATATGCTGATGACACCCAAATCTATCGCTCTGCCCCTCAGCTCACCCCATCAATCTACTCACACATCACTGATTTACTAAAAGACATATCAGCCTGGATGTCAAACCACTTCCTCAAACTGAATCTAAAACTGAGCTCTTAATATTTCCTCCCCCACGTGCCCCTTCCCCTGACTTCTCTATCAAGATCAATGGAGCATCTATCAGTCCGTCCCCACATGCCAGGGTGCTAGGGGTAACCTTAGACTCTGAACTGTCCTTTTAGGCCCACATCCAATCCCTGTCCAAATCATGCCGCCTTAGCCTCCGCAAAATTTCCAGAATACGCCCCTTTTTAACTAATGACACCACCAAGCTTCTAATTCACTTACTCCCTGGTCATCTCTCGCCTCGACTACTGACAACTCCCTCCTCATTGGATTACCTTTACATAGATTATACCCCCTTCAATCCATCATGAATGCCGCTGCAAGACTCATCCACCTTACCAACCATTCAGTGTCCTCCACCCCTCTCTTCCAATCCCTCCACTGGCTTCCACTCACCCAACGAATAAAATTCAAAGTACTAACAATAATTTACAAAGTCATCCACAACTCGGCCCCCAGCTACATCACTAACCTAGTCCCAAAATACCAACCAAGCCGCTCTCTTCGGTCCTCCCAAGACCTCCTGCTCTCTCGCTCCCTTGTCACCTCCTCCCATGCTCGCCTCCGGGATTTCTCCAGAGCTTCTCCCATCCTTTGGAACTCCCTACCCCAATCTGTCCGACTGTCCCCTAATCTATCCATATTTAGACGATCCCTGAAAACTCTTCTCCTTAAAGAAGCCTATCCTGATTCTAACTAACACTGTTTTACTTCCTCCGTCAGCTCATCCCCCACAGCTATTACCTTTTGTATCAATTGACCCTCCCTTTTTAGATTGTAAGCTCTAATGAGCAGGGCCCTCTGATTCCTCGTGTACCAAATTGTAATGTAACTGTAATGTCTGCCTTTATTTTGTTAAGCGCTCCGCAAACTGTTGCCGCTATATAAAACCTGTATAATAATAATAATAATTTGTATTTTTTATTTATTTCATTTAATTTCAGCCTCCTGGCTTACACATGCAACCAAGAATACCAAGCCACCTGGCTCTCTTTAGCAGCAGCACCACTGCTCAGGCTCCCACACGGGGCCCTCCTGACTCCTGTCAGCGACCTCAGGCTTGGGTCTCTGGCTTTCACAGTGCAGACCTGCACTCTCTGGCTTCTCCCTTGCATTTTTATCAAATACATGCAAGGGTGATGTTGTATAGCTAATGAATTTGGTTGAATATATACATTGTGGTTCTGGCTCCCAGAAAAAAAATAGGCTGGATTTTAAAGTGTATTTAAACATGCCACAGCTAGAGAGCGCCACGTCCTGATGAAGCTGGGGTCTCCAAGCGACGTCACATTCCAGTGTCTCTGGCACCGTTCGTTGCATCTTACTGCTTCCCGTGTACTATGACTGGAGTGGTGTGGATCTGATCATCTGATTGTCGGATCGGGATTGTGAGACAGTGCCCGGGAACATTCAGCGGTGCATGCCACGGCATTACTGGAGCGGTTTCCAGACACTTGTGTGTGGTATCCATCCACACTGTTTGGCTACAGTTGGTGGTCAGCCACAAGGAGAACGCTAGAGAGGAGGATGAGATTTCCACTCCATTGGCTATACACCTTTTTTAGATTCATGCAGCCCCTCCACTGATCCTCAGATACGTAAATATACCACTGATCATGTTATTCTCTTTGCCACTCCTGTCCATATATGACTTGATCTCACTCAGGCTGTTGATGCACAGCCATCCATGGGAATACACATTGGTTGTTGTCCCTGACGTTGATATACACCATTCTCTGGCTCTACATTTACCTATCACATTGTTTGGAATATTTTTATTGGTCACCATCGCTTGCTATATCCCTTCAACATGCGGACTTATTCCAACTGACTGTCAGCATGATGATCAATTAATCCCCCTACAGTTTGTAGCTCTTCAGTTATCCCAGGCTCCCATTGCCATTGGTCACCACAGATTGGGCATTGATACTGATAGTGCCATCCTGTCACCATATCCAGTTCCATTTTCACCCACTATCTCCATTATTTGACATGACAATATGTGTGGAAGTATGCATGCACGGATGGCGTCTAGACGGTTTTATAAGAACAATAGATGCTAGCGCTCAGGGTACCAACATAATAAACACACGGATTAAAAATTATCAAGGTAAAAATAATAATAATGAATAAAAATAGTAGAACAGCAAAAAAGCAGGATTGGAATAATAACAGGTCCACAAGAAAAGAGTCCAATTAATTGTAGGTAGTGGATCTTGAAAGCTGGAGAAGATAGCAAAGTCTTTTCCTTATGAAAACAAACACAAAGGGCAGCTTTTCTCAGGAGTGAAGCCAGCTCACAGTATCAACATAGAAAAAAAGAACAGAGAAACGCCTCTAAGTAAATTGTTTAATTCTTATACAATAAAAGTTTCCAACACTTACATATCAGTAAGTAAAGAAGTGCTCCTAAGGAATCATCAATTCGTAGTGATTATTTCCAATGTCTCACTCTCTAAGCATGTCCAGAGCAGTCTCGTAGTCTGGGCTGTGAAGCCGCAAGGTGCCGGGGGAGAAGTCGGCTGTTTCCTTCGATGGCGGTGTTTGCTCGTGGATCGGCGTGTGACGTCAGCGGGGTCAAAGGGGACAAGTGTCCCCTTTGACCCTGCTGACGTCACACGCCGATCCACGAGCATATTGTTTTGCAATATGACTTTATGAGGTACTAGTGACCTTTTCACATAGAACCGTTATCTGGATTTCATTATTCCTCAGCTTTTCACTATCTTTACATAATTTTATTGTGTGGTTGATATGTTTGCAGATATTTCCCACTGGGGATGATTTTGTAAGTTTCCCTATATGTTATTGCACATGCGGTAGTTATTTGTTTTCATCCTTTTCAGATAGCATACACCCCCAGGTGGGGTGCCTAATGTTTATGGTGATGAAGTAGACATAGATTAAGGCAGCACTATGGGGTGATCATAATGATAAGGAAACTAAAGATGATGAAATTAAAAGACGTTTTAAGATACATAAGGATTTATTGATTAAGCATCTTAACCGTAAGTGGGATGTATCCTTTTTGGAAAATTACATTGCACAAAAAATAATCCCAAGAGGTTTGCGATATAGAGTAATCCCTGTGGAACATCTACATAATGATAGGTTTATTCCTAAATGGAAAGATCTATGCATTTTGCATGGTAAAGATCTAATGAAACTAATTGTAGAAGAGGAGAGGGCCCAGCTTGAACTGAAATAGATCAAAGTAGCTTAGATTTGAATCCTTTGAGAGAGAAAGAAGAATTTGTTAGAAAAAATTATATGGTTAAAAAAGATAGTGAGGGCCCTATCCGCTCTGTCTTTTTTTTAGATCCAGAAGGGGACAGTTCCCTGTCCCCAGAGAGAGGTTCACAGGAAAGAATAGGTATATTAAAATCCAAAAAGAAAAAAACACAAAGAGAGGTAGAAATAGAAAAAGAAAAAAGACAATATAGATTGCAGAAAAAGGACAAGAAGTCAGAGAAGGAGAACTTAAACTGTAATTCTCTATTAGGACACCCTGACAATAAAGTGATCAATTTATCAGATTTTCCCCTTAAAGAGCCACACATACGGGTATTAAATAGAGGTTTATCTTTTTCACCTAAGCAAAATAAGGAAGGATTTACAGTTTTCAAAGATATCAAGCTTTTCTTGCGAAAGATACTTTTACAATATCTTCACGAGCAAAAAGATAATAGTCACACGGCAAGATGAGATGAGAAGAAAGCTCTCGATGATCTCTTGGTCCTACTGGAGGAGGAACCTTCTGATACTGAAGATTCAGGTGATGAAGATACCCTGATTTTGAGACTTAAAAATAAAATTGAATAAAATGTTGTCACTTTCCAAAAATAGGCTTATTGGTCAATTTTTTGACTTGGTAAGCGATGATTTAAAAAGAGTCAATTGGGAGGCCCCAAGCACTGACAATTTGTTAAGAGAGGAAAGAGTTGTCCTCAATGACCTTAAAAATGCCAAAGGCATAATAATCAAGAAAAGTGATAAGGGAGGTAACGTGGTCCTCTTGAGTGAGGAGAATTACGTTAAAGAGGTTAAAAGACAGCTAAGTAATTCTGCAGTATACTTTAAGCTTCAACAATCCCCCTTTCCTATTCTAGTTAATGAATTGAATTATAAACTTACCAAGGCACAAGAAGAAGGACTAATTATTAAAAAATAACTTAATTACTTGAAAATCGTTGAATATAACATCCCATTTCATTATATTATCCCCAAGCTTCACAAAGATCTTTTGAAC
This sequence comes from Rana muscosa, assembly GCA_029206835.1. NCBI lineage: Eukaryota > Metazoa > Chordata > Amphibia > Anura > Ranidae > Rana > Rana muscosa. Next base: position 708,038,446 of record CM055117.1, read on the forward strand.
CCTCCAGGGAGACCAATAGTCTCTGCCCATTAGTGGGCTCCTTCATAGAGTAGGTAAATACATTGACAGATTACTTAAAACTATGGTCCCTGCATTAGAGTCTTTTGTAAGAGATACCAAGGATGTTCTAAACAAACTTACCGTATTTTTTGCTCCATAAGACGCACATGACTATATGACGCACCTAGGTTTTAGAGGAGGAAAACAAGAAAAAATATATTCAGAACCAAATGGTGTACTAAATTTTTTACCAGTGCCCATGAAATGCATCCTTACCAGTGCCAAAGAAATGCAGCCTTACCAGTCTCATAAATGCAGCCTGACCAGTGCCAAAGAAATGCAGCCTTACCAGCCCAATAAATACAGCCTTACCAGTCCCATATATGCAGCTTTACCTGTGCCATAAATGCAGCTTTACCAGTCCCATAAATGCAGCTTTACCTGTGCTATAAATGCAGCCTCAGGTCATCACATCTGCCTGACAGAAGACAGAGCAGCCTGAGCGGCCATTGCAGCCATACTCCATTCGGCCGCCTTGTCTTCTGTCTGAGTGACAGGCCCAGCGGGAGATTGTCCGGCGCTCACAGGGGCATGGATATCTGTTCTCCGCTCTCCTCTCTCCTCTGCCGGTAACATGGCGGCAGCGTGGGGGGGGGCGGTGCCTGGTCAGTATTCTCTTCATAAGTCGCAGAAACATTTTCCACCATATTTTTGGGGGGGAAATGTGTCTTATGGAGCGAAAAATACGATAGTACCATCAAAGTGGAGGATAATTGGTATCTGGTGGGTATAAATGTGGAGACACTGTACATATCGATACCCCACCATTGAGGTCTTCAATCTGTTGCATTTTCTTGGATACATTTAATACAGAAATGGTCCATCAAAATGAGTTCATCCTGGATTTATTAGACTTTGCTCTCCACAACAACTTTTTTCAATTCAATGAGATCCACTACAAGCAGGTGTCAGGCACATCTATGGGTGCCTCATGGGCACCAATATTTGTGTGTCTGCACCTGGGTATGTAAAAGGAGATGGTGGTCTATGGTCTAGAGTCATTTAAAAGTTTGGTGAGCACAAGGATACGCTATATTGATGACGTCCTAGTGGTTTGGAAGGGAAGTGAGATGGAGTTACATAACTTTATTCATGAGCTTAATAGCAATGATCGTAACATCAAACTTACTTACAGTTTTGATTTGAAATCTATTCCCCTCCTATATCCTTAGGATCTCTAAGAAACATGATAGTTTGGAAACCTCTACTCTCCGTAAACCCACGACAGCCAACACTTTACTTAGTGCGGATAGTTTTCACCCTAAATCTCTGATACAAGGCATCCCAGTTTGCCAATTTCTCCTGTATTAGGAGAAATTGTTCCAATGACCTTGAGTACAAAAAGGAAGCCCACAATATGTATGCTAGATTTTGTGAAAGGGGCTATACCCACAAAGCATTAAGAGCTGCGAAGAAAAAGGCAACAAATCTAAGCAGAGCCTCTTTGGTCGAGGAACGGATATCTCCTCCCATGAAGCAAAATACACACAGAGAACCTGTGAGATTCATCACTAAATATGGGACACAATGGCCAAAAACCTGCAAGACCTTAGGAATACATTGGTCTACCATTTTTCGATGGCCCATATTGTCAGTAATCATTGGTAAATATCCACATATGGTTGCCCCGACCCTCTCTGACATGCTCACTAGGTCGGAGTTTGTGCGTACATCTGATGACTTTTGGCTCTCTACCTTCACTCGTACTAAATGGATGGTGCCATGTGGACATTGTCAGATTTGTAGATTTGTGGAGCGCACTAAGACTTTTACTGATGCAGATAATGGGAATACATATAGGATTAAAAGCCTCATCAATTGTGCAACCACAAAAGTTATCTACAGCCTGTAATGTCCTTGCGACAAAATCTATATTGGAAAAACTTAACGTCAGCTCCGCGTCCGTATTGGTGAGCATCTTGGCAATATCAAACATAGGGAGCCAAAATGTCCTCTAGCCCAGCATTCCTTCTTCACCACCAGTCCAAACCTGATGGACTGAGGGTGAAGGGAATTTATGCTTTAATATTAATATTAATATTAGACATAGTAATTTTGATAAGTTGCTTCTCAAAAAATGAAAAATTTGGTTTGATAAATTAAATGTTCTAATGTAAAGTTTAAACAAGGAACTCAATTTGCAAGTGTTCATGGATACCGCTTATTTCACCTTGCATTTCCCTATTCATGGATATTAGACATGTGCACACTGAAATATTTGGTTTCGGAATTTCGTTTTCGTCTGAAAAATAAATTTATTTAGTTACTCCCGAAATTCGTTTTTATTTATTTCGTTTTTCGTTAGAAATTGCATTCGTCCGAAAATCTGAATTAATTAAGGTCGAATCTGTCATTGAAGGCTTATGGTGTCTGTCGAATGTTCAAAGAAGATTCGACGGAGCAGTGAAACTGTACGACGCCGCGATCATACATTTCCGGTCGAATGTTCCGCCCACAAGCTATAGAAGAATTCTAATGTTGTATGACTAGTAATAATTATATTTATTCATTACTATTACTAGTCAACCAACATTAGATTTCTTCTATAGCCTATGGGCGGATGCATTTGACCGGAAATGTACGATTGCGGCGTCGTACAGTTTTGCTGCACCGTCGAATCTTCTAACTTTCGATGCTCCGTCGAATCTTCTAACTTTCGATGCTTTGTCGAATCTTCGTCATTCTAGCTATTTTACTGCTCCTCCTCTTTGGTTACAATCAGCCAATAACATTCATCATCAACTTTATTTTTATTTTACTTCCCCCACCCAATTCCAGCAGTGATCTTTTCTCTCTATGTCGAATCTTTTCTCTCTATAATGTCGAATCTTTTCTCTCTATAATGTCGAATCTTTTCTCTCCTATGTTGAATCTTTTCTCTCCTATGTCGAATCTTTTCTCTCCTATGTCGAATCTTTTCTCTCCTATGTCGAATCTTTTCTCTCTATAATGTCGAATCTTTTCTCTATGTAGAATCTTTTCTCTCTATAATGTCGAATCTTTTCTCTCCTATGTCGAATCTTTTCTCTCCTATGTCGAATCTTTTCTCTCTATGTCGAATCTTTTCTCTCCTATGTCGAATCTTTTCTCTCCTATGTCGAATCTTTTCTCTCTATAATATCGAATCTTTTCTCTCTATAATGTCGAATCTTTTCTCTCTATAATGTCGAATCTTTTCTCTCCTATGTAGAATAATCTTGGACTAATAGAGTTAAGGTTAGGCACATTCGACCACAGATTCGATAGACACAGATTGTTATTGTCAGCGTCACGTCGAATCTCCTATCTATATCGAACTGTTGTAGCAACGAAAACGAAAATAAAGCATTTGTTTATGTCGGATCTTTCGGTTTTCGGATTCTGTGCTTTCGTTTTCGTTTGTTAAAACGATAACGAAAATAGCTGAAATTCGGACGAAAATGCATTCGGACGAAAACGAATGCACATGTCTAATGGATATGTTCATGTGTTTTTCTTGCTCACTACATATGGGTCAATGTTGGTTTTATATTTATTCTCCTTATTGATTTCTGTTTATGAGCTTTTTCAGTGCTCTGTCTGGTTTATCAATATTATCCATGTCCAAGAGATGGAACAAATTTCTATATGTCTATTTTTATTTTATTTTATATCTACTTTCATGTCTGTTTTTGATTATTTTGATTTTGGAGATTCTGGCACCAATATATATTTGCTTTAGTGTATTTTCATTTTGTTCTATTTGTGATTTTTTTAGGTGTCTGCCGTGTGTGCAATATTATTGGTAATTTGCCCACGGGGTCTTTAGGAAAAAAAGCTATAAGATATTAGTTATACAACATCACCCTTGCATGTATTTGATTGAATATATGTACTGTGGTTCTGGTTCCCCTCGTGAGAAAAAAATAGGCTGGATTGAAAAGTGTATTTAAACATGCCACAGCTAGAGGGTGCTACATTATGATGAAGCTGGGGGTCTCCCAGCGAAACGCGTTGATGTCACACCCCAGTGCGTCTGATGCCATCCGTTGCATCTCCCTGCTTCCTGTGTACTATGGCTGGAGTGGTGTGGATCTGATTGTCTGATCGTCAGAGCGGGATTGTGAGACAGTGCCCGGGAAAATTCAGTGGTGCATGCCGCAGCATTACCGGATAGGTTTCCAGACACGTGTGTGTGGTATCCATCCACGCTATTTGGCTACAGTTGGTGGTCAGCCGCAAGAAGTTCGTTAGAGAGGAGGACAAGCTTTCCACTCCATTGGCTATACGCCTGTTTTGTATTCATGTAGCCCCTCCACTGATCCTCAGATACATAAATATGCCATCGATCATGTTGTTCTCTTTGCCGCTCCTGTCCAGATAGGACTTTATCCTACTCTGCCTGTTCATGCACAGCCACCCATGGGAATACACATTGGTTTTTGTCCCTGCTGTTGATATACACTATTCACTGTCTCTACATTTACCTATCACATTGTTTGGAACATTTTTATTGGTCACCGCCGCTTGCTATACCCCTGCAACACGCGGACCATTTACAACTGACTTTTAGCGTGATGATCAATTGATCCCCCCATAGTTTGTAGCTCTTCAGTTATCCCAGCCTCCTATTGCCATTGGTGGCTAAAGATTGGGCATTGATACTGATAGTGCCATCCTGTCACCATATCCAGTTCCATTTTCACCCACTATATCCATTATTTGACATGACATGATGCGTGGAAGTATGCATGCACAGATGGCGTCTAGACGGTTTTAGATATTGATAACGTTGTCATTTTAGATGGTGGAAGGTGGAGGATTTTTTTTCTATTTTTGGTTGTTTTTCCATTATATGTATTTTTCGTTAATAAATCCTATTTTTGATACTTTGGCGCCCTGCTACTTTGAATACTATTTCCCAGTGGCTCCAACCTGGCTCTTTTGACTGTCCTCCTTCCTTTGGCACAGTCTATAATTCTATATGTAACTGTAAGTATGCCTATGCTGTAAGTGAGAAAAAAATATTATTTATTTCATTTGTTAATTTTCCAAAAAACTGTAACCAAAAATTACAACTTAAAAAACTCACTATTTTTTGTTTTTATTAAATACCTTGAACTATCAAAAAGGGTTCATTTTGGGGGTATTTGCACTGTCCTGACATTTTAGGGCCTAAATAAATTACCGGTAGATAGGCAGTCAGTGCATAAGGAATGATACATTTTCAAATAAATATACCATGGTTTGTAGACTCTATTAAAGTGGAGTTCCATTCTTAAAAAAAAATTACACCAAAATGCTACAAAAAATAGAAAAAATATAAATTTTTTTACTTACCAGAAATTGCGGTTGCTAGGCAGATCTTTCTAATCTGCCTCTTCCTAGTCTGTGGCTGGTCTTCATCCTCACGTTGTCTTCTGGGGAATGGGGTGCGCTGCCATCTGGGAACTGTATGTATCCCAGAGAGCAGCCGCCCATTCATACAGCGCGTATGCGCAGTAGGAAACGGGCAGTGAAGCCGCAAGGCTCCACTGCCTGTTTCCCTTAGTGAGGATGGCGGCGCCGGGATCTGCCACGATCGAGGGGTCAGCCTCGGGGGGCCGACATCGCTGGTGCCTAGGACAGGTAAGTGTCCTTATTAAAAGTCAGCAGCTACAGTATTTGTAGCTGTTGATTTTCAAAAAAATAAAAAATTGTGGGTGGAACCCTGCTTTAACTTTCACACAGACTAAATATAAACTTGAGCAGTGTAGGCATTGGGACACCCAAACATATTTTTTGGCATGGGAGCTCCACACCTTTGACTTACTGAGAGAGGAATACAACATCCCCAATTGGTATTTCCTCAGATTTGTTCAACTCAGACGTCCTATTGAACCCAATTCTGCCAGGCACCTATTCTTCAGCGATATCCTTTGGAGTCTCTTATGAGAGCTGCTGACATCACAAAACCTCTCTCCTCGATTTACACTCAACTTAAAACTTATAACGGCCCTAAGACCTTGTCACAAAAATTGAAAAATTATATCCCTACACCTGCAGGAGAGGCATGGGAAGATGTGGAGGCCCAGTACACTAAAGTTATGATCTCTGCAAAGGACAAATTTGTCCAACTGAAATTTTTTCATAGAATATACTGTACACCTCATTGGTTGCATCGCATCAATCCAGTGCTTTCCCACTTTGTAATAAATGCCAGAGTGTCACTGGTATCTTTTACCATATGGTATGGAGTTGCCCCCTAGTTTTTTCTTTTTTGGGACAAATAATGGCTAGACTGTCCCAAGCATTTCATCTACCAGTATCAATTGATCCCTTTTCTTCTAGTATTGGGATATAGTGATGCTCTTATTATCCAAAAATATGATAAATTACTGCTCTTTTATGCCTTTTACTATGCATGTAGAGAGATTCTCCTTAGGTCCCCTATGTCCTATAATGACTGGTGTCCAGCTCTGCACTTCCTATGTACTAATTGACATATGAGTGAAGGCTGCCCTGACAAACATGACAAAATCCGGTCCAATTGGATACATTCCGCTTGACCATCCCCTCTCCTTCCTCCCCGCTCCTTTCTTTTTCAGGGGTTTGACATGTATAGGTTGCTGTTGTTGTGTACTGAAATGACTTTAGCCTGCAACATCCTATGCAACTTTAGTGTTTGTGACGCATATACTGGTAATATGTCTTTTCAGTATGACACTCTACATAATCTACATGATCTGTAGTACAAACTTTTGTCTTCTGGTATATTTAATAAAAACATTCTACTATATATACACTGCTCAAAAAAATGAAAGGAACACTTTTTACTCAGAGTATAGCATCAAGTCAATTAAATTCCTGGGATATTGATCTGGTAAATTAAGTAGCAGAGGGGGTTGTTAACCAGTTTCAGCTGCTTTGGTATTAAGGAAATTACCAACAGGTGCACTAGATAGGCAACAATGAGATAGCATCCAAAACAGGAATGGTCTTACAGGTGGAGGCCACTGACATTTATTTTTTATATAGAGGTTGTACAGGCATTCCAACTCCACCAAGATGGCACAGCAATACGTGCCATTTTCAGAAGGTTTGCTGTGTCTCATGGCTGGACAGGGCCTTAGAAGTTACCTAACCCAACAGCAGGACCGGTATCTGCCGCTTTTATGCAAGGAGGAACTGGATGAGCACTGCCAGAGCCCTACAAAATGACCTCCAGCAGGCCGTACACTGGTGTGAATGTCTCTGACCATACAATCAGAAACAGACTTCAAGAGGGTGGCCTTAGGGCCCGATGTCCTCTAGAGGGCCCTGTGCTCACGTGGAGCTTGATTAGCATTTGCCATTGAACACCAGAATTGGCAGGTCCACCACTGGCACCCTGTGCTTTCCACAGATGAGAGCAGGTTTACCCTGAGCACATGTGACAGACATGAAAGGGTCTGGAGAAGCTGTGGAGAATGTTATGCTGCTGGTAATATCGTTTAGCATGACCGGTTTGGCGGTGGGTTAGCGATGGTTTGGGGAGGCATATCCATGGAGGGATGCACAGACCTCTACAGGCTAGACAATGGCACCCTGACTGCCATTAGGTATCGGGATGAAATCCTTGGACCAATTGTCAGACCTTGCACTGGTGCAGTGGGTCCTGGGTTCCGCCTGGTGCATGAGAATGCCTGGCCTCATATGGCGAGAGCATGCAGCCAGTTCCTAGAGGATGAAGTTATTGCTACCATTGAATGGCCCCCACGCTCGCCTGACATAAATCCAATAGAACACCTCTGGGACATTATGTTTCAGTCCATCCGACGCCACAGTATGTTCAGGAGCTCAGTGATGCCCTGGTCCAGATCTGGGAAGAAATGCTATGGACACTATCGGTCATCTCATTAGGAGCATGCCCCAATGTTGTCAGGCATGCATACAGGCATGCAGGGGCCATACAAACTACTGAGTACAATTTTGAGTTGCTACAATGAAATTTCAGCAAATTGGACTAGCCTGCTGCATCATCTTTTCACTTTGATTTTTGGGGTGTCTTTGAATTCAGCCCTCTGTAAGTTGATAATTTTCATTTCCATCAAACGATGTGGCATCCTTTCATTCCTAACACATTACCCAGTCCATATCAGTATAGATATTGTCACGCCATGTCTGGGATTTGATCCCAGGGCCTGGTGTTCATAGACTGTTTTCCTATGTCCTGAACCACCAGTGAACTGGTTTTATGTTAGCATTGTAGTTATGTTCTTTCTTTTTCGTACATCACGGGACACAGAGCGACTTAGTCATTACTAATGGGTTATATAGATTACCTTCAGGTGTTGGCACTGGCCAATTCCAAACCGGAAGTACCCTCCCCTATATAAGCCCCTCCCACCCGGGAGCACCTCAGTTTTTTGCCAGTGTCTAAGGTGTTGGCCAAAGAGTAACATGTGTTTTCACTGGGCTTGCGTACAGGTTCTTTTGGGCCTTAGTAAGCTGTTCCGGATCCCACCAAAAAAGCTTCATAGCTAAACGGTCGGTACCCGGGCCTTGCAGCAGAAGAGCAAGGTTTTGCCTGTAATGCTTCTCTTAGGAGGGCTGGACCCTGGGATCCAGAGCTCTGGTCATACCCACGACCAAGATGTTGTCTGTGCAGGGTGCTATACAGGTCCAGGGGAGTGGAATCCTTGGGAACCCGGTCCCTGAAGGTTTAATTACAATGCCTGCCGTGATAGGTGAAGTTTGGACTTCTGTGGACCAAACAAAGTCCTGCGGCGGGGATCAGGTAAGTGGGGGCCCCCAGGAACTTGGTTCTATTGGGGGACCCCCAAGCCTAATTTGTCTTTCTGTCTGTTACCTAACGGTATTCCCGCTAAATATCTGTGTTTGCCTGTAACTACTGAAAATGTAAAATTTTAATAGTAGTCAAGAAAAAAAAAAAAAAAAAAAAGGGACCGCGGTACCTGTGTTAAACCACTAGAGGCCGCTGTAGTCCATTTTTCTTGTCATGTGGATCTTTGGTTTTCTCAAGTCAAAAGATCCAGGCAGCTGGTAAGTTTCTCTGTGGGAATCCACTTCCTCTGCCCTGTTGCTGCGCTCATCCACCGCACAGGCCCTCCGGCAAAAAGGGCCCTGGCTCCTAGTCCCCTGTTTGATTTCGAAAAGGGCGCCAATGGCGCACGGGCGCGCGCGCGGGCGCGTGCACGCGCCTCCTATGAAAAAAAGGGGCGGGGCGGGTGGATGACGGCGCATGTGCGGGCGTCCCAGCATAGTTAAAAGACACAGTACAAGTGTCAGCTGGATGCAAACAGAGCTAGCAACAAACAGTGGCACACAGAGGCGGTTGATGCAGGCATCCCCATAGAAAGGCACTTTAGTGGACACCAGCTGGTATATAGCAGCACCTGTGTTAGATTATTACCAGCAAAATTGGTGTATGACGACGGGAATACCTCAGCTTTGTGCTTAAAGGATATGTCGTCCAGACGCTCCGGAAATAGATCTTCCAGGAAGCCAAAGGGGTCTCCATCGGGCTCTGAGGATATTGGGCATGCTTGTACTGCACCAATCTCCCCTGAGAATTCAGAGGTCAGTAGCCGTAGAAACCCCGCAGGAATGCCTGGTGCTGCGGCTGTCCCCAGTCCACCTGCTCCTGTATATATAACAGAGGAGGTTTTATCCTCAACTCTGGGAGGATTGGAAGAGAGATTAACAGCATTGATCGCTGCTTCCCTGTCTCAGGAAAAGCGCGTCCGATCTCCGTCTCCTCCTTCAGAGTGCCTGTTAGTGGAGGAACAGTCCCAGAGATCGACCTACCTGAAGGGGATCAGGATGAGGTTGATTCAGTTATGGAGGAATCAACAGTGGAAGAACCTTTCTCAGCATCTCAGGCTGAAAGATTATGGGTTCAGTCTCTGACTAATATGGTCCGATCAGCATTTAAAATGCCTCTGGCGGAACCACCATCCACTACGGTTTCCTCGCTGGGGTCGCTAAAAGCTCCCCAGGCTGTCTGTTCCTTCCCAATCCACCCTTTATTAGAAGGGCTTATTTACCAGGATTGGGAGCATCCTGATAAAATATTTGCTCCCCCCAAGAGATTTCCGGTGATCTATCCCATGGAGGATAAGTTCATAAAAAAATGGAGGGTCCCTACAGTGGACGCAGCCATCTCTTCTGTTAACAAATCACTGACATGTCCAGTAGATAATGTTCCAATGTCAAAGACCCAATAGATAAAAAATTGGAGTCTTTACTAAAATCTGCTTTCTCTACAGCAAGCATGGTGACACAACCTGCGGTAGCAGCGATTGGAGTCTGCCAAGCAGTGAAAGATCAGTTGAAACAAGTCTTAAGGGACTTACCAGATCAGCAGGCTCTTGCCCTAGCTGACCTGCCTAGAGCCTTGTGTTTTGCGGTGGACGCCATAAAGGATACAATCCAACAGGCCTCCCGCTTTACGCTGTCTATAGTACAGGCTTCTGTGGCTCAAAAACTGGTCTGCTGAAGCTCCCTGTAAAAAACTGCTGGTTAGCTTCCCATTTCATGGAGAACGCTTATTTGGAGAAGATCTGGACAAATATATCCAGAAAATTTCTGCCGGTAAAAGTTCACTCTTACCGGTTAAGAACAAGGGTAGAAGTCCTTCTTTTAAGAGGCCTACTTCTCCAGTCCCTGGCACATCGGCTGTGAAACAGTTCCGACGGCCTCCGCGGTCAGATCCAGGGGGCAGAAATCAGGGACAATCACAGGGTATCAAGAAACCCTGGGTCAAGAGAGGTACAAAACCTCCCCCTAAGTCATGAAGGGTTGCCCCCACTCAGTCGGGTGAGGGGAAGACTTAAGTTGTTCACAGAGACCTGACGGGACACCATCAGAGATGGGTGATCCCCGCAGTAAGTCTGGGATACAGGCTGGAGTTAAAAGACATTCCTCCTGCCCATTTTATAAGGTCAAACGTGCCAAGCGATCCCCAGAAGAGTGGATCCCTCCTTCTGGCACTAGAGCAACTATTGCCCCAAGGGTAATCATGAAGGTTCCCTTGAAAGAAAACGGGTTCGGGTTTTACTCGAACCTTGTCACAGTCCCCAAACCAAATGGGGACATGAGGCCCATATTGAATATAAAAGGGCTAAACAAGTTCCTACATATCAGGACTTTTTTCGGATGGAGTCGATCCGATCGGTGGCCACCGCCCTACAAGGGCAGGAATGGTTAGCCTCGATCGACATAAGGGATGCTTATTTGCATATTCCCATCTGTCCGGCCCACCAGAAATTTCTACGCCTTGCAGTAGAAGGGCGCCATTTTCAGTTCAGAGCCTTACCTTTCGGTCTGGCCACGGCACCACGAGTGTTCACAAAAATTCTGGCCCTACGATTGGCCAAACTAGGAACACAAGGTGTAACGATAATGGCATATCTAGACGACTTGTTGCTGATAGACCACTCAGTGAAAAAAACTAGAAGTGGTCGTTCACAAGATAATCAAGTATCTGGAATCTCACGGTTGCATTATCAACCGAGACAAGTCAGCCCTAAAACCAGTCAAAAGCCTGGAATACTTGGGGGCTAAGACTGGATTCAAATCAGAGAAAGATTTTCTTACCTCCAGAGAAGGTGTCGTCTTTGAAAGATTTGACCCACTTAGTGGGTACAAAAAAGAAAAACCATCCATACGCCTGTGTATAAGGCTGCTGGGAAAAATGGTGGCTTCATTCGAAGCGGTACCCTACGGTCAATTCCATTCAAGGAACTTGCAGAGGGCCATACTGTCAGCCTGGAACAAAAAAGTTCAGGCTTTAGACTTACCAATGTCCCTGTCCCCTTCCGTTCGCAAGAGCCTCCATTGGTGGTTGGTGCCCCAGAATCTGGGAAGGGAAACCCTTCAGTCCGGTTTCTTGGAAGGTGGTCACTACAGTTGCCAGCCTCATAGGCTGGGGGGCAGTACTGGAGCAATGGTCTCTCCAGGGCAAGTGGTCAGAAGCAGAGAAGGCCCTGCCCACCAATCTCTTAGAGATACGAGCAGCCCGGTATGCCCTAGTAGCATGGACATCCAAACTCCAAGGGTCACCTGTCAGAATTCAATCAGACAATGCCACGGCAGTGGCATATATCAATCTCCAGGGTGGCACCAGGAGTCGTGCAGCCCAGAGGGAAGCGAAATGCATCCTGGAATGGGCAGAAAGGTATGTCACAGCCATATCCGCGGTTTTCATCCCAGGAGTGGAAAATTGGAGAGCGGACTTTTTTAAGTCGCCAGCAATTATGCCCGGGGGAATGGTCTCTTCACCCCGAGGTTTTCCAGGCAATATGCCAGCGGTGGGGAACACCGGATGTAGATCTGCTAGCATCCAGATTCAACGCAAAGGTGGACAGATTTGTGTCTCGCACAAAGGATCCCCTAGCTTGCGGTTCGGATGCCCTAGTGTTCCCTTGGGATCAGTTCAAGCTGATATATGCATTCCCACCGCGATTAATCCGCAGAATCAGGGTAGAAAAGAAACCAGTGATTCTGGTGGCTCCAGCGTGGCCCCGAAGGGCATGGTACGCGGAGATTGTAAAAATGTCAGTGGGAAGTCCTTGGACCCTCCCACATCGTCCGGACCTGCTTTCGCAAGGACCGATATACTACCCTTCCTTACCAGCCCTAGGTTGACGGCCTGGCTATAGAAGCCCACATTCTAAAAAAGAGAGGGCTCTCTAATCCTGTGGTATCTACCATGATCAATGCCAGGAAGCCGGTATCCAGGCAGATCTATTATAGGATCTAGAAGGCGTACATCACGTGGGGTGAGGCCAGGAAATGGCATCCACGTAAGTACGTAATAGGTAGGATTCTGGACTTCCTACAGTGGGCTGTACATAGGAAGCTTGCCTTGAGTACTATCAAGGGTCAGACGGCCTTGTCAATATTTTTTTTTTCAAAGGCCCTTGGCTTTGCATTCATTAATCAAAGCTTTCATACAAGGAGTGATGCGTATTAGCCCTCCGGTTAGTATTCCCATATGTCCATGGGACTTAAACCTGGTTCTGTCGGTTCTACAGAAACAACCATTTGAACCATTGCGGCACATTTTCTTGGTTCTTTTCACCAGGAAATTGATTTTCTTAGTAGCCATTTGTTCGGCTAAAAGAGTATCGGAATTAGCCGCCTTGTCCTGTAAGGAGCCATATCTGGTTATCCATAAGGACAGAGTAGTATTACGTCCTCATCCAGCCTTCTTCCTAAGGTGGTATCGAGGTTCCATTTGAACCAAGATGTGGTTCTTCCTTCCTTTTTCCCCAAACCTAGTTCGGTAGAGGAAAAGTTATTGCATTCTTTGGATGTAGTAAGAGCAGTTAAAGCTTATCTTAAAGCCACTGCTCAGATTCGCAGAACGGATACTTTGTTTGTTCTGCCGGAAGGCCCCAGAAAGGGTCAGGCAACATCAAAAATCTACTTTAGCCAAGTGGATTCGACAGGTCATAATACAAGCCTATGGCTTGAAAAGGAGACCGCCTCCGTTCAAAGTTAGGGCGCACTCCACAAGAGCAGTTGGAACTTCATGGGCAGTGCATCACCAAGCCTCCCTGGCTCAAGTACTGTAAGGCCACAACATGGTCCTTAGTACACACGTTTACTAGATTCTACCAGGTAGACGTCAGAAGTCAGGAGGATGTCGCCTTTGGGCGCAGTGTGTTGCAGGCCGCAAAAGAGCCTCATGCCTGATGGCGCCCAGCTTATGTATCCCTCCCCTCATTTGGCATTGCTTTGGGACGTCCCATTAGTAATGACTAAGTCGCTCTGTGTCCCGTGATGTACGAAAAAGAAAAAGGGATTTTTATAACAGCTTACCTGTAAAATCCTTTTCTTGGAGTACATCATGGGACACAGAGCTCCCACCCCTCTTTTTGGGACACTTATTGCTTGGCTACAAAACTGAGGTGCTCCCGGGTGGGAGGGGCTTATATAGGGGAGGGTACTTCCGGTTTGGAATTGGCCAGTGCCAACACCTGAAGGTAATCTATATAACCCATTAGTAATGACTAAGTCGCTCTGTGTCCCGTGATGTACTCCAAGAAAAGGATTTTACAGGTAAGCTGTTATAAAAATCCCTTTTTTTCTCTAGTGGGGATGTTTGCTCCACCCTGGGACCAGCTGTCAGCAGTCTTCTCATTAGTGTCCCTATATATTCCCACTTCCCCTTCCTGTCCGTGCCTTAGGATAGGTTCCTGTTTATGGATGCTCTTGCTTTTTGGTTACCTACTTGGCTCGTCTTGACTACGATTCCTGGATTATCCCTTGAACCTGGTTAACCTTGCTGCCGACCCTCCCTGGCTTGTTCTGACTACGTTACCTGGATTGTCCTTTTCCCTCCTGGGATCCTGTCTTCTGCCTACTAACCGTGAGTTGTTGCTGGGGGTTGTGGTTAGGCTATCTGCACCTTCCTTTGTGGTTCCTTATTTCCTGTCTGTGGGAGATCTCAGCCGTCCCTCCACCTGACACCGGGATAACAAGACTACCGGTCAGGAAAGCGGAGGGACGGTTGTAGTTTCCTGGCAGACCTGACATTATCCTAAGGCCAGATGGACCTCAGCGAGCTGGTGCAGGCAGTCTCTCTACAGGGTCAGATGTTGGGTGAGCAGGCTAATCATGTACAGTCATTGGAGGAGAAATTGGGTGCCATCGCTACTCTGTTATCTACTTTGGCCTCGGCACATGGTACTAGTCCTGCTACACCAAAAAATCTTGAGTCTGGGGTTGGGGAACCTGTAGTTGTGTCTAAATCTGTGGGCTCTCCCGCTCCAAAGATACCTCTCCCCGATAAGTATGATGGGAACCCCTTGGATTGCAGGGGATTTCTCAACCATTGCCGATTGCATTTTAAAAATCAACCTTCTGTGTTTACCTCTACCCAAGCCAAGGTGACATTTATTATTTCCTTGCTTAAGGGTAGAGCTCTGTCCTGGGTGTCGCCTCTTCTTGAGAAAGATTCTCCTGTACTTACTGATTACCCCACGTTTATGCAAACCGTTGAGAGAATATTTGACGTTCCTGACAGAGTAAGGGCAGCTGAGGCCAGTATTCTTGACTTACACCAGGGTAAACGCACAGTAGCATCTTATGCAATAGAATTCCGCACACTTGCGGCAGATACTTCCTGGGATAATTGCGCCCTTAAGGCCGCCTTCCGCAGAGGTCTAGCGGAACGCATTAAGGACGAATTAACTTACCGTGAGATCCCAGTGGCATTGGAGGATTTCATCAATTTGTGTATCCTCGTGGATACTCGCTTCTCTGAACGCCAGTCTGAGAGGGAGCGTCAGAGACAATTTTTTCCTCCAACCGCCGGGTTTGAGGAAGAACCCATGGATGTAGGGGCTGTGCGTTTGTCTGATGATGAACGTACCAAACGCAGAACTCTAGGCCTCTGTCTATTTTGTGGTAAGCCGGGTCACTTCCTGCATTCTTGTCCGATGCGACTGAAAAAACTCCCGGGCTTAATGGGAGATCAAGGAGCCCCATTAGGCCACACTGTTTTGAAACCTCCTCTAGAGAGATTAGTAGTACCCGTATTATTATCTTGGAACAATAAGAGCTACTCCACCGTTGCCTTTGTTGATTCCGGTGCAAGTGGGGTATTTCTCGATGCAACGCTGGTTAAGAGTCTTCAGATTCCGACGGTTCCGAAAGATCCACCTCTGTGTGTAACTACTCTTGGCGGAGAACCTCTTGGTGATGGACTTATCTCTCTAGAGACCAAGCCCCTTTCCGTTCTAGTGGGGGCTCTGCATTCTGAAGAGCTATCATTTAATGTCATTCCGTCTCCTAAGTATCCTGTAATTCTTGGGTTCCCTTGGTTATGTAAACATAACCCATCTATTGACTGGTCCTCTGGTCAAATTTCTGCCTGGAGCACCTTTTGTCATGTTCACTGTATCCAAAAGTTTATACGTAATAAAGTGTCCATTCTTGGGGTCTCTACTGTCCCTGAACTACCGGAGGCTTATGCCGGGTTTGCTGATGTATTTTCTGAAAAAGAAGCAGAGGGCCTCCCTCCACACCGCCCGTATGACTGTGCTATTGACTTGCTTCCCGGTTCTCCTCTTCCTAAGGGGAGAACCTATCCTCTTAACCTTGCGGAAACCAAGGCTATGGAGGAATACATTGAAGACAGTCTAAAAAAGGGTTTCATCCGGCCTTCCTCCTCTCCTGTGGGAGCAGGCTTCTTTTTCGTGGAGAAAAAGGATGGAGGACTTAGACCCTGCGTTGACTACAGATCTCTCAACCGTATTACTGTAAAGAATCGGTATCCGTTGCCCTTAATTACTGAGCTGTTTGACCGTGTCCAGGGGTCAAAGATCTTTACCAAATTGGATCTTCGGTCTGCATATAACCTCATTAGAATTAAAGCAGGAGATGAATGGAAGACAGCTTTTAATACCAGAAGGGGGCATTATGAGTGTCTTGTGATGCCTTTTGGGCTTTGCAATGCTCCCGCGGTATTTCAAGAGTTTGTGAATGATATTTTCAGGGATCTACTTGACTCTTTTGTTGTTGTCTATTTAGATGATATACTCATTCACTCTAAAGACTTAAAGCTTCACCGTGGCCATGTTTGCACTGTTCTCCAACGTTTAAGAGATCATAAGCTGTACGCCAAACCTTCCAAGTGCTCTTTTGAACAAACGGAAATACCTTTCTTAGGTTATATAATTTCTTCTAATGGATTCCAGATGGACTCCAAGAAACTCGATGCTATCTTACAATGGCCTAGACCTTCTACCTTAAAGGAAATACAGCGTTTTATTGGATTTTGTAACTACTACCGCAAATTCATCAAGAATTTCTCCAAAATTTTGGCTCCCATCACCGTCCTCACAAAAAAAGGGACCAAATGCTCTCAGTGGCCTCCTGAAGCTCTGGAGGCTTTCGACCTTCTAAAATCTGCTTTTTGCTCTGCTCCTGTTCTTCGCCATCCTCAGCCTTCGGCTCAATATTTCTTGGAAGTTGATGCCTCCGAAGTAGGGGCCGGAGCAGTATTATCCCAACGAGAACCCACTTCTAACAAGTTGCATCCGGTTGCCTTTTTCTCCAAGAAGTTCTCTGCTGCAGAACAAAAATATGACATAGGGAATAGAGAACTTTTAGCTATAAAATTAGCATTTTCCGAATGGAGACATCTTTTAGAAGGTACGGAACTTCCTGTTGTGGTTCAAACTGACCATAAGAACCTAATCTACTTAGAGAAGGCCCAAAGACTGAATCCCAGACAAGCCCGCTGGGCGTTATTCTTCACCCGATTCAACTTTGTAGTGACGTACATTCCTGGCACCAAGAACACCAAGGCCGATGCCCTGTCTCGGCAATTCCCTTGTGAGAATCTGCAAATACCTCCTGATCATATTGTTCCTCCGGAACGAATTATTGCACAACTGGATACTGCTTTACAAAGGAACTTGTTGGCCGCACAGTCTCGGGCACCTTCTAATCTCTCAGTTCCACCCAATACGTTGTTTGTTCCCCTAGAATTACGAAAAGAAGTGTTACAGTGGGCCCATGGCCAGATGGTATCCGGACACCCTGGTATCAACCAAACCTTCCTACGTTTGAAGTCCCTGGTTTGGTGGCCTACTCTAAAAAAGGATGTTATAGCCTTTGTTAGAGCCTGTTCGGTTTGTGCTGCCATCAAAATGCATCGTTCTGTTCCTCAAGGTCTACTTCAACCGTTACCTGTTCCTCGTGCTCCCTGGACTCATATCAGCATGGATTTTATCGTGGACTTGCCCACCTCCAGTGGAAATACCGTAATTTGGGTGATAGTGGACCGATTTTCAAAGTTGGCCCACTTCATTCCCATGCCCGCACTACCTTCTGCCCCAAGCCTGGCTTTATCCTTTATTGAGAATGTCATCCGCTTACACGGCATCCCTGTTGATATTGTTAGCGATAGAGGCCCTCAATTCATATCCTCGTTCTGGAGGGCCATTTGCAAACATCTGGGGATCAAGAATTCCCTGTCCTCTGGATACCATCCTCAATCTAATGGCCAGACAGAGAGGGTCAATCAAGATTTGGAGATCTACCTACGAGCTTATATCAATGCTGAACATGACAACTGGAGCGAGATGTTACCTCTAGCAGAACTAGCACACAATTCGCAGTGGCACTCTTCCCTTAGATGTTCCCCTTTCCAAGCTGCCTTTGGGTATCAACCCAGGGTTCTCCCCTTCCAGTCTTCCTTGGTGGAGGTACCTGCGGCAGCCAACATGGTATCAAGATTGACTACGCACTGGAGAAACATAAGAAAGGTTCTGCTTCAGTCTGTACATAGATACAAGGGGTATGCAGATCGTCACAGAAAACCTGCACCCCGCTATCGTCTTAATCAGCTGGTTTGGTTGTCCACCAAGAACATGAAACTGCGACAACCTTCCTCCAAGTTAGGTCCTAGATTTATAGGACCTTTTCGCATTCTCTGTCAGGTCAACCCTGTGGCTTATAAACTACGCTTGCCCCTTCATCTTCGTATTCCCAATACATTTCATGTATCTTTGCTTAAGCCCTTTGTCAAGAATAGATTCTCTCTCCCCTCTAGACGTCCCTCTCCAGTCTCTGTGGATGACCATCAAGAGTATGAAGTTAGCAAAATTCTGGATTCCCGACATAGGGGTAGACAATTACAATATCTGGTGGACTGGAAGGGCTACTCCATTGCAGAGAGGACTTGGGTGCCTGCTTGTGATGTTCATGCCCCACGGCTGGTCAAGTCCTTCCACGACAGGCACCCATCCAAACCCAAATAGGTTTGGGGGCATCTTTGTGTGGGGGGTACTGTCACGCCGTGTCTGGGATTTGATCCCAGGGCCTGGTGTTCATAGACTGTTTTCCTATGTCCTGAACCACCAGTGAACTGGTTTTATGTTAGCATCGTAGTTATGTTCTTTTTCTCTAGTGGGGATGTTTGCTCCACCCTGGGACCAGCTGTCAGCAGTCTTCTCATTAGTGTCCCTATATATTCCCACTTCCCCTTCCTGTCCGTGCCTTAGGATAGGTTCCTGTTTATGGATGCTCTTGCTTTTTGGTTACCTACTTGGCTCGTCTTGACTACGATTCCTGGATTATCCCTTGAACCTGGTTAACCTTGCTGCCGACCCTCCCTGGCTTGTTCTGACTACGTTACCTGGATTGTCCTTTTCCCTCCTGGGATCCTGTCTTCTGCCTACTAACCGTGAGTTGTTGCTGGGGGTTGTGGTTAGGCTATCTGCACCTTCCTTTGTGGTTCCTTATTTCCTGTCTGTGGGAGATCTCAGCCGTCCCTCCACCTGACACCGGGATAACAAGACTACCGGTCAGGAAAGCGGAGGGACGGTTGTAGTTTCCTGGCAGACCTGACAGATATTCAGCAGCATAATATTTTTCCCCATTGAGATCTGATGTGTTTTCAAAGTGTTGCTTTAATTTATTTAAGCAGCGTATATACAGTATATCTCTAGTTAGCAGAAAAACGTAATTAAATAATTATATATATATATATATATATATATATATATATATATATATATATATATATATATATATATTTGTGTAAACCTATTTGTTGTTTTTCACCAAGGGAATGTATCAGAATACATTTTGGTCTAAATTTAAGAAAAAAAATATTTATTTGCACAATTCTATAACAGAAACTAAGAAAATGTTTGTTTGTTTTTTCAAAATTTTCAGTCTTTTTTTTCCTTGACATAGAATAATAATAAAAACCCAGCTTTGATTAAACATCACCCAAAAGAAAGCTCTATCTCTGCCTCAAAAAATATATAAAAGATTTAAATTCACGTGGGTACACTGTTGCATGACTGAGAAATTGTCATTTAAAGTGTAAAGGCTTTGAAATCTGAAAAAATGGCCTGGAAAGGAAGGGAGTAAACAGTCTGGTCTTCAAGTGGTAAAGTGGTTCAAGTTGTTAAAGTAAGCCTCTTTATTCTCAGCCCTAAGACCAACCAAATTTAATCTTGGACAATAAGCTAACCCCCTCTACAGTATATTCACCTTTGCAAGTGTGAATGTAGGCTTTGAAATAAAACTGACTGGAAGACATTGAACCAGCTTTTGTTTTGATGCACCTTGAATGTATTAAGCTGACTTAACCTGAGAGTTCAACTGTGTTGTAACTAATAATGTGTCTGTGTGTAGCTAGCACGAGGCTACACTTAATAGGATATATTAATCAGTTCTCTATAACAAATCATGAATCCATAGGAGATATAAAACACTCAAATCAGTTTAACACAGTTAATGTTATCAAGTTATGTATGGGCATCCTCACAGGACAGGAAACCCTAGAAAATGTTATCATCACAGTTCAATAAAATTCTGAAAACCAAATTTGAAACAGTAATGTTTCAGAGTTCTGTCATTGAATATGAAATTTACTTTAAAATACAACCTACCAGATTTTTCACAACATATAAGTTTGCGTAACATGTTACCTTTTAGCCCAAAAACATGTACTTTCAAAGTCTCATAAATAAGGTCTGAATTGATAAAGAATGAAGGCACTTGCCAAAAATACTATAATAAAAATCAATCAACACAACAACATATAATAAATACAATAAAATTGCAAGCTGAACACTGGTAGGTAATTTTCACAGTAACCACAAGATCAATTGTATAAAAAAAAAGTGCAGTGCAAAACAGACACATGAAATAATATATACAGTACAAAAAGTCCTCAAAGTAACAAACCTAATAAGTCCAGTGATAAATATTGTGACAGATGTAACGTCAGAGTGGCAAAATGTGCTGGAGCCCACCACCAGACGATAAATTGGCCGCTCACCTCACCTACATGACTCGTGAACCAACAGGAAGGTCATATCTAACATTCCCCTCATGGTAAAATCCAAAGGCAAAGCTATTGCTGGGATCGCTATCTCCAGAGGCAGGACTCCGACACACATATGCAATAAAAAAAGGGTGACAGAATAGTGCTCTCTGTATCCAATGATTTATCATAAAATATTTATATATATAATTCTCTCACAAAAGATGGCACTGATCCCAGTGTATATAAAATGTGCCAATATCAAAATATTGATCAAACAAATTCACACAAGACAGCCACAGGTGATGTCATCTCAAGGTTTCCCCGTATGTATTATGGCCAGGATGAGACTTCCACACTGACAAAGTCCCACACTGGACGTAACGTGTACGGGGGAAGGAGCCTGGAGATGGCGTTACCTGCTGCTGTCTCATGTAAATTTGTTTGATCGATATTTTGATTGATATTTTGATACTGGTGCCTTTTATATGCACTGGAAACAGTGCCATCTTATGTGAGTGGATTATATAAAAAATATATATTTTTAAATCATAGGATACAGAGAGCACTATTCTGTCACCCTTTTTTATTGCATATGATAGTGATTCCAGCGATAACTTTGCCTTTGGATTTTCCCCTGAGTGGAATGCCTAATATGACCTTCTTGTTGGTTCAGGGGTCATATAAGTGAGGTGAGTGGCCAATTTATCTTCTGGTGGTGGAATCCAGCACATTTTGTCACACTGCAGTTACATCTGTCACAATACTTGCCAATAATAGCCCCAGCTATTAATAGACTGTATTTTCACCGCGATGCTTGGTTCTTATTTCTGTCTATCCACACTGTTCCCCTATTATATTTCTATGATCCCCACTTTCTTTACACAATACTTACTGTAAATTTCATCAAGGCAATGACAGTATTTGTAGATGTGCATCTCTTGGCTTGATGGCCTAGTACAGTACTGCTAGATTTTAAAAGGCATTGCAGAATCAGTACTACAGGTGGTAAAGCATTTTATAATGGCTCAGAGGCTCTGGATCACATGTCAACAGAATATGATTCTGCTTTATGTGATTGGCTACCCTACTAATTCAACCGCAAAAAAGCATAGATGTTTAAATCATTATTTTGTTTATAACAAGTCCTTATTTTTCAGAGCCTGAAGGGGATGGGCTTATGAGAATTTGAAGTGGTCTGTCAAAATATGGAAAATGGGACATTGGAACATACTTTTGATGGATTAGTTGGTGCTTCATGTGTTCTGTAATTATTCTGGAAAAAAATGAGAGTGATTGCCATTGAAAAATGAATCCCACTGATCAAAAGCTACTTCTATAAAAAGATAGCAGATCTATCACAGTGACCCAAAGCAGTTCTGGAATTTTCAGAAATCAGTTCACTTTTATATTTCAGGAAGCAGAAACACCATATTTGTACTACCAGAAACTAGATTATCATCTACTTAGTATACGCTTTCCACACCATAGGTCCTGTAGCTTTGGATTGGAAATAGGATTGGAAGAGTTACTTCTTTTGTCTCTCCCACATTCATGCCAGGCCTTTGCCACTTCATATGCACTGTATTGATTGCTGAAGAGGCATGATATACAGTTTATCTTACCTTAATAAATGTGCATGTCATTGGCTCCCAGTATGATTTATTTTGTACAACTGGCCAATTTAACACCTAATCCTAAATGATATAAAAGTCATGTTTTTACCCATTTCAAATGCTTATGAATCCACTTAGAAAATGTCTGCTTCTTCATGTACTAAATTTTCAGTTTCTTGCTGAATGAGCCACTTGTTACTATATGTGCATCCGTGCCAGCACACAGCACCATTCCCCTCTGCATCCTCCTCCAACCTAATTGATGGGCAACTGCTGGTGCCTTCACTGACTCGTGTGACCTGATACTGAGAAAGTGCATGCACTCCACAAGAAGAAGTTCAGGGATGCTGCTCTGTGGGAACTGGAGTCAGCAGTAATGAATAGTAATTCAAGTAAGCAGAGGCGGCTCTAGGATTTGTGAGGCCTTAGGCAAAACTAAGACATGAGGCCCCACTCACGCCCATAATAGGAAAAATAATGAAAGCGATTGATAAACAAAAACTGTATTAGTAGGGTACAGTATAGGGGGAGGGTAGGTGGACAGTACACGGGTCAGGAGGGTACAGTACAGGAGGGTAAGTGGACACAGTACAGGGGGCAGGAGGATACAACACAGGGGGGAGCAGGAGGGCACAGTACAGGAGGTAGGTAAGTGGACACTGTATAAGGGCAGTTATGAATGTTACAGATATGGTCTCCTCAAGCAGAGTTGCACAGGGAAGCTGCTCTCACAGATCCCACCTATTCTGTCAGGCTGTAACTGGGCTAAATCTACACTAGAATGACAACTCACCCTATACCTTCCCCTCCAGAGTTTTTTGCTCTCTTGCGGCACTTTGCAAGGGTTAAGGAAGGACCCTGAGGTGGAACATCTTATTACTGCTGCTGCTTGTGTGGGTTGGATGTGTACTGCACCAATCACATGGGATGAATAGGAGAGGAGGGTCAGCAGGGATTGGTGCAGCACACATCCCTCCCACACAAGCACCAGAAATAGTAAGATGCTCTGCCTCTGGGTTCTTTCTTAGCCCCTGAAAAAATGTGAGTGGGGGATGGGGCTGGGAACCATGGGGTAGGGGAGTAGGAGAAGGGTTGAAAAAGGGGGGAGTGGGTAGGAGATGGGGTTGGGTAAAGGAGAACTGGAGTGGTCAGGGGAGAAAGAAAGAAAGATGGAAGGAAGGAAAGAGAAATAAAAAAATTAGAAAGAAAGAAAGAAAGAAAGAAAGAGAAAGAAAAGAGAAAAATAAAGAAAGGATGAAGGGAGAAAGAAAGAAGGATGAAGGGAGGAATAAAAAAAGAAAGGAAGGATGAAGGGAGGAAGATAGATAGAGGGAGAGAGAGAAAGAAAGAAAGAATGGATGAAGGTTGGGGGGGGGAGAGAGAGATGAAAAAAAAGAGAGAAAGAAAGAAAGGATGAAGGGAGAAAGAAATAAAGAAAGATAGATAGAAAGATATAAGGGAGAAAAATAGATAGATAGATAGATAGAGGGAGAAAGGTGGATAAAGGGAGAGAGAAAGATAGATAGATAGATAGATAGATAGATAAATAAAGGGAGAGAGAGAGAAAGAAATATGGATAGACAGATAAAGAAAGAAAGAAAGAAAGAAAAAAAGATAGATAGATAAATAGATAAAGGAAGAGAGATAGACAGAAAGATAGATAGATAGACAGAAAGATAGATAGACAGAAAGATAGATAGATAGACAGAAAGATAGATAGATAGATAAATAAAGGGAGAGAGAAAGAAAGAAAGATAGATAGATAGATAGACAGATAAAGGGAGAAAGAAAAAAAGATAGATTGATAGATAGATAGATAGATAAAAGGGAGAGAGAAAGAGCGATAGATAGAAAGAAAGAAAGAAAGAGACAGATAAAGGGAGAGAGAACGAAAGATAGATAGATAAATAAAGGGAGAGAGAAAAAAAGAAAGATAGATAGATAGACAGATATAGAGAGAGAGAAAGAAAGATAGATAAATAAAGGGAGAGAGAAAGAAAGAAATATAGATAGATAGACAGATAAAGAGAGAGAAAGAAAGATAGATACATAGATAAAGGGAGAGAGAACGAAAGAAAGATAGATAGATAGATAGAAAGATAGACAGAAAGATATATAGATAGATAGATAAAGGGAGAAAGAAAAAAGATAGATAGATAGATAGAAATAAAGACAGATAGATAAAGGGAAAAAGATAGATAGATAGATAGATAGATAGATAATTAGATAGATAGATAGAAAGAAAGAAAGATGGATAAAGGGAGAGAGAAAGAAAGAAAGAAAGATGGATAAAGGGAGAGAGAAAGAAAGATAGATAGATAAATAAAGGGAGAGAGAAAGAAATATAGATAGACGGATAAAGAAAGAAAGAAAGAGAAAGAAAGAAAGAAAGATAGATAAAGGGAGAGAGAACGAAAGAAAGATAGACAGAAAGATAGATAGATAGATAGATAGAAATAAAGACAGATAGATAGATAGATAGATATATAGATAGAAATATAGATAGATAAAGGGAGAGAGAAAGAAAGAAAGAAAGATAGATAGATAGAAATAAAGACAGATAGATAGATAAAGGGAGAAATAAAGAAAGATAGATAGAAAGAAGGGTGAAGAAAGAAAGAGAGAGACTCCATCTTTCCTTTCTGTTTGCTGGGCTTTAGCTTCAATCTTCCCGCCCACATCCCTATTAGGCAGCAGAACAGTGTCTGTCAGGGAGAGTGGGCGGGGCAGACACAGGAAGAGAGGACGGGAGGAGGAGAGGAGTAGAAGCAGCTCCTCTCCTCTTATTGGCTGTGTGGGCAGCAGGGGGAGGGGAGAAGTGTCAGAGCTGGCTGTAATACGCCCAGCTCATCTCTCTATGTGGACTGAGCTCTCAATGAGCTCCAATCCCCATGCTGATCTGTCCCGCTCGCCGCCGGTTTTCTCTGTGTCACTAGGAGGACACTCGGCGCTGCGCTGGTGGCGGGGATGTCTGCAACTAGAATACAAACTAGGCGAGGCCTCTCTGATCGCGCGTGGCCTAAGGCGATCGCCTAATTTGCCTAATTAGAGAGCCGCCTCTGAAAGTAAGTATTTGTGTCCACATATCCAGCAAATTATGTAAAAATTGGCGTTTTTAAGCTCCAAAAAAAACAGGACCTTCGCGTTCTGAGGCTCTAGCGCTAGAGCTGTAAAAACGGCAGACGCCGATAAGAGGTTAAACGCGGTTTAACAAGGTTTAACGCTGTATACACAGCATTAAGCCTCATCCAGCATTTCTCAGCCTCTATTCAAAATCAATAGTTCCCTATGGGAACCCATTGACTTAAATAGAAGTCGCACCAGAAGTTGGATCAAGATTATCCAACTTGCGGTGCAACTTGTGTGCTGAGAATTTTGAAGGGAAACCCCCCACTAAAATGTAAAAAATTTTTTTAGCGTGAGGTCCCCCCCCCAAGACGATGACAAACCCTTATCACGGGGGGCCCGGCAGGTCAGGAAAGGGAAGGGCGAGCAAGTGCCCCCCCTCCTGGACCATACCAGGCCACATGCCCTCAACATGGGGGTGGGGGCTTTGGGGCGGGGGGCCCTGCGCCCCCCACCCCAAATCACCTTGTCCCCATGTTGATGAGGACAAGGGTCTCTTCATGACAACCCTGGCTTGGTGGTTGTCGGGGGCTGCGGGCGGTGGCTTATCGGAATCTGAAACCCCCCTTCACAAGGGTTCCCCCAGATCCTAGCCCCCCACCCTAGGTGAATGAGTATGGGGTATTGTAGCCCTACCCATTCACTCCAAAAAAGAGGGAGAAGAGCTGGAGCTACCTTAATAAAATACTTTAAAAACCTGTATAGTGTGTTCATTTTTGACAATTTTTTTTAGGTGAATGGGTAGGGGTACGATGTACCCCATACTCATTCACCTATGGTGGGCGGCCCGGATCTGGCGGCCCCCTTGATAAAGAGGGCAACCAGATTAGGATAAGCCCCCACCCACAAACCCCAACAACCAACGGCAAGGGGTTCCGCGGAACCCCAGTTGAGATACACTGCTCTATGGGGCTACATTGGCTGTACAAACACAGCTACAGGCCCTAATTTGACAGATGTGCAGGTGTGGGTGAGTGGCCCCCAAATACACACTCTCTGTATTTGAGGCCGTATACCTACACCCACATGCCTGTCAAATTAGGACCTGTGGCTGTGTTCATACAGCTGCTGAATCCCCATAATGTAACATGCCTGCACACAGCTCCAAGCGGCTCCAGCCACATAAACAAACCTCTGATTCACACTATCTATATCTATAGGACATAGCACCCATGTGGATGAGCTTTCTTTATAAACTTTATACAGTTTTATCTCTTAGATCCAGCAAGAATTTTATAAATTATGATGTGTTTGTGTCTGCTAACAATGATTTAAGTGTATTTTTAGTAAAAATATAATTCTGATATTTTCTGGGAAGGGGTCCTGTCAGGTAGGCTGTACAGGCCCCATGATTACTAACAGCAGCCGTCCTAGCATTTATTGGCAAATAATGTGCCCATAGTGTTAGGACTCTTTTATATGAGAGTTAGGCACTAGAGCAGCATTATCTGTCATCCTGTAGCATACTCACGTTGCCTGAAGCTGTGTATGAGTGATCCATCTGTGCATTACACAGACATTGTTGTAATTCCTGTGAAGAGGCTTTGTGCAGTAGTAGAGATTCATGCTGTCAAAAAAGTCTAAGAATGCCTAATTGTAAATTGAATTTAATAGAAATAGCATTGTAAAATATCCCACACATTGCTTCTACTGTTCCAGTGATGTATATCTGGCCTTCACTATACCATGTTCATACAAAATGTAATGTTTAAATATACCTTAATAATCCTTGTCTTATCTGACATCTGAAGCATAAATTTAACCACTTCAGCCCCGGACCATTTGGCTGCCAAATGACCAGGCCACTTTTTGCGATTCGGCACTGTGTCACTTTAACTGACAATTGCACGGTCTGTGGATGTGGCTCCTAAACAAAATTCACATCCTTTTTTCCCACAAATAGAGCTTTCTTTTGGTGGTATTTGATCACCTCTGCGGTTTTTATTTTTTTGTGCTATAAACAAAAATAGAGCGACAATTTTGAAAAAAAAAGCAATATTTTGTACTTTTTGCTATAATAAATATCCCCAATTTTTTTAAAAAAAGCTAATTTGTTTCT
The DNA here is from genome assembly GCA_029206835.1 of Rana muscosa. NCBI lineage: Eukaryota > Metazoa > Chordata > Amphibia > Anura > Ranidae > Rana > Rana muscosa. Next base: position 708,066,047 of record CM055117.1, read on the forward strand.
CAGTTTAGGCCGATATGTATTCTTCTACATATTTTTGGTAAAAAAAAATAAAAATCACATATATTGATTGGTTTGCGCAAAAGTTATAGTGTCTATTTTTTTTTACGTGTTATGGTGGCGATCTGCGATTTTTATTGTGACTGCGACATTATGGCAGACACATCGGACACTTTTGGTGCTATTTTGAAACCACATTTATTCAGCGATCAGTGCTATAAAAATGCACTGATTACTGTGTAAATGTATCTGGCAGTGAATGGGTTAACCAGTAGGGGGCGCTGAAAGCGTTAAGTGTGTGCTAGGGAGTGATTCTAACTGTTAGGGGGCGTGGCTTACTGTGACTGATCGCTGCTCCCACTGAGAGTAAGGAGACTATCAGTGCTATGTCACTAGGCAGAATAGGGAGATGTCTTGTTTCCAAAGACATCCCCCCGTTCTGCCGTTCCGTGACCCGATCACGGGACACCGGCGGACATTGAGTCCGCGGGTCCCGCGGGAACGGTCACGGAGACCGTGGCGGCGTGCGCCCGCTAGGAGGCAGGTTTAAAGCAACGTGTGTGTATATATATATATATATATATGCCTGCCCGTGCCATTCTGCCGATGTATATCTACGTGAGGCGGTCGGCAAGCGGTTGATCTAAGTAAAGCCTTTGTTGTCATATTTCAAGTGCTTATTAGACACCTTCATGAGTTAGAAACATTTGGCTTCCTCCTCTTTATTCATAATGAGAAGGTAGAACAATACAAGGAAATTATCTCTCATTCAGCAAAAAAAAAAAAAGCAGACATTATCCACAATATCTTTTCTCTTATACATCCCATTACTTTTGCAGAAGCTTAGCATTAACCATTCAAGAGCAGTGGCTACGCATTTAAAGTCAATATTTAAAGAATGAAAATTCTAATTAGGAATGTTTTGCCCTCACGCTAATTAGATATTAGAAAGAAAATGCATAGATTATGCTTATATTCAGATTCAGACAACCTTAGGGCTTGATGTAATTGCCTTTTATACAATGTAGATTCATTTCATGCTGCAGCACACTTTGTCAAATATAGTTTTCTGTCTATTTAAAGTTGTTTATAAAAGAAGACAATCTTTTATTTCTAATTATAAGAACTACCAATATGTGTTATATGATAATATTGTGAGCGTATCTCTGCAGTTGTAATAGTCCAAAATATAGCATTAGGATTGCTTTAAACAGGACTCCCTGATTTTAATTAGCTTGTTTTCAAATGCAACAAATTGATTTGTTTTTCCTAAGGGACGTGTTAAAACCTACAGAATAAAGCAGTTACTCATTATTTTCCATTTTAAATAGTTAGCCATGAAATACAAAGTATTACTGTTCAGCATTATGGGATGATCAAATAACTGTTTTTACAGATTCTTTTTTATGCATGTTACTGACAGATTTCATTTTAATGCATGATGGTAGATATTTTCAGAACAAGAAATATATGCAATGTTTTTTCTGAAGTAGAGGCCGTTTTAAGACACTGATGGGCCCAGGGCAATCATCTCATAAGTAGGTCCCCGTCCCTTTTTTTTTTTTTATTATTACCACAACACAAGAAAGCATTACAATCTCAAATACAAAGAAGAAGGTGACATGCACACTGGGACTCTCAATACTTGCATACGTCTTTATCTGCTATGTTACGTGCTGGACAAGAGGTCAGTAAAAGCATTAATTTAGTTTAAATAGTGGTCCAGTGTTTGGCCCAATATACAGATTTTCATGTAGCACCCACTGCACTTATATGCAAGAGCTCTTTTTAGAAAAATAAAAAAATGTCACTCTCCACTCTGAGAGGAGGCAATGGGAAACTTGCATGTACTTACCAGTGTTAATTTCGTAGATGAAAATATTTTCATCATAATTTCATCAGTGGCAGGTTTCCAGTGACAAAAAGTAAACGAAAATTACCCCAAATGTTCGTCAACTGACGAAAACTATGAAGAAAATCAATTCCAATTTTCGGCAATGAATAAAAACGGAACGAAAATGTGAGGGAGGGATACTTACCCATGTGAACCAGTTTCCTCAGAGCTCCACCTGTAAAAGCCTGTTTGTTTCCCCTCCCAGCAAGCAAGGTAGCAACTGTAGCGTGCTTAGTGGTGTGGCGTGCTTAGCATTGTGCAACATTACAGGCCTCCTATGATGACCATCCAGACCACTGTCCAGAGCACTGCTTGCATTACAGACTTTCTCAGACCACCGTCCAGGGCACTGTGTGTATTACAGGTTTCTCAGACCACCGTCCAGAGCACTGTGTGTATTACAGGTTTCTCAGACCACCGTCCAGAGCACTGGAAGGAGATGAAACCATTGAAGGCCTGCGGCCTGCAGTAACCTCTCATGGCTGTTTCTGGTTAGTAGATATTACTTTAGAGATGATGAACTACTGATCCCAGCAAGTCCAACTTGCAAATCCTGCCTGCCCTCATGGCTCTGCATCGATTTGGCACATAACTCCACAGTCTCTCCCTCTGGCTCTGCACCCAGGTCCCCTGTCATGCCTCTTCCAGATATCCACTATGCTTCACTCACCGACTCCTGTCCTAGGTCCTTCCTGAAGGATTTACCCGTACGTGGGGACCAACTGTCTCTCCAGCTCCTGTTCCAGGACACCTCTCCATGACCGTGTAAGGAGAGGATCCCTCCCAGCTCCTGAGCTCCTCCACTGGATTCACCCCCCCCAGATGGGGGTGTTCCTCCTGCATGACAGTCTAGCACTCCATCCTTCAGTTCACCCAGCCGTCAACTCCTCCCCCAGCAGGCTGACCATGAGTATATGTAGGAAGCCTGCCCCCTGCCAATCCTAGTTGGGGATTGGTCAGAGCTCCTCACATGTACTCCATGTCACTCCAAATCTCAGCCCTGCCCCTCTTCCAGAACATTCTCACTGGAAGCAGGGGAGGCGCCCAAAAGCTGAAGTACATGTCAGTCACCTACTGCTATACTAAACCACTCCCTGCCCCGCAGATTAAAAACAAACAGGCCTAGCTGTGTGCATTACAGGCCTTCTCAGACCACCGTCCAGAGCACTGTGTGCATTACAGGCCTTCTCAGACCAGCATCCAGAGCACTGTGTGCATTACAGGCCTTCTCAGACCACCATCCAGAGCATTGCTTGCATTACAGGCCTTCTCAGACCACCATCCAGAGCACTGTTTGCATTACAGGCCTTCTCAGACCACCGTCCAGAGCACTGTGTGCATTACAGGCCTTCTCAGACCAGCATCCAGAGCACTGTGTGCATTACAGGCCTTCTCAGACCACCATCCAGAGCATTGCTTGCATTACAGGCCTTCTCAGACCACCATCCAGAGCACTGTTTGCATTACAGGCCTTCTCAGACCACCGTCCAGAGCACTGTGTGCATTACAGGCCTTCTCAGACCAGCATCCAGAGCACTGTGTGCTTTACAGGCCTTCTCAGACCACAATCCAGAGCATTGTTTGCATTACAGGCCTTCTCAGATGACCGTCCAGAGCACTGTGTGTATTACAGGCTTTCTCAGACCACCGTCCAGAGCACTGTGTGCATTACAGGTTTTATTTTTTCAAGACACTCTATGCTAATTTTGACATATATGGCAACTCCACCTCCCCTCTTTCCTACTATGTCATTCCTATATAGTGTGTACTCTGGTATAGTTATTTCCCAGTCATTTGAATCCTTGAACCATGCCTCTGTAAGCACAACAAGGTCTAAGTTGTCCCTAGAAATAAGAGCTGTCAGCTCACAAAGCTTGTTGCCTAAACTACGAGCATTAGCGCACATAAACTAGGAATATTAGTGCCCATGACATGACAACCACTGCTATCTACTGATTTATTTTTAGCACCAGAAATCTTAACTGGATTGGCTACCCCATCAGTCCAGACCTTAGTAACACAAACCATTAAATATGTTTTAACCTATTGGGGACAGAAATGTTTTTCATCAATTGCATCTCTGCCCCCCATTTCTCAGTTTAAATGCATGTCTAAAAACTTCTAAATTCCACACTAGGAAGCTCAGTGTGGGATGCAGACCATCTCTTTCTCTCTTTCTTACAGATCAGTATCATACCACCTGCAAGCATCATGATAAATTACCAAAACCCTCAGCTTTCCAGAATCCTGAGTATATGTAGGAGGCCTGCCCCCTGCCAATCCTAGTTGGGGATTGGTCAGAGCTCCTCACATGTACTCCATGTCACTCCAACTCTCGGCCCTGCCCCTCTTCCAGAACATTCTCAGCAGGGGAGGTGCCCAAAAGCTGAAGTACATGTCAGTCACATACTGCTATACTAAACCACTCCCTGCCCCGCAGATTAAAAACAAACAGGCCTAGCTTGCAGCATAGGCCTGCTTAAATTTACCTACACTGACAGCTTTACTCAAAAACCTCACATCTAGCACCTACCTATGTTAGAGGGTGCTACACTTAAATTGTGGGTCAGGACCCAAATTGGGTTGCAAACATGTTTAGGGTGGACCCCCTTGACTTTGTATCCAAGCATGAAATTATCTGACTGTGACTGACGCAACAGATACATATGTGGAGCTCGAGCACACACACATAGTTAAGGGCAGAGGCATATGCCCAGACAAGTTTTGGAGGTGAAGCTGATCTATACTAGTTGGAAATGTCCACTACTAATATAGAGTACATGAAAATGTTATTCCTCTAGGCTTTACAAAAGCTTACATAAATTAAGAAGAGTGTCATCAATGTGTCTTACGTGGGGAAGTTCTTAACAATAACAAAAAAATCGAAAATTAGGTAAAAATGTATTTTCTAACAAAACATCCAATGCATGAAGACAAACATAGAGATGTCTTCAATAGTAAGGCATAAAGTTTCAAGAAACAGTGTTTCCACTGTGAAAAGGTAAATTGTTTGAGGCAGAATTAGCTAGCCTCATACCATTCTGAGCCCTATACCTGTCAGTGGCAGCATGGCAAGGAACCAAGGAGGTTAGGGTAGTTTGGTATAGGAAACTGGTAGTTCAGTATGGGAAACTGTGCCACAAAATCCACATTCATGGGTTTTCTCCAGTTAGTCTGGATTCATTTAGAAACATAGTGGTATGTCTATTAAAAATTGGTAATTAGCAATAAAGGTCTACATAACACTATTATTTTGCAAAAAACAAGAAAATATGTTTTAGGGTGCCCAACCCCCTCCACAGTGTATCAACTGGTAAGTACAATTATTTTAAATATACAGAACAAGAAAACCACATAAAAAAAAAAAAATGTTTTCAATAAAGTTCTCTTAAGCATACAAGCACTATTAAACAATAGGCACAAATATCCAAGTATGTCATATTACATCAAGCATTTTACAGCAAGTGTGTTTGCTCCACTGTTAATTCCAGTCTATACCCAAGAAGTAAACATGCATGAAAATAGGTAAAGTCATCCCCATAATTCATAAAGTAGGTGATTTTCAGAAATGCATACAGGATTTGAATACCCGGAATAGAATAATGAGAAGGAAAGCAGAGCCGTACACTGGTGAAAAGAGAGAGGAAGAGGGAGAACTCAACACTTTGAGGGTGTAGGAACTCTCTTTCTCAAGAACCCCCTGCCACTTATTGAAAGTTGGCCCTGAAGTGTATCCATGCTTACATTTTATAAACTTTCCTACAATAATTAATGTATTCTCTGTGAAGCACTAAAGTATGCTAATAGTATATATTGCTGTTATATTGTAAAGTTCATACAGTTAAACTTATATATATGTGCATTTTTGAGCAGCTACATCTGTACAGTTTTGCATGTAAACGAATCCGAGCAATTATAAGCTACTTTGTGTTTTTTTTATGGTGGAGATATATTTGCGGTTTCTGTCTGTATAAAGATTGGGATGCTTCAATAAAAACTTGTTGTGACTTCACTGGCAACATTTACAGCATTTCCATTGACTAAAAGTGCTCAGATTTCACTGGAAAGAAGTCATGCAGTTTAAAAGTCAGAAACTGAAGAATTTCCATTTTGACGGCTTTAACACCAGCTGACCTGCAGTCTGAAGGTTTGTGTTAACAACTGCACAAATCTAGCACACTGTTAAGTGCACCAATGCACCACATTCTCAATTGCCCATTGCCTCAGCTGCTAATAAAATTCAGCAGCTGCAAATGCACCTTCTTATCTTATTCAACTTACAACCCTGCCGCAGCCCTGAAAACTGGTATTGAAGTGTCCACTGAATTAATTAATCAGTTACTTGCTGCAAGAGAATGCACAGCAATTAATTTTTTGAGGGGAAGAGTGCCTGAGAAAGCAGGAAATGGAGAAAAGGCATATCAGCAAGGCAGGATGTCATCCAGATCCAGCTGACAGAGGATCAGAGGGAACAGATGACTTATTCCACTGGATTGCACTGCTCCAAAGATGCAGACAATTTTTCATACAGGTGCTGCAGAGAGCACCATAGTGTTTTGCATATTGAATGTACTAAATCAACTATTCATTTTGCCACCACATTCATGAGGAGACACACGACTGTTCACCACAAAACTTGGGGGGGATCAACACATTAATGATACTGGTCAGAAGTCAAAGGCCTGCATTCTTCTTCCTTCTCTCTACTTCCTTTCCACCTCTTACACTATTGCCCATAAATCTTACTCTGCATCTGCTGTTACATCTGTGGCCTCAAGCAATAGGGATGGAAGTCTAACAAAGGGTTTGAGAGGCATTGCTTATGGCACAATAAGTGATGAAGTGAGTCAGCATGGGAGCAGACATAGTAGGACCAAGTGTAGACTTCAACTGTGCTCAAAGTCTCCTGTCCCTACTCAGCTGTCTTAAGCTTGATGCTTGACCAGGCAGGTGTGTGTTCCCCAGCTGCTGGGGCGGAAAAATAAAATTTGCACCATGTCACCCCCATCCCAGTTTCTTAGTGTCAGTTTGGCAAAATTGTGGCTTTACAGCTGCTCCTATTCCAGCTAGCAGAGTCTCCCCCCTTCTGTGAATTTCAGGTCTGTGCTCTAACACAGTGGCAGGCCATTTTTTGCCCAGAAGGCCATTCCTATCCTCCACCAGCATGTGTAAGGTAATGACTCCTTGTATGTGATCCAGCAAGCATCGGCTGGGACATTACATCTCCTTTACAGATTACTGGGTCAGTTTGCTGGCTGCTGGCATGACATGCAAACTTATTGACTATGCAACAGCTCATGCACACCACTACAACATTGTTTTACAGCTGTATGACTGGGAGAGAGAAGCCAAACTGGGACCTAGTTAATTGGGATTCTATCAGCTCTTTGGTGGTGGCTGACCCCACACCATCTTGTGCTAGGAAAGGTCAATGTGTAACAATGGCACCAACTTGCTGTCTGCCCTTAGTCAGGGTAAGTTTGCACACATGCTGTGTAGTGCACATGTCCTCAACTGCTTGGCGCTAGACTTGTGCACAACGGAAAAATTTGTTCCGTTTCGGTTCGTTTCTTTCCGGTCCTGTTGATTCGTAATCATTCGTAATTTTGCTAGACGGGATTTTTCGTGTTCGGACTCATTCGTATTTTTGCAAGCGACATTTTTCGTTGAATTTTTTGTTGCTTTATAATTCGTACTTTCGGTAGAGTACGTTGTTTTTCGTTGATTCTGGACACAACTCCTACTTTCGTAACTTTTTTTGGGTTCGTACTTTCGGTAGAGTACGTTGTTTTTCGTTGATTCTGGACACAACTCCTACTTTCGTAACTTTTTTTGGGTTCGTTGATTCGTAATTTTCCGTGTCTCTCTCACAACGACGCTGCCTATTATGCCTAATGTGCTTCGAATGGATTTGTACTTTTCTAAATACATAGCGGTTATTTGTAACGATTCGAAATCTTGTATTTTACTTTCGTTTTTTACATGCGGCTATAGGCTCCGCCCCTGTACACCATTTTGAGAGGGTTCAGCACGGTGAGGGAGAAGCAGAGAGCAGAGCAGAGTGAGTGTTATTGTGCTTCGAATAGATTTGAAATCTCGTATTTTACTTTCGTTTTTTCATGCGGCTATAGCCTCCGCCCCTGTACACCATTTTGAGAGGGAGTTCAGCATGGTGAGGGAGAAGCAGAGAGCAGAGTGAGTGTTATTGTGCTTCGAATGGATTCGTACATTCGTAACTTTTTTCATAACGAATTATGCCGAAGACCTTCGGGCATTCGCTATTTTGCGGTATAATTTATTTCGGATTCGGTTTTATTCGTAATTGCTCTGTTCGGAAATTCGAATGCTTCCGAATGTCCGAAAGTTGCTAAATTCGGACGAATTTTGATTCGTTACGAAACGAATTGCACAAGCCTACTTGGCGCAGCAGTTTCAAGTTAGGTACCCTGATTTCCAGGATGTCCTGCAGCAGGCCAGAAGAGTGTGCTGCACTTTGGGTGTTAATAACCAGGCTCTGCTCTGATTAATGAAATGCAGCAGCAACATAAAGAACTTTTAAGTTGGTATTGCCCAGATCATTCGAACCAACCCCAATTATAGTAAGGTATATTCAGAGGTTGTGGCCAATGTGAGGACATGGTCCACATTTGGTGGTCCTGCCAGTAGCTTGTCAGGTTCTGGTCCAGAGTGTTCTCCAAACCGTATCCCATCTTTTGGTTCCTAGGGATGATTGAATAGCTTTTCTTCACCAACCAATCCCTGGCCTCTATATCTTTCAACAGAAACTGGCTATGTACCTGTTCCTGGCTGTGAAACATTTGATAGCCAAGGCCTGGAAAAAACCCTTTCAAGCGGTCAAAGAACTGTATGACTGTAATGTTAGTGAATGAGAAATTTTCAAGTGTCCTCAATTACACAGAATCCAAATTCCATAAAATTTGGGTACTTTGGCTTAGTTACACACTGCCAACCTAAATGTATGGGCTCTGTTCTTATGTATTCAACCTCCAGGGTAGTGTAGCACTACCCCCGTAGGAGCTGATGGTTAGTTTTGGGTTTTGCACATTACCTCTTCAGCTTCGTTGTCCGGGTAGGAAAGTCTGTAGTAAATGCAATGTCCACACAGACGTAAAACCTTCAACAGTCAGGCTTTATTTTCTTCTGATATATAACTTTGAGAGAAAGTAGAAGGTAGGAGAAAGCAGGGGAAGGCTCAGGCACTCGCCACAAAAATACCAAACATCAGTTCAAAGTCATTCACAACTCTCAATGTTAGAGTGGGCATTGGTCACCCTGATAGTCCCCTCTCACATGGCCCAGCAGCCGGGACGACACACGAACCAGCAACAGGGCAGTCTCCGCCACAGACTGCCCAAGATGAAGTGGGTGTCTGCCACAGACCCTTCTGAAGTGAATAAAGTCTCTGCCACAGACCTTTTAAAGTTGAGCTAATGGATAGTCCAGGAATCCTCTGCCACAGGACCTCAAAGTCCCAAACTTCCAACCGCACAGTAAAGAGCTTTCAAGCCAATCCAGCAGACCACAGGGCTTGTGGTATAGTGGATCCCTCCTTAAAGTCACTAGGCCCCACCCAAGACGTCGGCACCCTCCCAGTCTCCTCCAGGGCAGGTCCTCCCCCGGTTTCCCTTGCCAAGACAGCCTCCTTCCCACTTGGACGGACAGCCTGGGATCCCCTCTCTGAATGCAGGCCCCAGCTAGACCAGCCGGGCCTGCTAGATAGCGATGCAGCCTCGGGCCAATGTGGCCCCGAGACAAGAACCACACACAGCACACCTCGCGCCCTCAGGGCCACGAGGCGAAGACCCCCAACAATGGCGTCTGCCCCTTAAGTATCCCCTCCCAGCAGGCACAGCGGGCCGACCACTCCCACTACACCGCTGCAGAGAAGGGTCACTCAATGCACCATGGTTTGCCCGTGTTCCAACAGGTGCCTGAGGTGGTAACACCACCTACAGGCAATAAGGGAAATTACTATCAGGCAAACCACAGCCAGAACAGAGGCAAATCTCAATATAATTCAACAGTCTGAGCCTAACTACTGGCCCAGACATCCCTCTAAATTTGAGATAGCGTCCCAACCTTTTGGGGAGGGCGCTACAGTAGTTTCCAGTGCATAGGCATTTGAACAATAGTACTTTTGACTTGCTCTGAGCCATGTGAAATTTGCCTTGCCTATCATGGTCTGTTGTCTGTGTATATGAACATTCATCCCCTAGTCACTGCATGGGTGTTCTGTACGTCATATTTGTAACCCAATAAAAATACTGAAATGGAAATTTGACAGCAATACCAGTTGCCTGCAAGCCACCTGATATGCAATTGCACACCAACTAGAACTCAGCACTGGTCATGCTGCTGCAGAAGCTGCACTTGTACATGAGTATTTGTGTGCGTACTGGACAAGGACTGGCTCTGGGCTCTGGGGGGTTTTTTCACCACTTTAGTGGCTTCTAAATCAGCATGTCTATAATGTGTTCTCACCATTCAAGGAGGTGACCAAAATAATGAGCTGTGATGAGGTGGGGATCAGTGAATTTAAATGTAATAAAAATAAATGATCCCTCTGGTGTTCCTGCTGGAGCAAACACTGTGTGGTGTTATAGACCAGGCACTTGGGGCACAACAGCTGGAGGATGGCATGGCTTCCTGCTGTCAAAGGGCATACTTTATCATGAGATTGTCCCTGTGAGGTAGCACAAGTCCACAGAGGAGCGCAAGCAGGAGGGTTGAGATGCCAGCATAGAGGGGGAGGACATGGGGCAATTTTCCAGGGGCATGTTTCACCCCTCCAAACACTCAAAGTTGTACGTAGGTTAGGTGAGATGGTTGTCGTTGTCCTCAGTGGTATTGATGAATCTGGTTCCCCAGCTAACAAAATTTTGTAGTGACTCCAGGATTTTGGCCATTGAAAACTTTACTGGTTGGCCACCCTTTTGTATCCACATTATAAGATCCATATTATAAGAGATCCACATTATAAGATCCACGTAATAAGAGAAAAATGTCAGTGGTCATCCTGCCATCACAGAGGAAACAAATATTGCAGGTTCCTCTCTTAACAGTTTTCCCAGGTAGTTGTCCCTTTCATAGCCAACATGGCCAATGTCTCAACATGATGGTGGTCTGCCTAAGCAAGGTTTTCAGGTCTTTCTTCATGATACATCTCCTAGGCCAGTGCATCTCCCATATGGTCAGTCATTACCAAGGGGCAAAGAACAGATGTGAACACACAAACAACAGAAGACTCATTTGACTACTGAGTGTCAAGGTTAGATCAATGGCCGGAGCTTGTCCAGCAAGCATTTGAGTTGCTGGGATGCCCTGCAGCCAGTGTTCTTACAGAACAAACATTTAGTGCAGCGAGTAGTTTTGTGACAGAAAAAATAATCCACTTTTACCAGGTGCAGTTGACTGGCTCATCTTTATGAAAACGTCCTGGATCAATCATAAGTACCAAACCCATGGCATTGCTCTGAACAATGAAATGTTTTCTTTGACTCTGGTCTAAATAACATTATCAAGCTGCTGGCCTGCCACCATTACCATCTCCTGTCAAAGTTACCATCTACTGCCACCACTGCTGACCTGTCATCCACTAGCATCTGCTGTCACTGCTGTTTGCCTGTGATCCAATAACATTCTTGCCACCATTACCATCTCTTGCCACTGCTGCAGGCCTGATAGCAATACAATCTCATGCTGCCTCTACAACCCAAACAAACAACAGTAAAGTTCTTCAGCACTGTCAGGGTGCCAACAGATACTGTTTCCACAACTGTCAAATTTATGAATTTTTTTATGCAGTGTCATTCCTGTTTCGTGCCTCAATGTTTGTGGTTAATATGTTGGTCTGGCAAAATCAAGGTACCACACCTAAGGTTTAGGCAGTTGCTTGACGCAATATAAACTCTCCCTAATCCAGAATATTTGTGGCAATTTTCTCTCTCAAATAGTATAGTCCGAAAAGTGATTTTTGTCTTAAACCCTGTCTGGTCTATCTAAAATAAATTGTGGACTGGTAAAAGTGCTTATATACTGTGCGTGGATTCTGAGAAATATTTTATTGATTTATTTTTGGTTCAATCATGCACTCCAATGTCGATGTTTTGATTTTGAGATGCCTATGGTCTCTCTGTGAACCTAAACATACTTTAGGGTCTCTGCTCCAGCATCTATGTACCCCATTCAGTGTGTTCCACTGAGGATGCAGGTCTGGCTAGGAGTCCGCCCTGACCCGATTTAATCCACAAAACTAATAGAGAAAAATCTCAACCACCACACACCATATAGGCCCAGCGTGTAATACGTGATAGCAGCCTCAGCATAACTCCACCCAGGCCCAGCCCCCTGACATGTTTCACCCCACCACGGGGCTTAGTCATGATAGTAGGGCCTTACTTCCATGACTAAGCCCCGTGGGTGGGGCGAAACAGAATGCGGACAATTAAAAAAGATTTTAATAATGTGTAGTCAATACAACATTTTGCTTTTTATCTGAGGAGACTCTAAAGTAGATTTTTGGAAAAAAAAGCTCATTATGGTCCCTTTTGTTCAAAATGCAACCTAATTTAAGTGCCTAAATACAGTCTATGGAGTTATAGAATTTATTATTTTTCAATGCGAAATATATACACTTAAATTAAACTTTCTTTATTGTACATCACGGGACACAGAACAGCCATAGTAATTACTATGTGGGTTATACGCCACCTATAGGTGAATACACTTAAATTAAACTTTCTTTATTGTACATCACGGGACACAGAGCAGTCATACTAATTACTATGTGGGTTATACGCCACCTATAGGTGAATGGACACTGGCAACCCAAGACAGGAAGTCCTCCTCTATATAACCCCTCCCATACAGGAAGTACCTCTGTTTTTTCGCCAGTGTCTGAAGGTGTTTGTCACGGTTGAAGAAGTGCTATGCTAAAGAAGAAGCCCAGTTGCGGAAATCCTTCAGCAGGATCAAGGGGCTATGCAGTCGGATCCATCCTGGATGCCAAAGAGTAATGGCCAAAATGGATGGTACCCGAGCCTCGTGGAAAACCGAAGTCACTTGCCTGTAATGCTCCTGTATTGAGGGCTGGACCCTGGGATCCGGCACTTTGGTCACATACCAAAACCAGAGGTTGTCCTGGCAGGGTGCTGTACGGGTCCAAGGGTGTGGACCCCAGTATACAAGGGTGGCCCTGTCCTTGAAGGTCCGTCATGACATGGCCCGCCGTGATCGATGAAGATTGGATCTGGCTGTGTATTTCCAGCAGTATCCTGCGGCAGGAATGGTAAGTCAAAGAAGATCCTAAGGAACTCATACGGTTCACTTTTGCACTTCTTATGAGTAAACGTTGCCTTGCCTGTTTTTTTTCCACTAAAAAGTGTAATTATAATATACCTGGTGTTCAGCATTACCATGCTTCCCCTGAAGTGTGCTTAGTGTCTGCCAGGGCTTCTGTGGAACAGCGCTGCCTCCTTACTCCGCTCTGTCATGGCTGCCGAAAGGGCTAGGGGATCGCCGCCTCTGAAACACGCGGTTGGCTTTCCCCTGGGGATGTAGCCCTTCTCCCCCCGAGCGTTCCGTTTGCAGGACCATTCGTTCGTTTACAGGTCCGTTCGTTCACACGCGCGCGGGAATAGCTCTGTTTAAATAAGCTATCCTAAGACGCGGGGGGCGTGGCTTGGCGCGGCCGGCGTGCACGTGGAACAAACGTTCATGTAATACACTTTGCAGGTGCAAGGCTCACTACCTATAAAGCTTTTTACTCTGGAAAGAGTCTGGTGGCTGATGGAGGGACACAGGGCATACAAGGGCATGTAAGCACTGTATGGGTGTTGTTTACAGGCATTCCTAAAGGCACGTCTACTCAGCATCAGGCTGAGCAGTGATAGCGGCATATTTTCAGTGCTGGACTATAGCTCGACTATAGCTCGTGCCGCGGTCAAGGTCTGAGGATCCTAGTCCCACTTCCACAGTTCTATCCTCCCCTGAAGGACCAGAAGCAACTGGCCAGTCTGAGTCATTCAGGCTCTCAGGCATAGTAGCCACTTCCAATACTTCAGCCTCTGCATACGTCGCCAAGGACGATTTGGCTTCAACTTTAGCTGGTTTGTCCAGTAGACAATGTCTAGGTTTTTAAGGATCCAGCCGATAAGAAACTGGAATCCCTGCTCAAAGCCTTGTTTGCTGTAGCAGGTGCAGCAGCACAGCCTGCTGTTGCAGCGATAGGCATTTGTCAATCCCTAAAAGACCAACTTAAGAAGGTTATTAAAAATGTCCCTGCTCAAGGTAAAGCGGCCCGTGAGTTAGCTGAGCTACCTAGGACCTTATGTTTTGCGGTTGATGCTCTTAAAGATTCTATTCATCAGGTGTCACACCTTTCTCTCTTATCAGTGCATATGCGTAAAATTCTCTGGTTAAAGCATTGGTCAGCTGAGTTGCCTTGCAAAAAGCTATTGGCGGGTTTTCCCTTTCATGGGGAACGGTTGTTCGGGGATGATTTGGATAAAAATATCCAAAAAATTTCAGGTGGTAAGAGTGCCCTTTTACCAGTGAAAAGAAGGAGTAGATGTCCTAGATTTAAACGTTCTTCTTCCCCGGCACCAGCCGCGACGGCCTCCAGGCAGTCACGACAGCCTCCGCCATCAGGTGCGAGAGGTAAGCCTCAAGGCCAGGCACAAGGCCAGAAGAAACCATAGGGGCAGAAATCTGCAAAGCAGAGTCCCAAGGCCTCCTTATGAAGGGGCGCCCCCGCTCGCTTGAGTGGGGGGAAGGCTTCTGCAGTTTTTAGAGGCTTGGCAGGAAGAGATCATCTCCACCGTATATCTAGGGTACAAACTAGAGTTTCGAGAGTTTCCACCTTATCGTTTTCCAAGGTCGAACGTTCCCAAAGACCCAGTGAAAACATGTTCTTGGTTCCAAGCACTGGACCAATTGACATCTCAGGGTGTAATCATAAAGATTCCCTCAGAAGAGCAGGGCATGGGGTTCTATTCAAATCTCTTCATGGTGCCAAAACCGAATGGAGATTTCAGACCCATTCTAGATCTCAAAGATCTAAATCAGTTCCTAACCATCCGTTCTTTTCGCATGGAATCAATCCGGTCAGTCGTATCCACACTGCAGGGAGGAAATTCCTGGCATCAAGAGACATCAAAGATGCATATCTGCATGTGCCAATTTTTCCCGCTCACCAGAAGTTTCTGCGTTTTGCGGTAGAACAGCGCCACTTTCAGTTTGTGGCCTTGCGGGTTAGCTACCGCGCCCTGGGTGTTTACAAAAGTGCTGGCCCCAGTACTAGCAAGACTAAGGGGCCAGGGTATAGCAGTAATGGCATTCCTAGGTGACCTGCTGCTGATAGATCAGTCGGTTGCTTGGCTAGACCAGAGTGTGTCCAACACGGTCAAGTACCTGGACCACGTGGGTTGGATTCTCAACCTAGAGAAGTCAGCCTTGCGGCCAGCACTTGGGTCTGGTTAAAGATACAGCCCAAGAAAAAGTATTTTTGCCTCAGTCAAAAGTCAGGGCTATAAGATAGCTGGTCCATGTGGTCAAGGCAAAGAAGGAGCCTTCCATTCGCCTTTGCATGAGGTTGCTGGGGAAAATGGTGGCTTCATTCGAAGCAGTTCCCTATGCCCGGTTCCATTCAAGACTGTTTCAAAACAGTATTCTGTCTGCTTGGAACAAGAAAATCAAAACCTTGGATTACCCGATGTATCTCGCCCCAAGGGTGCGCCAGAGTCTCAGTTGGTGGTTGATAACCAAAAATTTGCAGAAGGGGAAATCCCTTATGCCAGTAACCTGGAAGGTTGTAACAACGGATGCCAGCCTCTTAGGCTGGGGAGCGGTTCTGGAAGAGTCCACTGTCCAAGGGAAGTGGTCAGAGTTCGAAAAAGCCTTGTCCATCAACGCTCTAGAGATTCGGGCAGCGCGTCTGGCCCTAGTGGCCTGGACTTGCAGATTACAAGGTTGTCCCGTCAGGATACAATCTGACAATGCCACAGCAGTGGCTTACATCAACCACCAAGGGGGTACCAGAGGTCATGCAGCCCAGAGAGAAGTGAACCATGTTCTGGCCTGGGCAGAGAAGCATGTACCTTGCCTATCAGCAGTCTTCATTCCAGTAGTGGAGAATTGGCAGGCGGATTTCTTGAGCCGCCAACAATTGTTCCCGGGAGAATGGTCTCTCCATCCCGAAATTTTTTCAGCCATTTGCCAAAAATGGGGCACCCGGACGTAGATCTATTGGCGTCCAGGTTCAACAAAAGGTTGGACAATTTTGTGTCAAGGACAAGGGATCCACTCGCATGCGGGACAGATGCGTTAGTAACCCCTTGGGATCAGTTTTCAGTTCAGCTGCTTCTCCGCAGGATCAAGGAGGAACGGAAGTCGGTAATACTGGTAGCCCTGGCATGGCCCAGAAGACTCTGTTATGCAGAGATTGTAAGGTTGGCAGTAGGAAAACCGTGGACTTTTCCCTCCCGCCCAGACTTGCTATCGCAAGGACCAGTGTTCCATCCTGCCTTACAGTCAATAAATTTAACGTGTGGCTATTAAAGCCCACATTTTAAAGAATCAGGGGCTTTCAGACTCAGTAGTAACTACCCTGATGAATGCAAGGAAGCCGGCTTCCGGGACCTTTTATTATAGGGTCTGGAGGGCCTATGTTTCCTGGTGTGTAACCAAAGGATGGCATTCTCGAAAGTATGTCATAGGAAGAATTCTTGCCTTCCTACAATTGGGGATAGAAATTAAGCTAGCCTTGAGTACAATCAAGGGTCAGATCTCGGCCTTGTCAGTATTCTTTCAAATGCCGCTTGCTTTGCATTCTTTGATCCGGGCCTTTATACAAGGGGTAACTCGTATAATTCCACAAGTTAGGTCACCCTTGTGCCCATGGGATTTGAATCTAGTTTTATCGGCATTGCAAAGACAACCCTTTGAGCCGATGCACCATATTCCCTTGATACTTTTGACAAGGACGTTTTTTTTTTGGTTGCAGTAACCTCGGCAAGGAGAGTATCAGAATTGGCAGCTTTCTCATGTAAAGAGCCATACTTAATTATTCATAAGGACAAGGTGGTGTTGCGTCCTCACCCAGCCTTTCTACCTAAAGTAGTGTCCAGTTTTCATCTGAACCAAGATGTCGCCCTGCCTTCCTTTTTTTCCAGATCCTCGTTCTCTGGAGGAAAAATTGTTACATTCTCTTGATGTAGTGAGGACTGTCAGGCTCTATTTGAAGGTGACAGCTCATATACGGCAAACTGATGCTTTGTTTGTGCTGCCAGAAGGGCCCAGGAAAGGGCAGGCAGCGTCAAAATCGACTATTTCAAAGTGGACTTGTCAGGTTATAATCCAGGCTTATGGTTTGAAAGGAAAAGTTCCGCCTTTTCAAGTTAAAGTGCACTCTACTAGAGCAGTGAGTGCTTCATGGGTGGTGTATTACCAAGCCTCTAGGACTCAGATTTGCAAGGCCACAACTTGGTCGTCAGTCCATACATTTACTAAATGTTATCAGTTGGATGTAAGACGGCAAGAGGATGCCGCCTTTGGGCGCAGTGTACTGCAAGCTGCAGTATAGGTCCTAATGTCTGATGGCGGCCTGCTTTTATTTGTGTCTCTCTCCTCAGTGGCATTGCTTTGGGACATCCCACATAGTAATTACTATGGCTGCTCTGTGTCCCATGATGTACGATAAAGAAAATAGGATTTTTATAACAGCTTACCTGTAAAATCCTTTTCTTGGAGTACATCACGGGACACAGAGGTCCCTCCCCTCTTGTTGGGATATATATACTTCCTGTATGGGAGGGGTTATATAGAGGGGGACTTCCTGTCGTGGGTTGCCAGTGTCCATTCACCTATAGGTGGCGTATAACCCACATAGTAATTACTATGGCTGCTCTGTGTCCTGTGATGTACGCCAAGAAAAGGATTTTACAGGTAAGCTGTTATAAAAATACAATTTTTACCTTAAAAATGAGGACTAGAAAATATTTTTTTAATACTGTCTTTGCAGTATGTACAATATTCCTTTTTTTTATTTTTTTTATGTGAAAATACAGACAGTTTGTTATGTTCTTTGTCCTCAAAAGCAGCATTTTAATAATTGAGACAAAAATGTGTTAAAATTATGCTCATGCAGTGTGCATCATACTATTTCCATCTTTATGATAAAAATAATATTTTTTTTGGCCTCTGAAATCAAAGCAGTGATAACACCTCTTCAGTGTTACCAAAGACCTAAATTCCCAAGTGACTGAGGAGAAAACATGATATGTACAAACTCATGAAAAAATGAAAACCCTGGGTGGGAAATAGGAATGGTGTCCTGAAAGATTACTCAAAAAAATGCTACTAGTACTAGTTTCTAGCAGTCCCCAATTATTCAACACAATTAAATGGAGCTGGCAGGGGAGGGACATGGCAGGCATATATGCCCTAGCATAAACTCAACAATTTACCTCAGTTTATGCTTTTTTCCCTATCATCCTACTACATCTAGTTATCAGAAATATCTGCAATACTAGGGGGAAATCATTCTTAGTGCTTGGTTCTCATAAGCCCCCCATGGACTCGTCCCCCATGGACTCTCCTAGTCTGACTGAAACTACTATTCCAGTGGCCAGTATTTCTTCCCAGACCTGAATTCCTAAATGTCATTGCCCAGATTCTGAATAGAGCTTCCTCAGAGCAAAAAGAGTAATGCCTACCTTGCATAGGAGTTGTAAGATAAGACTCATAACATTTGCGCTATGATTTGGAGTGTGCTAACTATAATGGAATTTTTGCAGACAGGGTTCATAACAATGCTGTTGGTGTTTCTGCATAGACAGATACTTGTAAAATGATACCTAACATGTTACGCTTTAAAATTGAACGCACTCCTGGAATGGCGACAAACTACGGTACTTAAAAATCTCCATAGGCGACGTTTACATTTTTTTTAATGGTTACCAGTTTCCACTTCCGGACCGCCCACCGTGGATATATGTCACTAACTTTCCTTTAAATACCGTGGTTATGGCAGCAGAAACAATCCAATCCCCGGGATAGATGGGTAGGAAGTTGAGTGAGGGCAAGATGCTCCCACTCGACTCTATGCCCTTAGAGGACTGGAGCAACGTCAAACATCAATTCCTCCCTCTGGCCTTTTCCCAAAAAAAAATTGTTTGTTAGACCGATGCAAAAATACGGTGTGACATAAAGTATAACAATGATCTCCATTTTATTCTTTAGGGTCTCTGCTAAAAAAATATATATATAATGTTTGGGGGTTCTAAGTAATTTTCTAGCAAAAAAAATGATTTTAACTTGTAAATAACAAGTCCCCTCACGCTGCTTGTGTTATTGGTCGAGCGGCTGCTGAGCCACATCGGTTGTTATCATCAGAAAGCCGGTACTGGAGTGATGCCTGGATGCAGGCATCACCTCGGTACAACTACTTCAACAAAATGATGTACAGGTATGTGATTTTGCATGAAGTGGTTAAGTATGGCAATTACAGCTTAGACAGATGTAAGTATGTATGTGCCATATCTGTGAGTTCACCATGGAAGCTGAAAATCGCTGTAGTAGGCACCCCTACTACAGTGATCTCCTCTAGCTTCTGGGCCCCCTGCCAGAGTAGCCGGCATGCTCCATTGTGAATACAGGAGGTCACTCACTCAGCATGGCTGCCATTCAGGGAACATTTTGCATTTTCTGAATAAATGCAAAGTGTTCTCTGATTGGACAAAATGAAGAGGCTGACCAGTGACATCGCGATCTTCCCCTTGTCCAATCATAGAACTCTTTGCATTCATTGGGATTGGGAAAATGTGAAGTGATCTCTAAATGGTGCCTGTGTTAAGTGAGTGACCTGTGTTCAGAAAGATGCATCGGAGGCTGCTTAGCACAGGACCTGGAAGCTAGCGGCAGTCACTATAGTTATGGTGTCTACCATAATGATTTCCAGATTCCACAGGGATCCCACACAAATGGCACATACACAGGTCAGGCCTTGAGCATTGTAACCATGTAAAAAATTGGCATACCTATACTACAGCTTTAAAGTAGCACTATAGGCAATGTTTTTAGATAGAGTAAGGGAGGGGGGTTATAACGCCTGTAATGTTTATTTTTGCCCTCTTTGTCTCATTGGTGAGATTTACCTTCACTTCC
This sequence comes from Rana muscosa, assembly GCA_029206835.1. Lineage (NCBI taxonomy): Eukaryota > Metazoa > Chordata > Amphibia > Anura > Ranidae > Rana > Rana muscosa. Next base: position 708,086,121 of record CM055117.1, read on the forward strand.
TGACCCATAGCCAAAACAGGAAGTGAGAGGAGATCTTTGCACATTAAGGGAATATTTTGGGGAACGCCAGGTCACCAAAACTAGTGACCCCATTGGAAGATTTCCCCTCTATTAATTTTCTTTGTACAACCCAATTTTTTTTTTTTTCTTTTACTTTCATTATCGCTGATATTGGTAAACAGAAATCTCCTTAACGGAGACACAGACAGCAAAAAAAACCTGACAGGTGTTCTAATCCATCTCCACTCTATCCAAAAATAGACATAACTAAACACAACCTATCCAAGACTAGACAACAGGAAGTGAGCGGAAATCTTTGGAAAGTGAGAGAAATCTGCAGTTAGTTGTCAAGAGAACATTGAATGATTTATCCTCTATTCCTGTCCTGGGGATTGAATTGTTTTTTCCCCTCATTTTCAGTGCTGATGATAATGATTTCCAGGACAATAGTAAGGTTGGATCTACCCAAGGGGAACACAGACAGCAATAATCCCTCATCACTCAATCCAAAAACCCCCAAAAAAGGTTTGGTTTTAGGTACATTGTAATGCAACATTTACTGTAAAGTAAACCTGTCACAAAGGAAATATGGTACAACTGTTGCTGACATCTTTCTGCTAATGCTATTTACCTGGCTGCTACACTGGTCACTGGCTTCAGTACTTTCTGAATCACTGACCTCGAAAAAGCATGCAGATGGAAGTCAGAGAAAAGGCAGAAGACCTTATCTGCACATTTCCTCCAATTTAGTAGCACAACTTATTGAAGAAAGAGGGTCACTTTGAGAGCCAAGCAACCAGCATTTTCAGAAGAAGAGGTCAGCAACCGCAGACTCCATGCATCTCTCATGACAGATTACTCTGCAATACACAAGTATTTTAATCCCTGGCGAACTAAGTCTGTTATATACGGTATGTGTCTTTCATTACTTAAATGATCACTGAAAAGATGTATTTCATGAAAACTTAATAAAAAGTAATTTACAAAAAAAATAAAATATTATAGTGCATGATGTAGAGTATATTTTTTAAAAATTACTAGGTTATTAAGATGTACATTTTACTTTAAATCAAAATATAAGGATATCGCTGACTATACATGTTAGAAAAATTCAGTTACAGAGAAAGTCAGCAAAAATAAAATGAGAAGATATTTGCTGCCATCTGCTGGCTATGTTATGCATTTACAAAAGGTTTGGTTCCCAGTCATTTTATTTGACTACGCACAATGTAACTTTAATGGCTTTATGTTACTATATTTTGATTGATAAAATTCATGTTCCAAATTGCTAAAAAGCAGTTTCATTGTAAAAATTCTGATTGCGCTGATTTGTATATTGTTTCAGGTGATCCAAAAACCTAAATATATCCTTGACATGTTTGTACATGGCATAGTAGACAATTTTATACAGTACATAAGGAAAAAATCTAGGTGAGACATAAATTATGGGCGCTTATACAAGCTGTATAAAAACATATACAACTCCTTGCTCCATCAAAGTATGGCTGAGACTACCAGTATTACATGGTCTGCACAATCCTGCTACTGTCTTGGAGCTAGTCCGATGTCTGGGTAGACTTGTTACACTGCAATAATAACAAAAATACAGGGGACATATTCACTAATAGGGTGCAAATAAACCCCTTAACTATAAAAAAAAACATTGAAATAAATATGAGCAATGCAAGTTCACAAGTGACAAAAAATACAGGATGCTTAGTCCATTAAAAAATGTTGTAATCCACCGTGACAATGTCAGTTTTAAGAGGCAGCTTCTGGAGGAAATTTCAAATGTATAGGAAATGCCTTGGACCTGCTATGTCACAGATGACCAGTTTTAGGCCTTATGCACACAGGACAATTTCTAAACTCTCCTAGAAGCCTTTCTCCTGGCAGCAACGTTTTGGCAAAAAAAAATTCTGGCGCTTGTAAAAGTGTGTAACGTGATAAGCCATGTTTAGCCACAAGAATTGTTTGGATGTTAATTCATTTTATCGGCCAGACCAGGTAGCACTGACAAGGGTAGGGACAAGCTAATGCACAGCAAGGGATAATGATAAGTCACATTTTATTTCCAAGGGTTAAGTATTATTTTTCAATAAAGGATATCTACACCTGAAAACTAACATTAATCATATTGCAGCTTAACAGTCCTTAGCTGTGATGTCTGCATTAGATTTATAGAAAATACAGAAAATACCTGATAAACTGGCCTGAATTCAATGTCCTTGTCATTTCCAGTAAGTGGAGCTGAAAGCACAAATGATATCATCTTCCTTCTGTAAACTGATGATCCCCCTCCCTAAGCAGGGGCGGATCCAGGGGGGGGCAACAGGGCAATTGCCCCCCCCCCCCCCCGAAAATATCACACTGACAATCACTTGCAGCCTCTGCCCGAGTCTCTCTCTCTCTGTCTCACACGATCAGCCGAGCAGTGGCGCAGAGAGAGAGACTCATCTAGTGTAATTACGCTGCCTGGACTAGGAGGAGGAGGTGGGTGGAGCCTCTCCCTGCACTGGTTGCTAGCGCCTGGGCCGCTTGGCATCTAGCCACGAGTGACGTCAGTGAGACACGTCGGACTCAGAGTCTTATGCCGCGTACACACAAACGTTTTTCATGGTGAGAAAAATGCCATTTTTTAAATTGGTCATTAAAAACGATCGTGTGTAGGCTCCAGAGCATTTTTAACGACGTGAAAAATGGGCTAAAAAAAATTAGAACCTGCTCTATTTTTTCACGTCATTTTTCACGTCGTGAAAAACGGTAGTGTGTATGCTTTTACGAGGGGAAAAAAAATGTGCATGCTCAGAATCAAGTATGAGACGGGAGTGCTCCTTCTGGTAAAACTAACGTTCGTAATGGAGATAGCACATTCATCACGCTGTAACGGACTGAAGAGCATGAGGCTGAAAAGCGCGAATCATCTCTCACCAAACTTTACTAATACGAGGATCAGCAAAAGCAGCCCAAAGGGTGGCGCCATCCGAATAGAACTTCCTGTTTATAGTGCCATCTTACGTGTTGTACGTCACCGCGCTTTGCTCGAGCATTTTTTTTCACGATAGTGTGTAGGCAAGGCAACCTTGAGAGGAAACATGAAAAATCACGTAGAGAAAAACGTTGTTTTTTTCAATGACATTAAAAACGGCTGTGTGTACGCGGCATCAGAGCCGACGTGACACTGACAGGAGCCATAGGGGAACAGTTGTTGCTGCAGAGTTAGAGAGTTCCTTTGGCTTTGGGACAGCCTAAGGCCCCATGCACACGAGACGCAGGTGCAAACTCTGCTGAACACACGTTTTTAAACGCTGAAACCGGCGTTTAAAAACGCGCGTTTTGCCGCGTTTAGCCGCATTTGCGTTTATAAGCATTTCATCAAAGACCCTCCCTAAGCTCAAAAAACAGTAAATTTTAACCATTTCAGACAGTTTGTGAGACCAGAGGGAATAGCAGCAGCTGAGAGAGCAGAAGTGTACTTGTATTTAGCGTATCACTTGCCACATCACCTGCCACAAGTTGTGGATTGTCCACTTGCCACGTCACCTGCCACGTCACCTGCCATGTCACCTGGCCACGTTACCTGCCACGTCACCTGCCACAAGTTGTGGATTGTCCACTTGCCACGTCACCTGGCCACATCACGTGCCACGTCACCTGGCCACGTCACCTGTCACAAGTTGTGGATTGTCCACTTACCACTTCACCTGGCCACGTCACCTGGCCATGTAACCTGCCACGTCACCTGGCCACGTTACCTGCCACGTCACCTGGCCACGTCACCTGCCACAAGTTGTGGATTGTCCACTTGCCACGTCACCTGCCACATCACCTGGCCACGTCACCTGCCACAAGTTGTGGATTGTCCACTTGCCACGTCACCTGGCCACATCACATGCCACTTCACCTGGCCACGTCACCTGCCACAAGTTGTGGATTGTCCACTGGCCACATCACCTGGCCACGTCACATGCCACGTCACCTGGCAATGTCACCTGCCACAAGTTGTGGATTGTCCACTGGCCACGTCACCTGGCCACATCACCTGTCACAAGTTGTGGATTGTCCACTGGCCACGTCACCTGGACACGTCACCTGGCCATGTCACCTGCCACAAGTTGTGGATTGTCCACTTGCCACGTCACCTGCCACAAGTTGTGGATTGTCCACCTGCCACGTCACCTGCCACAAGTTGTGGATTGTCCACTGGCCACGTCACCTGGCCACGTCACCTGACACAAGTTGTTGATTGTTCACTTGCCACGTTACCTGCCACAAGCTGTGGATTGTCCACTTGCCACGTTACCTGCCACAAGTTGTGGATTGCCCACAATGCAATGCAAGCAATTACAGTTTTCTTTTATATTTTTTAATAGTTTTTCATCATTTGCCATTTTTGAGATTTCTAATGTTAAAAAAGGTCACCTTTAAAAACGCTTATAAACGCAAACGCGGCAAAACGCCGGTACCGCGTTTAGCAGCGTTTAGCGTCTGAAACATGGAAAACTTTTGCGTCTGAACCCATTTTTTTTGCTTCTGGAAAAACGAGGTTAAACGCAACTGCTTGTAAACGGCAAAAAACGAGAGTGTGTGCATGAACACATAGGATAACATTGAATGGGTTCAGGGGCAGTTGAAAAAAGCGTCCAACTGCCTCTGAACGCGCGTTCAACAGCAAATAACAGCGTCTCGTGTGCATGGGGCCTAAGTGCCTAACCTCAGGTTTTAAAGTCATGTACTGCACTACAGGCCTCCGCCCCCGGAGTGAGAGTTGGCTCCACCCACCTCCTCCCTCCATATTCTCCACCTTGCAGTCTGCAGAGAGGCGTGAATACAGGAAGAAGAAGGCTGCAGACAGTGCAATTACTGGTCCTGGATCGATCTCCACTCCATTGCTCCTGCATGGGAGCCCCTCCCCCTACTAGAGCACCAAAATATTTGACTAAAAGTGAGTAAAAGAATGAATGAATGTTGTGTCAAATCACAAAATACATGTGTGCTACTGCCATGTATGAAAAAAAATGCCCTTTTAGTCTTGACTTGTTCAATCTTAACCCCTTCAGCTCTGGAAAGTTTTACCCCCCCTTATGACCAGGCCATTTTTTGCAATACTGCGCTGTGTTACTTTAAATGACTGACAACTACGCGGTCGTGCAACGCTGTACGCAAGTAAAATTTATGTCCTTTTTTCCCCACAAATAGAGCTTTCTTTTGGTGGAATTTGATCAGCTCTGCGGTTTTTATTTTTTGCAATATGAACAGAAATTTTTTTTTTTCTTTTTGCTATAAAAAAAAATCTTCATCAATTTATGACAAAACGGATACTGCTACATATTTTTGGTAAATCCCAATAAGCGTATATTGATTGGTTTGCGCAAAAAAAAACTTTCTGGCAGTGCCCCTCCCGAGACTAGACTCTGGATCCGACTTTGTCCCTAAGTGAGATGAAAAGAGCAAGGCGTATTTGAAGTCCAGCCTGGGTGACAACTATGGCTCCCTCCATAATTACAGTGGAGCAAGTAAGGGTAGCCACCTTACTACAGGAAATGTTATTTGCAGGATTACTAGGTGAAAATAAAGGTTAAAAAGTCTAAAAAAAACTAAAACATAACATGTAAGGTCTGGAAAGCTGCAATATATTACATATATTACATTTTTGCTTTGGGCTTTAGATAAGCTTTAAGAAAAAAAACTGTTATTGCAGCTGCTGAAAGTGGTCGATTTGCATGTCTGATGTTTTGTCTGTCATCTCAGGTTACATGCACAAGGTCAATGCACAGATGTATAGGTCTGAAAGAACATTTCGAGATGCTTATAATGTCTCCTCCTGAAATGACTCACTGAACATAAAATTCCTCAGCCTAGTGACAATGAGTATTTTGGAGCTGTTACCTGCTGGAACCAGGGGTTTAAAGGCATAGTTCACCTTTTGCAAAAATTGTAATAAATGCACCCACATTATTGCCTGCTTTCATCCACCGTGCAGCAACGCCTCATGAGATGGTCATCTATGCGACATTCTTGATTGGGATGGATGTCTGTCTTTAGGATGGATATCCCACCCAGATTTTATTTACATCTTTCAAACAATTCCAATCCGGGTCCCACGCTCATTTTTTCGACTGGCGCGGTCTATACTACTTAAAGGGGTTGTAAAGGTAAAAGTTTTTTCACCTTAATGCATCCTATGCATTAAGGTGAAAAAAAATCAGACAATACCGCCCCCCGAGCCCCCGTTTTACTTACCTGAGTCCTCAAAATTCCCACGCTCGCCCCCGTCATCCTCCTCGTTTCTGAGCCTGGCCGTTGATTGGCTACATGGATGGATTGAAAGCATCCATAGGCTCGCGCTGCTGTCAATCACATCCAATGACGCGGCACGTGGGGGGCGGGGCCGAGTGATACAGTGAGCGGCTATAGCCGCCGGCTGTATCACTGGAGTGTGCTCACAAGGACTCATCACCAAGCGAGCTCGCTCGCATATAGGTGGTGAGTTCTTGCGGGGAGGAGCCGAGACAGCCGAGGGACCCCAGAAGACCAGGTTCGGGGCCAATCTGTGCAAAACATGTTACAAAAAATAACACATTTATTGTCATTTCCGTCATTTGCGTAATTTCCTGTTTTAGACGTCAGCCCCAACATCCCGCGATACTTCATCAGAATTCATGCACAAGAGCATCATGGTTACCATGTGACCTGTACGTCACATGGTACAGGAGAGACAGACGGCGCGAATTACAAGCACTGCAAGCTCCCTTAAAATAATTTCAATGTCATTTGAATGTGTCTTTAGAATGTGCTTACACAGCATGCTCCCGGGGGGAATTGTCACTCCTTTCTGAAGCACGCTGTGATTAATGATTATTATCTATTTGTATCCGTAGTAACCGAAAACGAAGAGTCGTGAATATCTATTTACTAGTGCGCATGCGCGGGGATTGCTATAAAGAATCAACACAAAAATGATAATCATGTGTTCTTCTTGATAAGGGAGTTTAGTGATAGGTTAATCAGTGTTAAGACTAAGCAATGGATGAAGTATTGGTGCAGAACATTGGGACTGACAGAACACTGATTTAAAAAAAAGAATACGTTTCTATCAACAGCTTACTTTGATTGACTGGTATAAAGTTGGCCATCAACAGCCTGAGCCTGAAGATCTAATAGCCACTGCTCTTCACTCTGAGAAGACAGAGAACTGTGTGATCAGCAGTCATGTGATTACTCCGCTCTCAAGCTTATAGCCAACGAGAGACAGCTGCAGCATCAGACCTAAGCTGCAGCATAAAGTTGTGTATAGATATTTGCTTTTTTAAATACCCCAAGCTTTTGCTTTAATACAAACAATGTTTTCTGATGACCTTAACCCAAATCTTACTAAGATTTTGAGGTTTAACCACTATCAAGCTAGAAATATATTCCCACAGATATAAATTAAAAAAAAAAAAAACACTTTTTGATCATCTTGTTTGAGGTTATGGGCACTACCAAAACCTTTTTCTGGTGATCTTTGCCTTAATCTAAGCTTATTGAAGGTTTATCACCACAGTCTTCACGCAGCTAAATGTCTGTTCCCAAAGATACACCCATTTTTCAAAGCCCCTAAAGTGGTCCTAAGATACAAAATATGAGCAAAGCACATTCCTGTATAGTGTGTGCTTGTCTCAATCCAGATCACTAAGTGTAATTTTTATCTGCTGCCTGATTCCTCTGCTATCTGATTTAGTCACTTCTGACAAGTTTTCCCAACACCAGGAGAAAAATGGTGACAGGGGAGGGCACAGTCTGTGATTGACAGCCTCAACTCTGTACCTATGTGCTGTGTGAAGGGGGTGTGTCCCTTCTCTCAAAGCTCTCCTCAGTGATGTAACTTTTAGCTCTCCACCCCCTTGTTTATGAGAGCGTGAGAGATCCTGCATAAATTCTGCACTTTGAAAGGATGTGAGGAAAGAAGTCTGTAGTTATCTGGAAAAATGTTGTGTACTCTATATAGTGTAATTAATCATCGCTTTTTAGCAATGATCCAATTTTAGAGGTTAAAGCGGAGCTCCACCCAAAAGGGAAAGTTCTGCTTTAAGGCCTACTCCCCTGCTCCTGTTTGTGAAATAGAGCTTTTGGGGAGGAGGGGGGGAGCGGGTACGCGATTTTGACAGGTACCCGCTCCCACTTCTGCTACGACCTCCTAGGTGATCGGAAGCAGAATTTCTCCTTCTTCCCTTCCTCTCTCCGAAGCCTTCTGGGACACATGACAGGTCCCAGAAGACTGCGGGACCATTCACAGTGCGCAGTGGGCACCCGGTTGTGAAGCCTCAAGCAGTCACAGCCGGGTGCCCATAGTAAAGATGCGAGAGAGGATACAGGGAGAAAACGGCTGGGGTAAGCACACCGCAGGATTGTCGGACAGGAGAGTGTGTGTTTATTAAAAGTCAGCAGCTATAGTTTTTGTAATTTTCACTTAGGAGACTGGAGCTCCTCCTAAAATATTTAGATTTGTCCTGGATTCTAAAATGTTCTGGTTGAAAGTACAAAAATGAACTGCATGCGTTCTGCTTAATACCGAAGGTGAACTTCATGTTGGGTGATATACTCATCTGTGCTGGATTCTGTTTTAATGGAAGTGGTCATGATCTTTTTTTGTTCTTTTACAAAATAAGACTCGGATATGAATCACTATCGTGATCATCCCACTGCACACCTTTATGAGAACCAAAGAGCATAGATTTTTTTTCATTTAATATTAACCAAGATGTTTCTAATCAAATAATTTATACAGGATGTTTTTTTTTTTTGTTAGTTAAATCTGGAACCATGAGTGCAACTCGGCAATCAAACAAACATTTTGAGGTTATTTAGCATGTTTATAGAAGTTGACTATTTTTGTTTAAGATAAAGCTTTGGCTTCTACATGCAGTATGTGTAAGAAAATATGGACAAGGTACAACAGCTAACTTACTTGTGTTGATTGTCTTTTTGGTTTTTCCAAATTGTATTCCAGTTACAAATAAGGATTATTTAAATAATCCTTCTGTTCTTGTGCACAGAGTTTAGCTTAGTTTATTCAATACAGTTTTATTACCTTGATGTATGGGAAATGTCTCAGTTGCAAAAATTAAATTAGATATGATTGCTGTAACCACTGCCATCTAACAAGCCATAAAATTGTTTTATACAACATGGTTTCATTCATATTAATGATATAATGTGCTATTTATATATTTAGCCTCCAAATACTTTGAATTTTTAATATATTTTGTGGCAAAAATCTAAATAATACAGAAAAGACATTCCTTAATATATTATATTTTTTATATGTATGCCAAATATGTACACAGTTGTACCAAAAGGAATATTTAATAGACTGTTTTTTTTTTTTTTTTTTCAGTGGAATCAGTTTAATGAGTGTAATATAAAATATATACAGGCTTGAAAAAGCCAGTTTGAATAATTGTTAAATTCTTTGCAGGCCTCCTAATAGGAAGCCCTGTTTCCCTTTAAAAGCAAAAATGCTATTATATTCTTGAGCTGAAAGCTTGCACATTGTATTTCTTCTTTCTTATGTAGTTCAACATGTGGCACTTTAATTTCCCTTCTCTTTATAAAGGAAGTTGCCATCTGGTAAAATTTTGCTGGTCAGTAATTGAAAAAAAAATCATGAAATAGAAAAATAAAGATACAAAAGATTAATATGTACCAGCAAGGCAGCTTCCCATTCAAGATCAATCGATTTTGCTCCTACAGAAATAAAAGAAAAAAAAATCCAATATTCTAATAATATGGCTTTAGAAACCATTCTAAAAAGTCTGGTAGATGTTTGTTTAACCACTTAAGGACCGCCTCACGCCGATATACGTCGGCAGAATGGCACGGCTGGGCACATCCACGTACAGGTAAATTGCCCTTTAAGAGCCCAGCCGACCCGGTCCTGAGCTCCATTACCGCGCCCGCGGGACCCGCGGACCCGTTCGCCGTCGGTGTCCCGCAATCGGGTCACAGAGCTGAAGAACGGGGAGAGGTAAGTGTAAACAAACCTCTCCCCGTGCTTCCTAGTGAGCCTGTCACTGATTGTCTGTTCCCTGTCATAGGGAACAACGATCAGTGATGTCACACGCCAAGCCACGCCCCCCTACAGTAAGAAATACACATTAGGTCACACTTAACCCCTACAGCACCACCTAGAGGTTAACCCCTTCACTGCCAGTGTCATTTTCACAGTAATCAGTGCATTTTTATAGCACTGATCGCTGTAAAAATGACAATGGTCCCAAAATAGTGTCAAAAGTGTCCGATGTGTCCGCCATAATGTCGCAGTCATGATAAAAATCGTAGAAAAAAAAAGATTATTAATAAAAATGCCATAAAACTATCCCCTATTTTGTAGACGCTATAACTTTTGCGCAAACCAATCAATAAACTCTTATTCCGTTTTTTTTTTTTTTTAAATATGTAGAAGAATACGTATTGGCCTAAACTGAGGAAAAAAAAAATTATTTATTTTTTTGGGGTATTTATTATAGTAACAAGTAAAAAATATTACATTTTGAAAAAAATTTACACTATATTTTTGTTTATAGAGCAAAAAATTAAAACCGCAGAGGTGATCAAATACCACCAAAAGAAAGCTCTATTTGTGGGGGAAAAAGGACGCCAATTTTGTTTGGGAGCCACGTCGCACGACCGCGCAATTGTCAGTTAAAGCGACACAGTGGCGAATCGCAAAAAGGGGCCTGGTTCTTTAGCTGCAAAATGGTCCGGGGCTGAAGTGGTTAAGGGCAAACTTTAGTATTTAACGCATATTTGGCTCATTACAGCAGTGTTTAGCTTAAAGTACATTTTTATGCCTCTTTTACCTTCCTATTTAATATTTTTGTCATTGTATAAAACATTCTGTAGATGAACCACTAGAGGGACACCTGTATTTGACTAAACCTCCTTCACTCATCTTGCGTAATGCATCTCTAGGAAAAAAACAAAAAACGTTTATTTATTTTTTTTCTTTTGATAAAGTGGGGAAGGGTTACATTCTCTGTCCAATTTTTTTTTATTCTTCCTCTGTCCCCATTTTACCCCTCTATTTGTACTTGTGACCATTGTAAAAAGAAGCCATTATAGAAAAAAGTGGGGAAATACTATATTTGTGAGCTGACCCCAGGACAAGAGGTGAGGGAAAGTCCTGTTTTAGGGACAATTAGCTTCCTGCTGCATCTATAATAGCAGGAAGTGAAGGGAAATTTCCCCAATGGTACACAAGACAGGTACAAAAAAAAAAACACTTGGCAGCGGTTTAAGCCCCCTCTGTATTCCAAGCATACACTTTAGGATAAGATGTCACCTACACAGTACATTATTTTTAATGATTCTGTAAACTCATAGTTGTAGATTTACTGCAGAGGAGAATGTTCATTTAATTAGCTTTGTTAAAAGGATGACGGTAAAATGTAATCACGTGCAAGCAAAAAAGCTTTTATTTTTGTGTTTTTGCTTTTGTTATTTTGGGGAGGCGGGGTGCGCATAATTGGGAATGTCATGCAAACCTAGCTTTAACTTCCTCTACCCTGTTAGTAAATTACAGTACAACAAAGAGCAACACCTACTTTGCAGCACTGCAATGCACGAAACAGAGCCAGCATTTATAAAATAAACAAATTGCACCTAAAATATCATAATGGCCCTGGAGGATATTAGGAAAGATGCAAAGGAATAGAAGTAATTTGATATGCAGAAAAAATATATTATTATAGGATGGTATAGAAGATATGTTTTTTGTATAATATAAATATGGTGCAAAAACTAAAAATACAAAAAACTAGAATTAAACAAGGTGAAAAGTACTTATTTTAATTATATGTGCTTATACTTATGAATTTATTGTGTCCTATGAGTATGCATGAGTTGTATCCACAGTACTGTGCAAATGTTTTAGGCAGTGGGAAGAAATGCTGTAAAGTAAGAATGATTTCAAAAATATATAATTAATACATATATTTAAATTGTTTGTTTCTATCAATTTACAAAATGCAAAGAGAGCAAAACAGAAGAAAAATCTAAATCAAATCAATATTTGGTGTGACTACCCTTTGGCTTCAAACCGGCAGTAATTTTTACACTTGCACACTTGAAAGTCAGGGACATTGTAAGATTAGAGTCAGGTGTATGATTAACCAAATATTCCCAGCAGGTACTAGTGATCATCAATTTCATATGAAGGTTGAAATCCAGTCATTTACTGAAACAGAAACAGCTGTGCAGGAGGCTTAAAACTGGGCGAGGAATAGCCAAACTCTGCTGCGAGGTTCTGGAAGACAGTTTCATGTCACAGATCATACACCATGACCAGATTGAGCACATCAACAAGACACAATGGAGTTATACCACATCAATAATGTCTCTAGCAGCCAAAGATTTAAAATCAGATTGAGGTTTTAAGTTCAAGCTCTTTTGAAGAAGCACAACGAAACAGAGAACACTGAGGACTGCAGTAGTCAGCCACGAAAACCTAATGCAGCAGATGAAAGATACATCATGCTTACTTCCATTTGACATCAGAATATGCCCAGCAGTGCCATCAGATCAGAACTAGCGCAAACCAGTGGGACCCAGGTACAGCCGTCTACTGTCCGGAGAAGTCTGGCCAAAAGTGGTCTTCATGTAAAAATTGTGGACAAAAAGGCATACCTCTGCCGTAGAAACAAGGCAAAGCAACTCAACTATGCATAAAAATATAAGAATTGGGGTGCAGAAAAATAACAGCAGGTGCTCTGGACTAATGAGTCAAAATTTAAAATATTTGGCTGTAGCAGGAGGCAGTTTGTTTGCTGAAGGGCTGGAGAGTGGTACAATAGTTAGTGAAGCATGGTGGAGGTTCCTTGCAAGTTTGGGGCTATATTTCTGCAAATGGAGTTGGAGAGTTGGTCAAGGTCAATGGTGTCCCCAATGCTGACAAATACAGGCAGATACTTATCCATCACGTCATACAATCAGGGAGGCGTGTGATTGGCCCAAAATGTATTCTGTAGTAGAACAACGACCCTAAACATACAGCCAATGTCATTAACCACTTCAACACCGGGCTTTTTTTACCACTTCCATACTGGGCCTATTCTGGCACTTCTTTCCTACATGTACAAATCATCATTCTTTTGCTAGAAAATTACTCAGAACCCCCAAACATTTATTTTTTAGCAGACACCCTAGGGAATAAAATGAGTGTCATTGCAACTTTTTTTCTTGCACGATATTTGCGCAATAATTTTTCAAACGCCTTTTTTTGGGAAAAAAATGGTTTCATGAATTAAAAAATAACACAACAGTAAAGTTAGCCCGATTTTTTGTGAAAATATGAAAGATGATGTTACGCCGAGTAAATAGATACCTAACATGTCACGCTTTAAAATTGCGCGCACTCATGGAATGGTGCCAAACTTCGGTACTTAAAAATCTCCATAGGCAACGCTTTATTTTTTTTTACAGGTTACAAGGTTAGAGTTACAGAGGTCTAGTGCTAGAATTATTGCACGCGCTCTAACGCACGTGGCGATACCTCACATATGTGGTTTGAATGGCGTTTACATATGTGGGCGGGACTTACGTGTGTGTTCACTTCTGATCGCGAGCTACCGGGGGCAGGGGAGTTTTAAAAAAAAAAATTTATTTATTTTACTTATTTATTTATTTTTTTTACACTTATTTTCCTTTATTTATTTATTTTTTTATCACTTTTATTCCTATTACAAGGAATGTAAACATCCCTTGTAATAGGAATGTGTGTGACAGGTCCTCTTTATTGAGAGATGCGGGGTCAATAAGACCCCACATCTCTCCTCCAGGCTGGAAATCATGAGATCAGTGAACATTTTTTCACTGATCTCATACTTACTAGCCGCAATGGCGGCTTTGTTTACATATGAGGACCCAGGCGTGACGTCATCACATCGCGCCCGGGCCTCCGACGATCATAGAGATGACTGGTGACCATCTGTCATATGACATCCACCCAGGATGGGAGATCCCATCTGTGGACGTCATTTGACTATGGCTGGGTAGGGAAGTGGTTAAAAACTATCTTCAGTGTAAAGAAGAACAAGGAGTTCTGGAAGTGATAATTTGGCCTACACAGAGCCCTGATTTCATCATTATCGAGTCTTTCTGGGATTACATGAAGGGAGAGAAAGATTTGAGGCCGCCTAAATCCAACGGAAGATCTGTGGTTAGTTCTCCAAGATGTTTGCAACAACCTACCTGCAGAGTTCCTTCAAAAACTGTACAAGCATACATAGATGAATTGATGCTGTTTTGAAGACAAAGATTTCTCTTCTGCTCATTTACTTTCCATTTTGTTAATTGATAAAAATAAACTATTAACACATCTATTTCTGAAAGCATTCCTAATTTACAGCATTTTTCACACCTGCCTAAAACTTTTGCACAGTACTGTAGTGTATGCCAGTAAAATTATTATTATAACTTAGACCTGGCTACGCATACCCAAAAATGTATACATTATATATATTTGCTATCAATTTTTGGGTGCTAGATATTTAACACTAGGGATGAGCCGAACATCCCCCGGGTTCGTTTCGCACCAGAACACCTCAAACAGGCAAAAAGTTCTAGGGAACATACGATCCTTATTAAAGTCTATGAGACATGAACATGAAAAATCAAAAGTTCTAATTTTAAAGGCTTATATGCAAGTTATTGCCATAAAAAGTGTATGGGGACCCAGATACTGCCCTAGGGGACATGTATCAATGCAAAAAAAGTTTTTAAAACAACCTTTTTTTTCAGAAACAGTGATTTTTAATGATGATTAAAGTGAAACAATAAAAAAGAAATATTCCTTTAAATATCGTGCCTGGGGGGGTCCCCTTAGTCTGCCTGTAAAGTGGTGCATATGTGCGATGTATAGAACATGCCGCAGCAATAATGACATTTTTAAAGGAAAAATGTAATTAAAACTTGCTTGCAGCTGTAATGTATTTCCGGCTCCCGGAAATATAGATGAAAAATCTATGAAAAAAACACTTGGGGGCCCCCCAGTCCATACCAGGCCCTTCGGGTCTGGTATGGATTTTAAGGGAAACTCCACGGCAAAGTTAAAAAAAGCGTGTGGTTCCCCCCCCCAAAAAAAATCCATACCAGACCCTTATCTGAGCATGCAGCTTGGCAGGTTAGGATTAGGGGGGGATGAGTGAGTGCCCCCCCTCCTGAACCATACCAGGCCACATGCCCTCAACATGGGGACATGGGGGGTGGGTGCTTTGATGGGGACAAGGGCCTCTTCCCGACAACCCAGGAATTGTCAAAAACTGTCTCTTGTGGTTTTTACTTTTCAACACTTTTTTTGGTGAATGGGTAGGGGTACAATGCACCCTACCCATTCACATAGGAGGGGTAGGATCTGGAGGCCCCCTTGTTAAATGTGGCTTCCAGATTCCGATAAGCCCCCAGACCCAGACAACCACCGGCCAGGGTTGTCGGGAAGAAGCCCTTGACCCATCTACATGTGGACATGGTGCTTTGGGGGGCACCCCAAAGCGCCCTTCCCATGTTGAGGGCAAGTGGCCTGGTATAGTTCAGGAGGGGGCACTTGCTCATCTCCTCCCTTTCCTAGCCTGCCATGCTGCATGCTTGGATAAAGGTCTGGTATGGATTTTGGGGGGGACCCCACATAAATTGTTTTTAAATGTTGACGTGGAGTACCCCTTAAAATCCATGCCAGATCCAAAGTGCCTGGTGTGGATTTTGGGGGAACCCCATGCTGTTTTTTTTTAAATGGTGTAGAGTTCCCCTTAAAATCTATACCAGGCCCGAAGGGCCTGGTATTGATTTTGGGGGGAGCACATGCCATTTTTTTCTTTATTCTGTCATAGGGTTCCCCTTAACCTCTTCAATACACTGTATTATGTACTCTGCACTGCACTATATACCCTTCACTGTATTATATATACTACACTGACTGCACTATATATTCTCCACTGTATGATATATACTACAATGACTGCACTATATACTCTGCAATGTATTATATACACTATACTATACTGATGGCACTATATACTCTGCACTGTATTATATATACTACACTGACTGCACTATATACTCTGAACAATATTATATATACTACACTAACTGCACTATATTCTCTGAACTGTATTATATATACTACACTGACTGCACTATATACTCTGAACTGTATTATATATACTACACTAACTGACTGCACACTACACTATACTACCCTGCCTAATCTCCATTCATTCACTATATACTTCCGCCGTGTAAGCCGCACCCTTACATAGTGTGGGGCGTGGACTTAGCCCCTGATCCATGATTTGGCCAATCATGGCTCTCACAGCACATCGCACTGTGATTGGCCAAAGCATAGAGGTCAGGTACATACTTTGGCCAATCAGCAGCTGGTGATGCACTGCGGTCTCACAGTGCATTATGGGGCACTTTGCTGTGGGCGAACTTCCCAGGAGCAGCCCATATGTTTGTTTGTTTTATGAACAAAAGAACACCCGATGTTCGAGTCAAACTTATGCTCGCCTGAAACATCGGGACCATTCCTATTTAACACACATGTAGCACCCTCGTCCTAAACAGGGCTGCTAGTAAATTTAGTTGTGCTAGGTGGTATCTAGCCTGGCTAATTAGTAGTCTTTGATCAAATGGGTTTCTCCTACGCCTTGGTTTACCTGTGGTTTCTCCCTTTTGTCAATAGGTGGCACTGGTACCTTTGGCATTAGTATGATGAATTACAGTGGATTTAGGTTATGAGTGTATATACTTCTTTCAGCCAATCAGTAGGAGTTACTTTGGCTGTTGAGGCTGCTGGGAGAGGGTATTTATTCAGGGGAGGTCAGATGATCTGGGTTCTTTCCACCCGGGCTGCGGTCTGGGTGAGTGTGTGTGCAGCAGCAGCAGAGATGTAGGCCTGAAGCCTGAGGCATTGCCATGTTTTCAGGGGCTCTGTCGGAGAGAGCCTGGTCATTAATGCGAGGCATGGGAGAGGAAGTTGCCAGACGGTCAACCACTCTTGTTGCCGGTGGCATGTTGAGAGGGATGGAGTTCTGAAGGAGTACCAAAGAAGACTCTTCATAAGCCGGGGGACTGTGAATCGGCTGGGAAAGCTTCGGGAGAGAACTCATCCAAGGAAATTCAGGGAGATGCTGTGAGTTGAGCTTGTTGCTATAGGAAACAGCTGTGGCTAAGAAATACAGAATGCTGGGTACAGCTTAAAGTCACTTTTTCTGTATTTCTGTCTACCTTGTTCTACTATTTGCCTGAGGAGTCTGCCAATTTGCTATTGCATTTGCTTAAGGGTGTCCTGTGCCCTACCCCTCTATCCCGCATTTTCCTGTTAAGAGAAATAAACTTCTCTTTGTTCATTTGTAAAAGTGACTAGCGCCCATCTTTCCACGCTGCATGACACCCACCATGCCTAGTAACCTGCACCTTGAGCCTAGGTTCACATATGTGCGATGCGGAAACCAGCGCGATTACAGCGCCGGTTCCCGCATCGCATCTCTCCCACAGGCAGTTCACACTGCCCTCTGCGAACCGCAGTGGGTGTCAATACATTGTTAATGACACCCCCAGATAGGTTCACAGATTGCAGTGCGAACTGTGAAGTTGCACATGAATCAGATCGCATGGGTGAGAACACCCATGCGATCAAATTCTACTGCGGGGGGGGGAGTTCCTGCACTATTTTCGTGTGAATCCAATACAAGTTCAGCCATACAACTGTATGGCTGAACTTGCACTGCACAGACATTGCATGTGATCGGCACCTGCGGTGAGGGTGCGAATCACATGCAATGTTATGGGCGGCACAGTGGTGTAGTGGGTAGCACTCTCGCCTAGCAGTAAAAAGGGTCACTGGTTCGAATCCCAACCACGACACTCCACTGCCTGGAGTTTGCATGTTCTCCCTGGGCCTGTGCGGGTTTCCTCCGGGTACTCCGGTTTCCTCCCACACTCCAAAGACATGCTGGTAGGTTAATTGGCTTCTGTCCAAAATTGGCCCTACTATATGAATGTGAGTTGGGGTCCTTGGATTGTGGGCTCTTTGAGGGTAGGGACCGATGTGAGTGTGCTCCACACGAGAGCACACTCTCGTGAGTGTGCTCCACACAAGCACTAGATGCGTTCCTAAGGGGGTGTATTCGGCGCAGTATAAATCCTATATCATCATCATAAATTGACAGGGCTATATGGGTACCTTAAAATAAAATAATATTATAATAGATGAGGATCCTAATGAAACACAATGTACAGGGATAGGGACAATTGTAGACACACCCACACTCACACAGGTTGAACTGGATGGACTGGTGTCTTTATTCAACCTTACCAACTATGTAACTAGGTAACTATGTCTGAGATTGCACATATATGAACCTAGGCTGAGGAGGAATGTCAGCCCTCTCTGACAGGTCGGGGAGAGCGCTACACACATAAACCAATTTATCTCTTAATCAGGGCCAGTTCACACCATATAAACTAATTCTGGATGCTTTTCTGCATGCACGGTTTTTATGTGTTTTTGGTGCGTTTTTGATGCAGTCCAGTGCATCCCCCCCCCCCTCTTTTTTCTTAACCTTAAATAAAGACGTGTGCATTTTACAGCGTTCCAGTACAGTCCACTGCCGAAAAAATGCAGCCTTTTTTTTTTTTTGGAACGTACAGGAACTGCAAGCACTGGTGTGAACTATGCCATTGAAAACCATATAACCTACTTTCCATGCGTTTTTGATGCAGAAAAAAAGTGAGGTGTAGTCCCTACAATTTACTGGTTATTTTGAGCACCACAACACCAAAATTTACAACAATAGTCTAAGGCCTCGTACACACGACCGGTTTTCTCGGCAAGAAACAACAAGAAAATTGCTGGCAGAGCTTTCTTGCCGAGAAAACCGTGCGTGTGTACGAGGCTTTCAGGTTTCTCGTCAAAAAAACTGCCCAGAACCTCAACGAGAAAAATAGAGAACCTGCTCTCTATTTTATCGTCGGGATTCTTGTCGGCCTGTTTCCCGACGAGAAACCCGAGAGTGTGTATACTTACCTGTCGCCGTAGAAACCCGTGCATGCTCGAAATTACTTTGACGCATGCGCGGTAGATTCCTAGGCATAGGTAGGGTGTAGCAAGATGGCGGCGACGGCATCGAATGTGACGAGCGCATGCTCGTCATAGTCGATGACGTCACCGTGTTCGTTCTATTCAAAAGAACAGTGGTTCTTTTGAATGGAGTGTGTGTACACTCGGCCGGGACAAGAAACGACGGGATTTTTCCTGATGAGATTCTCGGTCGTGTGTACTAGGCTTTAGCCTACTTGCATTACATGCTGCAGACATAAGCTGCGATCCTTGTACCAACAAAACACTCCTTAAAGTGTCATTAAGCTCAGACTATGAAAAACTCTCATTACATGTTATATAACAGAGTGTGCATACTCACAAAGCCACGAAAGCATTTGTTTTGTGAAGAGTGAAATATACCTGGTTGATTCCGTCTTTAGCTGTCCCTCCTTTCCTCTCTGTATCCCATTTGCAGGTGTTATGGTTCTGCAGTGATGTTTGACTGTCAGCTTACCTCTCCATGTGTTCAGCTTAAGAGGCCAGCCACTCTCACCTGGCCGCTTAAGTAATCTCTCCTAAAAGCATGGCTCCACCCCAGCCACTGTCAGGGAACTGTGCACTGCAAGCCAGCCCTGCTGATCAATATTGTGTGTTTGGCTTCCATGTGCTACTTGCTGTGTGTTCTACGTCTAGTTCCAGTTACCGACCTTGGCTTGTTCTTGACTATCCTTACCTGCTTGTTGCCCCGACCTTTGGCTATCTCCTGACTATCCTTATCTGCTTGTTGCACCGACCTTTGGCTATCTCCTGACTATCCTTTGTTGTCGCAGTCTGCTGCTTCCTCACTACCTCCCTGTAGTTGACTGTGAGCGTGTGCTGGCAGGCCCTAGGGGTCGTGACCTGGAGCTAGACTGCAGCTAAATCCATCCCCACCTCTAGGGGCCTCTGGTGAACACCCGCTGGCTCTTAGATTCCACGCTCTGGAAAATCTCATGCCCTAGCTCCCAGTGTCAACTGTGTTGGTACTACAGAGTACCTGCTCTCCTGTATCACCTAGCGCTCCATCTGCAGCAGTCAGCCATAGGGTCCACTACCTTGCGATGCACTCCAGACCCCAACAGGGTGCATCTGTCACTTGGACTCAGGTGACCTGACAGCAGGCTGAGATTGTGTAGGCCAACTGGTGTCCTCTACTAGGCATGCTCAGTTCTAGGCTCTTCATTTCCTCATTCTTCTTATCTGTGCAGCCCATGTACTGTAACTATAGAGTCACACATATGGGCATATACACAGTGGTAAACTGTAACTCTCCTCTCTCCTTCCTCCTCCATATCTTCCTATTGCTAAACACTAAGGGGGGTAGGATATACTGTAGTGTAGCAACACCACCCCCTTTCCTACCTTTGGCTCACTTGCAGGAAAAGGGGCACACCATGCCACAAGCCTGTACTCTCTTGTATAAAGAGGTTGAGCAGTGTAATGTACCTGGGTCTCTGTGATCAGGTTCCCCCATAGAATGGCTCCCGTCTTCACTGTAACAAAGATAAGTCTCTATTCCCCAATAACTTTAAGGTCCACACCGATTGCAAGTCCAACTTAGAGTTTATTTTCTCTGTTATGCACGATAACTGGACAGGAGAAGGTTGGAAGAAGAGCAGGACAGCAAAAGGTGTGGGAATAGGTAAAGGCACAAACAAATTCTTATTCACTACCCATATCTTCAGGTAGACTCAGCCCATCCGAATAGTCTCCCAATGGAGTGGGCCCTAGCAGCCGAAATTGTGCTCAAACTAGATACACACAGTCTCTGCCACAGACCTGGTGAACTTGGTTGCAACGTTAAGCCTCTTTCAGGGAGATGACATCCCTCCAGAGAGTTACCGGGCCCCTTCCTTCACTGTGAGTTTCTCATCAGTCCCTCGGAACGGTCCTCCCCTGGCCTCTTCATCTAAGATACGGGTCTCCTCGCAAGGCAGCACCCTCTGGGATTCCTCGATCCTCTGTGGGCCCCAGCCAAAGGTGCTGAGCCCAAGGCCTCCAGTTGCAGCCCCAGGGCTAAAGGTGCCTGGGACTGATCCACCAGTGTACCGAACCAGGAACTCCACCCCAGAGCTAAAGGTGCCTGGGGTGGCCACGAACAGAATCACACGCTCCCAGGGTCAGACCCCGGGAACTCACACCAACAGACAGGGTCTGCCCCTTTTATGTCCCCTCCTGGGATGCACAGCGGGCCAACACGCCCACCATACCACCGCCAACAGGGGACATCCAAGGCACAGCACTGTACCAGCGGTTCAACCCCAGGCCACGGGAACTACACACCAGTATCCCGCCTGCAGCTAAAATTGGGTTTTACTGAACCCTATCAAATAATGTGTTTGAGCACAACTACCACTCAAACATCCCCCTAAATTTCAAAGCCCCGCTACATACTCCCCAGGACAGATAGACACTGTCCCCAGTGTCTGGGGTAAACCCACATACCCCAAGCCTGAGTCTACGCATGTTTATCTCAGAACTATATACAAAAAAAAATACAATAATGGAAAAAAAACGGTTTGTTTGTGCCGGAAACCTGATTGTGGGGGAAAGGGGTTGAATAAAGAAATGAAGGAAGATCAACAGAAAAGCAGAAAAAAAAATGTGTACATCCCATTCTCAACGTCGCATACATATATAAAACACATTACTTTATACACTTACATCTCCCTCCCCTCCTCATCTAACTAACCCACCCATGCTCAGTGGTTGTCAGACGTTCACCTGCAAAGGGAGAAAACACATACAAAACTAGCATAATCATATCCTACATTATTATACAAAAGAAGGGAACTACTCTCCCCTAGGGGAAAATATTTTCCTTCTACTAAAGTACTCATTACACTAGTCCTAGTGCAAATAGAAACTATTAATATACATCAATTATATACATGTTTTCCATTTGAGCGCACAGAAACCCTTTGCAACACCGCCACCTAGTGGAAGTGTCACCGTCATAACATGCTCTCAAAATGTGAAAATTATCTCTTCCATTTCTTCTTCTGTGGCCCTCACTGCACCTACTCCCCAAAGTCTCTGTCTTTGTAACGCTGTGAGCGGAAAGCAACAGCTCCCCTGGCTCTCCAGCTGAGTAGACAACCCCAATTTACAAGGGCAAAGTCCCTGGACTGCAGGAGAGTACACTCCGGAAACAATAAAACACATCAGAGCCCAGTCTTTCAGAGGTAGAATTTTGGATCGGGTAAAACAAGGAGCTTCCAGTTCTTATCAAAAGTTTCAATGGAATAAACTGCATCCTCCCGCTCCTTCCGACACACAACCATCCGATCGGCATGTATGTGCCTACCAAGTACCCAGTCCATCTTGCACCCTTTGTATCTCTCTGCAACAGCTGTGGAACAGGAGAGATACCTGCGGGCGTTAGGTACTTTTAAATAGTCCCACAGAAAGTCAGCGTACCATCTCTCTCTGTAGGCCTCCACCTCGAAAAGTACGTCTTTTGAGAGATACGGGTACTCCCATCCGTAATCAGAAGCCACCCATATGGTTGAATAGCCACTGCATCCTGGAGAGCGGAGGAATAGTGGCACGGTCTCCCGCACCTGGTAAGACAATGGCATCTGGATGCCTAGGCACTTTCACTGCCTTGAGACCCAACATAGTAGCCCGCAATGGCGCATACTCAGCCACGGCGGCAGGTGCAGGCAACTTAGGTCTGGGTGATGCAGGCCTGGGGTCAGATACCTCCTCTAACACAGGGGCCTCCGCCGGGGGAACAAAAACCCCAGGAACTTTGGGTAAATTTTTCCTACTTCTTGCGGAGGATAGGGGTATCTTATCCCAGCCTTTCCTGACGAACAGCTCGTCTATTTCGGCGTCTTCTCCCATCTCAGAGGACGACTCCAGATCAGAGGTGTCACACTCCTCTGCCGGCAAGTAATTCCTAGTAGTAGAGGAATCACTATCTCTTACTAGTTCAAGGTCCCTGGGATCAGGAACCCAAGCATCCCCGATACTTCGGACACTTAACTTTGTCCCTTTCCCAGGCTTACCTCGACCTGTAGCTGTCACGGATCTTCCGGAGGTTCCTCCGATTAGGCAATCCGACTCAGGTAAGCGATGGGGTGTAGCTTGACCATGGCCGCAGGAGGCTTTCACATAGCCGACCTTCCGCTTGGGCAGTGGGAGCGAGGACTCTGTAACAACCGAGGCAACTTCCTCCGGTTTCTCCGTCTCCGGTTCCTCTTCCACCGGAACATTCGCAACGACTTCCTCCGGAGTCACGACAGTGCGCGTGGGGGTGGCTCCAGAAGCACTAGTTTCCTCCTCAAGAGTAGTGGCGCCCGTAAGGCAATTCAAACGGTAGGCCCGAGGTTTTTCTGTAGGTTGCTCCACCTCGAAGGTGGACTCCTTGCACTTTTCACATCTTCCAAAGGGCCGAAGGTGCACCACCAGTCCCTGGCATCCGGGACAAACCACTCCTAAGGGCCTCCGCATCCCTGCAGACGTAGAGAGCGAAGCAACCCCAAGGCTTTAGCTGAATCTCCGTATCCATCAAGGGAGCAGCGAAAGAGGCAACGTTCATGGTAGAAGAACTTGGAATCCATGGGGCATTAGTCGCCATGCTGCTCACTTGCCGATCCATCACGCACTGTCCATTTGGCACCAAAGCCACCATACATGGACTCACCGCATGGCGAGGCTCCATCCATTTTCCTGCAATGTTCGCAGGCTTTTAGTTTCCTTGACACGCCCACGAACTACGCAGCTTTGGCTCTCCTCGGGGCGCAGCCAAAATTCTTCCAAAGATGGCCGACCTCCACAGAGCCTCACAAGGGGAATAAAGTCCAACTTCTGGGGGTTTCTTCTTCTTTCCGATCACAGAAATCCCGGACGAGCCCCCATGTGTAGCGACACCACCCCCTTTCCTACCTTTGGCTCACTTGCAGGAAAAGGGGCACACCATGCCACAAGCCCGTACCCTCTTGTATAAAGAGGTTGAGCGGTGTAATGTACCTGGGTCTCTGTGATCAGGTTCCCACATAGAATGGCTCCCGTCTTCACTGTAACAAAGACAAGTCTCTATTCCCCAATAACTTTAAGGTCCACACCGATTGCAAGTCCAACTTAGAGTTTATTTTCTCTGTTATGCACGATAACTGGACAGGAGAAGGTTGGAAGAAGAGCAGGACAGCAAAAGGTGTGGGAATAAATCCAGGCACAAACGAATTCTTATTCACTACCCATATCTTCAGGTAGACTCAGCCCATCCGGATAGTCTCCCAATGGAGTGGGCCCTAGCAACCGGAATGGTGCTCGAACTAGATTCACACAGTCTCTGCCACAGACCTGGTGAGCTTGGTTGCAAAGTTAAGCCTCTTTCAGGTAAATGACATCCCTCCAGAGAGTTACCAGGCCCTTTCCTTCACTGTGAGTTCCTCACCAGTCCTTCGGAACGGTCCTCCCCCGGCCTCCATATCTAAGATATGGGTCTCCTCGCAAGGCAGCACCCTGGGATTCCTCGATCCTCTGTGAGGCCCAGCCAAAGGCCTCCAGTTGCAGCCCTAGGGCTAAAGGTGCCTGGGACTGATCCACCAGTGTACCGAACCAGGAACTCCACCCCAGAGCTAAAGGTGCCTGGGGTGGCCACGAACAGAATCACACGCTCTCGGGGTCGGACCCCCGGGAACTCACACCCGACAGACAGGGTCTGCCCCTTTTATATCCCCTCCCGGGATGCACAGCGGGCCAACACGCCCACCATACCACCGCCGACAGGGGACATCCAAGGCACAGCACTGTACCAGCGGTTCAACCCCAGCCTCCGATTGCAGCGCCACCAACAGGCCACGGGGAACTACACACCAGTATCCCGCCAGCAGCTAAAATTGGGTTTTACTGAACCCTATCAAATAATCAAATAATGTGTTTGAGCACAACTACCACTCAAACATCCCCCTAAATTTCAAAGCCCCGCTACAGTAGTATGCTGATGGATTACAATTACTAATAAATTAACAAACAAGCTTAGTTTTAATATAAATCACTATTAAATATATCAAATGTAATTGTTAATATATCTTAAAAGTTATATATATCTTAAAAAAGAGCCTTGGATGCAGATGCCATCTGGACAAAGTGAAAGCTAGTGTCAATCATCTTTGATTCCGCCTAGGCTATAATAATGCAATAAAAAAGCACATGTTCAATAAAGATTTATAGGGAACCATAAAACAGTGTTTTAATATTTATAATTTAATCTGAATCTCTCTTCTGAAACTTATTTTTTTAGTCATGTGACTGGCACAGCACCAATTAGGGCTGTGCAGACAGACTCACACTGTTGTAATAGAAACCTCTCTTAAGGATCTTTCCATGCAGATGCCATAGAGCAGGGAAAGATCATGTGACCACACAACAGTGCTGCAGAAATAAGGCACTTAGAGGATTTTTATAAAAAGAAAAATACAATGGCATGTTTGTTGTGTTACACTATGTGATTTATTCTTACTCTGTGTCCTTAAGATCTCTCCCCTTCTGTCCAGCTGAACTCTCTCTCTCACCGTAGTTCCTTATACTCTCCTCCACTTCCTGCGTCTCTCTCATTAGCCCTGTATACCTTCTGTGCTTAAACATCTTTCCATGTGGCTTACAACCGCAACGATTTTCTACCTATGAATATCCATCATTAAACAGAACATCCGAAAGGATTCATCGTCTGTCTTCCTACAGTGAGTTATTCATTGAGTTAAACTGCCTGTATCGATGCATGGGATAAATAGTAACACCAGATCCGGTAAGCACTACAGTGAAGCTGGAGATAAACTTTATCACCTTGTAGTTGGTCCAGAACAATTACAAGATTTCTGCATGCAGTATTTATACAGACAAGATTTACTGCCCTCATTGCAAGAAAGAAGAACAGAGCAGCACATGGCAGCCACATAGCTGAGTCAGGCTGCATGGTGTCTTATTTCAGCACACAGATCCTGCCTGCTATCACTAAGACCCCTTTCACACTGAGGAGTTTTTCAGGCGTTTTAGCGCTAAAAATAGGACCTAAATACCGCCTGAAAAACTCCTGCCCTGCCCTCTCAATGTGAAAGCTTTCACACTGAGGCGATGCGCTGGCGGGACCGCTCCAAAAGTCCTGCAAGCAGCATCTTTGGAGCGGTGAGAGGAGCAGTGTGTTTACCGCTCCTACACCGCTCCTTCCCATTGAAAGCAATGGGAAACCGCGGTAATACCGCCCGCAATGCACTTCTGCAGAGGCGCATTGCGGGCGGTATTAACCCTTTTTTGGCGCTAGCGGGGGTTAAAACCGCACCGCTAGCGGCCGAATACCGCCGCAATTCCGACGGTATAGCGGTATAGCTATACCGCCACCGCACCTCCCGCCCCAGTGTGAAAGGGGCCTTAGTCATTCTGCTATGAGTTATGATAACTCTGAATGTGAGCTCACATCTACCTCTCCACAAGTTCCTGAAGAAACTGAGTTACACTGTAGTTTTGTCCTAGGCAAGGCAAAACTCACTCCCAAACCTGCACATACCATACCAAGACTTGAACTTTGTACAGCCGTCCTAGCAGTAGAAATTGCCAAAGTCATACGAAGTGAAATCGATACTAGAATTGATTCTTTTACCTTCTATACAGACAGTAAGGTAGTACGTGGTTACATATACAACCAAACAAAACAATTTTATGTGTACGTCAGCAACAGGGTTGAACGTATTAAGAGATTCTCTCTACCAAGTCAATGGCATCACGTTCCCACTGAACTCAACCCAGCTGACTGTGGGACCAGAGCCGTGTCACCTGCTGTTCTTCAGGACAGCTTATGACTGTCACCTCCAAGGTTTTTGTGTGAGGACTCCTACTCACCCCCTATTGACACCACCTATGGGCTAGTAAGCGGGATCATTGGCTATTCCCCGGCAAGCGGGAAAACTGGGGCTTACCCTATGATGTGACGAGTGACCCTGTCCCCTCGTACGTCATGCTTTTAAATTACTTTTTTCCTTCAGAAATGACACTTTCTGCAGGGACAGTTCTAAGCACGGGAAACAAGCGCTGCTTTACAGGCATACTATACACACCCCAGGTACGAAATTTAAAAGAATATTTCACTTTTATTGTTTCACTTTAAGCATTATTACAATCACTGCTCCCGAAAAAACTGCTGTTTTTAAAACTTTTTTTGCATTGATACATGTCCCCTGGTGCAGGACCCGGGCCCTTAAACACTTTTTATGACAATAACTTGCATATAAGCCTTTAAAATTAGCACAATAGATTTCTTCCATAGACTTTTACAATGTGTTCCGCAGCTTTTCGAATTTGCCACAAACACCCCAAATTGTTTGCTGTTCCGCGAACGGGCGAACAGGCAATGTTCGAGTCGAACATGAGTTTGACTCAAACTCGAAGCTCATCCCTACTCTTCTGGTTCGTCACCACCATGAACTGGTACATCATCAAGGCTGGCAGTTTACAGAAGGTGCCATCAGGTCAGCTGGCTTTTGGATCATTTGTATGAAGAGGTGTGTCTCCTCATTGCTCTTCAGGTGCGTCAAGTGCCACAAGTTAAGAGGTAAACATCAACAGCAACAAATGGCAAGACTTCCAGCTGATTGCCTAAGTACAGATCCACCCTTTACCTACGTTGGAGTAGATGTTTTCAGCCCATGGTCCGTCATCACTCGGAGAACTCGTGGTGGAGCTGCCAATAGTAAAAGGTGGGCTGTATTGTTTACCTGTCCTAGCATCAGAGCAATACACATAGAAGTGATCGAGTCTATGGATTCTTCTTCCTTCACCTGTGCCCTACGAAGATTCTTCTCTGTCAGAGGACCAGTTAAGCAACTGAGATCCGACTGTGTTTACAACTCTGTTGGAGCATGTAAAGAGCTACAATTGGACAATTTCCTGGCCAACAATGGACGTACTTGGTTGTTTAATCCTCCACATTCTTCACACATGGGAGGATCCTGGGAACGAATGATTGGAGTAGCACGTAGAATTCTTGACTCCATGTTGCAGACTCACAAGTCTTTGCCACTCACCCATGATTCTTTGTCTACCTTTCACGCTGAAGTGTCTGCCATAATGAACGCAAGACCCTTAGTGCCCTTATCTTCAGATCCTGATGCTCCAGTGATCCTTACTCCAGCTTAACTTCTTACTCAAAAGATTGGGACTGCTGTAATATCTTCAAGTGAGATAGAACCCAAGGATATCTACAGGCGTCAATGGAAGCAGGTGCAGCATCTAGCCAGTGTGTTCTGGCAACGCTGGAGGAAGGAGTATCTTCATCACCTTCAAGGTCGATCTTACGTTTGGAGACCTCATCCTAAAAGACAAGGAAGTTTGTTGGAATGAGTGGCCTATGGGTCTAATTACTAATGTTATGCCCAGTGATGATAACAAAGTCCGGAAGTTCGAAGTCAAGGTAACCAAGGGAGGATCGACACGAACCTTTAGTCGACCAATTACAGAGTTAGTACTCCTTTTGCCAGGTGAGTGACTTGTGCAAGGGCTAGCCATGCTGTTGGCACGGCGGGGTGTACATTGCTGCGATCTACAGGTTCTACTCAAAACTTTGGAATTCTTTGAAGACGTCATAACTTGGACTTTATGTTCTTCATCCTGTTGAACTTATGTTTATGTTTGCTTGTTGAATGTTTTTCATTACAGGTTCCAGGACATTTACCAATATTGGACTTATTGAAAATATATAGGTTGCATACACTGAGGTAGATCTGTTGGACTGTTAATTGTGCCAGCATTTATGCTTATATGGTGTGCAATTTATTATACTGATAGTGCATTGGGGGATTGTGTGCATCACATGGAAGAGTCTCTTCCAGTGAGATTCGTTCGTTATATTGTGGTGCACACCGTCTCCTAGTGTAAGTTATCTTTATTTGTATTTTTAATTTTTATCTTTATTATAATTTAATATATTTTTATTGAAGTCTATTGCACCCTATTGAACTCATTAATGATATTCAGTATCTCTTGTACTGCACATATCATTTCCTGTAAATGCGATAATAACATTCATGTCGACCTAAGGTTGTGCGTTTTTGTCGATATGAATGATGTTGTCATATTATTCATGTTTGCATTAGACTGAAGGGTCAATCTTATCATTGTTAAAATGGGCTTGGTAGACTGATCAACCATTAGTGGGATAGATATTAAATATGCCGCTTTTAAGAAATAGAATTATTTTTATTTGATTCATTTTTAACAAATAGGTTCTCTTTAAATTGCCTTAATGGGCTTGGCAGACTGATCATCCATTAGTGGGATAGATATAAATTATGCCGCTTTTAAGAAATAGCATTATTTTTATCTGATTTGTTTTTAACAAATAGGTTCTCTTTAGAATGTTTTAATTGTTTTATTTATATGCTCCATGTCTTGTATTGCTACACTGCAGTGCCACTCCTCAGAGTGAGTCAGCACACAGATGGATGCTTGATTGCTTAGATGTAGTGCTCACATCATGCAGCTTACCACATCAAGGTTTTACAAACTGCTGTGCTTCGCGGTCATGAGGACATGACGTGCGCGCATTCGCGGGATGATCAATCATGTGATCAGGAATGGGGAGTCTATATAGGAAGTGAGAGATATCCCAGTGGCCAATCCCATGACTAATCATAGATTGTGAAACATGTCGGGAACTTGGCTAGAACTTTACTAGCTGTAACTATTAGCGACACCGCTGCTGTTTAGACCATCTACCGCTATTGTGAGCCGGGCATCTGGAGTGTGGTGAGATATACCCCAGCAATATACACTTTAGGTCCGCCGTGGTCGCTCAACGCGGCAGAGCCAATCTTACACTGTTGATTGCTGTGAATTCATTTGAAGTTCTTTTTTCACTTTTTACATGTGAGTTTGAATGATTGAAGTGTTGCTGTGATTTTATTATTAAACTGGAGTTACAATTTTACACTATTGGAGCACTTTTTTTATTCTTATATGTGCAATATAGAGGACTATCAAGGTGATTCAGCTGAGATTGCTTTCTCCTTTTGTGGGATCATACACGAGCGATTTAGCCTGACACGTGAGTGAAAGGCAAATCTATTTGGTGAGTGCGTTTTTCAAAGTGGAAGTTGGCACAGCACGGTGGTGTGGTGGAAAATTTACAGAAATAAGGATTTTTTTCATCGATTTCATAATTTATATTATGGACTTATTATCACTTGTGACGGGGTGTTATTGAGTTTATTACACCATTATATAATTTTATTGTTTTTCAGCGCTACTATTTGCTTTTCTCAATCAGATTGTTTTGAGTTTAAGTTTTTTCTATTAAAATATATATTAGTTATGGTTATGAAATCGAAAGATTTCAGACGGGGAGTGTTGTGTTACACTATGTGATTTATTCTTGCTCTGTGTCTTTAAGATCTCTCCCCTTCTGTCCAGCTGAACTCTCTCTCTCACCGTAGTTCCTTATATTCTCCTCCACTTCCTGCTTCTCTCTCATTAGCCCTGTATACCTTCTATGCTGAAACATCTTTCCATGTGGCTTACAACTGCAACGTTTTTCTACCTATGAATATCCATCATTAAACGGAACATTCAAAAGGATTCATCGTCTGTCTTCCTACAGTGAGTTATTCATTGAGTTAAACTGCCTTTAACGATGCATGGGATAAATAGTAACACCAGATCCTGTAAGCACTACAGTGAAGCTGGAAATAAACTTTATCGCCTTGTAGTTGGTCCAGAACAATGTTATATATGACTTATGTGAATTCATTATGGCAATTCAAAATTCTTTGGTTAGTCTTACTTTAACTACTGTACAACAAGTGAAATTTACACAGATGCACAAAAACCTAAAGGATCATCTGTTGTGTAGGGGAGGAAAAATGTGTTGTGGTCAAAGAGAGGAAAAATACTTCTGGTATTGGTGTGAGGGGAGCAGGGGCTCTATATCTGTACCCTTGTTGTTATCAAACCCACTCTTCAACTGCAAGAAAGTTTGGGTCTCTTATTTACAGTGCCTTGCAAAAGTATTCACCCCCTTGGCTTTTTACCTATTTTCTTACATTACAGCCTTTATTTCAATGTTTTTTTAATCTGAATTATATGTGATGGATCAGAACACAATAGTCTAAGTTGGTGAAGTAAAATTTGAAAAATATATACATAAAACAAATTTTCAGTAATAAAAAAATGTTAATTGCCTTTGTTATGAAGCCCATAAAAAGGTCTGGTGAAACCAATTACCTTCAGAAGTCTCATAATTAGTGAAATGATGTCCACCTGTGTGCAATCTAAATGTCACATGATCTGTCATTACAAATACACACCTTTTTGAAAGGCCCCAGATTCTGCAACACCTAAGCAAGAGGCACCACTAACCAAACACTGCCATGAAGACCAAGGAACTCTCCAAACAAGTATGGGGCAATGTTTTTGAGAAGTACAAGTCAGAGTTAGGTTATAAAAAAATATCCAAATCTTTGATGATCCCTAGGAGCACCATCAAATCTATCATAACCAAATAGAAAGAACATGGCACAACAGAAAACCTGCCAAGAGATGGCCGCACACCAAAACTCACGGACCGGGCAAAGAGGGCGTTAATCCGAGAGGCAGCACAGAGACCTAAGGTAACTCAGGAGGAGCTGCAGAGCTCCACAGCAGAGACTGGAGTATCTGTACATAGGACGACAATAAGCCGTACGCTCCATAGAGTTGGGCTTTATGGCAGAGTGGCCAGAAGAAACCCATTACTTTCAGCAAAAAACTAAATGGCACGTTTTGAGTTTGCGAAAAGGCACGTGGGAGACTACAATAATGTATGGAGGAAAGTGCTCTGGTCTGATGAGACTAGAATCAAACTTTTTGGCCATCAAAGAAAACGCTATGTCTGGCGCAAACCCAACATATCACATCACCCAAAGAACACCAACCCCACAGTGAAACATGGTGGTGGCAGCATCATTCTGTGGGGATGTTTTTCAGCAGTCAAGACTAGGAAACTGGTCAGAGTTGAGGGAAAGATGGATGGTGCCAAATACAGGGATATTCTTGAGAAAAACCTGTACCACACTGTGTGTGATTTGAGGCTAGGATGGAGGTTCACCTTCCATCAGGACAATGACCCCAAACACACTGCTAAAGCAACACTTGAGTGGTTTAAGGGGAAACATGTAAATGTGTTGGAATGGTCTAGTCAAAGCCCAGACCTCAATCCAATAGAAAATCTGTGGCGACTTAAATATTGCTGTTCACAAGTGCAAACCATCCAACTTGAAGGAGCTGGAGCAGGTTTGCAAGGAGGAATGGGCAAAAATTCCAGTGGTAAGATGTGGCAAGTTCATAGAGACTTATCCAAAGCGACTTGGAGCTGTGAGAGCCACAAAATGTGGCTCTACAAAGTATTGAAATTAGGGGGGTGAATAGTTATGCACATTGACTTTTTCTGTTATTTTGTTCTATTTGTTGTTTGCTTCACAATTTAAAAAAAAAAACATCTTCAGGGGGGGGGGATACTTTTGCAAGGCACTGTAACTACAGGTTTAGTGCAATATGAGAGGGCAGAAGTGAAGATAAGGTGTATAGGCTGTGGGGTGGAGAACGTAGGGTAAAGAAGCAAGAGTTCGAGGAGAGAGGGCAATATTGCGAGAAGGAATGTTAGTGAGTACATGTTGGAAGTGAAGAGAGGGGACAAGCAGGCTGAGGGAGAGCATTAGATAAGAGTTGAAAGTGCACTTGCAGACCAGATTGTTTGAAGTGCAGCAATAATGTTTGTACTCAGGCCCGGACTGGCCATAGGGCCCACCGGGCATATGCCCGATGGGCCGGGGCCGCCGGGCCGCATGTCATTTTGTGTCCCAACTCTGACTCCATAGGCAGTTGCTTGGACCGGCCCTGCTCACCCGCCGCCGGCCTCTCTGCGGCCGGCCCTGCGGAGAGAGCCGCATCGCATGTCCTTTTGGCTGGGTCCCCACTCCCAAGGTAGCTGGGCTGCTCCTTGTGCCAGCACCGTTCACACTGTCTCCCCGTGGCCGGCTCCGTGGAGAGAGCCGCATGTCCTCCTGGCCGGGTCCCCACTCCCAAGGTAGCTGGGCTGCTCCTTGTGCCAGCACTGTTCACACGGCCGGCTCCATGGAGAGAGCCGCATGTCCTCCTGGCCGGGTCCCCACTCCCAAGGTAGTTGGGCTGCTCCTTGTGCCAGCACTGTTCACACGGCCGGCTCAGTGGAGAGAGCCGCATGTCCTTCTGGCTGGGTCCCCACTCCCAAGGTAGCTGGGCTGCTCTTTGTGCCAGCACCATTCACACGGCCTCCCTGTGGGGGTGGAAATTACTTAGGTGACCGTGAAGGGGAAGGAGCTGGAGGTGTCCCCTTCTGCAGCCGCAGACACCAGGGCCTGGACTACTAAAAAAGTAAGTGACAGTTTGCCATATGCCAAAAATGTCATGTTTTCCAAGATTTTTTAAGGAAAGCATGCTTTGGTCAGTCTCTTTTACACAATGTAAGTGATGCTGAACAAGGGTAGAAGGTAAAGTGATGGCATCAGTCAGCCATTGTGTGAGAGGGGGACAGTTCTTGGGCCCAAAAAGTGTCCTGCATTGAGCCTAGGTTCACATTGGGCCGATTTGGCATGCGATTTGATGTCAAATTGGTGGCTATTGCCGGAAATGGTACCGTCCAAATCGGTGCAATGCCGACTTTGCGGCACCGCACCGATTCCCAAAAATAGTGTCTGTACTACTTTTGGCGACTTCAGGGGCAATTTGAATAGACATCTGTGCATTAACCCGCACAGATTGCTGTCAAATCGCCCCCAAAATCAAATTGCATTGCTGGTTTAAAATCATGCGAGTTCAGCTGAACTTGCACGATTTCTAACCCGCATCAGTGTGAACCTGGACTTAAAGTGTATATATGATTTTGTTAACACTGCACTTATTCAACCAGTACTAAATATATCACAATAAACCTGGGTTCAGACTTGTGCGATGCAGGAACCAGCGTGATTCCAGCGCCAGTCCCCGCATCGCATCTCTCCCGCAGGCAGTTCACACTGCCTTCTGCAAACTGCTGGGGATGTCATTACATTGTTAATGACACCCCCAGATCAGTTCACAGATCGCAGTGTGAACTGTGAACTCGCACAGGAATCAGATCACATAGGCTAGAATGCCCATGCGATCCGATTCTAGTGTAGGGAAAAACAAGTCCCTGCACCTTTTTTTATGCGAATCCAATGCGAGTTCAAGACATTGCATGTGATCGGCACATGCGATGTATGAGATCGCACTAATGTGAACCTGAGCTTGATAACAATAAAGTTCATTAAAAAAAAGTTTAAAAAGTGCACCGTTGAAAAAAATGAAATAAAAAAATGACAAAATGAAAAAAAATGTTTTTAAAGTTTCCCCATGCATTTATACATGTAGATCCCGCATCACATGCATATGTAAACGGCGATCACACCACACATGTGAGGTATCGCCGCAAACATCAGAGCGAGAGCAATAATTTTAGCACTAGACCTCCTGTGTAACTCTAAACTGGTAACTTGTAAAGAATTTGAAAGCATTGCCTATGGAGATTTTTAGGTAACGTAATTTGGCCCTGTTTGGCGGACGCAATTTTAAAGTGTGACATGTTTGGTATCTATTTACTCAGCGTAACATCATGTTTTATAATTTACCAAACAATTGGGTCTTATATTGTGTCTTTGTGCATTAAAAACTATTAAAGTGTGAAAAACCGCTGCACAAATATCGTCTGACATAAATATATGCAAATTACAGTGACTGAAGCAGGCTAAATAAACCTAAAATACATTGAGAAATGGGTTGTCATTATTGGTAATTTGGTTTAAAAAAAAAAAAAATGGGCTGCTCAGCTTAGAATGCCCGGGCCTATTTTTTGTCCCAGTCCGGGCCTGTTTGTACTTGCTTCATTATGTTAAATGTGCCATACACTTTGTGCAAAAATGGCGATTACTGCCCTTCACAATGCCGTCCCAAGGAGTTGCACTGAATCAATTAAGAGCTAATAAAGAAAAAAAACATTGCTGAAAGTGAAGGTTTTCTACCCTAAATAAACTGCATAGCAGGAAACAGACAAGAAAATAAGACTAGAGCTTGGATCTTAAGAAAAAAAACTGGAAAGTAAGTCTCACCCATAAAATAATTAATATAAAAAGTATAAACAGCAGTTACAAGTTGATTGAGGTTTTAAAGATAAATGGAGTCCTTATTTCAGGTACTTATATAGCGCCGTCAATTTACGAACTTTACATATACATTGTACATTCACATCAGTCCCTGCCCTCATGGCAGGGGCGGATCCAGAGTCTAGTTTCGGGAAGGGCACTGGAAGAAAATAAGGTGTTACTTTCGGAACTGAATTTAATGTGTAATACAGTGTACAGAGGTCAGTAGTATGTAGGGTAGTGTGCAGGGAACAGTAGAGCACATGCTGGGGGGTCAGGAGGGCATACACTGGGGGGAGATCAGGAGGGCATACACTGGGGGAGATCGGGAGGGCATACACTGGGGGGGATCGGGAGGGCATACACTGGGGGGGTCAGGAGGGCATACACTAGGGGGATCAGGAGGCCATACACAGGGGGGAAATCAGGAGGGCATACACTGGGGGGGATGAGGAGAGCATAAACTGGGGGGATCAGGAGAGCATACACTGGGGGGGGATCAAGAGAGCATACACTGAGGGGGGCGGTCAGAGGTGAGCATACACTGAGGGGGGGGATAAGGAGAGCATACACTGGGGGGGGGGATCAGGAGAGCATACATTTGGGGGGGGATCAGGAGAGCATAAACTGGGGGGGATCAGGAGGGCATACACTGGGGGGGGAACAGGAGAGCATACACTGGAGGGGGGATCAGGAGAGCATACACGGGGGGATCAGGAGAGCATACACTGGGGGGGATCAGGAGAGCATACACTGGGGGGGTCAGGGGAGCATTCACTGGGGGGATCAGGAGAGCATACACTGGGGGGATCAGGAGAGCATACACTGGGGGGATCAGGAGAGCATACACTAGGGGGGATCAGGGGAGCATATACTGGGGGGGGATCAGGAGAGCATACCCTGGGGGGGGGGATCAGGAATGCATACACTGGGGGGGGGATCAGGAGAGCATACACTAGGGGGGGATCAGGAGAGCATACACAGGGGGGGATCAGGAGAGCATACACTGGAGAAAATAAGGAGATCATACACTGGGGAGGATCAGGAGAGCATACACTGGGGGGGATCAGGAGAGCATGCACTGGGGAGTGATCAGGAGAGCATGCACTGGGGGGGATCAGGAGAGCATACACTGGGGAGGATAAGGAGAGCATACACTGTGGGGGATCAGGAGAGCATACACTGGGGGGGATCAGGAGAGCATACACTGGGGGGGATCAGGAGCGCATACACTGGGGGGGATCAGGAGCGCATACACTGGGGGGGATCAGGAGAGGATACACTGGTGGGGGATCAGGAGAGCATACACTGGGGGTGGATCAGGAGAGCATACACTGGGGGGATCAGGAGAGCATACACTGGGGAGGATCAGGAGAGCATACTTGGGGGGGGATCAGGAGAGCATACACTGGGGGGATCAGGAGAGCATACACTGGGGGGATGAGGAGCGCATACACTGGGGGGGATCAGGAGAGAATACACTGGGGGGGGGGGGGATCAGGAGAGCATACACTGGGGGTGGATCAGGAGAGCATACACTGGGGGGATCAGGAGAGGATACACTGGGGGGGGATCAGGAGAGCATACACTGGGGGTGGATCAGGAAAGCATACACTGGGGGGATCAGGAGAGCATACACTGGGGGGATCAGGAGAGCATACACTGGGGGGGATCAGGAGAGCATACACTGGGGGGATCAGGAGAGCATATACTGGGGGGGAGCAGGAGAGAATTCACTGGGGGGGGTCAGGAGAGCATATACTGGGGGGATCAGGAGAGCATACACTGGGGAGGATAAGGAGAGCATACACTGGGGGGGATCAGGAGAGCATACACTGGGGGGGATCAGGAGAGCATACACTGGGGGGGATCAGGAAAGCATACACTGGGGGGGATCAGGAGAGCATACACTGGGGGGATCAGGAGGGCATACACTGAGGGGATCAGGAAAGTATACACTGGGGGGGATCAGGAGAGCATACACTGGGGGGTTCAGAAGAGCATACACTGTGGGGATCAGGAGAGCATACACTAGGGGGGATCAGGAGAGCATACACTGGGGGGGGTGTCAGGAGAGCATACACTGGGGGGGGATCAGGAAAGCATACACTGGGGGGGGGATCAGGAGAGCATACACTGGAGGGGATAAGGAGATCATACACTGGGGAGGATCAGGAGAGCATACACTGGGGGGATCAGGAGACCATACATTGGGGGGGGGTCAGGAGAGCAAACACTGGGGGGGATCAGGAGAGCATACACTGGGGGTTCAGGAGAGCATACACTGGGGGGGGGGGTCAGGAAAGCATACATTGGGGGGGGGGGATCAGGAGGGCATACACTGGGGGGGATCAGGAGAGCATACACTGGGGGGATCAGGAGAGCATACATTGGGGGGATCAGGAGAGCATACACTGGGGGGGAGATCAGGAGAGCATACACTGTGGGGGGAGATCAGGAGAGCATATACTGGGGGGGGGATCAGGAGAGCATATACTGGGGGGGGATCAGGAGAGCATACACTGGAGGGGATCAGGAGAGCATACACTGGGGGGACCAGGAGGGCATACATTGGGGGGATCAGGAGAGCATACACTGGGGGGGATCAGGAGAGCATACACTGGAGGGGATCAGGAGAGCATACACTGGAGGGGATCAGGAGAGCATACACTGGGGGGGAGATCAGGAGGGCATACACTGGGGGGATCAGGAGAGCATACACTGGGGGGGGATCAGGAGGGCATACACTGGGGGGATCAGGAGAGCATACACTGGGGAGGATCAGGAGAGCATACACTGGGAGGGATCAGGAGAGCATACACTGGGGGAGTCAAGAGAGCATACACTGGGAGGGATCAGGAGAGCATACACTGGGGGATCAGTAGAGCATACAGTGGGGGGATCAGGAGAGCATACACTGGGGGGATCAGGAAAGCATACACTGGGAGGGATCAGGAGAGCATACACTGGGGGGATCAGGAGAGCATACACTGGGGGGGGGTCAGGAGAGCATACACTGGGGGGGGTCAGGAGAGCATACACTGGGGGGATCAGAAGAGCATGCACTGGGGGGATCAGGAGAGCATACACTGGGGGGATCAGTGGAGCATACACTGGGGGTGATCAGGAGAGCATACACTGGGGGGGGTCAGGAGAGCATACACTGGGGGGATCAAGAGAGCATACACTGGGGGGATCAGGAGAGCATACAGTGGGGGAATCAGGAAAGCATACACTGGGAGGGATAAGGAGAGCATACACTGGGGGGATCAGGAGAGCATACACTGGGGTGGATCAGGAGAGCATACACTGGGGGGGATCAGGAGAGCATACACTGGGGGGGGGGATCAGGAGAGCATACACTGGGGGGGGGATCAGGAGAGCATACACTGGGGGGGGGTGAGGAGAGCATACACTGGGGAAGATCAGGAGAGCATACACTGGGGGGGATCAGGAGAGCATACACTGGGGGGGGGATCAGGAGAGCATACACTAGGGGGGATCAGGAGAGCATACACTGGGGGGGGGGTCAGGAGAGCATACACTGGGGGGGATCAGGAGAGCATGCACTGGGGGGATCAGGAGAGCATGCACTGGGGGGGACCAGGAGAGCATACACTGGGGGGGGGATCAGGAGAGCATACACTGGGGGGGGGATCAGGAGAGCATACACTGGGGGGGTCAGGAGAGCATACACTGGGGGGAAGATCAGGAGAGCATAAAGTGGGGGGGATCAGGAGAGCATAGACTGAGGGGATCAGGAGAGCATACACTGGGGGGGTCAGGAGAGCATACACTGGGGGGAGATCAGGAGAGCATACACTGGGGGGGAGATCAGGAGAGCATACACTGGGGGGATCAGGAGAGCATACACTGGGGGGGATCAGGAGAGCATACACTGGGGGTATCAGGAGAGCATGCACTGGGGGGATCAGGAGAGCATGCACTGGGGGGGATCAGGAGAGCATACACTTTTGGGATCAGGAGAGCATACACTGGGGGGATCAGGAGAGCATACACTAAAGGGGATCAGGAGAGCATACACTGGGGGGGTCAGGAGAGCATACACTGGGGGGAGATCAGGAGAGCATACACTAGGGGGGAGATCAGGAGAGCATACACTGGGGGGGGTCAGGAGAGCATACACTGGGGGGGATCAGGAGAGCATACACTGGGGGGGAATCAGGAGAGTATGCACTGGGGGGTCAGAAGAGCATACACTGGGGGGGATCAGGAGAGCATACACTGGGGGGGATCAGGAGAGCATACACTGGGGGGGTCAGGAGAGCATACACTGGGGGGCAGTCATAATCCTTTAATGAGTTACATTTCTCACTTGTCATGAAAAGAAGAAGATCTGATTTGTCAGCACCTCTATGCTAAGCTGCAGTATAGAGGTGCCTGTAAACAAATCTACACTGTAGGGCAAGCAGCAGAGCTCACCTCCAGGAACTTTCACACGGCTTCCCTCTGCTCAGCTGCACACATCTCCCTCTTCCAGACCAGCATGATCTCGGGGAAAAGGCACATCCCCATCCCACCCACTCAAGCAGCAGCCCGCAGGAAAGAGGCTAAAATACTGCTGGGGGCGGTACAGGGGGAGGAGAGTGCAGTGCCGAGGTTTCTGAGCAGTCACTTATGCTTAGAATGGCTGCAAGTTGTCCCAACCGCAGCTATGGTTACCCGGGCTCGCTCCACCTCAGAGTCTGTAATATTTTCTTGGGGGGAGCAATTGCCCCGTTGCCCCCCTGGGTCCGCCCCTGCCTCATGGAGCTTACAACCTAAGGTCCTTAACTCACATTCATACATACACATACTAGGGCCAATTTAGAGAGGATCCAATATAGGGCCAATTTAGAGAGGACACACCAACATGTCTTTAGAGTGTGGGAGGAAACAGGAGTACCCAGAAGAAACCCACACAGGTACAGGGAGAACATGCAAACTCCAGGCAGGTAGTGTCATGGTTGGGTCAGTGGTTACAAAGGGTAAGAGCAAGCTGGATGTCGCTTTGAGTCATGCACAGTTCAGGGATGTGCAGTGAGGTCAGTGGCTGGTGAGGCACTGGCTAGTATCAGTGCCAGATACACATAGGTTACATACCCTACAATCAGTGGCGGCTGGTGAAGTTTTAGGATGGGGGGTGCCAGACCCTGCCCTTCCTTTTTGACCACTCCCACTTCCCATAAGCCACACCCCTTATATAATCCACCCACTCCATCCCCTGTATTCCACTTGCTTTCACCCATAGTGTCAGGAGTATACAGCTCATCATCACAGGACAGAGTATATAGCCCCAGCATCACAGGGCAGAGTATATAGCTCAGCCTCACAGATCATGGTATATAGTGCAGCATGGTATATGATGAACAGAGCCCTGTGTATAATGTTGTACAGCCTTGTATATGATGTACAGAGCCCTGTGTATAATGTACAGCATGGTATATGATGTATAGAGCCCGGTGTATAATGTACAGCCTGGTATATGATGTACAGAGCCTGGTGTATAATGTACAGCCTGGTATATGATGTACAGCCTGGTATGTGATGTACAGAGCCCTGTGTATAATGTACAGCCTGGTATATGATGTACAGAGCTCGGTGTATAATGTACAGCCTGGTTTAAGATGTACAGAGCCCGGTGTATAATGTGCAGCCTGGTATATGATGTACAGAGCCCTGTGTATAATGTACAGCATGGTATATGATGTACAGAGCCCGGTGTATAATGTACAGCCTGGTATATGATGTACAGAGCCGGTGTATAATGTACAGCCTGGTATATGATGTACAGCCTGGTTTATGATGTACAGAGCCCTGTGTATAATGTACAGCCTGGTATATGATGTACATAGCCCTGTGTATAATGTACAGCCTGGTATATGATGTACAGAGCCCTGTGTATAATGTACAGCCTGGTATATGATGTACAGCCTGGTTTATGATGTACAGAGCCCTGTGTATAATGTACAGCCTGGTATATGATGTACAGAGCCGGTGTATAATGTACAGCCTGGTATATGATGTACAGCCTGGTTTATGATGTACAGAGCCCTGTGTATAATGTACAGCCTGGTATATGATGTACAGAGCCCGGTGTATAATGTACAGCCTGGTATATGATGTACAGCCTGGTATGTGATGTACAGAGCCCTGTGTATAATGTACAGCCTGGTATATGATGTACAGAGCTCGGTGTATAATGTACAGCCTGGTTTAAGATGTACAGAGCCCGGTGTATAATGTGCAGCCTGGTATATGATGTACAGAGCCCTGTGTATAATGTACAGCATGGTATATGATGTACAGAGCCCGGTGTATAATGTACAGCCTGGTATATGATGTACAGAGCCGGTGTATAATGTACAGCCTGGTATATGATGTACAGCCTGGTTTATGATGTACAGAGCCCTGTGTATAATGTACAGCCTGGTATATGATGTACATAGCCCTGTGTATAATGTACAGCCTGGTATATGATGTACAGAGCCGGTGTATAATGTACAGCCTGGTATATGATGTACAGCCTGGTTTATGATGTACAGAGCCCTGTGTATAATGTACAGCCTGGTATATGATGTACAGAGCCGGTGTATAATGTACAGCCTGGTATATGATGTACAGCCTGGTTTATGATGTACAGAGCCCTGTGTATAATGTACAGCCTGGTATATGATGTACAGAGCCCTGTGTATAATGTACAGCCTGGTATATGATGTACAGAGCCCTGTGTATAATATACAGCCTGGTATAAGATGTACAGAGCCCGGTGTATAATGTACAGCCTGGTATATGATGTACAGAGCCCTGTGTAGAATGTACAGCCTGGTATATGATGTACAGAGCCCTGTGTATAATATACAACGTGGTATATGATGTATAGAGCCCTGTGTATAATGTACAGCCTGGTATATGATGTATAGAGCCCGGTGTATAATGTACAGCCTGGTATATGATGTACAGAGCCCGGTGTAGAATGTACAGACGGGTATATGATGTACAGAGCCCTGTGTATAAAGTACAGCCTGGTATATGATGTACAGAGCACGTGTATAATGTACAGCCTTGTATATGATGTACAGAGCCCTGTGTAGAATGTACTGCCTGGTATATGATGTACAGAGCCCTGTGTAGAAGGTACAGCCTGGTATATGCATAGTTGCTAACAGTCCCGATTTTCCCAGGACAATCCCGATTTTGGGACCCTTGTCCCGATTTAAGCTTGTCCCGATTATTTTCCTGGGATTTTGCTTTTGTCCCGGGAAAATAGGGAATGTTTTTGGCTAAAAACGGCAGCGGCTACACAAAAATGTCCGCCGTCACAAGTGTTGTTTCCCCTTGTGTTCAGTGCAGAGGAGAGGGGAAGCCAATCGGCTTCTCTCTTCAGTGTACGAATAGAAAATTCTATTGTACACTGAAACCTATTGGCTGCAGGGATTGGCGACCCCTCCCTGCTCTCCACTGAACACAAGGAAGTGATCAACATCCACCCGCCGCCGCCAACCCTCTGCCCCCGTGTGTCCGACGAGCCGGGGTGCCGCTGGCTGGGGACACTGATGGTCCTGGCCCCCTCTTTCACAATGCTCCGTTTGGAAGACCCCCAGCTTGGCCTAGGTCGGCCCCACATCCTCACGCACTGCAGGTACCATCTTCTGGACACGGCTCTGCTGGGTATTGTAGTGTAGTGTAGTGGGCTGTGTAGTGGATAGTGTAGTGTAGTAATCAGTGTAGTATAGTGTGGTAATCAGTGTAGTGTAGTGGTAATCAGTGTAGTGTAGTGGTAATTAGTGTAGTGTAGTGGTAATCAGTGTAGTGTAGTGGACATTGTGTAGTGGACAGGTAGGTCAATATATTGGTCAGTATAGGAATCAGGTAGGTCAGTGCAGTGGACAGGTAGGTAAGTGTAATGGTCAGTCTAGGAATCATGTAGGTCAGTGTAGTGGACAGGTAGGTCAGTGTAGGAATCAGGTAGGTCAGTACTATTGTAGGAAAGGAAGGGACTCAGGGAGTGCTAAAAGTCCATAGGTTAGGGGGCGCAAATTTCTTGCCTTGCACCGGGCGCTGACAACCCACGCTACGCCACTTCTGCTGGGGGCACCCGATGCAAGGACGGACTCTGCTGGGGGCACCTGGTGCAAGGACGGACTCTGCTGGGGGCACCTGATGCAAGGACGGACTCTGCTGGGGGCACCTGATGCAAGGTCAGACTCTGCTCGGGAGGCACCTAATGCAAGGTCGGACTCTGCTGGGGAGGCACCTGATGCAAGGACGGACTCTGCTGGGGAGGCACCTGATGCAAGGAAGGACTCTTCTGGGGAGGCACCTGATGCAAGGACGGACTCTGCTGGGGAGGCACATGTGCAAGGACGGACTATGCTGCAGAGGCACTTGTGGAAGGACTGACTCTGCTGGGGAGACACTTGGTGCAAGGACAGACTCTGCTGGGGAGGCACTTGGTGCAAGGATGAACTCTGCTGGGGAGGCACCTGATGCAAGGATGGACTCTGCTGGGGACCTGATGGCATCTGGTGGCAGGCGACGTGACAGGTGACACGTTTAGGACTTCCACTGATTCAGCATTATGGTGAATTGATTTAATTTTATATTACAATGTAATAGGAATAATGCGCTTCAATCACCCTGACACCATAACAACCATGGTGCCGGGATTATTAAAGCGCTAACCCCAGGTGTTTGGAGTATCTTTATCTGCTGATTGTTAAACTTTCTGGAATACACATACTTCTATTGTGGTGTAGGATCTGGGTCTTTCTTTCTTTCTTTCTTTCTTTCTTTCTTTCTTTCTTCCCTCCATCATTCATCTCAGACTTACATAGTTACATAGTTAGTCAGGTTGAAAAAAGACAAAGTCCATCCAGTTCAACCATAAAAAAAATCGTACAATCCCATATACTCAATTCTATACCCACAGTTGATCCAGAGGAAGGCAAAAAACCCCAGCAGAGCATGATCCAATTTGCTACAGCAGGGGAAACAATTCCTTCCTGATCCCCCGAGAGGCAATCGGATTTACCCTGGATCAACTTTACCTATAAATGTTAGTACTCAGTTATATTATGTACATTTAGGAAAGTATCCAGGCCTTTCTTAAAGCAATCTACTGAGCTGGCCAGAACCACCTCTGCAGGGAGTCTGTTCCACAATTTCACAGCTCTTACTGTGAAGAAACCTTTCCGCAATTTGGAGATGAAATCTTTTTTCCTCTAGACGTAAAGAGTGCCCCCTTGTCTTTTGTGTTGACCGTAAAGCGAATAACTCAACACCAAGTTCACTATATGGACTCCTTATATATTTGTATATTTGTACATGTTAATCATATCCCCCCTTATTCTCCTCTTCTCAATAAATAATAAATTCAGTTCCTCTAATCTTTCCTCATAGCTGAGCTCCTCCATGCCTCTTATCAGTTTGGTTGCCCTTCTCTGCACTTTCTCCAGTTCCCCAATATCCTTTTTGAGAACTGGTGCCCAAAACTGAACTGCATATTCCAAATGAGGTCTTACTAATGATTTGAACAGGGGCAAAATGATATCTCTCTCTCTGGAGTCCATACCTCTCTTAATACAAGAAAGGACTTTGCTCGCTTTGGAAACCGCAGCTTGGCATTGCATGCCATTATTGAGCTTATGATCTACCAAAACCCCCAGATCTTTCTCCACTACCGTTTCCCCAGTTGTACTC
The DNA here is from genome assembly GCA_029206835.1 of Rana muscosa. Taxonomy (NCBI): domain Eukaryota; kingdom Metazoa; phylum Chordata; class Amphibia; order Anura; family Ranidae; genus Rana; species Rana muscosa. Next base: position 708,131,112 of record CM055117.1, read on the forward strand.
CCCCTAGTATGTATGGTGCATTCATATTCTTAGCCCCCAAGTGCATAACTTTACATTTATCAACATTAACCACTTAACGACCGCCCACTGTAAATATACGTCGGCAGAATGGCACCGACAGGCAGAATCACGTACATATACGTGATTGCCTTTGTATAGTTGGGGGGTCCGATCGGACAGTGGGTGGTCATTTTACCTTCGGGAGCGATCCGGCATGAGGGGACGGCCGTTCGATTCCGGCCCCCCCCTCTCGATCGCTCCCGGCGAATGAGAGAGCTTCCCCTGCCTGTGTACTGTTTACACAGGCAGGAGGAAGTGATGTCATCTCTCCTGCGGCGCTCACATATACCGAGCGCCGTACAGGAGAAGATGCAGGTTAGTGCAAAAAACAGCACACTGACACCAGGACACATAGGAACATAAATCGCCCCCCCCAGGCCCCCCCAGACCACCCCCCAGATCACCCCCCAGCCCCCAGTCACAGTGTCACTGATTGCAGTGACCATTTATTTAGTGATCACTGCAATCAGTGACATTTGTGACTGTAAAAGTGTCACTACATTTAGTTTTAGGTCCAGTGTAGCCCCCTAACCCCCCCTAATAAAGGTTTAACCCCCTGATCACCCCCCAGATAACCCTTTCACCCCCTAGCACCGCCGTCGCTAAGCGATCATTTTTCTGATCGATGTCTTAGCGTCGGTGATGCTGATCGGTAGCCAGTAATTTTTTTTAGGTTCGCCGCAGGTTTTTATAGCGTCGGGTACCCCCATATATTACCTAATAAAGGTTTAACCCCCTTGATCGCCCCCCAGGTAACCCTTTCACCCCCTATCACCACTGTCACTAAGCGATAATTTTTCTGATCGCTGTTTTAGCGTCGGTGATGCAGATCGGTAGCCAGTAATTTTTTTTAGGTTCGCCGCAGGTTTTTATAGCGTCAGGTACCCCGATATATTACCTAATAAAGGTTTAACCCCCTTGATTGCCCCCCAGGTAACCCTTTCACCCCCTATCACCACGGTCGCTAAGCGATCATTTTTCTGATCGCTGTCTTAGCGTCGGTGATGCAGATCGGTAGCCAGTCATTTTTTTTAGGTTCGCCGCAGGTTTTTATAGCGTCAGGTACCCCCATATATTATCTAATAAAGGTTTAACCCCCTGATCGCCCCCCAGGTAACCCTTTCACCCCCTATCACCACTGTCGCTAAGCGATCGTTTTTATGATCGTTGTCTTAGTGTTGGTGATGCCGATAGGTAGCCAGTAATTTTTTTTTAGGTTCGCCGTCAGGTTTTTATATAGCGTCATGTACCCCCATATATTACCTAATAAAGGTTTTAACCCCCTAATTTCCCCTAGTTAACCCTTTCACCAGTAATCACCATATAAGTGTTATGGGTGACGCTGGTTAGTTAGTTTGCTTTTTATAGTGTCAGGGCACCCGCCGTATATAACCCAATAAAGGTTTAACCCCCTGATCGCCCGGCGGGTGATATCAATTAGGTTTTAGCGTCAGAGAGGGTCTGCGTCACACCCCAGGCAGCATCAGGTTAGTGCCAGTAGCACTAACACCCACGCGTTAAGCATACACCCCCCTTAGTGGTATAGTATCTGAACAGATCAATATCTGATCTGATCAGATCTATACTAGCGTCCCCAGCAGTTTAGGGTTCCCAAAAACGCAGTGTTAGCGGGATCAGCCCAGATACCTGCTAGCACCTGCGTTTTGCCCCTCCGTCCAGCCCAGGCCACCCAAGTGCAGTATCGATCGATCACTGTCACTTGCAAAACACAACACACATAACTGCAGCGTTCGCAGAGACAGGCCTGATCCCTGCGACTCCGTGCTGTAGGAGGTGATTTCACCACCACAGTTAAAAAAAAAAAGCATATATGCCGAAGCATTGGGGCAGCAGGGGCGGAGGAGCGATTTTGCTCCTAATGCCGCGTACATACGGTCGAAATTCCGACGGAGGCTTGCCCGTGGAAAAGTCTGACCATGTGTACGCGGCATAACTTTTGCGGGAAGATGCCCCCATGCTTCGGCATATATAAATGGTGCATGTATGCCCATCATTAGAAGTGGGTGGATGAAGGACGGTATTCTAATGGTGGGCATACCCACCGATCAATCTTTTTTTTTCGTTCAGCCAACAGGCTGCATGAAAAAAAAGATTACAATACATGTCCAACAAGGACCAGCAACGTACTGGTATGTTGCTGGACTTTGAATGTTTATACCAGAATGATGCCTGTGGGTTTAGGTATCATCTTGGTATCATTCTTTTCAGCCAGCGGCCGGCTTTCATGTAAAAGCAATCCTAGTGGCTAATTAGCCTCTGGACTGCTTTTACAAGCAGTGGGAGGGAATGTCCCCCCCCCCCCGGATATAAAAAGCGCCATTGGGAAATTGGGAAAGCATTTTATCACACCGATCTTGGTGTGGTCAGATGCTTTGAGGGCAGAGGAAAGATCTAGGGTCCAATAGACCCCAGTTTTTTCAAAAAAGAGTACCTGTCATTACCTATTGCTATCATAGGGGATATTTACATTCCCTGAGATAACAATAAAAATGATAAAAAATAAATATGGAAGCAACAGTTTAAAAATAAAATAAAAAATCAAAATTAATAATAAAAAAAAAAAAGCACCCCTGTCCTGCCCTGCTCGTGCCCAATGGCGAACGCAAGCGTCGGTCTGGCGTCATATGTAAACAGAAATTGCACCATGCATGTGAGGTATCACCGCGAAGGTCAGATCGAGTGCAGTAATTTTAGCAGTAGACCTCCTCTGTAAATCTAACGGCGTAACCTGTAAAGGCTTTTAAAGGCTTTTAAAAATGTATGTAGTTTGTCGCCAATGCGTGTTTGTGCGAAATTTTAAAGCTTGTCGTGTTTGGTATCTATGTACTCGGCCTAAGATCATCTTTTTTATTTCATCAAACATTTGGGCAATATAGTGTGTTTTAGTGCATTAAAATTAAAAAAGTGTATTTTTTCCCAAAAAAATGCGTTTGAAAAATCGCTGCGCAAATACTGTGTAGAAAAAAAATTGCAACACCCACCATTTTAATCTGTAGGGCCTTTGCTTTAAAAATATATATAATGTTTGGGGGTTCAACATAATTTTCTTGCAAAAAAAAAATATGTTTTCATGTAAACAAAAAGTGTGAAAAAGGGCTTTGCCTTCAAGTGGTTAGAAGAGTGGATGTAAGCTTCCTAATGTTGTGTATAAAATGCCAGAACAGTTCAAAACCCCCCCAAATGAACCCATTTTGGAAAGTAGACACCCCAAGCTATATACTGAGAGGCATGTCGAGTCCATGGAATATTTTATATGTTGACACAAGTTGCGGAAATTAGACAATTTATTTTTTTATTTTTAATTTTTTGCACAAAGTTGTGTCACTAAATGATATATTGCTCAAACATGTCATGGGCATATGTGGAATTACACCCCAAAAAACATTCTGTTGCTTCTCCTGAGTACGGGGATACCACATGTGTGAGACTTTTTGGGAGCCTAGCCGCGTACGGGACCCCAAAACCAAGCACCGCCTTCAGGCTTTCTAAGGGTGTAAATTTTTGATTTCACTTCTCACTGCCTATCACAGTTTCGGAGGCCATGGAATGCCCAGATGGCACAAAACCCCCCCAAATGACCCCATTTTGGAAAGTAGACACCCCAAGCTATTTGCTGAGAGGTATGGTGAGTATTTTGCAGATCTCGCTTTTTGTCACAAAGTTTTGAAAATTGAAATAAATAAATAAATAAATATTTTCTTTCTTCATTTTCAAAAACAAATGAGAGCTGTAAAATACTCACCATGCCTCTCAGCAAATAGCTTGGGGTGTCTACTTTCCAAAATGGGGTCATTTGGGGGGGTTTTGTGCTATTTTGGCATTTTATGGCCTTCGAAACTGTGATAGGTAGTGAGGAGTAAAATCAAAAATTTGTGCCTAGAAATCCTGAAGGCGGTGCTTGGTTTTCGGGGTCCCGTACGCGGCTAGGCTCCCAAAAAGTCCCACACATGTGGTATCCCCGTACTCAGGAGAAGCAGCAAAATGTATTTTGGGGTGCAATTCCACATATAACCATGGCATGTGTGAGCAATATATCATTTAGTGACAACTTTTTGTAATTTTTTATTTTTTTGTCATTATTCAATCACTTGGGACAAAAAAAAAATATTCAATGGGCTCAACAGGCCTCTCAGCAATTTCCTTGGGGTGTCTACTTTCTAAAATGGGGTCATTTGGGGGGGTTTTGTGCTATTTTGGCATTTTATGGCCTTCGAAACTGTGATAGGTAGTGAGGAGTGAAATCAAAAATTTGCGCCCTTAGAAATCCTGAAGGCGGTGCTTGGTTTTCGGGGGCCCGTACGCGGCTAGGCTCCCAAAAAGTCCCACACATGTGGTATCCCCGTACTCAGGAGCAGCAGCAAAATGTATTTTGGGGTGCAATTCCACATATAACCATGGCATGTGTGACCAATATATCATCTAGTGACAACTTTTTGTAAATTTTTTTTTTTTTTTTTTTTTTTTAGTCATTATTCAATCACTTGCGACAAAAAAAAAAAAATTCAATGGGCTCAACATGCCTCTCAGCAATTTCCTTGGGGTGTCTACTTTCCAAAATTGGGTAATTTGGGGGGTTTTGTACTGTCCTGCCATTTTAGCACCTCAAGAAATGAGATAGGCAGTCATAAATTAAAGCTGTGTAAATTCCAGAAAATGTACCCTAGTTTGTAGACTCTATAACTTTTGCGCAAACCAATAAATATACGCTTATTGACATTTTTTTTACTAAAGACATGTGGCTGAATACATTTTGGCCTAAATGTATGACTAAAATTGAGTTTATTTGATTTTTCTTATAACAAAAAGTAGAAAATATCATTTTTTTTCAAAATTTACGGTCTTTTTCCGTTTATATCGCAAAAAATAAAAATCGCAGAGGCAATCAAATACCATTAAAAGAAAGCTCTATTTGTGGGAAGAAAAGGACGCAAATTTTGTTTCGGTACAACATTGCATGTCCGCACAATTTCCAGTTAAAGCAGCGCAGTGCAAAATTCTGAAAACAGCGCTGGTCCTTTAGCTACAAAATGGTCCGGGGCTTAAGTGGTTAAACCTCATCTGCCACATAATCACCCAATTAGACAGAGCATTGAGGTCAGCTTGTAAATTGGAGACATCCTGTAAGGACGTTATTCCACTGCATAGCTTGGTGTCATCTGCAAAGACAGAAATGTTACTTTTGATCCCAGACCCAATATCATTTATAAAGATATTAAAAAGTAAGGGTCCCAGCACTGAACCTTGGGGTACACCACTGAAAAACTTGGACCAGTAAGAATCATTAACCACTTCTCTCTGAATTCTGTCTTTTAGCCAGTTTTCTATCCATTTACAAACTGATATTTCCAATCCTGTAGACTTTACCTTGCACATGAGCCATGTGTGGGGAACTGTATCGAATGCTTTTGCAAAATACAAGTATACCACGTCCACAGCCACCCCTCTGTCCAAGGTTTTACTTACCTCTTCATAAAAAGAAATCAGGTTTGTCTGACAACTTCTGTCTTTCATGAATCCATGCTGTCTGTTGCTTAAATAGTTTTTTTCAAGCAAGAATTCATCTATGTGGTCTTTTATTAATCTCTCCAGTATCTTCCCAACTATAGAAGTTAAACTAACAGGTCTATAGTTACTTGGTAAAGACTTTGTTCCCTTTTTAAATATAGGCCCCACATTGGCCCTGCGCCAATCCAGTGGTACTATTCCTGTCATTAACGAGTCCCTAAAAATTAGATACAATGGCTTTGAAATTACAGAGCTCAATTCTTTTAGGATCCGTGGGTGGATGCCATCTGGTCCAGGTGCTTTATCCACCTTTATTCTGTCTAAATATTTCTGGACCATATCACTTTTGAGCCATTGTGGATTTGGGGCTGTGTCACTACCACCCCCATTATGGACATGATCTCCCCCTCTAACTCTAACCACACCCCCTTTCTAGCTACGCCCATGTAAGCCACGCCTGCTATTATTTAGTTAATGATAAGTTCACCCCCTTACTGACATCATCACCCCCCCATACTGACACCATCATCCCCATACTGACATCACCCCCCCCATACTGACATCACCCCCCCATACTGACACCATCATCCCCATACTGACACCACCACCCCCATATTGACACCATCACCCCCATACTGACACCATCACCCCCCCCATACTGACACCATCATCCCCGTACTGACATCACCCCATACTGACATCACCCCCCAATACTGACACCATCACCCCCCATACTGACACCATCACCCCCATACTGACACCATCATCCCCATACTGACATCATCCCCCCATACTGACACCATCATCCCCATACTGACACCATCACCCCCATACTGACATCACCCCCCATACTGACACTATCACCCCCATACTGACACCATCACCCCCATACTGACATCACACCCCATACTGACACCATCACCCCCATACTGACATCACCCCACATACTGACACCTTCATCCCCATACTGACATCATCACCCCCATACTGACACCATCCCCCTCATACTGACACCACCCCCCATACTGACATCACCCCCCATACTGACACCATCATCCTCATACTGACACCATCACCCCCATACTGACATCACCCCCCGTACTGACACCATCACCCCCATACTGACATCACCCCCCATACTGACACCATCACCCCCATACTGACATCACCACACATACTGACACCATCATCCCCATACTGACATCATCACCCCCATACTGACATCACCCACCAATACTGACACCATCCCCCCTCCCCCCATACTGACACCATCATCCCCATACTGACATCACCCCCCATACTGACACTATCACCCCCCCATACTGACATCACCCCCCCATACTGACGCCATCACCCCCATACTGACATCACACCCCATACTGACACCATCATTCCCCCTTATACTGAAATCCTTCCCCCCCCATACTGACATCACCCCCCCTTACTATGCTTGAAAAGTGCACAGACTTTCCAACCACCCTTAGAACCAGATGAGTGTGACTGTGAGTGCCATGTGACTGTGACCGTTTCCAAATGATAAAAAGCAGCGCTGTAACAGGAAGAGACTCACCATGCAGCTGCTCCGCTCAGGCCGTGCATTCCACTGACGTCACTTCCAGTTTATCACTAGCACAGATAAAACGGAAGTGACGCAGCCTAACGCAGAGGAAAAGCACCGCCCTATCAAACAACCGGGTAGGCCAGGTATGCACTGTGGACAAATAGGAGCAATACGGCGCAGTCAATTGCGCCACAGGGCAGTTATAACGGGCAAATGAAGCGGCACGTCTGCAATCACGGGATTGCACAGACGTCACACTTCCCATGGAGCACTGTGTCCGGCGCCCAAACATAGTGCACATAGTGCAAAGCACATTTTATTTTTTCTAATTTAAAAGGCCCGTTTTTTTGGGGCTGCCTTGGGAGGGGGGCGGCGCTCGTGCACCCCCTATGGAGGGGCCGCCACTGTCCACAATCATTAGAGCAAGAGAAAAAATTCTAGCACTAGACCTCCTCTGTAACGCTAAACATGTAACCTGTAAAAACATTCGCACCTGCTAAAACGCATGGTACCACAGTTACATGCATTTTGGTGAGGCATGGTTTTAACCAGTTCCCTACCGAGCCATTGTAAAATGGCATTGGCAGGAACCTTGTCTCCCTCCGGGTGCACATCATATGATGTTCTGTACTTCCCGGCCGCTAGAGGGTGCGCGCCCGCGGCATCGCTCGGGACCCGGTGCGCATGCCCGGTGGCCGCGATGTCCGCCGGGCACCTGCGATTGCCCGTGATCACGGCAGGAGTGTGGATCTGTGTGTGTAAACACACAGATCCACCTCCTGTCAGAGGTGAGGAGACCAATGTGTGTTCCCAGTACAGAGGAACACACATCGGTCTCCTCCCCTTGTGAGTCCCCTCCCCCTACAGTTAGACTCACTCATTAGGGAACATATTTAACCCCTTTCAGCGCCCCCCTAGTGTTTAACCCCTTCCCTTCCAGTCACATTTACACAGTAATCAGTGCAGTTTTATAGCACTAATCTCTTTGTAAATGTGAATGGTCCCAAAAATGTGTCAAAAGTGTCCGATATGTCCATCGCAATGTCATGGTCACAATAAAAATCGCAGATCGCCCCCATTACTAGTAAAAAAAAAATTAAAAATGCAATAAATCTATCCCCTATTTTGTAGACGCTATAACTTTTGCGCAAACATATCAATATACCCTTATTGCGATTTTTTTACCAAAAATATGTAGAAGAATACATATCGGCCTAAACTGAGGAATTTTTTTTTTTTTTTTATAAATGTGATATTTATTAAATCAAAAAGTAAAAAATATTGTGTTTTTTTCAAAATTGTCGCTCTTCTTTTGTTTATAGCACAAAAAATAAAAACCGCAGAGATGATCAAATACCACCAAATGAAAGTTCTATTTGTGGGGAAAAAAACATAAAGATTTAATTTGGGTACAGTGTTGCATGACCGCACAATTGTTATTCAAAGTGTGACAGCGCTGTAAACAAAAAATTGGTCTGGGCAGGAAGGGGGTGAAAATGCCCTGTATTGAAGTGGTTAAAAATCATGCCAGCATCTTTTTTGCATGTTTCATGTGCACAGGGCAGCCCATTAAAATATATGACATGAGAGAACATGCAAAAGAACTCATGTACTCGGACGCACCTCCGGTAGTGATGAGCCGAACACCCCCGGGTTCGGTTCGCACCAGAACCCGCGAACGGACCGAAAGTTCGTACGAACATTAGAACCCTATTAAATACAATGGATGCGAACGTTCGAATTCTAAAGTGCTAATTATAACAACTATTATGCATGTTATTGTCCTAAAAAGGGTTTGGGAACCCGGGTTCTGCACCAGGGGACATGTATCAATGCAAAAAGAAGTTTTAAAAACGGTCGTTTTTCGGGAGCAGTCATTTTAATGATGCATAAAGTGAAAAAAAAAAGTCAAATATTCCTTTAAATATCGTACCTGGGGGGTGTCTAAAGTATGCCTGTGAAGTGCCACGTGTTTCCCGTGTTTAGAACTGTCCCTGCACAAAATGACACTTCTAAAGGAAAAAAAAGCCATTTAAAACTTCTTGCGGCTTTAATGTAATGTCTGGTCCCGGTAATATGGATGAAAATCTTTAAGAAAAATGGCATAGCTACCCCATGACCCCCCCCCCCCCTACCCCAGCCCATTACCAGCCCCTTTGGGTCTTGTATGGATATTAAGGGGAACCCCGCACATAAAATAAAAAAGGCCCTATATACTCTGAACAGCCGTATACAGGCGGTGCATACAAGACAGGGACTGTAGGTTTGTTCTTATGTAGAATGTGTTTGTAATTTTGAACAGGTACATTGTTGAAGTGTAGCTCCAGCCCAAAAATCTATTTTTAAACTTTTTGGGAAACATAGGTAAGGGTTATCACCCCTGTAACATTTGTTTTGCTGTCTGTGCCCCTGTTCAGAACATTTCACCTCACTTTCCGTCCCAATGACAACTGTTTTTGAAATGTGGTGTTTTTCTTGAAACAAGGATTGCTGATAAAGCATCAGTACAGAGGAGACACCTTTCTCCCATATTTATTCTTACAGGAGAGAATTTTCCTTCCTAGGGGTAGATTTCCTCTCACTTCCTGTTGTCTTCTTTCGTTTGCAAGTAGGAGTCGTTTGTAAGTTGGATGTTTGAAAGTAGGGACCTGCCGTATATACTCTGCAGAAATAGGCCCCTTAGTTGTTGGTGTTGGCACAACACTGTAAGCACTCACAGTTACTCTTGGTTGGTGCTGGAACGCCCTGCTGTCAACTATTATATCAGGAATTTTAATTACATATAATTCTTGAACAGTGGTAGTAAAAATTGGGGCTTTGATGGTGGTGCTGGTGCCACAACACTGTAAGCCCTGACAGTTACTCTTGGTGGGTGCAGCAATGGGCCCTGCTGTGAATTATTAGATCAAGAATTGTAATTGCATGCCCCTGTTGAACAGGGGCTGAAAAATTGGGCTTTTCGTGGTGGTGGTGGTGGTGGTGGTGTTGCCACAACACTGTAAGCCCTCAGAGTTACTCTTGGTGGGTGCAGGAATGGGCCCTGCTGTGAATTATTAGATCAAGAATTGTAATTACATGCCCCTTTTGAACAGGGGCTGAAAAATTGGGCCTTTCGTGGTGGTGGTGGTGGTGGCGTTGCCACAACACTGTAAGCCCTCAGACTTACTCTTGGTGGGTGCAGGAATGGGCCCTGCTGTGAATTATTACATCAAGAATTGTAATTGCATGCCCCTGTTGAACAGGGGCTGAAAAATTGGGCCTTAGGCACTGGTGGCACAACACTACAACCCCTCACAGATACTGTACTTGGAGCACAGCAATGAGCCCTGTTGCAAAGTATTGCTTCAAAAATTGTAATGACACGCCCCTGTTAAACAGGGGCTGAAAAATTGGGCCTTAGGCACTGGTGGCACAACACTACAACCCCTCACAGATACTGTACTTGGAGCACAGCAATGAGCCCTATGGCAAATTATTGCTAAAAAAATTGTAAGTACACGCCCCTGTAAAACAGGGGCTGAAAAATTGGGCCTTAGCCACTGGTGGCGGCACCCATAAACAAAAATGATCTTCCAAGCTATCATCATCAATCGTATCATTGAGGACTCGGAGGAGGAGGATAGCCAGTCAACATAACAGCACAGGCACTCAGCATCAGCATCAGTCTTGAAGGGACGTGACATGTTAAAATCAATTAGTCTGTTATATCAGCATCAGGTGTGTGGTAGCTGGTGGTGATCCAAGACTGGTTCATCTTGATGAAAGTCAGTCGATCAACCGAGTCGGTGGACAGGCGCACCCTGTGATCCGTGACAAATCCTCCAGCAGCACTGAATGTGCGTTCCGAAAGAACGCTGGATGCAGGACAGGCCAGTAGCTCAATTGCATACTGTGCAAGCTCTGGCCAGTGATCCATCCTCAAGACCCAGTAAGCCAGAGGATTTTCGGTGGGGAAGGTGTCCAAGTCTGACCTTGCCCCTAGATATTCCTGCACCATGTTTATCAGACGCTGGCGATGGTTGCTGGAACCAATCATACTTTGGGGCTGCGGACTAAAGAATTGTCTGAACGCATCGGTCAGACGGCCACCTTCCCCACCGCTCCTTCTTTGACTGGCCGAAGCCTCAGCAACTCGTTGTCCTGGACCAGGAGTTTGTAACCTCCCAGTCTCTGGGAACACGTTGCACAGACCTTTCTGCAAGGCCTCCCGGAGTTGTCTCATCCTCTGCTCCCTCTGCGACGGTAACATAAGGTCCGCAACCTTACCCTTGTACCGTGGATCAAGGAGAGTGGCCAGCCAGTAATGGTCCCTCTCCTTGATCCGAAGAATACGAGGATCCTTCCGCAGACTTTGCAGGATCAGGGCGGGTACCTGCCCAAGAACCACTGCACCACCAGGTTAAGGACGTGAGCCACACAGGGCACATGGGTCAGTTGTCCCTGTCGGAGGGCGGAGAGGAGGTTGGTGCCATTGTCGCAAACCACCATTCCTGGCTTAAGCTGGCGTGGCGTCAACCACCTCTCGGCCTGGCCCTGCAGAGCAGACAGGACCTCTGCCCCAGTGTGGCTTCTGTCCCCCAAACACACCAGCGCAAGCACGGCATGGCATCTTTTTGCCTGCGTACTTGCGTAGCCCCGTGAACGGCTACGGAGCACCGCTGGTTCATAGGACAAACCACAGGAAGAGGCCATGGAGGAAGAAGAAGAGGAGGGGGTGGAGGAGAGAGGTGTGTCACAACCAGTAGTAGCATTTTGGAGGCGTGGCGGTGGGACAACCTCCAACACTACTGCACCTTGTCCTGCATCCTTCCCAGCTGCCAAAAGAGTGACCCAATGGGCCGTGAAAGAAAGGTAACGTCCCTGTCCATGCCTGCTGGACCATGAGTCAGCGGTAATATGCACCTTACCGCTGACCGCCCTGTCCAGCGAGGCCAAGACATTGCCTTCCACATGCCGGTAGAGAGCCGGAATAGCCTTCCGTGAGAAAAAGTGGCGTTTGGGAACCTGCCACTGAGGAACCGCACATTGCACAAACTCACGGAAGGGGGCCGAGTCTACCAACTGAAAAGGCAGCAGTTGAAGCGCTAGCAATTTAGCCAAGCTAGCATTCAACCGCTGGGCATGTGGATGGCTGGGAGTGAACTTCTTTCGACGGTCCAGCAGCTGGGGCAGGGAAATTTGCCTGCTAGAATCGGACGTCGGTGTACTGCTAGCAGAGTGGCCGCAAGTACTTGGCTGTGACACGCCTAATTCTACACCTTCATTCCTCTCAGTGCATGTTTCAGAGAGGACTGAAGTTATAGTGGGGTTGGAGATCCCAGCTGATGCGGTGCAAGGAGAGGTCCGCTTTGTTCTTTGGTGTGGGTCTTTGAGGTAGGCTTGCCAACGAGCTGCATGGCAGGTCAACATATGTCTGGTCAGGCATGTGGTACCCAAGCGGCTGATGTTTTGGCCACGCGATATACGCTTGAGACATATGTTGCAAACAGCAGCTGTGCGATCTGATGCACTAGCCTCAAAAAAGGCCCACACCAAGGAACTTTTTGAATGACGGGCAGAGGCAGCGCCCTGCACAGGCGGAGCTCTGCGGTGTGATTCCGTCGGTGTACTGCCCTTACGCTGGCCACCAAAGGGCATCCTGTCTCGTTGGAGATGTGCCTCCTCCTCATCCTCCTCCTCCTCTCTCCTATTAGGCACCCACGTGGAGTCAGTGACCTGATCATCCCCTCCCTCCTCATCACTGGAGCCAATCTGGCAGTATGCTGCAGCTGCTGGAACATGACTGCCAGATTGGTGTCCTTCTTGAGCATCCCCTCTGTCTGCTCTCACCCTACTGCCTTCCTGTACCTGGGTTTCATCATCAGACCCTTCGAAACGCTGGGCATCCTCCTGGAGCATGTACCCAACACTGTGCTCAAACAGTTCGGGGGACTCCTCAGGAGGAGGACATGGTGGGTCTAGGGAAGGTGTGACTGATGATGAGTCTGACATTGATACCAGGGAAGAGGACGCTTTGGCAGCTGCTTTGCCAGTACCCTGAGCCTGGGTGAGAGAGGATGAGGAGGAGGAGGAGGGCTTGGTTATCCACTCTACCAAGTCTTCGGCATGATGTGGCTCAACATGTCCAGCTGCCGAAAAGAAGGACAAGCGTGTCCCATGGCCATGTGCTGATGACAATGCACCGCGTCTACGACCAGCACTGTTGCCCCCAGACACAGAGCCTGCTTGCCCTCTTTTATTGCCTCCTGACTGTCTGCCTCTCCTTGTTTGCCTTCCAGACATTCTAATAGATGGCCTGCAGGGAGATGGGAAAAAAGCAATAAGGGCTACCTTCAGGTGTCCTTCTCTGTCCCTTGAAACAAGGACTTGCACAGTGAAAGAAACTGACACTCTCCCTACCTACAGTTTTCTGTCCCTAGAAAAAAATGTTTTTTTTAAGCACAATATAGCACAAGGAGAATTCACTCACTGTCCTTCCAGGTCCCTGGAAACAAGGACTTGCACAGTGAAAGAAACTGACACTCTCCCTACCTACAGTTTTCTGTCCCTAGAAAAAAATGTTTTTTTTAAGCACAATATAGCACAAGGAGAATTCACTCACTGTCCTTCCAGGTCCCTGGAAACAAGGACTTGCACAGTGAAAGAAACTGACACTCTCCCTACCTACAGTTTTCTGTCCCTAGAAAAAATGTTTTTTTTAAGCACAATATAGCACAAGGAGAATTCACTCACTGTCCTTCCAGGTCCCTGGAAACAAGGACTTGCACAGTGAAAGAAACTGACACTCTCCCTACCTACAGTTTTCTGTCCCTAGAAAAAATGTTTTTTTTAAGCACAATATAGCACAAGGAGAATTCACTCACTGTCCTTCCAGGTCCCTGGAAACAAGGACTTGCACAGTGAAAGAAACTGACACTCTCCCTACCTACAGTTTTCTGTCCCTAGAAAAAATGTTTTTTTTAAGCACAATATAGCACAAGGAGAATTCACTCACTGCCCTTCCAGGTCCCTGGAAACAAGGACTTGCACAGTGAAAGAAACTGACACTCTCCCTACCTACAGTTTTCTGTCCCTAGAAAAAATGTTTTTTTAAGCACAATATAGCACAAGGAGAATTCACTCACTGTCCTTCCAGGTCCCTGGAAACAAGGACTTGCACAGTGAAAGAAACTGACACTCTCCCTACCTACAGTTTTCTGTCCCTAGAAAAAATGTTTTTTTTAAGCACAATATAGCACAAGGAGAATTCACTCACTGTCCTTCCAGGTCCCTGGAAACAAGGACTTGCACAGTGAAAGAAACTGACACTCTCCCTACCTACAGTTTTCTGTCCCTAGAAAAAATGTTTTTTTTAAGCACAATATAGCACAAGGAGAATTCACTCACTGTCCTTCCAGGTCCCTGGAAACAAGGACTTGCACAGTGAAAGAAACTGACACTCTCCCTACCTACAGTTTTCTGTCCCTAGAAAAAATGTTTTTTTTAAGCACAATATAGCACAAGGAGAATTCACTCACTGTCCTTCCAGGTCCCTGGAAACAAGGACTTGCACAGTGAAAGAAACTGACACTCTCCCTACCTACAGTTTTCTGTCCCTAGAAAAAATGTTTTTTTTAAGCACAATATAGCACAAGGAGAATTCACTCACTGTCCTTCCAGGTCCCTAGAAACAAGGACTTGCACAGTGAAAGAAACTGACACTCTCCCTACCTACAGTTTTCTGTCCCTAGAAAAAATGTTTTTTTTAAGCACAATATAGCACAAGGAGAATTCACTCACTGTCCTTCCAGGTCCCTGGAAACAAGGACTTGCACAGTGAAAGAAACTGACACTCTCCCTACCTACAGTTTTCTGTCCCTAGAAAAAATGTTTTTTTTAAGCACAATATAGCACAAGGAGAATTCACTCACTGTCCTTCCAGGTCCCTAGAAACAAGGACTTGCACAGTGAAAGAAACTGACACTCTCCCTACCTACAGTTTTCTGTCCCTAGAAAAAATGTTTTTTTTAAGCACACTATAGCACAAGCACAAAACACACTGACACTCTCCCTACCTATCCTTCTCTTTCCCTAAACTAAAGGAATCCAGGTTAAGCAAGAAAGAAATAAAAGTCACTGTCCCTGCCTATGCTGCTCTATCCCTGCTCCGGAACACACTACACTAGGCCGCCGTGCTGGCGGCCTTTTATAGTGTGGGGCGTGTACTAAACACCCTCAGCAATAATTGGCCACAGGCATCCTGCCTGTGGCCAATCATTGCTCTCCTCGCTGCCGGCGCTGTGATTGGCCAAGCATGCGGGGTCACAGTGCATGCTTGGCCAATCACAGCGCCTGGATGACACTGCGATGGCGTAGTGCATTGTGGGCCGTTCGCGTCACTCGAATTTGGCGCGAACGGCCCAAATCGTTCGATCTTCGTCGAACGATCGAACAGCCGATGTTCGAGTCGAACGTATGTTCGACTCGAACACGAAGCTCATCCCTAACCTCCGGGTGTGAACAAGCCCTCACACCGGTATGCCCCAAGATTGTGCACAATTCTAAAGGGTGACTTGACTGTAAAAAGGTTGAAAAACATTGGGTTAGTGCTTCAGAGATAATCGGGGTTAGTGGAATCAGACTGAACCTGTGTTTTCTCAATACAGGGAAAAGCGACAGATTCACTATAATACCAGCCCCACCAGCTACACATACTCCCCTTTGCTTCCCTGTACCTACTTTAGGCCACTGTTAGTGGACGGTAAGCTAGGGTTGCCATCTGTCTGGGATTCACCTGGACAGCCCAGGTATTGAATCATGTTACCAGGTTTCAGGCAGGCTGAAACCCGGACACATTATTCAGACCGGACTGTGGTTCCCCCAGTAACCAAGATAGTCACACACAAATTTGTTGCTGTTTGGGAGCTGCGGGCAGCTGTCTTGAGGCAGGTTTGGCGTCACTGGGGGGCAGGGCGATAATGTCATCAAAAGCAATTTGGCCACACCCATTGTTTGCTGCGGCACGCTATGTGCACCGCATTACTACTCTCCTTGGGTCACCCAAAGGTGTCCCAGGCCGCTCAAGTGTTCGGGTTTGGCTTGAAGAAAAGGTGGCAACCCTAGGGTAAGCCCTGTGTAAGACCAAAGTAACAACATGGCTGAAAACTCCCACCTCAATGTGACAGCCCTGGTGCTTGGTGCTTGGTGATTGGCCACACAGGTGAGTGAGTCACATGCTACCCCATACCTGGAAGTACTATGTATTTGTCTTCGTTTCTGGTTGTCAAATGGAACAGCAGGGGAGCAAAAAAGAGGGTAAGTATAGTCTGCTTGTGTGGCTGTCAAGCCTACCTGTCACTTTGCTCTGCTTTGGAAAGCAAAGGTGCACGTTAAATAGATATGAACACTAAATCTTTTAAAAATAATTTGATGAAACAATTGTTTTTTAACCACTTGATCTCCTGAAGATTTACCCCCCTTAATGACCAGGCCATTTTTTGCGATACAGCACTGCGTTAATTTAACTGTCAATTGTGCGGTCATGCAACATTGTACCACAACAAAATTTAGGTCCCCTTTTTTCCCACAAATATAGCTTTTTTTTGATGGTATTGTATCACCACTGTGTTTTTTATTTTTTGCGCTAGAAAAAAAATAGACAGACAATTTGAAAAAATAAAAAAAAACATATTTTTTACTTTCTGTTATAAAATGTAACCAATAAAATGTAAAAGAATGAATTTCTTGATGCATTTAGGCCAATATGTATTCTGCTATATGTTTTTGGTATACAAAAAAAATCACATTAAGCGAATATTAATTGGTTTATACAAAAGTTATAGCATCTACAAACTATGAGATTTACAGTATACTGGAATTTTTATTAATTTTTTTACTAGTAATGGTGGCTATCAGCACCTTATAGAGGGACTGTGATATTGCGGCAAACATTCGGACACTAACTGACACTTTTGACACTTTTTGGGAACCAGTGACACTAACACAGTGAGGAATGCTAAAAATATGCACTGTTACTATACTAATGACACTGGCTGGGAAGGGGTTAACATCTAGGGGAATAAAAGGGTTAAATATGTGCCTAGCCAGTGTTTTGGTGTACTTTGTTAGGTGCTTTTACTAGGGGACGTAATAAATTTTATTGCCTGCTTTGCGGGTGAAAGAAAATCTATTACTTCCCTGCTGACATGACAGGGCTCTGCCTTGTTTACATAGGCAGGGCTCTGTCCTGTGTAAATCCACTGGCCGGCACCCGCTGATCAACATTTGCTGTGTTTAAATACAGCACAGCTGGGTCGCCGGTGGCGCATGCGCCCCCTACCTAGAAGTGTCCGGTGCCACCTTGCCGCCGTATATGTATGTTATACGATCGGCAAGTGGTTAATAAAATATTGCTTTCCCCCTGTAGAACATGCCTGAATGTGTTGAAATTGCCTCTTGTAGTCTCTATGGGGAAGTCATGCTACAGGGTGAAAACACAGGAGCACAAGTGGGAGACAGGAACAGAGCGTTGTCACCCTATAACAGGAAGCACCTGAAAAACATTCATGACAGAATCACTAGGTGATATTTAAAGAAAAACTGCTGGTTTAACCGCCCACCGTCAAATGATGGAGGGACGGTGCTGCTCTCGTCCTGGGAGAACGTCACATGGGGGCATGCAGCGCGGCGATCGTGGCTGCGCCGTGTTGCTAGGACATGGCATGACCTCTTTAACAATGTGATTGGCTGTGTCCAATCAAAGCCGGTCACATGTAAATACAGAAGTCTATCCTCGCCTCACACTGACTGAGTGTGTGGCGAGGAGTGCCGATCAGCGGCATCTCCTCGCAAAGGAGACCTGAGCAGGTAATCAGGGCACTGATCATCAGTGCCCTGATTACAGGAAAGCCCCAGCAGTGCCACCAATCAGTGTCTATCAGTGTCACCAATCAGATTGGTGGCACTGTCATAAGTGCCACCAATCAGTGCCCATAAGTGATGCCAGTCAGTGCCTCCCATCAGTGCCCATTAGTGATGCCAGTCAGTGCCTCCCATCAGTGCCTGCTTAACAGTGCTGCCCATAAATGCCCATCAGTGCTGCCTATCAGTGCCCATCAGCACCGCCCATCAGTGTTGCCTATCCGTGCTGCCTATCATTGCCCACCAGTACTGCCCATAAGTGCCACACCACTGCCACCTATCACCTATCAGTGCCCACCAGTGCCCCCTATCAGTGCCCACCAGTGTCTGCTCATCAGTGCTGCCCATCAATGCCCATTAGTGCCTCCCTTTAGTGCCCATCAGTGCCGCTCATCAGCACCACTCATCAGTGCTGCCTATCCGTGCCGCCTATCACTGCCCACCAGTTCTGCCCATCAGTGCCCAGCACTGCTGCCTATTCATGCCCACCAATGCCACCTATCAGTGCCCCCCAGTGCTGCATATCAGTGCCACTTATCAGTTTCCATCAGTGCAACATATTAGTGCCTCCTCATCAGTGCCCCCTAATCAGTGCCAATAAGTGCCTCCTCATCAGTGCCCATAAGTGCCACCTCATCAGTGGCCATCAGTGCAGCCTATCAGTGCCCATCAGTGCAGCATCATCAGCGCACATCAGTGACTGAGAAAAAGCAGTATTTAGGTGGTTAAAGATATAGAAAATTACTTTTGAAACATCATTACCATGTTAGAGCCTATATGCGACTATAGCAATTGGCGTACATATACTATAATATTCTCATATCATGAGAATGTAGATATTTCACCACATATAGTTTATTATTATTTATTAATAGTGGTGAAAAATCTACATTCTCATGATATGAGAATATTATAGTATATGTAAGCATCATTTATTTCAGAATAAATTACGCTTACCATCCCCTCTGAGAATTGTGAGTACTATATGTTACAGATGAGTGTGTGATCATTGCAATTGTCATTCTGAATGGGAGATAAACCTGATCTCAGAAGGGAAGTGTGACGGTGCTGATGTCTGCTGTATGTGTGTGAAAGCAGATGTAGAGGTGTATATCTGTATATCACATCTGTGCTGATCACAATACTTTACATCGCAACGGTGCACATGTTACAAATCCTTCACGGGGAAGTTTGGTGACCTGAATAAAAATCTTAGATAACTAGTGTAGATAAAATACAAAAGAAATGAAAAGCTGAGAGTAGAGGTAATTTCTCAGTTGTCACAATTAACTGAGATAAAACAAAACAGATTAGATAAAAAATATATATATATAAAATAAAAATACATTACATTATGCTATACATGGCAGTCATGTGTGACAAATCAAGGAGGTTTAATTTAGTCAGCCCAAGAATATAAGTTACAATTTTGCTTTATTTCTCAATAATACATACAGACTATCAATACAGAAATAATATCGATTAACTACATCAATCTTGTAGTCACTAACATAGTTTTAAAGAAAAGGCAATAGTTATTACCTATATTTTAATGCAGTTGTTAACAACACTGTCTAGCATTACTGATAATGTAACAGATTTCCCCATACTGTATTGGGACACATAACAAACAATGACAAAGTTTTGTTAAAGAATAAAAAAAAAAGATTTTTAACCTTTCATTTTTGCTACAATTCTGGATTTTATCTTTGGTAATGATGCATTTAAAGTATACCTCAAGGCAAGTTTATTTTTATTTTTTTCAGTTTTGGATACAGTAGAGAGAGATTAGAACACATGTGTCAAACACAAGGTCCGCAGGCCGAATCTGGCCCTCCAGGCAATTTCATGTGTCCCTCGCACCTCTCCTAAAGCTGCAGCACCCCATAGGACAGAACTTCTCTGATAGACCCTGTGCTTTTCTGTGCAGCCATGCAGAGGCTTGGCACATCACCACCTCGTTTCCGTCTTCCCTGGTCTCAGCAGCTGACTCCTGTCCTCCGCTGGTCCTCCTTCAGACCCTGCACTTTCTGCTTCCCAGTTCCACCCTCAGCTTCTTCCCAGCAGCAGCACGTGGTAATGCAAGGGCGGGTGGTTGACTCTTGACTTCTGACCATGTGGGCTTGCTCTGTACATCTAGTTTTACAGATACAACCAGCCCTTTGCGGGTAACCATAATGCTGATGAAATCAAGTTTGACACCCCTGGATTAGAACAACTGCCAGGTTTTTATTGCTATCTGTGTCCCCATGAAGCTGGCCATACATTATACAATTTTCATATTCAATTTCCTTTAGATTTATCTTCAACTATTTAGTGAAAGGGCCTGTCTGATTGCATACAAACTGAAAGTGTTTAGGTTTGACTTCATATTATATGGTTTTGGTAAATCTAAAGAAAAATTGTACAAGGACATTGTATCATGTATGGGCAGACTTAGGAAGTTTCATCCTCTCTATTTACCCTGTTTGCCATTATCACAGAGAAAGTAAATCCCAAGTTTTGGGTTGTCACCAGAACAGGAATACAGGGGAAAGCTTCTAATGAGGACACTAGTTCTGGTGACTCTAGGGACAACCAGGGATTTCCTCGCTTTGAAGGGATTTTCTCTCATTTACTGTCTTGGCTATGGGACAGGAAGTGAAGAGAAACTTCCCCAATAGGACACAGATGACAGGGGTTATAACCCTCCCTTATTCTATTAAAAATAAAAAATAAAGTTTTGCCTATAGTTCTGTTTTAAGGTAAAACGTGAAAAAAAAACCATTCATTACCAAATCATGTATGTACATTACAAAAATGTTTGTAAACATCACTGCAGATTCTCACCTGTTTCTGTTCTGGAGGTTCGGTTTAAGCCTTGCTATTCCCATTATCAGACCGTCTGTTAGTAGAAAGCGGTGGCGTAGCGTGGGTTGTCAGCGCCCAGGGCAAGGCAAGGTATTTTCACCCCCCCCCCCAATCCCCCTAAAGCTAACTTACTTACAGCAGAGCGGCCAGCCAATAACCCCATTATTACATCAGGGTTATAGGCTGGCCGGAAAGAATGGCAAGAAAAACCTCTTATAGGGGGAAACTCATTATTATGCCGATTGCCCTCTCACCAATTTTTCCAAATCCCCTGCCCCATACAGCCTTAACCTCCTCACAAATCCCCCCCCCCCCCCACACACACACACACACAGGTCTCTCTCACCTCTTCAAAGGAGCCTTACTTAATGCTCTGGTAGATGTTTCCCCAACTTATCAGAACAGTACAAAGTCGGGAGAACAGAGCTGAGGAGGGAAGAGTGTTGTAACACTTCATTCGGCTCTGTGGTACACAGATCGGACAAGCGGGGTGAGGACCGGAACGACCCCCCAAAGCACCATAGGAAACAAAAAAAAATGCAGGAAGTTGTGGCTTCGGGATCAGGTCACGCACCAACATATGTCCCTGCCACGCACATGCCCTGAGTGGCTGGTGATAGCACACAGAAGTCGGTAGAAGAAGTGATTAGTGCAAAAATTACCTCCACCACCTTCTAAATTTTATTACAAGTTGGAGAGGACAGTGCTAGTCAGAGGTGGTGGAATGGAGTTCTACCACGTTCCAGCTGAAAAAAAGCCCTGGCTGTAACCAAGTACATGGTCGGCTGGGGCATTGGACTCAGCACACTCAGGATGGCGCAGGACTAAACCCCTCTAAATGTTGCGCCCCCCCCCCCCACACACACACACACGCTAAACCAGTGGTAGGAAGGTGTACTTTTACTATAATAGCATGATCAGCCCCCAATGCTTTAATAGAAAAAACTGTAGCCCCGAATTTATTTACACATGCATAGCCTAAAAGTGCCTCAATTAACATAAAAATCCTATTGCAAAACATGACTGTAATTTGATGCCTGCTCTCAGCAGATCAGTGGCGGATTACCAAGAAGGCAAAGTACGCCGTTTAAGGGCCCCCGAGACAATGGACCTAAGTAATAATTATTTGATCTTGAAAGAAAATTACAATGAAGCTTTCTTAAACTGTTTACAAACTATAGAAAAAATAAATCAACTCAAAGAAAGGAAAATTTTGCAATAAAGACTCAATAGAGAAAATACTGTGTTAATGTTATGTACCCAATAACAACGTACATAAAGCATAGTCACCAGGTTCACATTACAGTTTGTCTCTTAAAAGCTCATCTATATTTAGCTGTCAGTTTGTAAAAAAAATTGATGCAACCCACATACATGTAATGTACAGTAGTGATGGTCATCTCCATCTAGTGGCCAACGTGCACACTACTTCGTTTAATGTTATCCTACTGGAGCTTGTGCACCTTCAGAAGCCTGCGAGGGGGGGCCCCAAGGTTTCGACTGCTTGAGGTCCTCCACAAAAATTTTTGCTTTTTTTCACCTCCACAAAGTTTAACCACTTAACAACCACCTGCCGACAAATAACGTCGACAAGGTGGTTGCTTAACTCTGGGAGGACGTTATATAACGTCCTCCCAAAATCGCGCTCCCGCGCGCCCCCTGGGGCGCGCACACGGGAAACTCCGTGACCGCCGGGTCCAGAGGACCCGGCGGATCACGAATCGCGGTAAATCGCCGCTGATAGCGGCCGTTTACCACGTGATCGCTCCGTCAAATGACGGAGCAATCACTTGTAAACAGACCGGCGTCATTTGATGACGCCGGTTCCTCCCTCCCCTCTCTGTACCGATCGGTACAGTGTGAGAGGGGAGGGGGAGGGAGCGGATGGCAGCAGCAGCACTGTGGGCTGGATCTGTGACAATTGCATCCATCCCTGCTCAGCCATCCCTGTGCTATACCCTGCCAATACTCTGCAATACACCCTGCCAATACTCTGCAAAATACCCTGCCAATACTCTGCAATACCCTGGTGCAATACTCTGCAATACCCTGGTGCAATACTCTGCAATACCCTGGTGCAATACTCTGCAATACCCTGCGAAATACTCTGCAATACCCTGCGAAATACTCTGCAATACCCTGCGAAATACTCTGCAATACCCTGCGAAATACTCTGCAATACCCTGCTGCAATACTCTGCAATACCCTGCTGCAATACTCTGCAATACCCTGGTGCAATACTCTGCAATACCCTGGTGCAATACTCTGCAATACCCTGCTGCAATACTCTGCAATACCCTGGTGCAATACTCTGCAATACCCTGGTGCAATACTCTGCAATACCCTGCGCAATACTCTGCAATACCCTGCACAATACTCTGCAATACCCTGCACAATACTCTGCAATACCCTGCACAATACTCTGCAATACCCTGCAAAATACTCTGCAATACCCTGCAAAATACTCTGCAATACCCTGCGCAATACCCTGCACAATACTCTGCAATACCCTGCACAATACTCTGCAATACCCTGCACAATACTCTGCAATACCCTGCACAATACTCTGCAATACCCTGCACAATACTCTGCAATACCCGCCACAATACTCTGCAATACCCGCCACAATACTCTGCAATACCCTCCACAATACTCTGCAATACCCTCCACAATACTCTGCAATACCCTCCACAATACCCTGTGCAATACCCTCCACAATACCCTGTGCAATACCCGTGCAATACCCTGCCATACACCGCAATACCCTGCCATAGTCCGCAATACTCCGCAATGCCCTGCAATACTCCGCAATGCCCGGCAATACTCCGCAATGCCCGGCAATACTCCGCAATGCCCGGCAATACTCCGCAATGCCCGGCAATACTCCGCAATAACCACTTCCCGCCCTCCGGCCGTCATATGACGTCCTTGACTTTGTGCGGGGATATCTGAATGATGGGAGCAGCTACAGGCATCATTCAGATATTAGCTTTTTCAGCCGGCGATTCCCTACACCATAAGAACAATCATAGCGGCTGTTCCGCCGCTTGATCATTCTTACGGGAGGCGAGAGGGGATGTGTCCCCCCCCGCCGCCCTCCGGTGCTTCTACCGACTCACCGCTACGATCAAAGCCAGGATTGTTGGGTTTTTTTTGTATTTTTTTCAGGCTTCCCAGCCTAGAGGTGAGATGTGGGGTCTTATTGACACCCCCCCCCCATATCTCACTGTAAAGAGGACCTGTCATGCCATATTCCTATTACAAGGGATGTTTACGTTCCTTGTAATAGGTATAAAAGTGATCAAAAAAATGTTTAGGGCGGAAAAACATGTCAAACTAAAATAAATAAAGTAAAATGAAGAATAAAATATATATATTTTTTTAAAGCGCCCCTGTCCCCGTGAGCTCGCATACAGAAGCGAACGCATACGTAAGTCCCGCCCACATATGAAAACGGTTTTCAAACCACACATGTGAGGTATCTCTGTGAACGTTAGAGCGAGAGCAATCATTTTGGCCCTAGACCTCCTCTGTAACTCAAAACATGTAACCAGTAAAAATATTTAAAGCGTTGCCTATGGGGATTTTTTAAGTAGCGAAGTTTGGCGCCATTCCACGAGTGTGTGCAATTTTTAAGGGCGACATGTTAGGTATCTATTTACTCGGCGTAACTTCATCTTTCACATTATGCAAAAACATTGGGCTAACTTTATTGTTTTTTTTTTTTTTTTAAGCACAAAACATTTTTTTTCCGTAAAAAACGTGTTAAAAAAATTGCTGCGCAAATATCGTGCGAGATAAAAAGTTGCAACAGCCACCATTATATTCTCTAAGGTCTTTGCTAAAAAAACATATATAATGTTTTGGGGTTCTATGTAATTTTCTAGCAAATAAATGATGATTTTTACATGTAGGAGAGAAATGTCAGAATTGGCCTTGGTGCTCCAGAACGCCTGAAGGTGCTCCCTGCATGTTGGGCCTCTGTATGTGGCCACGCTGTGTAAAAGTCTCACACATGTGGTATCGCCATACTCGGGAGTAATAGCAGAATGTGTTTTGGGGTGTAATTTGTGGAATGCATATGCTGTGTGTGAGAAATAACCTGCTAATATGACAATTTTGTGGAAAAAAAAAAGAGAAAAAAAAAATCTTGATTTTGCAAAGAATTGTGGGAAAAAATGACAACTTCAAAAAACTCACAATGCCTCTTTCTGAATACCTTGGAATGTCTTCTTTCCAAAAAGGGGTCATTTGGGGGGTATTTGTACTTTTCTGGCATGTTAGGGTCTCAAGAATTGAGATAGGCCGTCAGTACTTCAGGTGTGATCAATTTTCAGATATTGGCACCATAGCTTGTGGACTCTATAACTTTCACAAAGACCAAATAATATCCACCAATTTGTACTTATTTTTACCAAAGATATGTAGCAGTATAAATTTTGGCCAAAATTTATGAAGAAAAAATAGTAATTTGCAAAATTTTATAACAGAAACGAAAAAAAAATCATTTTTTTACAAAATTTTCAGTCTTTTTTCTCTTATAGCGCAAAAAATAAAAAACCCAACAGTGATTAAATACCACCAAAAGAAAGCTCTATTTGTGTGAAAAAAAGGACAAAAATTTCATATGGGTACAGTGTTGTATGACTGAGTAATTGTCATTCAAAATGTGAGAGCACCGAAAGCTGAAAATTGGTCTGGTTATTAAGGGGGTTTAAGTGCCCAGTGGTCAAGTGGTTAATCTGACACTGCAGCAGACATTGCTCTTTTTTACTGTTTTTTATTTTTGCCATCTTAAAGGATAAGTGTGCTTAAAAAAGAAAAAAAAAAAAAACACCAACTCTGTTCAACACCCACCCTCACAGCTTCTGGAAAAATAAACAGAAAAGGATGGCACTTTCAAATGCTGGGAAATGCTTGCAACTCACCAGTGCCGGGACAAGGTCATCAAGCGCCCAGGGCAAAGATGCCAAGCTGCGCCCCCCTTTCCTTTAGGGTTAGGGTCTGGGTGCCCCCCCCATCCCTGCAATAAACCATTGCGCCAGGGGCAGCCGCCCCTCCTGCCCACCCCTTGTCCCGGCCCTGCAACTCACACTGTATCCCATTCAAGCTAACTTGTTATAATGCACAGCACATGCGCAAATTCACAACGGTTCCCTGAATTGCCATAATTCTCTATGGTTAGCCCCCCTATAATTCATAGCTGATGTGTTAACTTTTATGGTTTTGATTTAGCTAGGACAACACTGAACCTGTGAAGATCATAATGAAAGAATTTCTAACAGATATCCTATTATATGGCTTTCTATTATAAGCATTGATAGTAACCCCACTACTAAGCAATATGACATTCAAAAGCAAGAACTAATACATTTGCATAGTAATCCCTTTGACATCAAGGTGTGCATTTTATCCAAAATAGTTTTTCACTTATTATTGCTGGCAGGATAAACCATTACATGGCCAGATAGATAATCCCCATAGCAATCTCTTGGTCTACTAGGACTAACAGTATACCTTTATTGAAGATTATTGTAGATTGAAGAAACACATCTTGGTTTCTTTTTCAGTTTTTAGTTTTTTTAATCATTTGAATGAAAATATGCTTAACCAAAAACATGTCAATAACCTCATGGTGTTTCTGTAGTAAACAGGCCTTTCAGTACTACTGCAGGTATTTAAAGCATAATATACATGCTGTCATTCATTGTGAAGTTCATATTTCTAAAGCAAGCATCAGATACGTTTTGAACAAGTGGTGCAGGCGTAGTCATGGAAGTGTCCATTGGTTCCTTAGACAAACACTGGTTGTCCAAGATCTCAGCCACATCATCTTTAAGCAATGTCGACATTTGGTCTCCATCTTGCTCCTCCGAGACTGACTCTATTTTTTCAAGCTCTGCATTATTATTTCTTGATGCTTTCATCCATTCCTAGATAAATATATAGATGTATGGAAATGGATAAACAAATTGACTGATTACACAAATGATTTAAGATACCACATTGTCATATCTGTAAATTTCACAGTGACCGTATTGCTATCCAAAAAGTAAGGACCAAAAAGACCCTGCAAAAGAAGATTTGTGCTAATCCAATCTTCACTCACTTGCAGAACTGCAGCTGCTCTCCAACACCTTCAGTTATATCAGGGATGGGTACAGGGAAGTGGAGGGAAGTCTCCTGGTGTTCCTTGGCATATGCACCCAACTTCTGCTAGGGAGTATTATTTCTCCATGTAGCCCTCCCTGTGGGGCTCACCTTTTTCCTCCCCAGGTCTCTTTGGTGCTAATGGCTCTAACCTTTTGTCTCTGTGCCTTTTTTCCAATATGAGCAGGATAGCTCAGATGTGCTTATACCTGGAGGAGAGCTTTACCATACATACCTAGTTTTATACACAGTCATCTGAGGGACAGGTAAAAATAAATAAATGCGCTACCCAAAAACACATAAATAATAACAACCCTACAGAGGGAGGTGAAGCAGCTGTACTGGAATGTGACAAATTCAAACAAAATAGAAGGTAATGGTGCAGCGCTACATGTAGACCAGTAAAAACTGGACTATATCTCAAATGTGACCATAAATAGAAACACACAAAAGGGGCAGGCTGGAAGCGCCCAACCCAATACACAAAATGTCCAATGTGTAAACCACTAAACAAAGTAATAAGTGTCCAAAAAGGTGAGTAAATAACATGGAATGGATAAAGAGATTCCGGCACAATTCTTCACGTGAATGATGACATACATGTGCGCTTACCAGAAACGTTGGACCTGAATGTCGTATGACAGCGGATCAATCGAGCTTAAGAGTATCCCCAACGACTGCTCCACAGGAACATCACCGAATCTCTGACGAGTGATGAGGTGTGCCAGCTGGGCAGTCGAATGTCCTCAATCCAGAATGAAACCGATGGATCCAATAATTCATCAGCCGCCAATAACCTCAAGGCTGAAGGTCTTACCAAAAGGTTGGTATTCTGGATCCTGGTACCCCACCGGACAATGGGATACAATCAATCTTGAACAAATGAGTACCCCGACAAGGGTATTGCAAAAGGACCAACTGGAGAAAACTGAAAAAACTTTTCTTCACCGAATTCATGCAAAGAGAAGAAAAAAATAGGGAGCTCCAATGGTGTAGGTCATAAAGCAGTGGTGGAGCAGTCGTTGGGGATACTCTTAAGCTCGATTGATCCACTGTCGTACGACATTCGGGTCCAACGTTTCTACTAAGCGCACATGTATGTCATCATTCACGTGAAGAATTGTGTCGGGATCTTTTTATCCATTCCATGTTATTTACTCAACTTTTTGGACAATTATTACTTTGTTTAGTGGTTTACACATTGGACATTTTGTGTATTGGGTTGGTCGCTTCCAGCCTGCCCCTTTTGTGTGTTTCTATTTATGGTCATATTTGAGATATAGTCCAGTTTTTACTGGTCTACACGTAGCGCTGCACTATTACCTTCTATTTGAGGGACAGACAAGCCTGTTCCAAGTTGCATACTGTTTGTAATTAATTAAAAAGAATAAGATGATAAATATATTAATATGTTATTGGTTATAAATGTGATGTTTTTATTGTAACTTCAGTGTAATGTAACATTTCTGTACTTTAAATGAGATTAGTTAAAGATTATGTCAAATATGTAAATCGGTGACCACCAGTCAATTACATTTGTGATACAAAACCCAACTACATCCAGAGAATATTGGGTCCTGAGGAAGCATCCCTAATCTGCAAAACATGTAGACCCCATAACATATAGGACTATATTGTTGTGATGTTTGTGGACTATGGATTATGAGGTTCAAGTTATATGGTTTTAAACTTCTGAAGGACAATATATATCGTTGGGCGCCCCCAAAATGATACATTTTTCATGCATATTTGCGAGTTTCTTTGAGTGCCAGTAGGAAAGTCTCATTGTTTTTAGTTTGTTTGTTATTTAACACTTTCAGGTGTGTAGGATGTTATGTCCATCCACCAGCCACAATGTTGCTAAAGGACACAGTACAAATGTAACGGAGGGTAGGAGAAGCCATGGCAGGCAGTAGGAGGGTCTGCCAAATAGAATGTGTTACTTCTTCTGCAGGGAGCTTTTGCTTGGTTGTTTCTGTATCAACAGGGTCAATTTAAAGGGCATCAGAGAATTCAAGAAGGTAAAAGTGTAGGACTACAAGAGGAGAGCTCTTAGACAGATCATTAGTCAGATCATCTGACTTGACCTCTAACATTAGCATTTCCTGTACAATATAGGCATTTCATTTTAAAATGAAATGAAGATTTTAGTCAGAAAATGTCTCCTACCAAGACCAGGGATTGGTTTGCTCTCCTTTCTCCTGCTGTCTGCCGTCTCACTGTTGGGTACATTTTTTTTCACAGATTAAGCTCGAGAAAAGTACCCGAAGCAACTAAGCATTTTCCATATTGTGCTACTTTAGTTTAACTAAAATGAGTCCTCTTTGGTGTCTTAAGGTTGTTGGATTTTTTTCCCTGCTCTCTTTTTCCTAAAGGCATTGTACATTTCCAAATGTTTTTGTTGTTTAAACTATGTATAACCCTGGGTTCACACTAGTGCGATGCGGGAACCTGCGGAATTCCAGCTCCGGTTCCCACATCGCTCCTCTCCCGCAGACAGTTCACACTGCCTTGTGAGAACCGCTGTGGGTGTCATTAACAAAGTGCAAAAATCTTACCTTGTAATGATGGGCTCTAAGGTTGTGGTTTCAGCTAGATTCCATGTATTGCTTCAGCTAGCTGGTCCCTATGTACCAAGGGGACATGGTAACTTCCCATTTTGGTTCACACATCATCTAATGCATAATGTTGCATCACAAATGTGCTAATGTACTTAAACACATCATCTTAGCTGCTAGTGTGAGCTCTATGTGTGTCTGTGGGTGCTCTGCCTGCATCTGCATATGTCATATCTAACAATTGTGTAGTTATCACCTGAACAAGCACTAGACTGAAAGGCCTGGGGATCGCGGAATATATAGTTTACTCACAGAAAGTGTCAGGTCTCATACTACAGACACAGGTGATGCATTAACCTGTGCAGTACCTTACCGAATGCTGGCACAGGAATGTGAAGACTTACTAAACTATAGGCTGTGCGCACAGGGCAACAAAATGTCACCATCAAGTTGCATGATTTATGAATATCTTATGCTGGTGAAAAACACAAGACGCAGGTAGGAATATTTACCATGCCTTTAAATGAGAACAGTGAGGATCATTACCTCTGAACAAACCCCTATACCCTCAAAACCACCTGTAAGTGGCTCTGCATTTAAAGCAAAATACTTTATCCAAAAGGCTTATGTTTTTAGAGCAGGTAAGTATGACATGTTTTGTTATTTACATTTCTTTTTCACCTTTACAATCACTTTAACTGCAGCTGCCTATACAGTATCTCACAAAAGTGAGTACACCCCTCACATTTTTGTAAATATTTTATTATATCTTTGAGGAGTGAGGGCTGAACTCACTTTTGTGAGATACTGTAGCTTCTTTAGTATATTTCTGAATCCTTGTGACAGACTTATCTCTGTCCTATTGTTTATATCTCACATGCACAGTGCCAGATATTCATGCTATTGTATGTGTGTAGTTGTCAACTTCCAGTATATTAGTAGGTGAACCTGTTTATTGCAATATAGTTTATATGCAGCACCCGTTATTTTAGTTATATGCATATATACATATCCAGGGGCGTACCTAGAGCATTTGGCACCCGGGGCGGATCCTATATCTGGCAACCCCCCCCCCCCTCACGGTAAAATGTAAAAACACCCCACTGTGCCCCCTGCATCCTTCAAAATCTCTTTGTCACTACTGTGTACCCCCTCTCCACAACTGCACCTCTGGACCCCTTTACATTACACAGCCCCCTGCATCACTGCACCCCTTTTACATTACACAGCCCCCTGCATCACTGGACCTCTTTACATTACACAGCACTCTGCATCACTGGACCTCTTTACATTACACAGCACTCTGCATCACTGGACCCCTTTGCATTACACAGCACCATGCCTCACTGGACCCCTTTACATTACACAGCACCCTGCCTCACTGGACCCCTTTACATTACACAGCCCCCTGCATCACTGGACCCCTTTACATTACACAGCACCCTGCCTCACTGGACCCCTTTACATTACACAGCACCCTGCATCACTGGACCCCTTTACATTACACAGCACCCTGCATCACTGGACCCCTTTACATTACACAGCACCATGCACACCTTTACATTACACAGCACCCTGCATCACTGGACCCCCTTACATTACACAGTACTCTGCATCACTGGACCCCCTTACATTACACAGCACCCTGCATCACTGGACCCCTTTACATTACACAGCACCGTGCATCACTGGACCCCCTTACATTACACAGCAGCCTGCATCACTGGACCCCTTTACATTACACAGCACCCTGCATCACTGGACCCCCTTACATTACACAGCAGCCTGCATCACTGGACCCCTTTACATTACACAGCACCTTGCACCTAAGGACCTCTTTACATTACACAGCTCTTGTACCTCTGGACACCTTTACATTACACAGCATCCTGCATCTCAGGACCCCTTTACATTACACAGCATCCTGCACCTCTGGACCCCTTTACATTACACAGCACCCTGCATCACTGGACCCCTTCACATTACACAGCACCCTGCACCCCTTTACATTACACAGCACCCTGTACCACTGGACCCCTTTACATTACACAACACCCTGCACCACTGGACCCCTTTACATTACACAGCACCCAGCATCACTGGACCCCTTTACATTACATAGCACCCTGCACCTCTGCAGGCCTTTACATTACACAGCACCCTGCACTACTGGACCCCTTACATTACACTGTACCTCTGGACCCCTTTACATTACACTGCACCCTGCACCTCTGGACCCCTTTACATTACACAGCCCTTGTACCTCTGGACCCCTGTACATTACACTGCACCCCTTTACATTACACAGCCCCTCATCGCTCTAGACGCCTGTATGTTACACAGACACCCCCTAACAGTTCTGGACCCTCTGCATGTTACACAGACCCCCCCTACAGTGCAGACCCATCCCCCTACAGTGCAGACCCCTTCTACAGTGCAGACCCCCCTACAATACAGACCCCCCGTACAATACAGACCCCCCCCTACAACAGTGCAGACCCCCCTACCATACAGACCACCCCCTACAATACAGAGCAGACCCCCCTACAACAGTGCAGACACCCCCCTACCATACAGACCACCCCCTACAACAGTGCAGACACCCCCTCTACCATACAGACCCCCCTACAATACAGACCACCCCCTAAAATACAGAGCAGACCCCCCTACAACAGTGCAAACCCCCCCTACAACAGTGCAGACACCTTCCCTACCATACAGACCCCCCTACAACAGTGCAGACACCCCCCTACCATATAGACCCCCCTACAATACAGAGCAAACCCCCCCTACAACAGTGCAGACACCCCCTACCATACAGACCCCCCCTTCAGACCCGTAATGCACCTGGCTCAGATGATCAGCGTGTGCTGCACACACAGCACTTGTAGACTACACGGAGGAGGGGGAGGCGGCTTCACTCTCTCTCTGCTCGGCTGTGTGAGACAGTCACAGCCGAGACTTTTCAGAGCCGTGGCGCAGCCACAAGAGAAGAGGATCGTTGCGGCAGGGTCCCGGGTGTGCCAACGGGGTGTCACTCGGGTGCGGCTCGCGCACACCCCCCCCCACAAAGCCAGGCTCCCTGCTGTGTGTGTTACCTGCCGCTGCCTCCCTGTCACCGCGCTATGCCGCCCGCTGTCTCCGCTTCCTCTAAGGCCTCTTCAGTCGCGGGGGGGCACCGGCCTGACACCCCCCCCAGTGTGTGGCACCTGGTGCGGCTTGCCCCCCCCATGCCCCCTACTTAGTACGCCACTGTACATATCTCTTCTGGTCTGGAATTCTATAGCTAGTTTAAGCTTAGTGCTCAATAACCAGCATAGATTAGATCCAGGTTAGGCATCCCATGGCTGCATGTCAGATAGGTTGCTTCTGAGTTCTAGTGCCACAGTTCCTGCAGGTGTGAGGCTACATTCCAGGCTGGCTGGAGAACAGTTGGATAATTCCCCCGCAGGGCTGTTGATAGGGCATTACAGACAGCCCTGTTGTACCGGGCCTGGGCCCTATCAGCTCATCAGGGGGGCCCAGGCAGCTATATAGTGCTTTTTTTTTTAAAAGACTCATTAAAATAACCCCCCTGCTCCTACTTGCTTAGGGGGTGCATAAATATATTTTCATGGGCCCCATCAGGAGCTCATGCGGTGAGAGCTGAGGAGGGACTATTTTTTCATTTTCAGGCGGAGGTATATAAACCTGCGCCCAGTTGCATTCTCTAGTGTCCCGGCCGCTGCTCTCCTTCCCAGGTGCTTGGCGGAGTGATCTTTACAGTGCTTTACTCGCTCCGCTGTCTCAGGGACTGATGTGAGACAGCTGACAGGGAGGGAGCCGTAAAGCTGATCCTGGCAGCAGTGGCGGTGGCAGGTAGCATGTAGCGCGGCAGGCACTGGGCAGCACACAGTGAGTTGGTGTGTTACAACACCTGTGAATCATCCACATCCTCACAGTGCCTTATGATCCTCAGCATAGTTTATTTATTCACACATCACAGGAGGTGCTCCATGGCTCTGTTAAAGTGTGTCACGTGCTGTTTTGTGCTGACTTTGTTACTTTATGGATGTTCTGTGTGTTACAGATTGTACCACAGTACAGCCATAGCAAAGTCAGCACCCAGCACAGCTATGTGACACACTTTGACAGAGCCATGGAGCACCTCCTGTGCTATGTGAATGATTATCCTAATGCTATAAGGCCTCATGCACACAGGAGGTTTAAAAAAAACTTTTGCCAGAATAAACGTCTGACACTAGTATATATACCGTATATACTCGAGTATAAGCAGAGATTTTCAGCCCTTTTTTTGGGCTGAAAGTCCCCCCCCCCCCCTCGGCTTATACTTGAGTCAGCAAAATGTAACATTGTAAATTGTACCTGAAAAAAAATTGAGAGGCTGCGGTGTCCATCGTTTAAATCTCACGGTCTCTTCCTGGTCCCTTCCGTGATAGGCGGAACTGTGTCTGCTGAGAATCGCCTATCACGAACGTTCTCACATCCTCACCCATCCCAGCAGACACTGTGTTCAGTGTTCCGCCAATCACGGACGTCTGCTGGGAAACTGAGGATGAGAGAACGTTCGTGATAGGCGGAACTGTGTCTGCTTAGAAAACGCCTAT
The DNA here is from genome assembly GCA_029206835.1 of Rana muscosa. Classification (NCBI taxonomy): domain Eukaryota; kingdom Metazoa; phylum Chordata; class Amphibia; order Anura; family Ranidae; genus Rana; species Rana muscosa. The sequence goes on from CM055117.1 coordinate 708,165,323, forward strand.
CCACGGAAGGGAAGAGGAAGAGACCGCAAGTTTTAAACGATGGACGCCGCAGCCTTAGAATTTTTTTTCAGGTACAATTTACAATGTTAAATTAAAATTTTAGGGGAAGAGTGAGGATGGGAAGAGTGAGGATGGGAAGAGTGAGGAACAGTGAGGATAGGAACAGAGAGGATGGGAAGAGTGAGGAACAGTGAGGATGGGAACAGTGAGGATGGGAACAGTGAGGATGGGAACAGTAAGGTGGCAATGGGCAGTGACAATTGGCTTAGTGAAGTTGCAATGGGCACAGTGAGGCGTGCAAATGGGCATTGTTGACCCTCGGCTTATACTCGAGTCAGTAAGTTTTCCCAGTTTTTTGTGGTAACATTAGGTACTGTGGTAGTGTGGTACCCCACCAGTGTATGAATACAGGATTCTCAACCAGGCAGGTTGAGGGGCTCCAGGGTATTTGCTTGTTTGGGAGGAAACTGGCTTTTCAGTTTCCTCATGATTTACTAAAATCCACTTTGGGACCCGGAGCTTGGGGATTTCTTAGAGATCCGGGTGGGATGAAATCCCCAGTCCTGGATCCGGGTTTTGAGACTCAACTGCACACTGATTGTTCAGGTGTGTGTGGGCCTGATAGTAGAATCAGGACCAGCATTCTGGGCCCCACCCTCCCGACGAGTGCAGGTGTGCACTGGGGAAGCCATAGAGTGCAAGTGTGCACTGGAGAAGTCAGAGAGTGCTTGTGTGCACAGTGGAAGCCAGAGACCCAGGTCTGAGGGTCAGAGCAGCAAGGGGCTGCTATCCAAATGAATGGTGTTGCAGATGGAATAGTCTATAGGAGACAGACAAGAGCCTGAAGTGGAAGGCCTGAGCAGCACTGCTATATGTATAAGCCAGGAGGCTGAATGTCAGTTTGTTGTTGAAAAGGAGTACTGAAACCCCTGCGAGGGAAACCTTTCATTTTGTTTTGACTTCTTTTAATAAAAATGGGCAAACAAAGCCCTTAAAAAGAAGAACCAGCGAGTGGTGGTGTCCTTCAAGCTCTACACTTGATGCTAGTCCTTCACAAGTGGCGGAGAATTTTGGCACAATCTGAGATCCCTACAATCAAGTAAGTTCATCTGTTATATGAACTATGTTTTTGGTGCATGAGACTGCATAATCTGTGTGTGTGCAGGTGAAGAGAACCTGCAAGCGAAAGGTAAACTAGCCTTAAAGAGACAGTGCTCCAATTTGTTGCAGGTGGTGTACCTGTGAACAAAAAAGTCAATTATTTTTCTCTGCAGTGAACTGCTGCTAGCTGTGTGTGGCAGCCAGGCAAACTGCATTGCACAGAGGTTGATGGACTGTGTTGCATGCAGGTTGTGTACCTGTGAAAGGAGAATCACATTTTCTTCCCTCTGCTGTGAACTGTGTTACTGGTTGCTGTGTGCAACACCGCAAGGATGGGGCGGTCAAAGCAGAAAAAGGAGGCGATCCTTGCTGAAGCAAGAGAAAGAGCTCTGTGGCTGGAGGGGTTGTTACCGCCTGATCGAACCCCATACATGCCTAAACAGAGTTTTCCAAGGGAAAAGAGGGCTGCTGTTGTCCCTAGCAACCCTGGTGCAATGAATGCACAGATGACGGCTAGTGTGGAGAGTCCACCAGCGTTTGAATCTGCAGTGGACTGGTGCAAGCGACATCTGGCAGGATTGGACCAAGCTAAAGTGGAAGGCAAGCCAACCTTCCATACAAAAAGAGAGCTGCCGAATGTCCATGCCTGGGAGAGGGGTGTTGTTGCCCCGGGCAACGCTGCTGCAGTTAAACCAACAGCTGTTGCGAAAAGTGTGAAAGTGACACAGCTTGAGACAGGGTCCAGCAGATGCAGGGTGGGAAACCCTGACAAGACATGGAACCAAGTGCGCTGTTTGCGGTGCAGTGAGTGGGGGCATGCAGTCTCCAAGTGCCTTTTGTCCCTGGCTCCAGTGCAAAGCTACCTAGCAAAACAAAGGTCTGAGAAGCCTGTGTTATATGCCAGAAGAAAGGCTGATCAAAGGCCAGGAGAGAGAGTGGTTGCCCATAGCAACACAGAGGAGGCCAGTCGGGCTGTCTGTGGACCAAGGGGTGTGCCTCCCATGGGTCGTGACAAGTGGCTTCCGGAGGAGCCAATACAGCATGTTGGAGAGAGCCAGGCATTGAGGAGATGCCAAGAAATTAAATTTCAGCGTCCAGTACCGTGCTTGGAATGTGGTCAAGTGGGGCATGGGATCTTTACTTGCCCAAGGTTCTGGAACACCGCTGAAGAGTCTGGAAAGGCTGCAGTGTCGCCATATGGCCCCAAAGAGACAGTAACTGGTATGGATACAGCTGAGAGACAGCGCACTCAAGTGAAGGTTATGATGCCAGCCACTGAAAATGGTAAGACTATTCCAGTTTATGGTACTGAACCCAGTGAAGTGGGAGTAGATCCAGTGGGGAGATCCGCAGTGCCAATGGACATAGACTTGCGGCAGTGTGCTACCCAGAGCAGTGGGGAGGCACAAAATAAAGCCCAACTAGCCGCAGGGCTAAAGACTGGAAAGGACATGGGGACTCTGCATGTGCCTGCTATAGTCCAGCAGGTGGCTGGGAAAATAGAGTTAGGGGTGACCAAAACAGTGCTTGTGCCATGTTCCCTAGTGACAAGTACTGCAGGGTTGCCCAGGGAGACTTCCAAAAAGCCCGCAGTGACGGAGCCGAGCGTTTCCCAGGTCAACTTTGGAGCTGCCCATGTAGGAAAGGGTGCCCCTTTAAAAATGGAGGGCGCTGTGAGGAGTCACTCAGAGGCTTTGGTGGGTAATAGACAATCCACAAAAGTAGCAGTTATGTCTACACGTAGTGAAAATTCTGATGGTTATGCTGACAAAAGTGTTACTGTTGGCAAATGTGATGGTATTGGTGATCATGACATTGAAAAATGTGTTTCCTTTAGTGTCATGTCTGAAAATGTTGGAAATGTGTTTACTACCAATGATGGGAGTAGGATATCTCCCATGACAACCAGAAGCGCAGGCTTGTCCATGGAACTCTCATGGGGCCGCCATATGTTGGAGCCAGAGGTTTTCCAGGATTGCTGTGGTGCTACTCTGGTGAAACAAGGGAAGACTGTCTTACATAGTGAGTGTGTGTGTGGGCGCAGCCCCACAACCCTAAGTGTAACCCAGTTGTCAAGGGGTTAGATCAGCCTGCAAAAGCTGAAAGTGAAGAGCTGTATGTGTCTGTAGCGCCACCAAAGCAAGGTGTTCAAAATAAGGTATTGCACCTTGCCTTGGTTGAGGATGCAATCTCCCAGTGTGATGTGAGAAAAAAAATATTATCACAATGTGAGGTAGATAGAAGTGACAAGTGTGTTGTTTTGGCTAGTGAATCCCAGGTTCCTGTTGGGCCTTCTAGAGCAGGTGATGCAGTGCTGTGGAGCACCAGTGATGGAACCACAGGAAACTGGGATGATTGGTGCAAGGAAGCAGTTGCGGCACTAGGCCAAGTGACAAGGAATTACGAAGCAATGATGTGTGACAGAGTTGTGGACAGAACACCTGCTGTGCCCAGTGGAGGGATCGCAGAATAGCCAGTGCTCAAGGCACGCCAGCCCCTGCAAAGGCTGATGCCCTCCAGTCTGAAGGAATGGTTCTGGACACAGGCATGGCAGATGGGTTGTCCACGGCCCAGCAACTAAATAGTGGCAAGTGTCAAGTTGACAATGTGACTAATGTTGACTCGCAGAGGCTCATTGGTGTAGCGTTAGAGGTGAAGGGGAGACATGTGTCTGACAGGGCTCCAGGGGAGCAACAGGCTGGGATGAGGGGTACCTTCAAGAAGATGGTGGTCTCTTCAAAGGTCTCAACCTCACAAGCTGCAATGGATGAGCCCCTCCAAGTCTCGGACAGGGGAAAGGTTCCCAAAAAGGTCACGCATTTAGACATTGGTTGCATAGAGTTGACAAAAACTTTATTAGAAATGCTGGAGTTGGTAAAAGTGCCCTCACTGTACACTTGGGTGTCTCCACCGCAGTCGGACCAGGTGGTGCTGCGTGGTACGAATAGGTGGAGCCAGGTGGTACAGGCTGTGCTGGGAAGCTTGTTAACAGTGTGGCAAATAGTTCTGAGGTTCTCTAAGGGGGTGCTCCCAGTTACTGAGTGGCCTGGAAGGCGCTCAGAACTGTTGGAGTCATCAAAGGTCTCTCCGGCTGGTGTAGTGACTGGAAACATCTCTGCTGGTGTGCTCCAAGGTGCAGCTGAGCAGTGGTCAGTAGAGGGCGCAGATACTGTCTCAGCCGCTAAATCTCATGAGAAGGAAGGGCCCAGAATAGATGCAGCACTAGCAGAGATGCTTTCTATCACTCAGAAAGGGGTACAACTTAAAGTACCCGGAGACACTGTGAGAAAAAGTGCTATAGGTGGATGCTGCAACAATGTAATGTGTACATCAGAAAGAAGTAGTTTGTGCCTAGATCAGTGTCATCTGTTAGATCAGTTACCCATGGAGTGTTGGACAACAGGTGAGGTAGAACTTGGCTTTAGTCCTGTGGGATTTAATCTCTCGCCTATGTGTGGTCCCTCCTCAGATCTGGTATTAACAAGCACTGAGATGGACAGCACTGATTGCGTTGGAAAGTGTGACATTAAAATATATGATTTAATGATTGGCGCTGTTAAAAGCAATGTGGTTGCCCTGGGTAACAAGAGAGAGGTTTTTGAACCTGAAAGACCTGTGGTGAAAGATAAAACTTATTTACGTAAGCTGAAAGGTAGGATCAGGGTAGGCAGAGTTTCCCCAAGAGAGGAGAGTATGCTCAGGGACCCAAAGAGAAGAGAGGGAAGGCAGAGTATACGGAATTATAGGACCCTGTTAAGATCCAAGCTGGGACATACCTGGAAGCGCACCCGGAAAAAAGGTTGGGCCTACGTGGCTGACAGCCAGCACAGAGGTGTCCCAACCATAATGATGGGTGCTGGTGTTCCTCCCTCCGGATCGAAACAAGGGGGGAGGGTATGTGGTAGTGTGGTACCCCACCAGTGTATGAATACAGGATTCTCAACCAGGCAGGTTGAGGGGCTCCAGGGTATTTGCTTGTTTGGGAGGAAACTGGCTTTTCAGTTTCCTCATGATTTACTAAAATCCACTTTGGGACCCGGAGCTTGGGGATATCTTAGAGATCCGGGTGGGATGAAATCCCCAGTCCTGGATCCGGGTTTTGAGACTCAACTGCACACTGATTGTTCAGGTGTGTGTGGGCCTGATAGTAGAATCAGGACCAGCATTCTGGGCCCCACCCTCCCGACGAGTGCAGGTGTGCACTGGGGAAGCCATAGAGTGCAAGTGTGCACTGGAGAAGTCAGAGAGTGCTTGTGTGCACAGTGGAAGCCAGAGACCCAGGTCTGAGGGTCAGAGCAGCAAGGGGCTGCTATCCAAATGAATGGTGTTGCAGATGGAATAGTCTATAGGAGACAGACAAGAGCCTGAAGTGGAAGGCCTGAGCAGCACTGCTATATGTATAAGCCAGGAGGCTGAATGTCAGTTTGTTGTTGAAAAGGAGTACTGAAACCCCTGCGAGGGAAACCTTTCATTTTGTTTTGACTTCTTTTAATAAAAATGGGCAAACAAAGCCCTTAAAAAGAAGAACCAGCGAGTGGTGGTGTCCTTCAAGCTCTACACTTGATGCTAGTCCTTCACAGTACCTCGGCTTATACTCGGGTCGGCTTATACTCGAGTATATACGGTATATATATATATATATATATAGATGCAGTGCCCTGGAGTTTAGTCAGGGAGCTCCTCACAAATTTACTTGCCAAGAGTAGTTATCTTGGTCGATTGATAGAGATCTATTGATTGGCCTTGTTGCACTTTTCTCTTCTATCACTAGGTGGCCGGGTACTTGGTGGTATTAGATACGAGAAAGACAACCCAAGATCAGGTTATGGGTATGTGGGTGTTCCAGACAATGGGCGGGGGTTTTCTTTAATCCCTTGGCTTGCTGGGAAAGCCTATATATTCGGGTGAGGTCAGGTGATCTGTGTTCTGTGCCACCCGGACTGCCATCTGGGTGGACGTGTGTCGTCTTCCCCAGGCTGCTAGGCCAGAGATTGGGCCTATTCTGGGGGCATCTGGCTGCCAGGCTGTGTGAGGGCCTATCCAGAAGTAAGAGGGCAGCGCAGGGTTGGGACTGTGGCTTGCAGTCTGACCAAAGGTGACGGTTCTGCCAGCCGGAGAACCTGTCAGTGGTCGAAGGTAGAAAGGAAGCTGTCGCCACAAAGGGACCAGTAATCTTTACCAGGGACCACAATGAGTAACTGAAGCAAGTACCGGAACCATATTCTCGCCGAAGGGCAAGGTGGAGAATGGGGAAACTTCAGGCGGTGATCAAGTCAGGGACCCAACCAGCAGAGGAGACACTTGCAGAGCAGCCTTGTGTGTCAAGCCAGGGACCGAGCCGGTTAGCAGGGGTGAAGCTTGAGGAGTATCTGGAGTGCCAAGCCAAGCCGAGCATCTGTGGAAAATGTACTGGCCTAGCCATGCAGTTGAGGCCGTGGATCGTCTGCGGACGCTGCGGGGAGCATCTCTTCGAGGTTGCCTCCCCAACTCTACCTCCAAGATTCCTACAAGTGGATTGGGACAGGAACGTTGCTGTCCCTTCGGAGAGTGATGTCCAGAGCCTGTCGTTTGTCACCCCAGTTGAGCCGGAAGCTGCTACCTCTACCGACCGCTTTGAAGGGCCGAGGTCGGGGCAGGTTGCTTCTGTTGATGACTGGGTTACCCGAGAGAAAAGTACAGAGGCTGGGTAAGTCGGCAAGCAGTGAGCATGGTGTGCCTGTGGGGGAAGTGATGCCAGTGGCCATGAAGGGAGTTGATATAGAGGTGCCAGCTAAGGTGAAAGCTAAGAGAAATTGTCTCCCGGCCGAAGAGTGTTCGACTATCTTGAATTCGGACGATTTGTCCGATAACTTATCATAACTCTTTTTGGACACCCTGTCTTACTGCGGGAAGTGGGGAGAGAGTGACGAGGAGTTAATCAGCAATGTGCAGGAAGACATGACACCTGCTACTACTACCACAAGTGTGCAGATTATGCTGTCAGCCAGTGCAGCTCAGCTGATCAGCATTGCCAGGTCCTTCGAGGAGGATCAAAATAATCTATGGGCCACCACAGCCCGGCTTATTATGCCTATGCCGGAGGTGGTTGCTAGGTGTCCAGTTCAGTGTGCCCCAGATGCTTTGGTTCTATCTGGGTACAGAGACCCTAAAACCCTGTCTGGGCTGTCTAAGATCCAACGTATCGTCATTAAGAAGGTAGCAGAAAATTACGGGTATTTATACCCCTACATTCCTCCTCCTCTAGAAGAGGAGATCCTAGAGAAGGAAATACAGTGGATGGATGAGGCTGTCTGGGAATTCCTCCAAATACCCCTCAAGGTGGACTTTCTAAAGTTATCTCTTAAATTGACTGGGAAATACCTTTCAGTCCTGGATACCTGGGGCTATGGCTGCAAAATCAATCTAGACCAGTGTTTTTCAACTCCGGTCCTCAAGGCGCCCCAACAGGTCATGTTTTCAAGCTTTCCATTATTTTGCACAGGTGATTCGATCAGTTTTACCGCCTTAGTAATTACCACAGCCGTTTCATCTGAGAGAAATCCTGAAAACATGACCTGTTGGGGCGCCTTGAGGACTGGAGTTGAGAAACACCGATCTAGACAGTGTTATCCTCCGTAGATGTTAAATACCATGTGGTCACTGTGAATGCCAAAGGAGAAGATATGACACTGCCGGATCCCAGATATTTTCTGGTGAAATCTTATCAAAGCAATACCTTGTGGATTACAAATATGGGTTGTGTGATGTCAAGGACGCTCTGCTGATGGTTACCTTGCATACCCATTTAAAATATTACTAATTGGAATATCCCAGAAAGCTGTAACGCCAGGACAGTGCTGGACTGAATGCTGGCAGTTACAGGGAACAATCATTTGAGCCACGTTGGCTAAAGATTACAGTTGTAAAAAATATATAAACAGGACTGTCAAAACAAATAAAACCTCTTTTACATCCAAGAAGTGTCTGGCGCCCAATGACTTTCACCATCTTTGCACCCACTATGCCTCACAACTTACCATGTATTGAAGCATGTCAGCTATCTTTGGCCTTGGAGGTCCTCATTAGACCAAATGAGGTAAAATACCTTGCTACATATATATATATATGCACTACTTTTATTTATTTTTTATTGCATTTAGTACTGTGCTTTAAGATCCCCATCGTTTCTATACCTCTACAGTGGAAAATAACCTTACTCCTTCAAGATTAATCTTTGCCCTTGATGTAGAAAACTTGTATCATATAGCAGTAAATGTTACCTGTAAGTATCCATTGTGACTGTCGTATAGGTCATAAAATGCATTTTTTGGATCAGGTATTGTAGGCAACACACATTTCTTCACCCTGTTAAAAGGACAGAGAAATACATATATGACACATTATGAAAGACATTTTAGTTTTATCTGTTCCAGACACATTACTGATCTTGCAAGCATTGGTTTCAAAGCATCCTGTCTGCTTATGTGCTAAAAGTATTTATCTTTCATCACACATGCCAGAGCTTAGTACATGATATCAGTAAGCTCAGAATATAAGATTTAGAATGCTTGGGATTTAAAGTGCACTCACACAATGGTTCTCTAACCAAAAACACCTTCTGAAAGATCCCCCTCAAAAAACAAAACATAAAGTATTTATAAAATTACTTTATTCCGATAAGGCTATAATGCTTGTAGCTACGAGGCATTTCCTGAATAAGTAATATAATATTACCTTTTATGCACTATTTATCCTTCAGTATGTAATTGATGGCAGTGTGAAGTGTATGACAGCGGGCAGTATATGCAGGAGAGGAGTGTAAAGGGTATGACAGTGAGCAGTATATGCAGGAAAGCAGCATGAAGGGTATGACAGCGAGCAGTATATGCAGGAAAGGAGTGTAAAGGATAAGACAGCAGGCAGTATACGCAGGAAAGGAGCATGGAGGGTATGACAGTGGGCAGTATATGTAGAAGAGGAGTGTGAAAGGTATGACAGCGAGCAGTATATGCAGGAGAGGAGTGTAAAGGGTATGACAGTGAGCAGTATATGCAGGAAAGAAGCATAAAGGGTATGACAGTGGGCAGTATATGGAGGAAAGGAATGTAAAGGGTATGACAACGGGCAGCATTTGCAAGAAAGGAGCATGAAGGGTATGACAGCGGGCAGCATATGGAGGAAAGAAATGTTAAGGGTATGACAGCGGGCAGCATTTGCAGGAAAGAAGCATGAAGGGTAAGACAGTGGGAAGTATATGCAGGAAAGGCGCATAGAGGGTATGACAGTGGGCAGTATATGCAGGAGAGGTGTGTGAAGGGTATGATAGCGGGCAGTATTTGCAGGAGAGGAGTGTGAAGGCTATGGCAGTGGGCAGTATATGCAGGAAAGGATATGTCAAGGGTATGACAGCAGGCAGTAGTACAGGGAGTTGACAATCTGTAGTATAAGGAGGAACATTATGCAGAAGGTATGACATCAGGTAGTATGTAAACAATAAACACAATCAGCTGTGCTAGGAAAATATACTTAAAACTGAATAAATTGCTGAGTAGTAGCTGCTAGCATTATATTGCTGGATAACAATATAAATCTACAAATACATTAAAAGTGTAGCGCTAAAAATATAATCAGATTCTCACATCTAATTTGAACAGTGAAAGTCTTTCATAAAATAAGAGTCCTTTCCAGAAAGATGTAAATTTGCTCAGTAGAGACAGGTGTATAAACATAAAATTGGGTGCTCCAAAGGAAAGAATAACACCACCACAGTCACCCGATCACACTGCCTCTTACCATCAAATGTGGACCCTCATGTGAGAAGGTTACATACACAGTATAGCTCCACTCCTAAAAAAGTTCTCCAATGAGGATAATTCACCACTCCTCGCTTAGGGCACACTACAATCCTCCCGATCAACTCCTCCAGGGACTCCCCAATGATATAAGTAAGAGTAAGGGAATACCTCTCATAGTGTAGTAATTCCAGCTTAATTTATTATTAAAAAGTAATGTATTCACTTATGTAGCAATTAAAAACGCATTTCTGTGTCAAGCCAACAAGATAACTGACAATGTCATATACTGATGAAATACGTAGGGAGGAGTTGGAGACGTGTGACGTCATCGCGTATCAGGACGCAGAGGCCATCTTGTTGGTTGGCAGCACCGATGTGATACACACACATGCTGTTTTAATTGCTACCTAAGCGAGTGCATTACATTTTAATAATAAATTAAGTTGGAATTACTACACTATGAGAGGTATTCCCTTACTCTTTCTTACATCATTGGGGAGTCCCTGATCAGGAAGATAGGCGTGTGCCCTAAGCGAAGAGTGGTGAGCTATACTAACTGGAGCTATACTGTGTATGTGACCTTCTCATATGAGGGTCCACATTCGATGGTAAGAGGCAGTGTGATCAGGTGACGTGGTCTTATCCTTTCCTTTGGAGCAACCAATTTTATGTTTATACACCTGTCTCTACTGAGCAAATTTACATCTTTCTGGAAAGGACTATTATTTTTTGAAAGACTTTTACTGTTTAAATTACATGTATATTTTTAGCGCTGCACTTTTCTTGTATTATCAGGTAGTATGTGCAGGAGAGGGGTGTGGAGAGTATAGGGGCATTGTGTATACGAGGAGTGCAGAGGGTATGACAGCAGATAGTATGTGCAGGAGGAGTACAGAGGGTATGACAGCAGATAGTATGCGCAGGAGGGAAATACAAAGGGTATAACATTTGCCAGTAAGCAGATTGTAAGATTAGAAAGAAATATATGTAGGAGATATGCAGGAGCGGAATGCAGAGCATATGCCATGGAGCAATATCTACAGGAGGAGAGTATGCAGTGTGGGGCAGCAGGCAATATGTGCAAATGAGGGGTGCAGAGAGTATGACAAGGGGGAATATGTGCCGGAGAAAGGTAGTTAATCTTTGTGTTCACAACTAGTAGCTACTGATTTTTCACAATTGGCAACAAAATCACCAAAAAATATGGTCATAGTCATACAAGGGTGAAGATAAGTGCCCCAAAATGCATTTGGCACCAATTTACAAAACTGAATAATTACAGAGCAGCAGCATGGGAGCCAAGCTCTTCACACAGAGGCTTCTACAGAGGAAAATTAAATCAAAATAAAATCAGTGTCCAGGAAAAAGGCCAGCTAAAATAGAAGCAGCTTATTCTGGGACAGTGAAGGTAGTCAAGATCCTGTCATCAGCATTGTTGACTGTAAAGGTGGAGGTGGGAGGATTCTAAAACTGAAACAGGAGGAGTTTGTCAGTTGAATTGGGAGCAATGGATTTTGAAAACGAGACACAAAAATTCAAGGATTTAAGGCTATTAGCAAGGACTGTGTCACGGAGTCATGGAATCAGGGCCGCCATCAGGGGGGTACAGGCAGTACCCCTGTAAGGGGCACAGAGGTCCCCAGGGGCCCGGATGGCAACCCCCCTTTTTTTTTGTAAGGGGCCCAGAGGTCCCCAGAAGCCCAGAGGTACCCAGGGCCCCGGATGGCAACCCCCCTTTTTTTTTTTTTTTTAATTAATTAAATTATTTTTTTATACATTTTTTTTTTTTTTAAGAGGCCCAGAAGTCCCCAGAGGCCTGGAGGTCCCCGAGGCCCTGGATGGTAACCCTCTTTTTATGTATTTTTTAGAAATAAAAAAAAAAATATATAAATTTTTTTATTATTTTTTATTTATTTTTTGTAAGGGGCCCAGAGGTCCCCAGGGCCCCGGATGGCAACCCCCTTTTTTTTAATATAAAAATAAAAAAAATTATATATATTTTTTTAAAATTACTATTTAAAAAAATTATAATTTGTAAGGGGCCCAGAGGCCCGGAGATCCCCAGGGCCCCGGATGGCAACCCCCCCCTTTTTTTGTGTTCTTTCATTGTTCGTCAGCACCCAAAGCCCCCCCCCCCCCCCCGACCTCAACAGTACGTGGCACCCCCGGTTCACAATTTGCGGCGGCAGCACACCCCCTCCCGGTTCTCCTCTGCTCCAGGGGGCCCATGCCTGAAGCTGTGTAAAATTCCTGATGGCGGCCCTGCATGGAACAGTAGCAGAAGTGCATGGGATGTGGGAGATGGGGCAGGGTTTTGTTGTTGGGAATAGTTTATACAGGAAATGGGGCAATGAAGATGAGATTCCCACCCATGGGGAATTGTATGTTTGTAGCGCAGGATTGGGTGATTATATTAATAATCATCTTTTATTTATGTAAAACCTATATCCTAAGAGGAAAAAAACGGTTTGCTATTACTGTTTATAAAGCGTGAGCTGAAGTTTGGCTTAAATTTTTTTGTGTATTTAAACTCCCCCCAGCCTGACACTGCTGCTGTCCAAAGGTGCCCCCTGTGCAACCAGAGTGTGGGCGCTCTAATACAAGAGGTGTGTTACTGGCCTGATCACCAGATAAAAACAGGGGGCATCAAAAAAAAAGTAATAATGCAGCCTCCACGCCACAATGATTGGTAAGATGCAATATTATCTTTTTGGTTTGGGGTTTTTATACCTGTTTGAAACAACCGTCAATTTTCCTTTAGATGTCTAAATAAGAGCAAAGGCAAAACAAAGCAACAAGGTCCTTATGAAATAAAATTACTGAACATTCAGCCCATCAAATGAAACAAATTTACCTTTTCATAAAACATCCAATGAATATTATTAAAAGAAACAGTACAGACATAAGAGTTGAAAACAAAATGATGACAAGTCTTTGCATCTCCATTGTTGTCTGTTGCTTGTTTCTGGCAACTTCAGGACATGCATCTAGTAAAAAAAAAAAACAGCGTCAATAAAAAACACGATTATAAAAAATCAAACACAAATAATTATAGTTTAACATTATTGATCATTCATTTAACCTTTCCCAAAAAGTGTAAACTAAATTATAACAATTCCTACCATACAGACTGTTGTCCTTCAGGAACATAGTAACGCTCCACTGGCTTTCATAGTCGTCCTCCAAACAATAATCCGTTACTTTAAATTGTGCTTGCATTTCATAGCATTTCTCCGCATCCAGATCTACGTTACTAAAAGGACACTCAATAGAAAAGATACTTGTGTTGCAATGTTCCAATGTTTTTTTCTGTTAAGTATAATAAAAAGAATATTCAAATAAAGTAAATGTACATTGCAAAATAAGTGTAACTTGTGCAAAGTTTTTCGTTCTATCAGGTTGTGCAATGTTTTCCAAACTTTTCTCAGTTATGTAGATAAAACTTTTCAAAATCCAAATATTAAAGTGCACCTATCACCTTGTCCATTCATGGCAATGGCATTTTAGGTTCTACTGAGAGCCCATCACCCACTGCCCTTGCTAATTATTAAACAAAGAAAAACAATACAGGCGCCACTTAGTACAGGCATACCCCACTTTTAAGTACACAATGGGTTTTATTTACTAAAGCTGGAAAGCCCAAAATCAGGCTCACGTCTGCATAAAAACCAATGAGCTTCCAGGTTTTATTACCAGGCTTAATTGAACAAGCTGGGGCTAGAAGCTCATTGGTTTCTATGCAGAAGTGAGCCTGATTTTGGGCTTTCCAGCTTTAGTAAATAAAACCCATTGTGTACTTAAAAGTGGGGTATGCCTGTAAAAATTGTTACACTTTCAAGTGGTTGTAAACCCACTTTTTAAACAAAGCCCTACAGGTAAGCCTAGATTAAGGCTTACCTGTAGGTGCAAGAAATATCTCCTTAACCTACACGGTTAAGGAGATATTTGTATGTAAATGCGGCGACGCTGACGTCACCCCATTCACAAATTCGGCTAGGTCACAACATTCGACGACGTAGCCAAATTCGACAGCTCACGCGCGCATGCGTGGAGTCACGTCTTCTCCGCTCCGGCCAATCACAGCGCCGGAGCGGCGCTGTGATTGGCTGCAGCGGCGATACCCGGAAGTAACATTCCGGCTATCGCCGCAGCGATGGATGCGGCTAGAGGAGGGACACGGACGACTTCGGGGGCCCCGATCGAAGGTAAGTGGTACATAATGAGCTAGTATGCTAGTCATACTAGCTCATTATAGCTTTGTCTTGCAGGTTAGTCAAAAAAAAAAAAAAAGGGTTTACAACCACTTTAATATCACAATAGCACTAAAGCACTCACTCTTAGGTAAACTGTAGCAGGCACATGAGCGGTACGATCGTACTCCAAAAGCTGGCATTCTCAATGAGAAGAGACATCCCTGTGTGCTGAGCGAGGAATCGGCATAATGTCCATTCAGATGTATCCGGATAGTCTCTCAAAGAACCAGGAGGAGGGCTGGAATGCAAACTAGGAGTCAACTGAGACGCTACGCTCAGCGGAGTGACGTCACGACCAGCATGCAGGGATGTCTCTTCTCATTGAGAATGCCAGCTTTTGGAGTACGATCGTAGACCGGACCGCTCACGTGCCTGCTACAGTTTACCTAAGAGTGAGTGCTTTAGTACTATTGTGATATTAAAGTGTAACAATTTTTACTAAGTGGCGCCTGTATTGTTTTTCTTTGTTTTATATGTTTGGAGTCTGGCTTCGGCTCCCCCAGCAAGGCTGCCCGGTTGTATCCCAGGACTGTTAATACTCACACTCGAGCTCTTCACACAGCTCAAAGGACTTCTTTGGTAATATATATATATATATATATATATATATATATGCATTGTCTTTTTGACATTTTAAGCGCCAGTGTTGTAAATAATTTTGCTTGCTAATTATTACCTTCCCCAATATCCCCGCCAACCTGCTAAACTTCCAAAGCTTTGCGTTAATTTCTCTGTGTAATCTGGTGTTATTCTATGTTGGAAATTACAATACATTGGAACACAAAAACAAAAATGTAACCGTTTAAAAAAAAAATTGCCGTTTACCAGTCCTTTTTTTAAAATCTTTATTTTTTTTTATTATTGCTTATTTCATACAAAACAAAAGATATTAATAATAAGGAAAGAATACCAACATTTTGCTTTGATCTCTAAATTTATACAAAGGAATAATAGTTAAATTGCATACTATAAGATTTAAGTAAACCACAAGAAACAACAAACAAGACACACAAAGGAGAAACACCCATCTCTAATTTATTTTCGAATTCCATTTATATCTCACTTTTCTCCTCATATTTATTTGAGATATATCAGTCTCCTCCCAACGCCTCCCTCCTCCTCCCTCCCCTCCTCCTCACAAGACCCATCATAGATTAAGTTGCTAGTATTAAGCCAATAAGACCAATTTTTATAACATTTTTGGAAAGCTCCTCTATGTTTGTATGCCAGTTTTTCTCTTTTTAATATATAATTTACTTTGTTACCCCATTGTTTGTGAGTTGGCGGAGTAGTATCAATCCATTTTTGCAAAATAAGTTACCAGTCCTTAGATGTGGTGGCTACAGTAGTTTTCTTTTCTTCAAGCTAATTATCTTTTTAGCTAATAAGATGCACTGCCCCCTTTAAATGATCACATTCAGATCAAAATATGGTATCATGGTTACAACAAAAAATAATGAATAAATAACAATTCATGTGCAAAACTTATTTAAAAAATCATATAAAAAAAACTCAACATAAGTGAATCACTATGTGCAAAAGTGCTGAAAATTATATTGATCAAAAAAGTGCTAAGTGCAACAAAGTGACCAGTGCAGTAAATAACCCAAAGTTGCTCCAGAGCTTAGTAAATGAGGGGAAGCTCTGCTGACTTCCATCATCCAATCATGTGCAAACAAAAGTGCTGTTTTTTTTCCTTACATGTGATTGGGTATTATTTGTAAAGTGAGGCTTCACTTCATTTGCTTGGCTCTGGAGCAACTGCACTTGAAAAGTGCATAATCTATTTGCCTTTAGTAAATCAACACCATAGTATATATAGCACAAATCACAAATAGCAAGGTTTACAAACACAGCATACAGTACACATCACACACATCTCGAAATAGAATACAAAATACACAGAGCATGCAGTATACACAGCCCAACACAGCATAGAGATCATACATAACATAGAGCTCAGAGAGTGTACACTCTCACAGCAAACAGCTAACACAGCAGAGAATGTACACAGCATGTGTATACAATGCAGAGAGTGTACCCAGTACAGAATATGCACAGCACAGAGCATACATGTAGGTGGGGTACAGCGTGGTGCGGCGGAAATAATTTACACAGTCAAGTGCAATAATTAACTTGTATTGAAGCAATGCAGCAACAGTTTACAACAATCCTGGTGGAAAGACTGCCCAACTGGGTGCACGCACGGTTACAGCAACATGAACAGAGTGGGCTCCAGCTGAAATGACAGCATCTGTAGAGAGGGGCAGAATGTGGCCTGGCTAATTTGTACCCAGCCGGGAAGATGTCCAGAAGAGATGCATACCTACGCTTTCCCTCCTCATCAGGAACCTTTCCCTACCGCTAGTACTGTCCCCAACAGACAGGGTACCTTTCCCTGCACTGCCAATTCCCATCAAGTGCACCAAACCCGGGAACCATGGCCTCAAATAGGCTCTGCCTGACCCAAGATGACTGCTAGAGTCAAATGGGGCATCAGCATCCAGCCGTGTCGCTTCCCCTGTTACCCAGGGAGCCATAAAGGAACCAGGTTCCTCCTGACTTCCCCTCCAGCTGCAGAGCTGGTGTGGTTGAGCACTACCTGCAGTGGAAAAAATAAACTGCCTACATACATCGCACAGGGCACACAAAGTATACACAGCATAAAGTGTGCACAGCGTATGGAGTACAGAGCCTACACAGTATACACAGAACACCACTTGAAGGGTACACAATAAAGATTGCAGAACCATGGCTCAGCATTCACAGTGAACACAGCATACCCAGCAAACAACAAAGAGACTCAGAGTGTATAAGGCACAAAGCAAGCACTACATAAAAGTTACAGTAAGAGATGTTTTTTAAGTCAACTATTAGGAAAATATTTCATAGGTCACAGAATCAATGTACGCAAGTGAACGAGCTATTATGAGATGGCTGCTAACCCAGTATTAGGGTTTATTCACTGCTATTCCAGTACAGTCCAACCACATGACAAGACAAAATGCCTTGTCCTCTGTGTCCTTGCCTTGTTCACACCACTATGTTGCGGTGGTGTGCTGTGAAAAAAAGTACCGCATACAGTACTTTTTTCAGTACAGCGCAATGCAAAGCAATCCACTGCCTCACACCTAAAAGAAGCCAATTGAACCTAAATTGATTGTAAAGGATGTTTAATTTAAAAAAAAAGCATATTATATTTACCTGCTTTGCGCAATGGTCTTGCACAGAGCAGCCCTGATCCTCCTCTTCTGGGGTCCCCTGCCAGCGCTCCTGGCCCCTCCTGCCTTCAAGTATCCCCTAGCTGGCCATTTGCTAGAGGGGGTACTCAAGCAGGCTCAATCCCCAATGCCCACTGTGTGCATCTATTGAGTAGGATGCATAGGGAAGGAGTGTGAAGGGTAAGGTGGCTGGCAGTATGTGCAGGAGAGATGTAAGAAGGGTATGACAGCAGACGTTATGTACAATGCAATGGTATGATGTTGGGCAGTATGTGCAGGAGAGGTGTAAGAAGGGTATGACAGCAGACATTATGTACAATGCAATGGTATGATGTTGGGCAGTATGTGCAGGAGAGGTGTAAGAGGGGTATGACAGCAGACGGTATGTACATGCAATGGTATGATGTTGGGCAGTATGTGCAGGAGAGATGTAAGAAGGGTATGACAGCAGACGTTATGTACAATGCAATGGTATGATGTTGGGCAGTATGCGCAGGAGAGATGTAAGAAGGGTATGACAGAAGACGTTATGTACATGCAATGGTATGATGTTGGGCAGTATGCGCAGGAGAGATGTAAGAAGGGTATGACAGCAGACGTTATGTACATGCAATGGTATGATGTTGGGCAGTATGTGCAGGAGAGGTGTAAGAGGGGTATGACAGCAGACGTTATGTACAATGCAATGGTATGATGTTGGGCAGTATGCGCAGGAGAGATGTAAGAAGGGTATGACAGCAGACGTTATGTACAATGCAATGGTATGATGTTGGGCAGTATGCGCAGGAGAGATGTAAGAAGGGTATGACAGAAGACGTTATGTACATGCAATGGTATGATGTTGGGCAGTATGCGCAGGAGAGATGTAAGAAGGGTATGACAGCAGACGTTATGTACATGCAATGGTATGATGTTGGGCAGTATGTGCAGGAGAGATGTAAGAGGGGTATGACAGCAGACGTTATGTACAATGCAATGGTATGATGTTGGGCAGTATGTGCAGGATAGATGTAAGAAGGGTATGACAGCAGACGTTATGTACAATGCAATGGTATGATGTTGGGCAGTATGCGCAGGAGAGATGTAAGAAGGGTATGACAGCAGACGTTATGTACAATGCAATGGTATGATGTTGGGCAGTATGCGCAGGAGAGATGTAAGAAGGGTATGACAGAAGACGTTATGTACATGCAATGGTATGATGTTGGGCAGTATGCGCAGGAGAGATGTAAGAAGGGTATGACAGAAGACGTTATATACATGCAATGGTATGATGTTGGGCAGTATGCGCAGGAGAGATGTAAGAAGGGTATGACAGCAGACGTTATGTACATGCAATGGTATGATGTTGGGCAGTATGTGCAGGACAGATGTAAGAAGGGTATGACAGCAGACGTTATGTACATGCAATGGTATGATGTTGGGCAGTATGCGCAGGAGAGATGTAAGAAGGGTATGACAGAAGACGTTATGTACATGCAATGGTATGATGTTGGGCAGTATGCGCAGGAGAGATGTAAGAAGGGTATGACAGAAGACGTTATGTACATGCAATGGTATGATATTGGGCAGTATGTGCAGGAGAGATGTAAGAAGGGTATGACAGAAGACGTTATGTACATGCAATGGTATGATGTTGGGCAGTATGTGCAGGAGAGATGTAAGAAGGGTATGACAGCAGACGTTATGTACATGCAATGGTATGATGTTGGGCAGTATGTGCAGGAGAGATGTAAGAAGGGTATGACAGAAGACGTTATGTACATGCAATGGTATGATATTGGGCAGTATGCGCAGGAGAGATGTAAGAAGGGTATGACAGAAGACGTTATGTACATGCAATGGTATGATGTTGGGCAGTATGCGCAGGACAGATGTAAGAAGGGTATGACAGAAGACGTTATGTACATGCAATGGTATGATGTTGGGCAGTATGCGCAGGACAGATGTAAGAAGGGTATGACAGCAGACGTTATGTACATGCAATGGTATGATGTTGGGCAGTATGCGCAGGAGAGATGTAAGAAGGGTATGACAGAAGACGTTATGTATATGCAATGGTATGATGTTGGGCAGTATGCGCAGGACAGATGTAAGAAGGGTATGACAGCAGACGTTATGTACATGCAATGGTATGATGTTGGGCAGTATGCGCAGGACAGATGTAAGAAGGGTATGACAGCAGACGTTATGTACATGCAATGGTATGATGTTGGGCAGTATGCGCAGGAGAGATGTAAGAAGGGTATGACAGAAGACGTTATGTACATGCAATGGTATGATATTGGGCAGTATGCGCAGGAGAGATGTAAGAAGGGTATGACAGAAGACGTTATGTACATGCAATGGTATGATATTGGGCAGTATGCGCAGGAGAGATGTAAGAAGGGTATGACAGAAGACGTTATGTACATGCAATGGTATGATGTTGGGCAGTATGCGCAGGACAGATGTAAGAAGGGTATGACAGAAGACGTTATGTACATGCAATGGTATGATGTTGGGCAGTATGCGCAGGACAGATGTAAGAAGGGTATGACAGAAGACGTTATGTACATGCAATGGTATGATATTGGGCAGTATGCGCAGGAGAGATGTAAGAAGGGTATGACAGAAGACGTTATGTACATGCAATGGTATGATGTTGGGCAGTATGCGCAGGACAGATGTAAGAAGGGTATGACAGAAGACGTTATGTACATGCAATGGTATGATGTTGGGCAGTATGCGCAGGACAGATGTAAGAAGGGTATGACAGCAGACGTTATGTACATGCAATGGTATGATGTTGGGCAGTATGCGCAGGACAGATGTAAGAAGGGTATGACAGCAGACGTTATGTACATGCAATGGTATGATGTTGGGCAGTATGCGCAGGAGAGATGTAAGAAGGGTATGACAGAAGACGTTATGTACATGCAATGGTATGATATTGGGCAGTATGCGCAGGAGAGATGTAAGAAGGGTATGACAGAAGACGTTATGTACATGCAATGGTATGATGTTGGGCAGTATGCGCAGGAGAGATGTAAGAAGGGTATGACAGAAGACGTTATGTACATGCAATGGTATGATGTTGGGCAGTATGCGCAGGACAGATGTAAGAAGGGTATGACAGCAGACGTTATGTACATGCAATGGTATGATGTTGGGCAGTATGCGCAGGACAGATGTAAGAAGGGTATGACAGCAGACGTTATGTACATGCAATGGTATGATGTTGGGCAGTATGCGCAGGAGAGATGTAAGAAGGGTATGACAGAAGACGTTATGTACATGCAATGGTATGATATTGGGCAGTATGCGCAGGAGAGATGTAAGAAGGGTATGACAGAAGACGTTATGTACATGCAATGGTATGATATTGGGCAGTATGCGCAGGAGAGTTGTAAGAAGGGTATGACAGAAGACGTTATGTACATGCAATGGTATGATGTTGGGCAGTATGCGCAGGAGAGATGTAAGAAGGGTATGACAGAAGACGTTATGTACATGCAATGGTATGATGTTGGGCAGTATGCGCAGGACAGATGTAAGAAGGGTATGACAGAAGACGTTATGTACATGCAATGGTATGATGTTGGGCAGTATGCGCAGGACAGATGTAAGAAGGGTATGACAGAAGACGTTATGTACATGCAATGGTATGATGTTGGGCAGTATGTGCAGGAGAGATGTAAGAAGGGTATGACAGAAGACGTTATGTACATGCAATGGTATGATGTTGGGCAGTATGCGCAGGAGAGATGTAAGAAGGGTATGACAGAAGACGTTATGTATATGCAATGGTATGATGTTGGGCAGTATGCGCAGGACAGATGTAAGAAGGGTATGACAGCAGACGTTATGTACATGCAATGGTATGATGTTGGGCAGTATGCGCAGGAGAGATGTAAGAAGGGTATGACAGAAGACGTTATGTACATGCAATGGTATGATATTGGGCAGTATGCGCAGGAGAGATGTAAGAAGGGTATGACAGAAGACGTTATGTACATGCAATGGTATGATATTGGGCAGTATGCGCAGGAGAGATGTAAGAAGGGTATGACAGAAGACGTTATGTACATGCAATGGTATGATGTTGGGCAGTATGCGCAGGAGAGATGTAAGAAGGGTATGACAGAAGACGTTATGTACATGCAATGGTATGATGTTGGGCAGTATGCGCAGGACAGATGTAAGAAGGGTATGACAGAAGACGTTATGTACATGCAATGGTATGATGTTGGGCAGTATGCGCAGGACAGATGTAAGAAGGGTATGACAGAAGACGTTATGTACATGCAATGGTATGATGTTGGGCAGTATGCGCAGGACAGATGTAAGAAGGGTATGACAGCAGACGTTATGTACATGCAATGGTATGATGTTGGGCAGTATGCGCAGGAGAGATGTAAGAAGGGTATGACAGAAGACGTTATGTACATGCAATGGTATGATGTTGGGCAGTATGCGCAGGAGAGATGTAAGAAGGGTATGACAGCAGACGTTATGTACATGCAATGGTATGATGTTGGGCAGTATGCGCAGGACAGATGTAAGAAGGGTATGACAGCAGACGTTATGTACATGCAATGGTATGATGTTGGGCAGTATGCGCAGGAGAGATGTAAGAAGGGTATGACAGAAGACGTTATGTACATGCAATGGTATGATGTTGGGCAGTATGCGCAGGAGAGATGTAAGAAGGGTATGACAGCAGACGTTATGTACAATGCAATGGTATGATGTTGGGCAGTATGTGCAGGAGAGGTGTAAGAGGGGTATGACAGCAGACGTTATGTACATGCAATGGTATGATGTTGGGCAGTATGCGCAGGACAGATGTAAGAAGGGTATGACAGCAGACGTTATGTACATGCAATGGTATGATGTTGGGCAGTATGCGCAGGAGAGATGTAAGAAGGGTATGACAGAAGACGTTATGTACATGCAATGGTATGATGTTGGGCAGTATGTGCAGGAGAGGTGTAAGAGGGGTATGACAGCAGACGTTATGTACAATGCAATGGTATGATGTTGGGCAGTATGCGCAGGAGAGATGTAAGAAGGGTATGACAGCAGACGTTATGTACAATGCAATGGTATGATGTTGGGCAGTATGTGCAGGAGAGGTGTAAGAGGGGTATGACAGCAGACGTTATGTACAATGCAATGGTATGATGTTGGGCAGTATGTGCAGGAGAGGAGTGTGAAAGGTAAGAGAGTACGAGAGGAGTGTTCAATAAAAGGTACAACACAGTGCTCCCTAATACCGGTCAAGATACTTTGACAAAAAAAACATAAGAGATATGTAAATAATAATGCATATAAAGCAATATATCACTGACATTTTAAGAGTACTTTGATCCAAATTATGCTTACCTGCCACTCTGTGGTACTCCTTGTTCTAAACTTCAGAACCAAATTAAAGCAAAAATCATCTATTGGTTGTCCAAAAGGTTCCCACACACTTTGAATCACCATTGTCTCGTTTTCCCATCTTAAAGTCATATTTCTTGGAGGACCTATGAAAATTATGCAGTTACTATAGTACTGCTTGGAGAATAACTGTGAATAGCTTCAAGTGATCATACAGTTGATACATTACAAATAATGTTAATTGCAATTCAATACATACAGTCTGTTCAATACATGAATTCAACACATACACTCTGGAAAAAGTAAGTATACCCCATTGGAATTGTTTACTTTTTAACACATTTGAACAGGCATACATTAGATCAGCACTGTGACTGACAATTACTCAGCCATGCAACACTGTACCCAAATTAATATTATAGCATTTTTTGAGACAGATTGAGATTTAATTTGGTGATGTTTAATCACTACTAGGTTTTTATTTTTTACTATACAGTGGAACCTCAGATTACGAGCATAATCCGTTCCAGGAGAATGCTCATAATCCAAAGTACTCGCATATCAAAGCGAGTTTCCCCATTGAAGTCAATGGAAACGAAAATAATTTGTTCTGCATTGACTTCAATGGCATGCAATACCGCATGCGGCCAGATGCGGGGGGGGGGCACTGGAAAACCTTGGAAACGTCCGAAAAGGCCCGAGGACACCTCGGCTGACCTCGGCAAGCCTCGGAAAGACTTAGTTCACGAGATTTGCCGAGGTCAGCCGAGCTGTCCTCGGGCCTTTCCGTGCATTTCCCAATGGCGCCGATCGGCTGCGTTCGGCTGCGATCGGCAACGTTTGGCTCTGCTTGGCTCTGGCGCCCCCCCCCACCTCAGGCCAAACGCGGTACTGCACACCACTTTGGCCTGAATCGTACTCGTTTTACGAGACAACACTTGCAAACCGAGTTACGATTTTTAAAAATACAGTGCTCGCATTGCGAAACGCTCGTTAACCACGTTACTCGCAATCTGAGGTTCCACTGTACAAGGGAAAAAGGCAAAATATTTTGGGGGAAAAATGTTTCCTGCAGTTTCTACTATAAAACTTGCCAATTCAAAATGGCAGAACAGTACAAACATCCTGAAATAACCCAGTTTTGGAAAGTAGATACTCCAGTGCATTTAGTAAAAAGTATTTTGAGTTTTTTTGAAGTTGTCATTTTTTTGCCACAATCTTTTGGAAAATAAAGAAAGTAAATAACGTTTGATTTGATTTCCCAAAGTTGTCATATTAACAGGTAATGACTTACTCATGGCATAGGCATACTTATGTCGCGTACACACACACGACTGTTTTTCATGATGAGAAAAATGCCATTTTTTTATTTGGTCATTAAAAACAATCGTGTGTGGGCTTCGGAGCATTTTTCACGACGTGAAAAATAGCCATTAAAAATTTGGAACATGCTTTGATTTTTCTCGCCGTTTTTCACGTCGTCAATTTTCTCGTCATGAAAAACGGCCGCGTGTAGGCTTTAACGATGTGAAAAAACGCGCATGCTCAGAAGCAAGTGATGAGACGGGAACGCTCATTCTGGTAAAACTAGCGTTCGTAATGGAGATAGCACATTCGTCATGCTGCAACGGACTGAAGAGCACGAGGCTGAAAAGCGCGAATTGTCTCTCACCAAACTTTACTAACACGAGGATCAGCAAAAGCAGCCCAAAGGGTGGCGTCATCCGAATGGAATTTCCCCTTTATAGTGCCGTCGTAAATTTCGTACGTCACCGCGCTTTGCTCAAGCATTTTTTTTCATGATAGTGTGTAGGCAAGGCAGGCTTGAGAAGAATCACGTAGAGAAAAACTTTGTTTTTTTCAATGACATTAAAAACGGTCGTGTGTACGCGGCATTAGAATTACACACCAAAACACATTCTTCTACTGCCCCTAAGTATGGGGATACCACATGTGTGAGACTTTTTCTCTGCCTAGATGCATGGAGGGGCCAGAAATCCAAACAGCATCTTCAGAGCCCATTCACACAGGGGCGTCTTTGGATCCGACTCCAAATCGCCCCAGGTCGCCCCTAGTCGCCTCAGGTCGCGCTGGCTGAAGAAATCAATGTAAGTTAATGGAGCCATCCTTATGCACACTACTGCAGTCGCTCCGACTTCAAAAAAGGTCCCTGTACCAGAGGCGTACTAAGTGGGGGGCGGGGGGCAGGCCGCACCGGGGTGCCACACACTGGGGGGGGTGTCAGGCCGGCGCCCCCCCCCCCCCGTGACTGAAGCGCACAGACAGCATCAGTGCCGCGGGACTTAGGCAGCGGCAGTCGGCGGCGATACAGGGGGGGAGGGGTGCGGGGGTGACACCGCTGCACCATTCATCCCCTCCTTTCACAGCTGCGGGCTGTGAGCGGTGTTCGGCACAGTGGCACTTGCTTCACCTGTGACTAACTTCACAGAAGCACAGCCGAATGAAGCCGCCTCCCCCTCCTCTCTGTTTATGTGTACGGAGGGGGAGGGGACCCGACCTTCTGTCCATTTGCCGCCGCTGTACTGATCTGAGGTACTGAATGGGGAGGGGGAGTTGCACTGAGGGGGGTCTTGCACTGGGTGGTGTTTGCACTGAGGGGTGTTTGCACTGGGGGGTTTTGCACTGAGGGGGGTCTTGCACTGGGGGGTGTTTGCACTTTGGGGTCTTGCACTGGGGGGTCTTGCACTGGGGGGTCTTGCACTGGGGGGTGTTTGCACTGGGGGATGTTTGCACTGAGGGGTCTTGCACTGGGGGGTCTTGCACTGGGGGGTGTTTGCACTGAGGGGGGTCTTGCACTGGGGGGTGTTTGCACTGAGGGGTGTTTGCACTTTGGGGTCTTGCACTGAGAGGGGTCTTGCACTGAGGGGTGTTTGCACTTTGGGGTCTTGCACTTTGGGGTGTTTGCACTAAGGGGTGTTTGCACTGAGGGGGGTCTTGCACTGAGGGGTGTTTGCACTTTGGGGTCTTGCACTTTGGGGTGTTTGCACTTTGAGGTCTTGCACTGAGGGGTGTTTGCACTGGGGGGTGTTTGCACTGGGGGGTCTTGCACTGAGGGGGGTCTTGCACTGGGGGGTGTTTGCGCTGAGGGGTGTTTGCACTTTGGGGTCTTGCACTGGGGGGTCTTGCACTGGGGGGTGTTTGCACTGGGGGGTCTTGCACTGAGGGGGGTCTTGCACTGGGGGGGTCTTGCACTGGGGGGTGTTTGCACTGAGGGGTGTTTGCACTTTGGGGTCTTGCACTAGGGGGTGTTTGCACTAAGGGGTGTTTGCACTCGGGGGTCTTGCACTGAGGGGGGTCTTGCACTGGGGTGTTTGCACTGAGGGGTGTTTGCACTGGGGGGGTCTTGCACTGGGGGGGGTATTGCACTGGGGGGGGTCTTGCACTGGGGGGTGTTTGCGCTGAGGGGTGTTTGCACTTTGGGGTCTTGCACTGGGGGGTGTTTGCACTGAGGGGTGTTTGCACTTTGGGGTCTTGCACTGGGGGGTCTTGCACTGGGGGTGTCTGCACTGTAGGGGGTGTTTGCACTGGGGGTCTTGCACTGGGGGGGGTTTTTGCCCTGGGGGGGGTTTGCACTGGGGGTCTTGCACTGGGGGGGGTCTTGCACTGGGGGGGTTTTGCACTGGGGGGGTTGCACTGGGGGGTCTTGCACTGAAGGGGGTGTCTGCACTGAAGGGGGATGTGAACTGAAGGGGGTGTGTGTAACATGCAGGGGGTCCAGAGCTCTGGGGGCTGTATAATGTAAAGGGGTCCAGAGGTGCAGGGGGCTGTGTAATGTAAAGGGGTCCAGTGATGCAGGGTGCTGTGTAATGTAAAGGGGTCCAGAGGTGGTGAAGGGGGCTGTGCAATGTAAAGGGGTGCAGGGGGGCTGTGTAATGTAAAGGGGTCCAGTGGTGCAGGGTGCTGTGTAATGTAAAGGGGTCCAGTGATGCAGGGTGCTGTGTAATGTAAAGGGGTCCAGAGATTCGGGTTGATGTGTATTGTAAAGGGGTGCAGGGTGTTGTGTATTGTAAAGGGGTGCAGGGTGTTGTGTAATGTAAAGGGGCCCAGAGGTGCAGGGTGCTGTGTAATGTAAAGGGGTCCAGTGATGCAAGGTGATGTGTAATGTAAAGGGGTGCAGGGTGCTGTGTAATGTGAAGGGGTCCAGAGGTGCAGGGTGTTGTGTATTGTAAAGGGGCCCAGAGATGCAGTTGTGGAGAGGGGGTACACAGTAGTGACAAAGAGATATTTGTTGATGCAGAGGTATGCCGGGGGCACAGTGGGGTGTTTTTACATTTTAATGTGGGGGGGGTGCCAGATATAGGATCCGCCCCGGGTGCCAAATGCTCTAGGTACGCCCCTGCCCTGTACTACTTCAATCCGACTCCTAGGCGACCTGTAACCATTCATTTCAATGGGAGTCGCCTCTCAGGCCTCGTACACACGGCCGAGATTCTCGTTGAAAAAAACATGTCGTTTTTTTCGACGAGATTCTTGGACAAGGAACTTGTCCCGGCCGAGTGTACACACGCTCGTTTCAAAGAACCCGCGGTTCTTTGAAAGGAGTGTACGCGGTGACGTCATCGACTACGTCGAGCATGCGCTCGTCACATTCGATGCCGTCGCCGCCATCTTGGTATACCCTACGTATGCCTAGGAAGCTACCGCGCATGCGTCGAATTCATTTCGAACATGCGCGGGCTTCCGGGAGGACAGGTAAGTGTACACACACTCACTTTTCTCGTCGAGAAACATGCCGAGGAGAATCTCGACGAGAAAATAGAGAGCAGGTTCTCTATTTTCTCGTTGAGGTTTCTTGTCGGTTTTCTCGACGAGAAACCCGATAGCAGCGTACACACGACCGATTTACTCGGCAAGACCTCTCTGCCAGCAAGTTTCTTGCTGGTTCTTGCCGAGAAAATCGGTCGTGTGTACGAGGCCTCACTGTCTTAATAGGAGCAACTCTCCAGGAAGAAAACATACATTTCTCCTGCAAAACTCTCCCTCCCCCTCCCTCCCACAGAGCTGATTCTTGTTTGATTGGCCACTGGAATGTCTCCTGTCCTGCAGGCAACTTGGAGTTGCCTTGTAAATAGCTCCAGGTCGAGCTGTGATTCATTCTCAAGTTGCGTCTGAGTTGCCTCATAAAATCGCGCTGGAAGTCGTGTTGCCCCTGTGTGAATGGGCTCTGGCTTTCAAGAGGCATAAATAATTCATCACATTTTTGTAAGGCCCTGAAGTGACAGAACAGGAGAAACACCCACAAAATTACCACATTTTGCAAAGAAGACCCTCCGAAGTATTTAATTAGAAGCATGATGAGTCATTTGAAGATCATGTTTTTGCCACAAGCTTTTAGAAAAGAAAGGAAATAAAAAAGTTGTTTATATGCATTTAGCATAAGACATTTCTAAACACATGAAATGAATGTAATTATTTTTCAATAGTACCATTTACACTGTACATTTACCTGAGTTTAGGTGCAGTCAGTTTAGCTGCAATTAAAGAAAAAATAATTGTGTGCATCTGGGATCCGATTAGAGACTCTAGACACAGCTACAGTCCATATTCCCATCGTACACATTCCTGGAATAAGCTCTTAGGCCTGGTTCACACTGGGGCGACAAACGCTCCGACATTGGGAGCTCATGTCGCATGACGTGTGAAAATCAATGTTTCCCTATGGGAGCCGTCTTAACTGGTCCGACACATGTCGGTCCGACTTTGAGAATGCTCCCTGTACTACTTTGGTCCGACTTCGATCCGACTTCAGCCCATTGACTATCATTGAAGTCGGATCAAAGTAGGATCCTTGTCCTAACCATCCGACATTTGACATCCGACATGGTGATTACAGCAGCAGTAAAAGGAATTTATCTCACCCTGGGATTGTTTTGATTGGTCAAAGGACCAGTCAGACTAGCACAATGTCGGATCAAAGTAGTATCCTGTTCATGAATGTCGGATGGATGTCGGACCAATGTAGGATCAATGTAGGACTGATGTCGCAGAGCAAAGTAGGATGAAAGTCGGATGAATGTCGTGTCGTATCAGTGTGAACCCAGCCTAAAAGCGGAGGTTCACCCTAATTGTAAACATTTGCTCATCCCGATCAGTGTAATATGTATATCAACATTTGGCAAATTATTTTATTCTAAGTCTTTTTAATTACCTTGAATTTAGTAGTAATTAGGGACACTTCCTGGTATCCCTCCCGTGGGAGTGGGCGTTCCTTTACTTTTCCCCAGCGCCCCAATGTCTCCTGGGAGCACAGTGTCATGCTTTCCCAGGAGACAATACACCACGTCGTCATCAGCTTATCATCAGCTTCACAGCGCTCGTTCTGAGCTGTAGCTGATGCATAACTCCCAACTTTGAAAAACGGCATTGCGGGACATTTACTAATTTTTCTCTTCTGCAGAGGTCAGAGTTGTTTTTTTCATTTCCAGGCAGAGTTGTTGAGCGTGGGGGTGCCGCGGGACGAAAAAATGTTGTGTACTTATGACGCCGCCCGTTGTGATGGCAACCATGCAGCTCGCCGTCAACACTGGGAGAACAGCATTCACGCTTCCCGGAAGTATTTGCTTGTGGGCTTCACAATGCCCACAAGCAAAATGGCAACTTACAACTGGGATTTTTATAAGTTCTAATTTAGTATCGATTCTGACTGGGGAGAATTAGAAACATCTGATACGTGAGTACATACATGCAAAATTAATACCCAATCAATGCAATGTAAAAAAAAAAAAAGGATATACCGCGGAACCTCCGCTTTAAGGCTACTGGGTGCTGGAGCGACCGCCAGCTGGATACTGGAACTTATGCAATATGTAGATATTCGCCAGCACACCAAGGATCATCAATTTCATCCAAAAACATGTATTCAAGAAAGATCATGTCAGAAGACAGTGTAGTGCAACGTTTCAAAACCACGCAGGACCCCTTTCGTCAGGCATGTGATCATCATATGTCTGACGAAGGGGTCCAGCATGGCTCCGAAATGTTGCACTACGCTGTCTTGTGATGTGATCTTTCTTGAATAAAAAAATGTTTGGACAAAATTGATTATCCAGGAATCTCTAAATGCAGGAAAAATATATCTGAGGGATATAAAAGTTGTGCAAACTTCCCAGATGTCTTTTTCTGTATTTAGAAAAGCTAAACACAGAAGTGCCAGTGTGGATGAAGCCTAAAGCCCTGTACACATGATCAGTTTGACTGATGAAAACTGTCCGATGGATTGTTTTCATCAGACAAACCGATCGTGTATGGGACCCATCAGTCTTTTTTCCATCGGTTTTAAAAAATAGAACATGTTTTAAAATTATCTGATGGATAAAAAACCGATGGCAATTTCTGATCGTCTGTGGGGAAATCCATCAGATAAAAAACCCAAGCATGCTCAGAATCAAGTCGACACATGCTCAGTAGCATTGAATTTCATTTTTCTCAGCTCATCGGAGTGCTTTACGTCACCACGTTTGGAACGGTCGGTTTTTTGACTGATGGTGTGTAGGCAAGACTGATGGAAAACAGTTTCATCGGATTTCTGATGGACAAATCCATCAGACGAAAATCCATAGGATATCTGATCGTGTGTACGGGGCTTAAGACCCTCAGAAAGAAATGTGTGGATGCCTACGAGTCTGGCATAGGATTTAAAAAGGTTGTTATTTTAAATCATTCCATTGTAGAAAAAATAATCTTCAAGTGGTGTAGATTTAAAACAACTGCTAATTTGCCCAGGACTGTTTGTCCCTGCAATTTTAACCCAAGAGCTAACTGTTTAATACTAAAATAAAGTCTCAGAGAACCCCAAAATTTAATTGAGGGGTGATCAACAGTTGCAACAGCTGAGGTCAAATGCATGCAGCTACAATCGGAAAGAGATTGCACCAATTCAACCTGGATGAGAGGTGTATTAAAGTGAATGTAAACCCTCACATATACCCAGTAAAGTGAACAGCCTCAGATTATACACAGGGATTAAATAAATCTCCCTACATAAGTGTAGCGCCCACCCCAATTTTGGGGCGCTGTATGTGTAAATTTGAGGGCGGTCTGAGCCAATAGTTGGGCTCAGACCAATTCTTGTTCAAATTATTTGCTTCTGCTTGGGATGTGATGCTGCCCGGCAGTGTTATTCTCCTTTGCCTGCGGGTGGCACTGTCACCGCCGGCACAGGCTGGATCATGGGGGTATCACAGCACCTTGGGTGTCTTCTCTCGGCAGCCTGCAGTGGGCGTGGTCTACCCGCTGTGCATGCTGGGAGAGGGTACAAAAGGGGCAGACGCCATCCCTGACACTAGCCTGATGAAGGGACACGCATGTCCTGAACGCGAAGCACCTCCCGCATACCTCTGACCCGGAAGTGATGACCCCAGGACCCCACGGAGCACACACAGTCCAGATCCAAGTTTCCGGCCGGCGCTGCTCAACATCCAGTGCAGGAAGAGACACAGGATCGAGGACTCCAGCCCAACTGCCCGTGAAACCACCATCACCCCTGAGGATCTGCGGATGAAGTTCCTGTCAACCCCTGACACGCTCGATTACCACTGCTCAAATGTGAGTGTATTTTAATCTTTTAATTAAAAACTGTTTTTTACTTGCTGCATTTAGAGGGCGCCGTTCCCTTTTTCGTCTTGCCATCCGGCGTGAGGTGATTCCAGGGGGACCCCAAGGCGTTCGGGGGGACCTCTGGTCCAGTGAGCGCGTCTCGTGGCCCTCATGGCACGGGATGCGTGTGTTTGGTTTCAGGCACCTTTAGCCCGGGGCTCTGCTGCTGCATAGTAGGCCCAGCTCTCCTATCGAGGGCCTACGCTTCAGAGAAGGATCCCAGGCTGCCCGGTTGAAGGGGGCCCATCTTTAGGAAAGGAGTTCCAGGGGAAGATCAGTCCCGGCGGAGATAGCGACAGTACTGCTGTCTCAGGGAGAGGCCTGGAGGCCTGCCTAAAGGGGGATCCATCATCTCTGACATCCGTGCTCCACTCCGGTTGCTAGGACTGCTCTCAAAGGGACTATCCGGGTGAGCAATACCCACTCAGGCTTGAGTGGCGACGAAAGTGTTCTCTAAGTGTTGCGTGCCTGAACCTTCCCCTACTCTGTCATTTCTACTCTCTCTCTCTTCCAAGTTTTACCTCAAGAAAAGAATAAAACCTTGCTGCTTAGGTTTTACACCTGTGTGGACATTGGCTTTATTACAAAGGGACTTCCGCCTAGACAACGGAGACCAGGGATCCACTCTCGCCGCAAAACCCAAAAACATTAACACCGCTCGCCCCTCTCTACACAAAAAGGGGGGATACCAGGCAAGTAGCAGGTGTGCCCTGACTGCAGAAATTACAGAAAAAAAAGCAGAAACAGGGTGGTGTGTGCTACATAAGTTTTACATGTATAT
The DNA here is from genome assembly GCA_029206835.1 of Rana muscosa. Taxonomy (NCBI): domain Eukaryota; kingdom Metazoa; phylum Chordata; class Amphibia; order Anura; family Ranidae; genus Rana; species Rana muscosa. Next base: position 708,197,433 of record CM055117.1, read on the forward strand.
CTGCTGTCTTCAGCTTTATATACTGTTTAGAGAGATTTGTGTTAGGAGATTTTCTCTTCCTGGCTAGCACTGCAGTGAAGCCTGGGCATACAACAAAGACAGCTGATTGGAGGAAAGGCACACCGCCCCTCTCCTCATAGATTAGAGACTTTCAGCTCTGTTGGTTGAATAGTTCAGGGTTCTGCTAATCTATTTATAGCATCCCCCCCCCCCCATAACACAAAACTCAGGCTGCTTTTATCTCAGTTGATGGAGAACTTGTCAGGAGTTATCAGGCTGATAACAGAGAAACTAAGCAGGAGACAGCTACGGGACATAGTGTTTTAAAGAGAGATAACAAAACACTGCAGATATGTGTCCAGCTCAAATTTCATGAATCGAGTTTACATCCACGTTAAGAAAAATCCTTTGTTGTCCAAAAAGGACTTGGAGAAAGACTACAGTATTCCATTGAACACATGGTCAATCAAAGATTCTGTTGCTTATGCCGCGTACACACGACCGTTTTTCATGACGAGAAAAATGCCATTTTTTTATTTGGTAATTAAAAACGATTGTGTGTGGGCTCCAGAGCATTTTTCATGACGTGAAAAATGGTCATTAAAAATTTGGAACATGCTCTAATTTTCTCGTCATGAAAAACGGCCGTGTGTAGGCTTTAACGCCGTGAAAAAAACGCGCATGCTCAGAAGCAAGTGATGAGATGGGAGCGCTCGTTCTGGTAAAACTAGCATTCGTAATGGAGATAGCACATTTGTCGCGCTGCAACGGACTGAAGAGCACGAGGCTGAAAAGCGCGAATCGTCTCTCACCAAACTTTACTAACACAAGGATCAGCAAAAGCAGCCCAAAGGGTGGCGCCATCCGAATGGAACTTCCCCTTTATAGTGCCGTCGTACATTTCGTACGTTACCGCGCTTTGCTCTAGCATTTTTTTTCATGATCGTGTGTAGGCAAGGCAGGCTTGAGAAGAATCACGTCGAGAAAAACGTTGTTTTTTTCAATGACATTAAAAACGGTCTTGTGTACGCGGCATAAGTCACAGTAACAATAGACATGTTTACCACAAATCAAAAACAGTAGTTTAGGAGAAGAAACTCCGAACAGCCAGCTATACATTTTGTATCATATCATAGTGTGCTTGAGTCGAACTGCAAGTTGAATCACAAATTTGACTTTAAACACGATAATAATCCTAAGCACACTAGCAAACCGACTAGGGTATAGCTCAAAAAGAAGAAACAGGGGGTTGTGGACTGGCCTAGTCAAAGTCCTGATTTGATTTCTATTTAAATTTTGCATGAGGATTTTGAAACAGGCAGTTCATGCAAGGAAAACCACAAACACACTGGGGCGGCACAACTTGTTCCGCGACGCTGCCGGGCGATCTCCACACGAGATGTGTTCATACAATTTTTGGGTCCTGCAGCGAGTTACCTCCTTCCGCTGGTTCTTGTCCCTAGAGTGTAGGGAAGAGTCTATCTTTTCTCCTTAAAAAGGCCAATGTCCAGACAGTGTCAACTCCAACAAAAGAGTTTATTTTTCCTTTGCTTGACAATGACATTAACAGGAGAAATTGAAAAAAGAAAGAAGTTGAATAGGGAGGTAGGTTCAGGCACACAACACCTAACGTTACACGTCGCCACTCAAGCTCGAGTGGGTCTTGCTCACCCGGATAGTCCCCTCTCACGGTTCCAGCAGCCAGAGTGAAACACGAACAGTTACTTTTGATTTCGTCCCCTTCAAGGACAAGTTCAGGAGATCCTCTGCCACAGAATCCTTTAGTTCCTGAATCTAGAACTCTCTAGCGCCTGCAAATTTTAGAGACCAGTGGGGCACATCACAGGAGCTATTTTTGCAACTCACGGAATCCTTCCCTCTGATAGACAACCAGGCCTCCCCTGAGACAGTGACTTCCTTCACCGATCCTCCAGACAGGTCCGCCCCTGGTTTCCTCACTTTCAGAGCGGGCCACCCTCCCTCGGGTACCCTGGGACTCTGATGGTTTGGTTGTAGACCCAGTTGAAGGTACTGGGCCTACCTGGAACACTAGAGCCTCGGTCTGAAGGTGCCCGAGACTTCTCGACCAATTCACGCACCCCTGGCCAGCTTTCGCCACCAGGGGTCCCCCTTGGAATCCCCCCAGCAAATACCCCCCGCCTAATGGCGTCTGCCCCTTATGTACCCCCTCCCGGCATGCACATCAGGTAGACCATGCCCACTGCACGGCCGCCGAGAGAGGACACCCAATCACGCTACAATGCCACCTGTGGTTCGACCCGAGACCTGGGCAACAGCGCCACCTGCAGGTGAAGGGGAACTATACACCCAGGTAACACCACAGCAGAGCAGAGTCCAATCTAAAGAGTCAGAAAACCTGAGCCAAACTATTGCTTAGGCTACCCTTAAATTTAAGGCACAGCGACCCCAATTTTGGGGGTCCGCTACATATTAAAACATGATTCAGTACTGTTAGCATACAGATAATATTTTTTTTAACACACAAATTTATAAATTTTGTAGCTGCCTTGTCCTTACTCCCAACATTATAAACAGGCAGTTCTATCTGTTAAGAAACACGGGAACTAAGGGCTCTTTCACACGGGGCGGATCCGTGAAGATCCGCCCCGTGAAGCTCCGCTTGCTCAGCAGGGATCTCTCCGTTGATCACCGCTGAGCCGGCGGATGACTGGGCGGTCCCCGCACACTGTGCAGGAACCGCCCTGTCAGAGCGCCGCTCTCCCCTATGGGGGGATCGGATGAAGACGGAACGTCTGTCCGTGTTCATCCGATCCGCTCCGCCGACGGATGGAAAAATAGGGTTTTCCTCCGTCACACTTTGGCGGAGCGGATGTCAGCGGACATGTCACCACTGACATCCGTGGCTCCATAGGGCTACATGGAGCATCCGTTCAGGTCCGCCTAAAAAACTGACAGGCGGACCTGAACGGACCGTCCGTGTGAAAGGGGCCTAAGAGTCAGAGCTGCTTCCTTTTTGCACCAATTGAAAGAGGATTTTTTTTTGAACAAGATAATGTATGCAACCAAAAAAAAAAGAAAGATAAAATAAGAAAAATTAACTGATGCCCATCTCAGGTTTGCTAAAGATTACCTGGATAGAACATAATACTTCTGGAGCAGTGTTTTCAGGACAGTTGAAAACAAATCTGAATCCAATAGAAAATGTGTATAGTATTTGGAGAATGCAAAACACTGCATAACCAAAATCTCATTCTAGCTGTGAAGCATGGAAACAGAGACTGGACAGCTTGTCATTATTTAAAAAAAACAAAGAATTTCAACTTAAAATTAGAATCTATCTGCAGCAAATAGTCAGAAGCCTGACACCAATCTTGTTTAAATGCTTTGAAAAGTTATCACAGATATGGTAGAGCTTTTTACATTACACTCAGGTAAAAGTAGGAGGATCTCTTTGGGGTGCAAGCTCTAGGAGTGCCTGTTTTTTTTATCTTATCTGTTAACCACTTCAGGCCCGGGCCAATTCTGACACTTCGTTTCTACATGGAAAAATCATATTTTTTTTGCTATTTTTTGCTAGAAAATGACATAGAACCCCCAAACATTATATATGTTTTTTTAGCAGAGACCCTAGAGAATACAATGGCGGTCATTGCAACTTTTTATCTCGCACGGTATTTGCGCAAAAATTTTTCAAACGCGTTTTTTTTGGAAAAAAAAAACAGTTTCATGTTTTAAAAAAAAAAAAAACAGTAAAGTTAGCCCAATTTTTTTGCACAATGTGAAAGATGAAGTTATGCCGAGTAAATAGATACCCAACATGTCACGCTACAAAATTGCACACGCTTGTGTAATGACGCTAAACTTCGGTACCTAAAAATCCCCATAGGCAAGGCTTTAAATTTTTTTACTGATTACATATTTTGAGTTACACAGGAAGTCTAGGGCTAGAATTATTTCTCTCGCTCTAACGTTCGCGGAGACACCTCACATGTGTGGTTTGAACACCGTTTTCATATGTGGGTGGGTCTTACGTATGTGTTCGCTTCTGCGTGCGAGCACACGGGGACAGGGTCACTTAAATGTATTTATTTTTTAATTATTGTTAATTTTACTTATTTTCTTTTTATTTTGACACTTTAAAAAAAAAAAATTGATCAATTTTATTCCTATTACAAGGAATGTAAACATCCCTTGTAATAGGAATATGGCATGACAGGACTTCTTTACTGTGATGCCGCGTACACACGATCGTGATTCACGGCGGTGAAAACACCGCCGTGAATCACGACATGAAATAAAATGAAAAACGAGGGAACGGCATTTTCCCCCACACACGACTGTTTTTCCCGTCATTTTTTTCTTTGTCGAGAAAAACGACCGTCTGTGGGCTCCGCGGCAGTGTCTCCCTATGGGAAAACTGCCGCGGAAAAAAATGATGGAAAAAACTATGAGAAAATTTAGAACATGTTCTAATTTTTCTCATCGTGATTAATGCCGTTTTTCCCGTCGGGAAAAACGGCAAAAAGCCCACAGACGATCGTTTTTCTCGTCCAAAGGAAAAAATGACATTTTTCCCGACGGGAAAAATGATCGTGTGTACGCGGCATGAGATTTGGGGTCAATAAGACCCCACATCTCACCTCTAGGCTGGGAAGCCTAAAAAAAAAAAAAAAACGATCACTGCTTCACAGCCGAAGCGGCGCCGTTTTTTTGAATGCAGAGGCCGGGCGTGACGTCATAACATCGCGCCCGGCTTCCGACGATCATAGAGACTCCGGCGACCATCTGGTCCGCCAGAAATCTCTATGATCAACATCCGGGGCCTGTCACAGACTGATCCTGTCACCGACTCACCGATCGCACAGGTGAGTCGGTAGAAGCACCGGAGGGTGGGACGTCCCCTTTCGCTGCCTGTAGGAAGGATCAAGCGGTGGAACAGTCGCTATGATCATTCCTATGGTGTAGGGAATCGCCGGCTGAAAATGCAGATATCTGAATGATGCCTGTAGCTGCACCCATCATTCAGATATAACCCCACAAATTACCACAAAGCCCAGGACGTCAAATGACGTCCTCTGGGCGCCAAGTGGTTAATAGGCCCGATAAAATAGGTACAAACAGTATAAGAATGTCAGCTTTTTAAGGAAGTAGACCAGCAATGACTGTCCCAATATTTTACTCATAGTAGATTTCTTTAAACCTTCTTCCTTCAAAGGAATATCATTATGTAAAACCCACTCACATAC